>CM038674.1:414211667-415411667 GCA_021605145.1 Aegilops bicornis
CGCTTATATATACGCACGTACACCTTGACAAGGGTTGTACCAACAATGAATACTTATCACTCTGGCCAGCTGTATATATCTCTATATCATTTCAAGGCCGCTTCTAGTGCACTAACAACAAGGGTCTCATGGCGGTGGAGACCAGTGAGAAGAAGCCACCACGGCTGGTGCTGGCTGCCAAGCTGACCGAGCTGTTCGTCCACTACGCACCTAGTGGACAAATGACGGAGAGCTGATATTGGTGTACCGTACCATGCGGCAACAGCGACAAGGACAAAATGATTGGTACACTATGATTCTTCATTGGGAAACTGAGAAAAAACATAATGAAAGCAGCAGGGAAATTACGCGCCACTGTGTATAACGGCTCTCAATTTGGGCATACATATGAAGATACACTTAGCATGGCAGATTTATTACCGAAATTGATGTACAAGAACCGGTGTCATTGGGATGTGCTTAGCTTAGCAACAATAATAGTTTGAGTAATTTGTACTATCGAGACCAAACAACATTTATGTAGTTCACTGAAGAAACAGAGTATAAACAAATAAACTGACCATGGAAAAATATGTCATGGGATAATAAATACATCAGCAGCAGTGCACATGCAACAAAACAATATGAGCAATGTTAAGGTAAAGTACAGTGCATAAACAGATGGGGAATAGGCTATCTTTGGAAACATGAATACTCTGGCACACCACAAATCTTAAAACCTTTCCTGATACATAGGCCAACATCTAGCAAATGCCAAATATGATTCATGCAGTGGCAGCCTACGGATTGAAATTTTGGTATGGCAAAGTCAACACCATAGACCAAAAATGTATACACAAAAAAAAAAGTTAGTAACAAGGAATACACTCCGTTATTTACTAACAAGCATCCAGTTACAGCAATGTCCGGTGAATCAGGATTATCAGACTAAACTACATCTATGATGTATGGCTAGATTAAGGTATGGCAAATGTCATAGCTTGCCATAATTCATGTACTTATATTGATTGCCCTATTCAACACAAACTTCAATATGGTGCCGTCGCTCTCTTTGAGATCCATCACTGCAAGGGACTATGATGACAAATCAGTTTGAGATCCATCACTGTAAGGGACAAATCAGTTAACAATTTGAGATGCATGGCAGTGAAATATATTATCTAGTACGTAATAAACACCACAACTGCACATATTAAAGCATGGTATGTCATTATGTAAGTGTAGCTCTGATTTGGTTGAAATCCAGTATTGCAAATCATAGGTGTGTGACAAATAAAGTTGCACCTTCTTTGCATGTAGCAAGTCGCAACCACCAAAAGCAATGACTCTGCGGGTATCATTTTCATCCTCAGAAATTGGACAGCGAGGAGCACTCAATCCAATTCGTCACTTCTCATTTTTGTCACTGTTTCCCTTTGACTTTTTGCGCCATTTTTTTTCTGCCAGCATTTTTTTCCTTTGAACTGTCGTTAGTTTTCATTTTTGACTATCGTCCCCTCTTTTGCATCCAATTTTTGCCTTCTACTTTTCCTTTCTGGGCAAGGAATTGTCTAGGGAAATAAAAGGTGGGAGAATGCTTTTTCAACTACAACCTATAAAAAAAATTCGCAGTAATGTAATTATGTGATTTAAGATGAACAAAATTGTTGTCACCTATAAGTTCCAACTACACAAAAAAGAACATTCTCAAAATTGTCAATAGGATAACCTAAACAATTCATGCTCTTTCACTACCAAACTTTTTTGAATAATGCAGAAAACAGAGTTCAGCATATGACATAACAAAACCGATAGTGTATATTCCACAACTATATCACAAATGTCACTGTAAATTGCAGTAAAAGATATCATGAAATTTGCATGAGGCGTGAGTTCACATTGAAACAAGATGTGCTCCCAAGCTGGGCTTGTTGATCTTGGTGGACTCCCCTTAATCCATCAAGCTCAAGCATGCAGGTTGAAGTCTTCAACCAGCCTTCTCAATTGTAATAACAAATGAAACAAGGTAGACCATAGGAGTGCAGTTTGTGCTCCCAGGTGCATTTGTACCTTTAGTTTAGAAAGATCAAAAGGCACATTTTAAAGTTTCACAAAATCCTGAAAAGAAAAAATATATCACACATATGGTAGTAATACTATGCACCTGCAAATTTGCGTGAGCAAGTATGCTAGTGTGTGTTCTTCACTAAAAAATACAAGAATTAATGGCTAGAATAGCAACTTTTTGTGCACTGATTTTGTTATTTTTCATAGGGCACAAGAATAGGTTTCACACCAAACTTAAAAGGCTACACCGGAGCTATTTAAGCCAGGAGCATGGGTGATATTTTGGGAAAATTTTCAAAGAATGGAAAATTTATTTGTAAGCCAGGAGCATGAGCACCGGAGCTAACCATACATTAATTGGTTGCTTGGAATATATGTTGTCATCAAGTTGAAATTATCTATAAGTCAAGAAAATCATTGGTTACAATACAAGTAACTGAGCGACATTTGCAAAGAAGGCCGATACTAATACTAAAGAAGGACACCATGGTTTGTTTTTCATGACAAAAAAAGACACGTACCTGGGTATTGAAGATCACCAAGCATGCAATGGTGTTATGTTGTTAAAGGGTCAGTTTGAGATCTTCACATTCTCCAAGGACCAGTAGAAGATTTGATGGAACGAATACTAAGTCGAGGCAGTTGCAGTTGCAGTGTAAAGGGTCTTCTGAGCAACCAGTAACCAAGAGATTCTGGAGCGCATGAGCTCTGTTTAAAGCTGCTATACAGGTCTGCCATTAATACAGTACATAAGCAAAGAGATCATAGATACATCAAACTGGGCATCTCTCAGTGCCTATGTCAATGCTCAATACCCTCTTAATACAAGTTCAGTTTGTTACAAGTAGACACATTTTGGCATAAAAAGCGAAGTCGCACTTCAGCAGTACAAAATAAGTAAGTAACAACGAAAATTATGCCAAAATATGCTTAACTCCAACACAATTCGTCCAGTTTGGAAGGCAAGAAACATATTATTAAGTCGTGCAAATCAGGCACAAAAACACTTCCATACACAAGTACAACTCCAATACTTAAGACAGCACCTGATAAAAAATAAATCTAAAATATTTTAGCCCAACATACCCTAAATTAGTTACACAGTTGCGATGTCCACAACCCCCTCAGGTACATCAGGAGGAAATCTGTGCCAATCGAACAAGCAAATAGAAACTACTGAGCCTAGTTTCTGCCTCCAATCGAACTGCAATTCACCAAACACAACAAAGCAAACTATCTAGTTAAATACAGATGGCCCCAATACAGTTGCATCGTGCCTAATTAATACCAGGGAGAGTCTGCTCAGCTGGACTGCATATAGAGTTCATAAGATCCCGTGGATTGCCCCATACAGGCTGCCCGGCAGCCTGCTCATCTGGACTGCACAGCGAGTTCACAAGCTCCCTTGGATCCCCCCATACCGGCAGCGCGGCAACGGCATCCACGACGGCTGCCTCGTACTCATTGCAAAACTCGACAATCTGGTCACACATCTCCGATGCTCTTTTGAGCATTACCTCCTGCACCTCCACCTGCACAACCACCCCCAAAAGAATGCATTAGCAGCTAGGCAGCGGGGAGAGGACTAGGTAAGCTGATGGAGTGAAGCAGGTTGTTTAGGATCTTACCTCCGCGAGATAGTCATCGAGGATAGTGTGGTCCGAGGAGATTGTGGCGGCCGAGGGGGTGAGGGGAAGAGGGGAAGCGGACGAAGCTCCAGAAGTGGCTGCGGTGGGGGCGGGGGGCGGAGCAAGGATGTCGGAGGAGAGGGACTCCCAGCGGGAGAGCTCCGGCTGGTACTTGGCGCGGAGGTGGAGGAGCGCGCGGCGGCGGCGCTGGAGGCGGGCGGACTCGAGGTCCGGGGCCGGTGTAGAGGGCGCCGCCGTGCCGGTGTCTTCGGCGCCATCCGGGTAGAGGACGCGGGGGCGCTTGAAGACGAAACCTTCATCGTATTCGATCTCCCACTCGCCGCCGACGGAGGTGGCCGCCATCGGCTGGGGCGCTATGGGCGCGGCAGCGCGAGGAGGGGATCCGGTGGTGGTGCGTAGATGCGGGGTGAGGAGCGGGGCTTGGGGCTTGGAATTTCGAAAATTGGGGCTTGCCGAGCGGCAATTCGAAAATGTGGCGGCCGAGAGATCGTGACTTCGTGAGCCTCTTTTTTTTCATCAGTTTTTTAGGGACCGAGAGGTGGTGAGTTGTTTAGGCCAACTTCACCGCGATCCCAAACGGACGCCCGCTTTGCCCGGATTCTGTCCGTTTGGGTAGAATGATAGGGTCGTGTCCGGGCCTGTCCTGAGATGCGGTGGCCATGCGCCCAGCGCGCGGCCGCACCCTTTGGCCTCATTTTGTCCGCCTTTATTTAAAAACAACAACGTTCGAAATACCAAGCCCTAGTTCAGGCCAGCGGCTCTAGTTTGAAGAAAATATGCCCTAAAGGCAATAATAAAGTTGGTGTTTATATTTTCTTATATCATGGTAAATATTTATTATTCATGCTAGAATTGTATTAACCGAAAACTTAGTACATGTGTGAATACATAGACAAACAGAGTGTCACTAATATGCCTCTACTTGACTAGCTCGTTAATTAAATATGGTTAAGTTTCCTAGCCATAGACATGAATTGTCTTTGATTAACGGGATCACATCATTAGACAAACAGAGTGTCACTAATATGCCTCTACTTGACTAGCTCGTTAATTAAAGATGGTTAAGTTTCCTAGCCATAGACATGAGTTGTCTTTGATTAACGGGATCACATCATTAGAGAATGATGTGATTGATAAGACCCATCCGTTAGCTTAGCACTATGATCGTTTAGTTTGTTGCTATTGATTTATTCATGACTTATACATGTTCCTATGACTATGAGATTATGCAACTCCCGAATATCGAAGAAACACTTAGTGTGCTATCAAACGTCACAACATCACTGGGGGATTATAAAGATGCTCTACAGGTGTCTCCGATGGTGTTTGTTGAGTTGGCATAGATCGAGATTAGGATTTGTCACTCCGATTGTCGGAGAGGTATCTCTGGGCCCTCTCGGTAATGCACATCACTGTAAGCCTTGCAAGCAATGTGACTAATGAGTTAGTTGCGGGATGATGCATTACGGAACGAGTAAAGAGACTTGTCGGTAATGAGATTGAACTAGGTATTGAGATACCGACGATCGAATCTCGGGCAAGTAACATACCGATGACAAAGGGAACAACGTATGTTGTTGTGCGGTTTGACCAATAAAGATCTTTGTAGAATATGTGGGAGCCAATATGAGCATCCAGGTTCCGCTATTGGTTATTGACCGGAGATGAGTCTCGGTCATGTCTACATAGTTCTCGAACCCGTAGGGTCCGCACGCTTAATGTTCGGTGACGATCGGTATTATGAGTTTATGTGTTTTTATGTACTAAAGGTTGTTCGGAGTCCCGGATGTGATCACGGACATGACGAGGAGTCACGAAATGGTCGAGACATAAAAATGATATATCGGATGATGTTATTCGGACATCGGATGAGTTCCGGTGGTCACCGGATAAATATCAGAGTGCCAGAAGGGTTATCGAAACCACCAGAGAAGTAATGGGCTTTATTGGGCCTAGGGGAGAGAGAGGGGCAGCCAAGGGCTGGCCGCGCCCCCCCCCCCATGGGCCTAGTCCGAATTGGACTAGGGGGGAGGGGCGGCGCCCCCTTCTTCCTTCTCTTTCCCCTCTCCTTCCTTCTCCTAGTTGGACTAGGAAAGGGGGGATCCAACTCCTACTTGGAGTAGGATTGCCCCCCTTGGGCGTGCCCTATGAGGGTCGGCCGGCCTCCCCCTTGCTCCTTTATATACGGGGGCAGGGGGCACCCCATAGACACACAAGTTGATTGTTTAGCCGTGTGCGATGCCCCCTCCACAGATTTCCATCTCGGTCATATCATTGTAGTGCTTAGGCGAAGCCCTGCGTCGGTAACTTCATCATCACCGTCATCACGCCGTCCTGCTGACAAAACTCTCCCTCGGCCTCAGCTGGATCAAGAGTTTGAGGGACATCACCGAGCTAAACATGTGCAAATCGCGGAGGTGCCCTGCGTTCGGTACTTGATCGGTTGGATCGCGAAGACGTTCGACTACATCAACCGCGTTACTTAACGCTTCTGCTTTCGGTGTACGAGAGTACGTGGACACACTCTCCCCGCTCGCTGCTATGCATCTTCTAGATAGATCTTGCGTGATCGTAGGAAATTTTTTGAAATACTGCATTCCCCAACAGTGGCATCAGAGCCAGGTCTATGCATAGATGTTATATGCACGAGTAGAACACAAAGAGTTGTGGGCGATAATAGTCATACTGCTTACCAGCATGTCATACTTTGATTCGGCAGTATTGTTGGATGAAGCGGCCCAGACCGACATTACATGACCGCGCTCATGAGACTGGTTCTACCTGCGTGCCGCATACGGTGGCTAGTGGGTGTTTGTTTCTCCAACTTTAGTTGAATTGAGTGTGACTACGCCCGGTCCTTGTTGAAGGTTAAAACAGCACACTTGATGAAAAATCGTTGTGGTTTTTGATGCGTAGGTAAGAATGGTTCTTGCTAAACCCGTAGCAGCCATGTAAAATTTGCAACAACAAGTAAAGGACGTCTAACTTGTTTTTGCAGGGTATGTTGTGATGTGATATGGTCAAGACGTGATGATATATAAATTGTTGTATGAGATGATCATGTTTTATATGATTATCGGCAATTGGCGTGAGCCTTATGGTTGTCGCTTTATTGTATAAAATGCAATCGCCATGTAATTGATTTAGTTTATCACTAAGCGGTAGCGATAGTCGTGATAACAATAGTTGGCGAGACGACAACGATGCTTCGATGGAGATCAAGGTATCAAGCCGGTGACGATGGTGATCATGACGGTGCTTTGGAGATGGAGATCAAAGGCACAAGATGATGATGGCCATATCATATCACTTATATTGATTGCATGTGATGTTTATCATTTATGCATCTTATTTTGCTTAGTTCGATGGTAGCATTATAAGATGATCTCTCACTAAATTTCAAGGCACAAGTGTTCTCCCTGAGTATGCACAGTTGCGAAAGTTAGTCGTGCCGAGACACCACGTGATGATCAGGTGTGATAAGCTCTACATTCACATACAACAGGTGCAAGCCAGTTTTGCACACGCAGAACACTCGGGTGAAACTTGACGAGCTAGCATATGCAGATATGGCCTCGGAACACTGAGACCAAAAGGTCGAGCGTGAATCATATAGTAGATATGATCAACATAGTGATGTTCACCATTGGAAACTACTCCATCTCACGTGATGATCGGACATGGTTTAGTTGATTTGGATCACGTGATCGCTTAGATGATTAGAGGGATGTCTATCTAAGTGGGAGTTCTTAAGTAATATGATTAATTGAACTTTAAGTTATCATGAACTTAGTACCTGATAGTATTTTGCATGTCTATGTTGTTGTAGAGCAATGGCCCGTGCTACCGTTCCTTTGAATTTTAATGCGTTCCTAGAGAAAGCTAAGTTGAAAGATGATGGTAGCAACTACACGGACTGGGTCCGTAACTTGAGGATTATCCTCATTCTTTGCCTGCAGAAGAATTACGTCTGGAAGCACCGCTAGGTGCAAGACCAGCCGAGAGCAACGCCGGACGTTGTGAACGCCTGGCAGAGCAAAGCTGATGACTAGTCGATAGTTCAGTGTGCCATGCTTTACGGCTTAGAATCGGGACTTCAACGACGTTTTGAACGCCATGGAGCATATGAGATGTTCCAGGAGTTGAAGTTAATATTTCAAGCAAATGCTTGGATTGAGAGATATGAAGTCTCCAATAAGTTCTACAGCTGTAAAATGGAGGAGAATAGTTTTGTCAGTGAACATATACTCAAAATGTCTGGGTATCATAATCACTTGACTCGGCTGGGAGTTAATCTTCCGGTTGATAGTGTCATTGACAGAGTTCTTCAATCACTACCACCAAGCTACAAAAGCTTCATGATGAACTATAATATGCAAGGGATGGATAAGACAATTCCCGAGCTCTTTGCAATGCTAAAGGCTGCGGAGGTAGAAATTGTTGGGGAACGTAGTAATTTCAAAAAAAATCCTACGCACACGCAAGATCATGGTGATGCATAGAAATGAGAGGGGAGAGTGTTGTCCACGTACCCTCGTAGACCGAAAGCGGAAGCGTTAACTGCTTAGCGGTTGATGTAGTCGTACTTCTTCACGATCCGACCGATCAAGTACCGAGCAGCGGCACCTCCGAGTTCAAGACACGTTCAGCCCGATGGCGTCCCTCGAACTCCGATCCAGCCGAGTGTTGAGGGAGAGTTTAAATCATCACGACGGCGTGGTGACGATGATGATGTTCTACCGACGCAGGCTTCGCCTAAGCACCGCTTCTGATATTATCAAGGTGGACTATGGTGGAGGGGCACCGCACACGGCTAAAAGATCAACAGATCAACTGTTGTGTCTATGGGGTGCCCCCGCCTTATATAAAGGAGCAAGGGTGCGGCCGGCCCTAGAGAGAGGCGGCGCCAGAGGAGTCCTACTCCTACAGGGAGTAGGACTCCCCTCTTTTCCTTGTTGGACTAGGAGAGAGAGGGGAAAGAGGTGGAGGAGAAGAAGGAAGGGGGGGCGCGGCCCTTACCCTGGCCGCCTCCTCTCTCTTCCACCAAGGCCCACTAAGGCCCATTAAGTCCCCGGGGGGTTCCGGTAACCTCCCGGTACTCCAGTAAAATCCCGATCTCACCCGAAACACTTCTTCTTCTTCTTGAAGATCCATTTATTCTCAATTGCTTGCCGATCATCGGGCAAGTCAACCAAAGTCCACACTTTGTTCTCATACATGGATCCCATCTCAGATTTCATGGCCTCAAGCCATTTTGTGAATCTGGGCTCACCATCGCTTCTTCATAGTTCGTAGGTTCATCATGGTCTAGTAACATGACTTCCAGAACAGGATTACCGTACCACTCTGGTGCAGATTTTATTCTGGTTGATCTACGAGGTTCAGTAACAACTTGATCTGAAGTTCCATGATCATCATCATTAACTTCCTCACTAATTGGTGTAGGCGTCACAGGAACAGATTTCTGTGATGAGCTACTTTCTAATAAGGAGCAGGTACAGTTACCTCATCACGTTCTACTTTCCTCCCACTCACTTCTTTCGAGAGAAACTCCTTCTCTAGAAGGGATCCATTCTTAGCAATGAATGTCTTGCCTTCGGATCTGTGATAGAAGGTGTACCCAACAGTCTCCTTTGGGTATCCTATGAAGACACATTTTTCCGATTTGGGTTCAAGCTTATCAGGTTGAAGCTTTTTCACATAAGCATCGCAGCCCCAAACTTTAAGAAACGACAACTTTGGTTTCTTGCCAAACCATAGTTCATAAGGCATCGTCTCAACGGATTTTGATGGTGCCCTATTTAATGTGAATGCGCCCGTCTCTAAAGCATAACCCCAAAACAATAGAGGTAAATCAGTAAGAGACATCATAGATTGCACCATATCTAGTAAAGTACGATTACGACGTTCGGACACACCATTACGCTGTGGTGTTCCGGGTTGCTTGAGTTGCGAAACTATTCCGATTTTTTCAAATGTAGACCAAACTCGTAACTCAAATATTCTCCTCCACGATCAGATCATAGAAACTTTATTTTCTTGTTACGATGATTTTCATCTTCACTCTGAAATTCTTTGAACTTTTCAAATGTTTCAGACTTATGCTTCATTAAGTAGATATACCCATATCTGCTTAAATCATCTGTGAAGGTGAGAAAATAACGATACCCGCCACGAGCCTCTTCATCGGACCACATACATCTCAGATGTATGATTTCCAACAAATCTGTTGCTCTCTCCATAGTACCGAGAACGGCGTTTTGGTCATCTTGCCCATAAGGCACGGTTCGCAAGTACCAAGTGATTCATAATCAAGTGGTTCCAAAAGTCCATCAAGATGGAGTTTCTTCATGCGCTTTACACCGATATGACCTAAACGGCAGTGCCACAAATAAGTTGCACTATCATTATCAACTCTGCATCTTTTGGCTTCAACATTATGAATATGTGTATCACTACTATCGAGATCCATAAAAAAAATAGACCACTCTTCAAGGGTGCATGACCATAAAAGATATTACTCATATAAATAGAACAACCATTATTCTCTAATTTAAATGAATAACCGTCTCGCATCAAACAAGATCCAGATATAATGTTCATGCTCAACGCGGCACCAAATAACAATTATTTAGGTCTAAAACTAATCCCAAAGGTAGATGTAGAGGTAGCGTGCCATTGCGATCACATCGACTTTGGAGCCATTTTCCACGCATCATCACCTCGTCCTTGGCAGTTCGCAATCCGTAGTCCCCTGTTTCGAGTTGCAAATATTAGCAATGTAACCAAGATCAAATACCAGGTGCTACTACGAGCTTTAGTAAGGTACACATCAATAACATGTATATCACATATACCTTTGTTCACCTTGCCATCCTTCTTATCCGCCAAATACTTGGGGCAGTTCCGCTTCCAAAGGACGATGCTTGCGGTAGAAGCACTCGATTTAGGGCTTAGGTCCGACTTGGGTTTCTTCTCTGAGCAGCAACTTGCTTGCTGTTCTTCTTGAAGTTCCCCTTCTTTTTCCCTTTGCCCTTCTTCTTGAAACTGGTGGTCTTATTGACCATCAACACTTGATGCTCCTTCTTGATTTCTACCTCCACAGCCTTTAGCATCGCGAAGAGCTCGGGAATTGTCTTACCCATCCCTTGCATATTATAGTTCATCACGAAGCTCTTGTAGCTTGGTGGCAGTGATTGGAGAATTCTGTCAATGACGCTATCATCCGGAAGATTAACTCCCAGTTGAATCAAGTGATTGCAGTACCCAGACATCTTGAGTATATGCTCACTGACAGAACTATTCTCCTCCATCTTGCAGCTATAGAACTTATTGGAGACTTCATATCTCTCAATCCGGGCATTCTTTTGAAATATTAACTTCAACTCCTGGAACATCTCATATGCTCCATGACGTTCAAAACGTCGTTGAAGTCCCGGTTCTAAGCCGTAAAGCATGGCACATTGAACTATCGAGTAGTCATCAACACGTGACTGCCAGGCATTCACAATGTCTGCCGTTTGCTGGCGCAGGTGGTACACCTAGCGGTGCTTCCAGGACGTAACTCTTCTGTGCAGCAATGAGGATAATTCTCAAGTTACGGACCCAGTCCGTGTAATTGCTACCATCATCTTTCAACTTTGCTTTCTCAAGGAATGCATTAAAATTTAACGGAACAACAACACGGGCCATCTATCTACAATCAAACATAGACAAGCAAGATACTATCAGGTACTAAGTTCATGATAAATTTAAGTTCAATTAATCATATTACTTAAGAACTCCCACTTAGAAAGACATCCCTCTAATCCTCTAAGTGATCACATGATCCAAATCAACTAAACCATAACCGATCATCACGTGAAATGGAGTAGTTTTCAATGGTGAACATCACTATGATGATCATATCTACTATATGATTCATGCTCGACCTTTTGGTCTCAGTGTTCCGAGGCCATATCTGCATATGCTAGGCTCGTCAAGTTTAACCCGAGTATTCTGCATGTGCAAAACTGGCTTGCACCTATTGTAGATGGACGTAGAGCTTATCACACCCGATCATCACGTGGTGTCTGGGCACGACGAACTTTGGCAACGATGCATACTCAGGGAGAACACTTTTATCTTGAAATTTAGTGAGAGATCATCTTATAATGCTACCGCCAATCAAAGCAAGACAAGATGCATAAAAGATAAACATCACATGCAATCAATATAAGTGATATGATATGGCCATCATCATCTTGTGCTTGTGATCTCCATCTCCGAAGCACCGTCATGATCACCATCGTCACCGGCCCGACACCTTGATCTCCATCGTACCATCGTTATCGTCTCGCCAATCTTATGCTTCTACGACTATCGCTACCGCTTAGTGATAAAGTAAAGCATTACAGGGCAATTGCATTGCATACAATAAAGCGACAACCATATGGCTCTTGCCAGCTGCCGATAACTCGGTTACAAAACATGATCGTCTCATACAATAAAATTTAGCATCATGTCTTGACCTTATCACATCACAACATGCCCTACAAAAACAAGTTAGACGTCCTCTACTTTGTTGTTGCAAATTTTACGTGGCTGCTACGGGCTTTAGCAATAACCGTTCTTACCTACGCTTCAAAACCACAATGATAGTTTATCAAGTTGGTGCTGTTTTAACCTTCGCAAGGACCGGGCGTAGCCACACTCGGTTCAACTAAAGTTGGAGAAACTGACACCCGCCAGCCACCTGTGTGCAAAGCACGTCGGTAGAACCAGTCTCGGCGTAAGCGTCTGGCGTAATGTTGGTCCGGCCGCTTCATCCAACAATACCGTCGAACCAAAGTATGACATGCTGGTAAGCAAGATGACTTATATCGCCCACAACTCACTTGTGTTCTACTCGTGCATATGACATCTACGCATAAAACCTGGCTCTGATGCCACTGTTGGGGAACGTAGTAATTTCAAAAAAAATTCTACGCACACGCAAGATCATGGTGATGCATAGCAATGAGAGGGGAGAGTGTTGTCCACGCACTCGTGAGACCGAAAGCGGAAGCGTTAGCACAACGTGGTTGATGTAGTCGTCGTCTTCACGATCCGACCGATCAAGTACCGAATGCACGACACCTCCGACTTCAAAGACACGCTCAAAGCCCGATGACGCCCCTCGAACTCCAATCCAGCCGAGTGTTGAGGGAGAGTTTCACAAGACGACGGCGTGGTGACGATGATGATGTTCTACCGACGCAGGCTTCGCCTAAGCATCGCCATGATATCGAGGTGGACTATGGTGGAGGGGGGCACCGCACACGGCTAAAAGATCAACAGATCAATTGTTGTGTCTATGGGGTGCCCCCTGCCCCCGTATATAAAGGAGCAAGGGGGTGCGGCCGGCCTAGAGAGGGGGCGCGCCAAGAGGAGTCATACTCCTACCGGGAGTAGGAATCCCCCCTTTTCCTTGTTGGACTAGGAGAGAGAGGGGAAACAGGTGGAGGAGAAGAAGGAAGGGGGGCGCCGCCCCCTCTCCTTATCCTATCCGGACTAGGGGGGAGGGGCGCGGCCCTTGCCCTGGCCGCCTCCTCTCTCTTCCACCAAGGCCCACTAAGGCCCATTAAGTCCCCGGGGGGTTCCAGTAACCTCCCGGTACTCCGGTGAAATCCCGATTTCACCCGGAACACTTCCGATATCCAAACATAGGCTTCTAATATATCAATCTTCATGTCTCGACCATTTCGAGACTCCTTGTCATGCCCGTGATCACATCCGGGACTCTGAACAACCTTCGGTACATCAAAACATATAAACTCATAATATAACTGTCATCAAAACGTTAAGCGTGCGGACCCTACGGGTTCGAGAACTATGTAGACATGACCGAGACACATCTCCGGTCAATAACCAATAGCGGAACCTGGATGCTCATATTGGCTCCCACATATTCTACGAAGATCTTTATCGGTCAGACCGCATAACAACATACGTTGTTCCCTTTGTCATCGGTATGTTACTTACACGAGATTCGATCGTCGGTATCTCAATACCTAGTTCAATCTCGATACCGGCAAGACTCTTTACTCGTTCGTAATACATCATCCCGCAACTAACTCATTAGTTGCAATGCTTGCAAGGCTTAAGTGATGTGCATTACCGAGAGGGCCCAGAGATACCTCTCCGACAATCGGAGTGACATATCCTAATCTAGAAATACGCCAACCCAACAAGTACCTTCGAGACACCTGTAGAGCACCTTTATAATCACCCGATTACGTTGTGACGTTTGGTAGCACAAAAAGTGTTCCTCCGTAAACGGGAGTTGCATAATCTCATAGTCATAGGAACATGTATAAGTCATGAAGAAAGCAACGGCAACATACTAAACGATCGAGTGCTAAGCTAACGGAATGGGTCATGTCAATCACATCATTCTCCTAATGATGTGATCCAGATTAATCAAATGACAACTCATGTCTATGGCTAGGAAACATAACCATCTTTGATCGACGAGCTAGTCAAGTAGAGGCATACTAGTGACACTCTGTTTGTCTATGTATTCACACATGTATTATGTTTACGGTTAATACAATTTTAGCATGAATAATAAACATTTATCATGATATAAGGAAATAAATAATAACTTTATTATTGCCTCTAGGGCATATTTCCTTCAGAAATCAAGAAGGAGCATCAAGTGTTGATGGTCAACAAGACCACCAATTTCAAGAAGAAGGGCAAAGGGAAGAAGGGGAACTTCAAAAAGAACGGCAAGCAAGTTGCTGCTCAAGTGAAGAAGCCCAAGTCTGGACCTAAGCACGAGATCGAAGCGCTTCTCTTGCCAAAGGGACTGGTCACTGGAAGGGAACTGCCCCAAGTATTTGGCGGATAAGAAGGATGGCAAAGTGAGCAAAGGTATATGTGATATACATGTTATTGATGTGTACCTTACTAATACTCGCAGTAGTACCTGGGTATTTGATATCGGTTACATTGCTAATATTTGCAACTCAAACAGGACTACGGATTAGCGAAGATTGGCTAAGGACGAGGTGACGATCTTGGCGTGGGAACTGGTTCCAAAGTCGATGTGATCGCCGTCAGCACGCTACCTCTACATCTACATTCAGGATTAGTTTTAGACCTGAATAATTGTTATTTGGTGCCAGCGTTAAGTGATAACCCACAAGTATAGGGGATCAATTGTAGCCTTTTTCGATAAGTAAGAGTGTCGAACCCAACGAGGAGCTAAAGGTAGAACAAATATTCCCTCAAGTTCTATCGACCACTGATACAACTCTACGCACGCTTGATGTTCGCTTTACATAGAACAAGTATGAAACTAGAAGTACTTTGTAGGTGTTGTTGGATAAGTTTGCAAGAATATAAAGAGCACGTAAATAAAAACTAGGGGGATGTTTAGATAAAGAAGCAATAAAGTTAGAATAGCGAGTGTGGAAAAGTGGTGGTAGGAGTTGTGAAATTGTCCCTAAGCAATTGACTACTTTACTAGACCGATAGCAAGTTTTATGTGGGAGAGGCCACTGCTAGCATGTCATCCCTGACTTGGAATTCTATGCACTTATGATTGGAACTATTAGCAAGCATCCGCAACTCCTAACGTTCATTAAGGTAAAACCCAACCATAGCATTAAGATATATTGGCCCCCCTTCAATCCCGTATGCATCAATTTATATGCTAGGTAGAAGCTTCTATCACTCTTGCCCTCCAATACATAGTCCTATCAACATACAACTAACCCTATGGTGTGATCCACACGCGCGCTCATATGATGGGCACCAAAGGACAGAAACATAACCACAAGAAAATTAAATCAATCATAGCAATTCATCAACCACCGATAGGACAACGAAAATCTACTCAGACATCATAGGATGGCAACACATCATTGGATAATAATATGAAGCGTAAAGCACCATGTTCAAGTAGAGGGTACAGCGGGTTGCGGGAGAGTGGACCGCTGTAGATAGTGGGGGAAGGTGATGGAGATGGTGGTGAAGATGGCGGAGGTGTTGGTGAAGATGGCGGTGATGATGATGGTGGCCACGGCAGCGTTCCGGCGCCATCGGAAGAGAGGGGGAGAGGGCCCCCTTCTTCTTCTTCTTCCTTGACCTCCCCCCTAGATGGGAGAAGGGTTTCTCCTTTGGTCTTTGGCCTCCATGGCATGGGAGGGGCGAGAGCCCCTCCGAGATTGGATCTGTCTCTCTGTCTATCTCTGTTTCTGCGCTCTTGATTCTGCCCTTTCACCGTTTCTTTTATAATCGGAGATCCGTAACTCCGATTGGGCTGAATTTTGGACACAATCTCTATCCGGATATTAGCTTTGTTGCGGCGAAAGAAGGGCTCCAACTGCCTTACAGGGTGTCCACGAGGGTCCAGGGCGCGCCTGACCCCCTGGGGCGCGCCCCCTGCCTCGTGGCCCCCTCGGGCATCGTCTCGCGTTGATTCTTCTTCCCAAAAATCATAAATATTCCAAAAAAAATCTCCGTCAGTTTTTCTCCCATTTGGACTCTGTGATATGGATTTTCTGTGAAACAAAAACATGCAACAAACAAGAACTGGCACTGGGCAGTGGATCAATATGTTAGTCCCAAAAATAGTATAAAAAGTTGCCAAAAGTATATGAAAGTTGTAGAATATTGGCCTGGAACGATCAAAAATTATAGATACGACGGAGACGTATCATTAAGCATGAACATTATATCTGGATCTTGTTTGATGCGAGACAGTTGTTCATTTAAATATGAGAATAATGGTTGTTCTATTTATATGAGTAATATCTTTTATGGTCATGCACCCTTGAAGAGTGGTCTATTTTTGTTGAATCTCGATAGTATTGATACACATATTCATAATATTGAAGCCAAAAGATGCAAAGTTGATAATGATAGTGCAACTTATTTGTGGCACTGCCGTTTGGGTCATATTTGTGTAAAGCGCATGAAGAAACTCCATATTGATGGACTTTTTGAATCACTTGATTATGAATCACTTGGTACTTGCGAACCATGCCTCATGGGCAAGATGACTAAAACTCCATTCTCTGGAACAATGGAGCGAGCAACAAATTTATTGAAAATAATACATACTGATGTATGCGGTCCAATGAATATTGAGGCTCGCGGCGGGTATCGTTATTTTCTGACCTTCACAGATGATTTAAGCAGATGTGGGTATATCTACTTGATGAAACATAAGTCTGAAACATTTGAAAAGTTCAAAGAATTTCAGAGTGAAGTGGAAAATCATTGTAACAAGAAAATAATGTTTTTGCGATCTGATCGTGGAGGAGAATATTTGAGTTACGAGTTTGGTCTTCATTTGAAACAATGCGGAATAGTTTCACAACTCACGCCACATGGAACACCACGGCGTAATGGTGTGTCCGAATGTCGTAACCGCACTTTATTAGATATGGTGCGATCTATGATGTCTCTTACTGATTTACCGCTATCATTTTGGGGTTATGCTTTAGAGACGGCTGCATTCACGTTAAATAGGGCACCATCTAAATCCGTTGATACGACACCTTATGAACTGTGGTTTGGCAAGAAACCCAAGTTGTTGTTTCTTAAAGTTTGGGGCTGCGATGCTTATGTGAAAAAGCTTCAAACTGATAAGCTCAAACCCAAATCAGAGAAATGTGTCTTCATAGGATACCCAAAAGAGACTGTTGGGTACACCTTCTATCAATGATCCGAAGGCAAGATATTCGTTGCTAAGAATGGATCCTTTCTAGAGAAGGAGTTTCTCTCGAAAGAAGTGAGTGGGAGTGAGGGAGTCCTGGATTAGGGGGTGTCCGGATGGCCGGACTATACCATCAGCCGGACTCGTGGACTATGAAGATACAAGATTGAAGACTTCGTCCCGTGTCCGGAAGGGACTTTCCTTGGCGTGGAAGGCAAGCTTGGCGATGCGGATATTTAGATCTCCTACCATTGTAACCGACTTTGTGTAACCCTAACCCTCTCCGATGTCTATATAAACCGGAGGGTTTTAGTCCGTAGGACAACATACAACAATCATACCATAGGCTAGCTTCTAGGGTTTAGCCTCCTTGATCTCGTGGTAGATCTACTCTTGTACTACCCATATCATCAATATTAATCAAGCAGGACGTAGGGTTTTACCTCCATCAAGAGGGCCCGAACCTGGGTAAAACTTCGTGTCCCTTGTCTCCTGTTACCATCCCCTAGACGCACAATTCGGGACCCCCTTCCCGAGATCCGCCGGTTTTGACACCGACATTGGTGCTTTCATTGAGAGTTCCTCTGTGTCGTCGCTTTTAGGCCCGATGGCTCCTCCGATCATCAATGACGATGCAGTCCAGGGTGAGACTTTTCTCCTCGGAAAGATCTTCGTCTTCGGCGTTTCGCATCAAGGGCCGATTCACTTGGCCATCTGAGCAGATCGAAGCTACGCCCGCCATCGTGTCGTCAGGTTTGGAAGTTTAAACTACATGGCTGACGTCCGCGGGGACTTGATCTTCGACGGATTCGAGCCACAGCCGAGCGCGCCGCACCGTCACGATGGGCATGATCTAGCTCTGCCGCCGAACAGTGCCCTGGAGGCCGCACACGCATTGGTTCTGACCCTCGATTCGGAACCAACTGCGTCGATCGAGGATGAGTGGTTAGACGCCGCCTCGGGGGCTGTGATCCCAACGGCGATCGAGCCGAACACCAGCCCCGCACCCCGCAAGGCCTGTGACTCCGAGGGGCCGGACTCCTCTCCGGACTCCGAGCTCTCTGCGCCCCTGCCGATCGAATCCGATTGGGTGCCGATCATGGAGTTCACCGCCGCAGACATCTTTCAGCACTCGCCCTTCGGCGACATTCTGAAGTCACTAAAGTCTCTCTCTTTATCAGGAGAGCCCCGCCGGACTACGGTCGGCAAGGTTGGGATACGGACGATGAAGAAATTCAAAGCCCACCCACCACCCACTTCAGAGCTACCGCCGATGATTTAACCGACATGCTCGACTTCGACTCCGAAGACATCGATGATATGGACGCCGATGCAGGAGACGATCAAGAACCAGCACCTATAGGGCACTGGAAAGCCACCTCGTCGTATGACATATACATGGTGGATACCCCAAAAGAAGGAGATGGCGATGGAACGGCGGGGGATGACCCCTCGAAAAAACAGCCTAAGCACCGGCGTCGGCGGCGCCGCTCTAAATCCCGCCAAAGCAAAAATGGTGATTCCGGCACAGGAGATAATAATACTCCAGATAGCGCCGGAGAACACCCCCTCCAGCAAGATTCAGCACAGGAGGATGGAGAAGCCAGCCCTCATGAGAGAGCGGCAGACAGAGAGGTCGAGGATGATAATTATATGCCTCCCTCCGAAGACGAGGCAAGCCTCGACGACGAATTAATTGCTGTGCTGCAGGATCCCGTTGAACAAGAGCGTTTCAAATGCAGGCTTATGGCCACGACAAGCAGCCTCAAGAAAAAGCAGCAACAGCTTAGAGCTGATCAAGATTTGCTAGCTGACAGATGGACTGAAGTCCTCGCGGCCGAAGAGTATGAACTCGAACGCCCCTCCAAGAGCTACCCAAAGCGCAGGTTGCTACCCCAATTAGAGAAGGAAGCACCTAAACCTACATCACCAGCGCATGATACGGCCGATCGACCACCTCGTGGCCGTGACAGAGAGGCCTCTCGGCCCTCCACTCAAGCCGCGCCCCGGCGCCGCTCAAAACATACTAAGGCACGGGGAAATGCGCCAGACCTGCGAGACATACTGGAGGACAAGGCGAGGCAAACAAGATCAATCTACGGATCGTGTGGGCGCCCCACGGCACGTGACGGCGATCGTCACTCTGGATATAATAAATCCGGCCGGGCCGAACACAATAGACAAAGCTCGTTCGAGCTACGTCGTGATATAGCCCAATACAGAGGCGCCGCACACCCACTATGCTTCACAGATGAAGTAATGGATCATCAAATCCCTGAGGGTTTCAAACCCGTGAACATCGAATCATAGGATGGCACAACAGATCCCGCGGTATGGATCGAGGATTATCTCCTTCATATCCACATGGCCCGCTACCGATGATCTACACGCCATCAAATATCTCCCACTCAAACTTAAGGGACCAGCTCGGCATTGGCTTAACAGCTTGCCGGCAGAATCAATCGGTTCTTGGGAGGACCTGGAGGCCGCATTCCTCGACAATTTCTGTGGTACCTATAATGCGACCACCGACGCCCGATGACCTAAGCCACATAATTCAGCAGGAGGAATCGGCCGAGCAATTACGGACACGGTTCTGACAAAGAAAAATCAAATTGTCGACTGTCCGGACGCAGAGGCCCTAGCAGCCTTCAAGCATAATATCCGTGACGAGTGGCTTGCCCGGCACCTTGGACAGGAAAAGCCGAAATCTATGGCAGCCCTCACGACACTCATGACCCGCTTTTGCGCGGGAGAAGACAGCTAGCTAGCTCGCAGCAACAACTTAACCAAGAACCTTGGTAATTCGGATACCAAGGACAAAAGTGGTAGGTCGCGTCGGAACAAGCAAAAGCACCGCGTTAACAGTGACAACAACGAGGATACGGTAGTCAATGCCGGATTCAGAGGCTACAAATCCGGTCAGCGGAAAAAGCCATTCAAAAGAAATATTCAGGGCCCATCCAGTTTGGACCGAATACTCGACCGCTTGTGCCAGATACATGGCACCCGAAAAGTTACCAATCACACCAACAGGATTGTTGGGTGTTCAAGCAGGCAATTTAAATGCCGAAAATAGAGACAAGGGGCTGCGTAGCGACGACGAGGAGGAGCCCAGGCCGTTGAACAACAGTGGACAGAAGGGTTTTCCCCCACAAGTGTGGACGGTGAACATGATATACGCAACCCACATCCCCAAGAGGGAGCGGAAGCGTGCGTTACGGGACGTATAC
This sequence comes from Aegilops bicornis, assembly GCA_021605145.1. Classification (NCBI taxonomy): domain Eukaryota; kingdom Viridiplantae; phylum Streptophyta; class Magnoliopsida; order Poales; family Poaceae; genus Aegilops; species Aegilops bicornis. The sequence continues at coordinate 414,232,286 of CM038674.1, forward strand.
ACGATGGAGCCAGTCGCCCCAAAGTTCAACCCATGGTCCTCCTGCCCGATCACTTTTGATCGAAGGGACCACCCCACTAGCATCCGTCATGGCGGGTTCGCCGCATTGGTTCTAGACCCAATTATTGACGGATTTCATCTCACAAGAGTCCTTATGGACGGCGGCAGCAGCCTGAACCTGCTTTACCAGGATACAGTGCGGAAAATGGGCATAGATCCCTCGAGGATTAAGCCCACCAAAACGACCTTTAAAGGCGTCATACCAGGTGTAGAGGCCAACTATGTGCTCACCACACTTGAAGTGGTCTTCGGATCTCCGGATAACTTCCGGCGAGGAGTTAATCTTCGACAGTCCGTTCCGCAGCGGGCTATCACACCTTTGCTTGGGTGAACCGCATTTGCAAAGTTCAATGCGGTACCGCACTACGCATACCTTAAGCTCAAGATGCCAGGCCCTCGAGGAGTAATCACGGTCAATGGAAACACCGAACGTTCCCTCCGAACGGAGGAGCACACGGCACCCCTCGCATCAGAAGTACAAAGCAGCCTCTCTAGGCAGTTCTCCAGTCCGGCCGTTAAAAGGCCGTACACTGTCAAGCGCGCCCGGAGTAACCTACAACAAGTCCGCCTGGCATGTTCTGAGTAGGCGTAGCAATGCGGCCCCAACCCCAGCCCTCACGAAATAGCGAAACCAGTGCTTCGCGTACATAACTACGCTCTCGAAATACCATGGGCACAGGGGGAGGGGCACCATCACGGCACGCCCAAGACACGGCTTAAACCGTACTAGGGGCTGCCGAATTCTTTTTTTAATTTTCTCTTACTTTCGTGACTCCATACTTGACGACCTGTTCGGCAATTCAACCGCCGCACAAACGATGCAAGAACCAGGAAGCGCATAAGCCATGCCGCATTATGGAACTCCTGTGTGGTCTCAGATCACGAAGCGGTATACCGCTTTGCATACAATTCCGCGGCCTGCCCCTGGACCAGACATGATAAATAGTCCAACCTTTTGCTTATCGCGCTATTTGTATCGTTCTGCTTTGATCGCAGCCTTTTTAAACAATGCATAGTATTTATCTATTTTTGCATTACCTTTTTTACAAATATATGTTCATTAATGACATGTTGCACCCGTACACTGTGGTACGGCAAATACGCCAGGGGCTTCAGTACCCCCCAATATGGTGTGAGAAGCCCGAACACTTTCACAAGTGCGGCACCCCAAACTTATAGCATTATATGCATCGGCTCCGAATCATGTCTTGGGTCAATAGTTGGGTTTGCCCGGCTCCTATGTTTTGGTGCCTTACGTTCCGCTATATCGGCTAAGGTAGCACTAGGAGAACTATCACGATTGTGCCCCAGCTTGAGCTGGGATGAGCACCTCGAGAGAAAGCTAAAAGCTGGCCATGATGAAGCGAGAGACCGATCGCTGTTCGAGAGGTTTTTCGAGTCCCTAAAGACTTATGCCGCTTAGAGCGAGGAGTCGGCTTTGTCCGACCAAAGGCGTGGATAAGCGCCTCGAACTCGGTCTTCCGAATACTAGGGGCTTCACCAAATTTAAAATTATAGAGTTCTATAGCTAAGTGAGAGTGTTCAAGCATTATAGTCCGATTGCCTTGTTCGTTGTCTTTGGCGCCTCCTCGAAGGACCCAAACATGGGAAAAAGAGCGCTCGAGTTTATCCGAACACCCCAAAGACTAGTGGCATGGGGGGCGGTTTAGCCGACGGCCATCTCTCAATTTTTGATAAACGGCCGCCGTAAAGTAATATTTTAAATTCAAAAAGCATTGCTTAGCGATATGAACAAGTTTTCAAAGGAGGACAATACGAAGCGAGTTTACTCAAAAATTACATCATTGGTACATTCATCCGCCATAAGGCGGCACCCTTCGTAACGCCCTTATAATAGTTCTCGGGCTTGCGATGCTCCTTCCCGGCGGTGGCGGCCTTCACAAGCTTCTCACCGTCCGGCTTGCCCCGGTGCACCTTAGCACGGGCAAGGCCCTCTGAGCACCTTCGATGCGACGGAGCGCTTGATAACCTCGATCCTTGGACAGGCCTCCACCACCGCCGCACCAACCCGAAGTAGCTCCTGTGCGAGAGCCTCTCCGCCACAACCCGAACTATGAGGCCCTTCATGGCCTGTTCGGCCGCCTTGTGAGCTCGACCACCGCTTAATTTGGTCGCTCGAGGCATGAGGTGTCCGGCCTCAGCATACTGAGACCAGAACACCTTCTCCGTCGAGCTGCCCTCCTCGGCTCGGTAGAATGCGGCGGTATCGGATACGCTATGGGGAAGATCTGCAAATGCCCCTGGAGAGCTCCGGATTCGGGTAAGTAACAAGTAGCTTACTTTTATATGTCTGCTTTGCATAAAGAATGCCTTACCCGCCGCTATCTTTTTCACCGCATCCAACTCCTGGAGGGCCTTCTGGGATTCAGCCTTGGCAGACTTGGCACTTTCACTAGCCGCCGCAAAGCTCGGACGCTCGCATCCTTGAGTCAAGCTCCAAACTCTCATGTTTTTCCATGAGAGCCTGGAGCTCTTGCCGTACCTCGCCAACTTGCGCCTCATATCTCTCCCGCTTGATGCGCTCCATGGTCGCTTTCTTCTCGGCCTCGGCCAGCGCTTGCTTGAGGGTTGCCACCTCAGTTGTGGCCCCTACAATAAGCCACGTTAATCCTGTCATTTTCTGCAATTGCATCTTTTATATATTTTCTATAAGGTATCTCTTACCTTCTTTCTCCTCGAGCTGCCGCTTGGCAAGGCCGAGCTCTCGCTCGGACCGCTCGAGGCCCTGCTTCAGTGTACCCACCTCCGCATGATCGGTCGGCGGTCGCTAGCAATGGCTCGCATAACGCATATTAACTCATTATTTGTTAGACTCTGAAATTTATTAGAACCTCTATTCGGCTTTTCTTTCCGAACGCAAATGAGCATCGAGGCTACCGCCTATGCGGTAATATTTTTACATATTTTTACTTACCTCGGCTTCGTTAGAAGGCTAGCACAAGCTTGATCGATCCGCTCTTGGCGGACTGAACCTTCTGGATCACAGTACTCATAATAGTACGGTGCTCCTCGTCGATGGAGGCGCCCTTAAGCACCTCCAGCAGATTGTCCGGCGCCTCCGGTTGGACGGAGGCCGCCGGCTTAGTAGGCTTGCTCCTCTTAGAAGGAGGCCGCCTGCCGTAGTCCGGAACCGTTGAGGATTCCGGCGCGGTGTCCGGCGCAAAGCCGGACTTGGAGCCCTGGGGGGTCTTTTCCCCTTTACTCCCGGAGTCCGGGAGGTCGCCTTGCGGCTCCTCCAGGACCACCTCCTCTTGGCCCGGAACTTGTTGCGACGCCACTTCGGCGTCGTCCGCAGCGCGGGGAGAGGCAGTGGGCGGAACTGAATTCACGTCCGATGAATCCAGGGAGCCGCTCGACGACTCGTCAAGCCCGGCCTTGGGCGGGCTGCATAATTATATTCGACATAAGGAAAAGCTGTGCAACAAAGGAATATTATGAGTTACTCTGGTATCCGAATACTTACGATTCCGCCGGGCGCTTGGCCCTGTGCGGCCACTCCTCTTCGCCCTCGTCGGCGTCGGTGGAGTAGTCCGGAGGGAGGGTCTTCCCCTTCTTGGACCCTTCGGCCTCCCCTGTTGGGGCGGCCTTCCTCTTCTTTCCTCCCCCCGCTGGAGGGGGAGAGGTTTCTTCTTCCTCCTCCTCGTCTTTACGGCAGAAGTGCGTCTCGGATTCGTCGGATGATGAATCCGACACCTCCAGACGTCGGGCACTCTTTCGAGTCCCTGTGGCCTTCTTCTCCGGCACCACATAAGGTGCCGGAACCAGCAGCTTCGATAAACGAGCATTGGCTGGGTCTTCGGGCAAAGGAGCCGGAAAGTCGATCTGTCCGGACTTCACCTGCCAATCCTGTCAAAGGTAAGGGAGTTTAGATCCCGCATAGAGTCAAACTATGGAAAACCAACATCCTGTAAAAGGTAAAAATAGCTTACCTCGCCAGCGTGACGCTGCGTGCTGAATCCGCGGTCCTCGGAAGCGGATGCGGGAGCCTCGGCGCCTTTGAATAGCACCTTCCAGACATCTTCGTACGTCGTGTCGAAGAGCCTGCTCAGGGTTGGGTGCTGTGCCGGGTCGAACTCCCACAAATTGAAATCCCGTTGTTGACACGGGAGGATCCGGCGGACGAGCATGACCTGGACTACATTGACAAGCCTGAGCTGCTTGTTCACCAGGGTTTGGATGCATTTTTGCACTCCAGTCACCTCTTCTTTGTAGCCCCACGACAGGCCCGTCTCTTTCAAAGACGTGAGCCGCGTAGGGGGTCCGGACCGGAACTCAGGGGTTGCGATCCATTCCGGATCGCGCGGCTCGGTGATGTAAAACCACCCTGACTGCCACCCCTTCAGGGTCTCCACAAAGGAGCCCTCGAGCCATAGGACGTTGGCCATCTTGCCCGCCATGGCGCCTCCGCACTCCGCCTGGCTGCCTCGCACCACCTTTGGCTTGACGTTGAAGGTCTTGAGCCATAGGCCGAAATGGGGGTGGATGCAGAGGAAAGCCTCGCACACGACGATAAACACCGATATGTTGAGGACGAAGTTCGGGGCCAGATCGTGGAAATCCAGGCCATAGTAGAACATGAGCCCCCGGACAAATGGGTGGAGAGGAAAACCCAGTCCGCGGAGGAAGTGGGGAAAGAATACTACCCTCTCATGGGGCCTTGGGGTGGGGAGGAGCTGCCCTTTTCGGGAAGCCGGTGCGCGATGTCGTTAGACAAGTATCCGGCCTTCCTCAGTTTTTTGATGTGGCCCTCCGTGACGGAGGAGACCATCCACTTGCCTCCCGCTCCGGACATGGCTGGAGAAGGTTGAGGTGGGAAGTGCGGGCTTGGGCGCTGGAGCTCGAGTGCGCGGAAGATGGATAGGCAAAGGAGGAAGAAGGCGCAGGTAAAAAGGTGGATCCTTATCCCCTTATATGGGCGGATGTGGTTAAGCGTCCCCACCAGCCTGGTAAAACTCGCTTATCTCTCAAGCACCGTGATAAATGGCGCGGTTGGTTACCCACGTCCGTATTGATGAGAATCTCGTAAATGAGGGGACACGACCTCTGCTTTGACAAGACGTGCCAAGGAAACCGCCTCGCAAAATGTGCTGGGGTGGGGGAGTAAAAACGATTCGAATAAAGGCTTGGCCGTAGTGTGATGTCACGCTACGGAATACGTCAGCAGATTAGATTTGTGTAAATATTATTCTCTCTATGGCAATACGTGGAAACTTATTTTGCAGAGCCGGACACTATCCTTAGTGTTTACAATCTTTTATGAAGTACTTGGAGGAGGAACCCCCCTTGCAATGCCGAAGACAATCTGCGCGCCGGGCTCATCGTCATTGAAGCCTGGTTCAGGGGCTACTGAGGGAGTCCTGGATTAGGGGGTGTCCGGATGGCCGGACTATACCATCAGCCGGACTCCTGGACTATGAAGATACAAGATTGAAGACTTTGTCCCGTGTCCGGAAGGGACTTTCCTTGGCGTGGAAGGCAAGCTTGGCGATGCGGATATTTAGATCTCCTACCATTGTAACCGACTTTTGTGTAACCCGAACCCTCTCTGGTGTCTATATAAACCGGAGGGTTTTGGTCCGTAGGACAACCTCAAGATACAACAATCATACCATAGGCTAGCTTCTAGGATTTAGCCTCCTTGATCTCGTGGTAGATCTACTCTTGTACTACCCATATCATCAATATTAATCAAGCGGGGACGTAGGGTTTTACCTCCATCAAGAGGGCCCGGACCTGGGTAAAACTTCGTGTCCCTTGTCTCCTGTTACCATCCGCCTAGACGCACAGTTCGGGACCCCCTACCCGAGATCCGCCGGTTTTGACACTGACAGGGAGGAAAGTAGAACTTGATGAGGTAACTGTACCTGCTCCCTTATTGGAAAGTAGTTCATCACAGAAATAAGTTCCTGTGACTACTACACCAATTAGTGAGGAAGCTAATGATGATGATCACGTAACTTCAATCAAGTTACTACCGAACCTCGTAGGTCAACCAGAGTAAGATCCGCACCAGAGTGGTACGGTTATCCCGTTCTGGAGGTCATGTTACTTGACCATGACGAACCTACGAACTATGAGGAAGCGATGATGAGCCCAGATTCCGCGAAATGGCTTGAGGCCATGAAATCTGAGATGGGATCCATGTATGAAAACACTGGACTTTGGTTGACTTGCCCGATGATCGGCAAGCCATAGAGAATAAATGGATCTTCAAGAAGAAGACTGACACTGACGGTAATGTTACTGTCTACAAGCTCGACTTGTTGCGAAAGGTTTTTGACAAGTTCAAGGAGTTGACTACGATGAGACTTTCTCACTCGTAGTGATGCTTAAGTCTGTCCGAATCATGTTAGCAATTGCCGCATTTTATGATTATGAAATCTGGCAAATGGACGTCAAAACTGCATTCCTTAATGGATTTCTAAAAGAAGAGTTGTATATGATGCAACCAAAAGGTTTTGTCGATCCTAAAGGTGCTAACAAAGTGTGCAAGCTCCAACGATCCATTTATGGACTGGTGCAAGCCTCTCGGGGTTGGAATATATGCTTTGATAGTGTGATCAAAGCATATGGTTTTATATGAACTTTGGAGAAGCCTGTATTTACAAGAAAGTGAGTGGGAGCTCTGTAGCATTTCTAATATTATATGTGGATGACATATTGTTGATTGGAAATGATATAGAATTTCTGGATAGCATAAAAAAATACTTGAATAAGAGTTTTTGCAATGAAAGACCTCGGTGAAGCTGCTTATATATTGGGCATCAAGATCTATAGAGATAGATCAAGACGCTTAATTGGACTTTCACAAAGCACATACCTTGATAAAGTTTTGAAGAAGTTCAAAATGGATCAAGCAAAGAAGGGGTTCTTGCCTGTGTTACAAGGTGTGAAGTTGAGTCAGACTCAATGCCCGACCACTACAGAAGATAGAGAGAAAATGAAAGTCATCCCCTATGCTTCAGCCATAGGTTCTATCATGTATGCAATGTCAGTACCGGACCTGATGTGTGCCTTGCTATTAGTTTAGCAGGGAGGTACCAAAGTAATCCAGAGTGGATCAACTGGACAGCGGTCAAGAACATCCTAAAATACCTGAAAAGAACTAAGGATATGTTTCTCGTTTATGGAGGTGACAAAGAGCTCATCGTAAATGGTTACATCGATGCAAGCTTTGACACCGATCCGGATGACTCTAAGTCACAAACTGGATACATATTTATATTGAACGATGGAGCTGTCAGTTGGTGCAGTTCTAAGCAAAGCATCGTGGCGGGATCTACGTGTGAAGCGGAGTACATAGCTGCTTCAGAAGCAGCAAATGAAGGAGTCTGGATGAAGGAGTTCATATCCGATCTAGGTGTCATACCTAGTGCATCGGGTCCAATGAAAATCTTTTGTGCCAATACTGGTGCAATTTCCTTGGCAAAGGAATCCAGATTTCACAAGAGAACCAAGCACATCAAGAGACGCTTCAATTCCATCCGCGATCAAGTCAAGGAGGGAGACATAGAGATTTGCCAGATACATACGGATCTGAATGTTGCAGATCCGTTGACTAAGCCTCTCTCACGAGAAAAACATGGTCAGCACCAAGACTCCATGGGTGTTAGAATCATTACTGTGTAATCTAGATTATTGACTCTAGTGAAAGTGGGAGACTGAAAGGAAATATGCCCTAGAGGCAATAATAAAGTTGTTATTTATATTTCCTTTTATCATGATAAATGTATATTATTCATGCTAGAATTGAATTAACCGAAAACTTAGTACATGTGTGAATACATAGACAAACAGAGTGTCACTAGTATGCCTCTACTTGACTAGCTCGTTAATCAAAGATGGTTAAGTTTTCCTAGCCACAGACATGAGTTGTCATTTGATTAACGGGATCACATCATTAGAGAATGATGTGATTGACAAGACCCTTCCGTTAGCTTAGCACTATGATCGCTTAGTTTTTTGCTATTGCTTTCTTCATGACTTATACATGTTCCTATGACTATGAGATTATGCAATTCCCGAATACCGGAGGAACACTTAGAGTGCTATCAAACGTCACAACATAACTGGGTGATTGTAAAGATGCTCTACAGGTGTCTCTGATGGTGTTTGTTGAGTTGGCATGGATCGAGATTAGGATTTGTCACTCCGATTGTCGGAGAGGTATCTCTGGGCCCTCTCGGTAATGCACATCACTATAAGCCTTGCAAGCAATGTGACTAATGAGTTAGTTGCGAGATGATGCATTACGGAATGAGTAAAGAGACTTGCCGGTAACGAGATTGAACTAGGTATTGAGATACCGATGATCGAATCCCTGGCAAGTAACATACCGATGACAAAGGAAACAACGTATGTTGTTGTGCGGTTTGACCGATAAAGATCTTTGTAGAATATGTGGGAGCTAATATGAGCATCCAAGTTCCGCTATTGGTTATTGATCGGAGATGAGTCTCGGTCATGTCTACATAGTTCTCGAACCCGTAGGGTCCGCACGCTTAATGTTCGGTGACGATCGGTATTACGAGTTTATGTGTTTTGATGTACCGAAGGTTTCTGAGTCTCGGATGTGATCACGGACGTGAAGAGGAGTCTAAAAATGTTCGATACATAAAGAATGATATATTTGACGATGTTATTCGGACACCGGATGAGTTCTGGGGATCACCGGATAAATATCGGAGTGCCGGAAGGGTTATAGGAACCACCGGAGAAGTAATGGGCCTTATTGGGCCTTGGGGAGAGAGAGAGAGGGGCAGCCAAGGGCTGGCCGCGCCCCCCCATGGTCCTAGTCTGAATTGGACTAGGGGGAGGGGCGGCGCCCCCTCCTTCCTTCTCGTTCCCCTCTCCCTCCTTCTTCTCCAAATTGGACTAGGAAAGGGGGGATCCAACTCCTACTTGGAGTAGGATTGCCCCCCTTGGGCGGGCCCTATGAGGGCTGACCGGCCTCCCCCTTGCTCATTTATATACGGGGGCAGGGGCACCCCGTAGACACACAAGTTGATTGTTTAGCCGTGTGCGATGCCCCCCTCCATAGATTTCCACCTCGGTCATATCGTTGTAGTGCTTAGGCGAAGCCCTGTGTTGGTAAATTCATCATCACCGTCATCACGCCGTCGTGCTGACGAAACTCTCCCTCGGCCTTAGCTAGATCAAGAGTTCGAGGGACGTCACCGAGCTGAACGTGTGCAGATCGCGGAGGTGTCGTGCGTTTGGTACTTGATCGGTTGGATCGCGAAGACGTTTGTGACGCCCCCGATTCAATCGTACACTAATCATGCACGCAAACGTGTACGATCAAGATCAAGGACTCACGGGAAGATATCACAACACAACTCTAAAACATAAATAAGTCATACAAGCATCATAATACAAGCCGGGGCCTCGAGGGCTCGAATACAAGTGCTTTACGATCATAGACGAAGTCGGCCGAAGCAACAACATCTGAGTACGTACATAAGCTAAACAAGTTTGCCTTAAGAAGGCTAGCACAAACCGGGATACAGATCGAAAGAGGCGCAGGCCTCCCTGCTCAGGATCCTCCTAACTACTCTTGGTCGTCGTCCGCGGGCTGCACGTAGTTGTAGGCACCTCCGGTGTAGTAGTCGTCATCGACGGTGGCGTCTGGCTCCTGGGCTCCATCGTTTGGTCGCAGCAACCGGGTAAAGAAAGGGGGGAAAGGGGGAACAAGGCAACCGTGAGTACTCATCCAAAGTACTCGCAAGCAAGGAGCTACACTACATATGCATGGATATATGTGTAAAGGGCCATATCAAGGACTGAATCGCAGAATGCCGTAATAAGAGGGGGATAGCTAATCACAGCCAAGACTACGCTTCGGCAGCCTCCGTCTTGCAGCATGTAGAAGACAGTAGGTTGAAGTCCTCCAAGTAGCATCACATAGCAATAATCCTACCCGACGATCCCCTCCTCGTATCCCTGAGAGAGAGCGACCACCGGGTTGTATCTGGCACTTGGAAGGGTGTGTTTTATTAAGTATCCGGTTCTAGTTGTCATAAGGTCAAGGTACAACTCCAAGTCGTCCTGTTACCGAAGATCACGGCTATTCAATAGATTAACTTCCTGCAGGGTGCACCACATAACCCAACACGCTTGATCCCATTAGGCCGGACACACTTTTCTGGGTCATGCCCGGCCGCGGAAGATCAACACGTCGCAGCCCCACCTAGGCCCAACAGAGAGGCCAGCACGCCGGTCTAAACCTAAGGGCATAGGGGTCTGGGCCCATCGCCCTTAGCACACCTGCATGTTGCGTATGCGGCCGGGAGCAGACCTAGCCTACAGGCGTTCCAGTCCAATCCGGCGCGCGCCACTCAGTCGCTGATGTCACGAAGTGCTTCAGCTGATACCACGACGCCGAGTGCCCATATCTTTCCCGCGTAGTTGGTTAGTGCGTATAGGCCCGTAGCCAGACTCAGATCAAATACCAAGATCTCATTAAGCGTGTTAAGTATCCGCGAATGCCGAACAGGGCCAGGCCCACCTCTCTCCTAGGCGGTCTCAACCTGCCCTGTCGCTCCGCCACAAAGATCCACTCGCGGGTGCTCCACCAGCCGACCCGACTTTAGTCTCCACATGTATCATGTATAAGTATATAGTATGTACCCGTGATCACCTCCCGAGTGATCACGGCCCAATAGTATAGCACGGCAGATGGACAAGAATGTAGGGCCACAGATGGAAATACTAGCATCCTATACTAAGCATGTAGGATTGCAGGTAAAGGTAACAACAAAGAAGAATAAGGACAAAGCTATGCATCGGGATAGGTATAACGTAAAGCAAGAACATGCTACACTACTCTAATGCAAGCAAGATAGAGTAGAATAGGCGATTTCGGTGATCAAGGGGGGGGCTTGCCTGGTTGCTCTGGCAAGAGAGAATGGTCGTCAACTCCGTAGTCGAACTGGGCAACAGCAGCGTCGGTCTCGTAGTCTACCGGAGAGAAGAGGGGGAAGAAACAATAAATATGATGCAAACATAAGCATGACGGTGCATGACAAGAAAATGCGTGGTGCTAGGTGTGCCCAACGCAGTAGGAGGTGATACCGACGAAGGGGGGAAACATCCGGGAAAGTATCCCCGGTGTTTGCGTTTTCGGACAGATGAACCGGAGATGAAATGTTGCAGGTTCGCTATGCTAGGGACGCGTGGCAGACGAACAGGCTGCGTATTCGGATTCGTCCCGTCGTTCTGAGCAACTTTCATGTACAAAGTATTTTCATCCAAGCTATGGTTTATTTTATATTAAATTTCAAAGTTTTAATTCATTTTTAGGAATTAACAGATTAATTAAATTGAAATCATTTATGACGTCAGCGGTCAAAGTTGATTGTTGACCGTTGACCGGTCAAACTGACGGGTGGGGCCCGTTTGTCATTGTGTGACCCTAATTAATCGGTGATTAGGATTAATTAACATGTTAATTAACTTTAATTAGTTAACTAAATAGAATTAATTAATTAAGTTAATTAATCAACTAATAGATTTTTATTTTATTTATTATATTATTATTATTATTTTTAAACATCCTGGGGCGTGGAGCCCCACTGTCATTGGGTAAGGGAGCCTTAACGGGTCATGCGGGCGGGCAGGTCTCGGGCGACGGGCGGGCGCCCGTTAACAGGCGAACTCGAGCGATGGCCAGCTGCGAGGATGGGCGCCGGCGCGACGCTGGCGAGGCCATGTCGGGGCGGGGCCGTGGCAAAGCGGACGGTCGTCGGAGGAGGACGTTCGGGGTCGTGGAGGGTGTGGCCGGACCACCGCGGGGTGGAAGCCAGCCGACGACGCGGGGAGTCGAGGCGGCACGAGCGGGATGGGGCCGGCGGGGATGCGGGTCGCGGTGAGTGAGGGAGCTCTAGGTGGAGGCATGGACCGCGGACGCGGGGTGGGGTGGCCGGACCGGAGCGGACCGACTGCTGGAGAGAAACGGCGGAGCGAAAGCGTCTTGGCGCGCGCCTTGATGACCGTGGAGAGGAGAAGGGGGTGCTCACGTGGTAGCTGCAGGGTCAGGGGCAACGGGAGGGCGAGGAAGAGGACGGAGACGACGGCGGAGAGGAAGCAGGCCGGCGAGGGAGGTCCGGCGAGGTCCAGGCGGATTGGGGGCGCCGGCGTGGTGGCGACGGGAACCGGCGGCGGCGTCGGGGGCGACCGATGGGGTAGCGGGACGGCGAGGCAGCAGGGCGATGGTGGTGGTGCTCCGGTGAGGGGCGCCGAGGACGGCGACGTGCGTCAGGGCGATGGGGTCGTCGGTGCGGTGTTGGGCACGAGGGAGCTCACCTCCCGCGCATGTGTTGTGTGGTGGTGACGGAGTGGGAGGACGAGGGAGAGAGGAAACGGGGTTGGGGCTCTAGGGTTCGGGGGGGGGGGTGGAGAGGTAGGCCATATAGGCCAGGGTGGGGTGGGCCGGCTGGCTGGCCAGTTGGGCCTCACGGCCCAGGGGGGACTGGTCTTTTGTTCTTTTTTTTTCTTTAGTTTTGTTTTTTATTTGTTTTTTCTTTTCTTTTATTATTTTCTATTTTATTTTAAGTTCCCTTTTATTTCAGTTTTGTAAAAATAAACACTAGCACCTAAAATTGTATTTATAAATATACTACTATCACATCAATTCTTAACCCATAATAAAATATTTTAATATTTTATAAAATCCAATAGGTATTTGTTTAATTGTTTTCACTACTGTTTTAATTAGTTTAGAGCCCTTAAACATTTTATCAAGGTTTGGTTTCTCCATCGTATTTACGCATGATTTACCTGACCCACCTTGAACATTTTGGTTTCATTGTTTGAAAACTTACATTATTTGCCTTTAATCAAATTTGAATTTGAATCGGTTTCGGACTAACACGAGATTAGTGATAGTAATCAGTGGCGTGGCATCATTAGCGTAGAATTACTGTAGCATAATTATCCAAGCGCCACAAATCTCCTCCACTACAAGAAATCTCGTCCCGAGATTTAGGAGGGGAGTAAGGGTGAAAGGCTAGGTTGCGAAATTCTAACGGGTCTTCTCGGTCCTTGTTGCACTTCCCGAAGTAGCTGATCCTTTATGTTGATGTCTCCATTTCTCTGCTTCATGTCATCATGACGAAGTCGGCATCCTTTCTTCGGAAACTTCATTGTATTTACGAATAGGTAACGGGGCAGATCGGCAACGACAGAATGCTATAAGGGTAATAATTTGGGATTAACCCATGAATGAGCATATGAGTACCTCTCGAGTTGAACAAATAAAACACATCGAGAGTAAAGTTGGAAGGTACAATAAGATGTTTCAAGCAGATAGGCAATCGTTCATTGCCTGAAGCAGAGTGCAAAAGGGGTTCAGAGCAACGGGAATAAGTATTGTGTCCGATACCAGAATAGATCAACAGGCAAGTGGCCCGTGAATTACATACAAAGTCAAGCACGAGGAATAACTTTGTCAACAGGTTGTACAGGAGAGTCAGGTTTCGATCCTGTGGAACTATGGGTTATGGGCCCACCATGTGGTTAAAGTAGGAGGGGCGGAGACGTCTTGCGTGATCATGCAAGCAAGGCATGTCAGGGGGTAGCCCGTCGATTATGTCGGCAACAACGTCGATACCAAGGGCGAGGGACGAAGAGCTCGTTGAACGAGGCGGACCAATAGGCAAAGTTCCCGTCCATCGGTGGCTACCGGAATGTCATCAACAGTAGAAACAGGGTCTTACTGACAGAGTTGTACACCGAGGTGTTTACATAAGCAGGAGAATAATACTGCTTAGATTATATAGACCTCAAGAAAGGTTAAACCAACCAATGGAAAGGAAAATAAGATTATCAGATTAAAGAGAACAATGGAAAGGAAAATGTGTTTAAACACATATTTCAAGGGTATATCCTTCCCAAGGACAAGCAGAGCATGATATCCATGACAGGATATAATGTAGAAAACTCTTTAGGTAGGGGAGAGAAATTTCATGACATTACCCATACAGAGGTGTTTGGATAATTTAGCAAGAAACATTTAGCATTGGCTTCAAATGACCTTGTTGAAAATCGGAGTACCGCAAACATGCTTAGAGATACCATTGCATGGTCTTCAAGCAAAGTTGAGACTTTGGAAACAAAAAGGGTCCATCAGGAAGAACTTATAGAATAAGTCTTACAATTTCCTCATGGAAGAAAGGATAGCCTGACTGAAAAGGAAACCATAACAATAGGGCCTCCGGCCAGGTGTGCTAGGCACGACATCACCTTACCGGGTCACATAAAGACCATTGTTATAACTCTTGGAAATATGTTCCAACCATCATATCTGACCGAGATTCAGATCTGATTGGTGTCAGGATACCTCAAACCCATGACGTTCGAGGAGAAAAGGTGCGACACAAATTGACGAGAAGACATCGAAGATTCTCGGGAAATGAACTATGGAAGCGAGTTCCGAAACAAGAGTTCATCATTAAATCAAGAAGAGGATGAGGAGGTGACTGATGGACTCAGCGATAACTCATCGAGGTATCCAAAGATGGATCTCCACAATTATGTGGATAAGGAGATAACATTCGTCATATCAAATGATATAAGGAAGTAAGCTTCGAGGAAGACATACACAATTAAACATTGGTTGAAAGGTGCTACCAAATATGGGTTGGGTTGCACGACCAATGTCGGAATGGTGATTCAATAATTAATAGTCTAAGAATGAGCGGTCGACCATTAAGAGGGTTGCTAGGAGGCGTAATCCAAACAACACCGTTCACTTGTGGGTACCCCGGTTGGAATCAACACGAGGACCAAGAAAGAATGGTGATGGTGAGAAGTATCATTATAACAATAATTCTGAAGAGGTGGAGCAATCCTCACAACATTCTTGACATCAAAGATGGTAATACTCCGTGGTAGAGTCATAACATAAGTAGGATAGAAAGGAACTCAAGGATCAACACAAAACAGGAACACATTTTGTGTTGGAGGGAATGCAATAATGTTGTGGATGATAACCCAAACCATCGAGGGCAAAGGAGGCTGTTTCTCATCAAGAATTCGATAGATATCTTGGAAGACCCCAGAACATTGTTGATGATCACGACACATTTGTCGAGAGGTTTCGAGAAGATGTAACTGATCGGCGATGACATCAAGTCAACGGAAATGATGAAGCCAAAAGTCATTGGAACCATGGGTACGACACAAACTCGAAACCAAGTTTGTTGTTCAAGGCGAAATGATATGACGATGATGATCGACGTAAGGTTAGTTCATCGTCGAAAATTGTGCTCCAGGAAGAAGGACCGGGTAGCACAGTTAAATTAGCTCGATAATGATATAGCCGATCAGGCTAGGAATGACTTGAAGGATAAATAAATTTGTAAGCAGTGATGGGTTCAAATACTTGTTGAATCACAATGCGAACTCGATTCAGTTATCGGTGTCTTTGAGTTTTTAATAACTCAGAGTCCGTGAAAAATTTGAATCAGTGAAAAGGTAGTACTTGATGAACTCATAAAAAGTTATGCAGTTCCATGATAATCTCGAGATACCATGGGGTAATACTCGATGACAGATCAAAGTATAGGTTGGACTGGGGCATTGCTCTGCAGAAGACAAATGCTTAAACTTGCACGAGAAATGGTATTTAAAGGAGAACATGGTCGGAACCACGATTGCAAAAAGGCCAGATCCCAGATATAAGATGATCTTATATCAAGGGAATAATTAATTTTAAAAGAAGCTTCGATGAGAAGATGTGTATCGTGTCCATGGGCATGAACACAAAGTTCAAGGTCGACTCCCACTTCTCCAATGCACAACCTTTCATTCACTTCTCGCATTCAATGAAGTTGTAGTGTTGAAATTTTATCTGGCAAAATACCAGAAGAGTATGACTCGTGAAAACTTTCGAGTTCGCACATATTAAGGAAGGCATAGATTCAACCCATTGGGGCATCTTAGAATCATATACCAGAATCTTTAGAAGTAATTAACTCAAGCTCGAAGGCAGAGCATGGTTGAGAAAGCAGAGGATACAATTTAGCAAAGGCATTATGTATCAGAGGAAAGGCTCACAAGGTTATCGAATATGAAGGGCGTTGTCAGATAAAATCCAACAAAGGATCTGGTGGTCCACAAAGGGATCCGGCGTGAGCATCGGTACTCAACTAGAGGAAGCAGATTATAGAAACAATCGACTAACTCAATTGTCAAATGCAAAGGAATTATGATTTCCAAATCAAGGGATCAGAAGCAATGCTCCGATTAGGGGTGGATAAGTTGAATAGCCTTAGGGTACAATCAACGACAATTGGATTGCTCGAGAACCAATTCCAGTTAAAAGAATGGCAGCTCAGCCGGAAGGATAATTTATAAGGATCAATGATGATTGCGTGTATTAGTAAACATACTGAGTCAACAGACTCAAAATGATAATGACAAGGAATGTCAATATGACTACGAGACTTATGGGATTAACCATAATGCAAGCAAGCAAGAATTTCAAGAGCCAAAGGCCCCAGAGGATTTTCGGAAGATCGAATATTATTTTGAAGACTTTTGTGAAACACATGAACAAGCTGGGGATGGCCGGATACTCGATAAGTCACGAGAATTAACCGTAGGGGTATTCAGTTGACAAAGAATAGCAAGGCGATAGCTCAAAGGATTATCAAACAACGGCGAGTGTTTGAGGTATCTTGTAATAACAAGACCAATCGGGATGAATGTAAGAATAACAACCGCAAGTAGTTATCCATAAGGGTTCTACGGTGGAAGGGGAATTGCAAAGCGCGATGAACACAAGTTCTCGAGTTAACGGCGGAGAGTATCTTGAGGTCTTCCAGTGCGGCAGATGATCATCGATAATAAGGGCTCTCCGGTTGAAAGTGATAACGAGATCCTAATGTTAGATTTAGTAAACTTCATTTAACCCGAATAGAGGAGAGATCGAGTCCCGAGTAAAGGTCGAGGAGTAAAGATCCTAATACCACCCAATGGCGGCGTGGGCCCGTAAGCCACACAGCCATGTTAGTAAAGTTTTGCAATTGACTAGACTCGACTTGACCAAGGAGTTTGGAAGGGGATTCCTACAGCGTTCGGCTCGATACCAACTTGTGGCGCCCGATTCAATCGTACACTAATCATGCACGCATAAGCGTGTGCGATCAAGATCGAGGACTCACGGAAGATATCACAACACAACTCTAAGACATAAATAAGTCATACAAGCATCATAATACAAGCCGGGGCCTCGAGGGGCTCGAATACAAGTGCTTTCGATCATAGACGAAGTCAGCGGAAGCAACAACATCTGAGTACGGACATAAGTTAAACAAGTTTGCCTTAAGAAGGCTAGCACAAAGCCAGGATCTGAGATCGAAGAGGCGCAGGCCTCCTGCCTGGGATCCTCCTAACTACTCCCGGTCGTCGTCAGCGGGCTGAACGTAGTAGTAGGCACCTCCGATGTAGTAGTCGTCATCGACGGTGGCGTCTGGCTCCTGGGCTCCATCGTCTGGTCGCAGCAACCGGGTAAACAAAGGGGGGAAAGGGGGAACAAGGCAACCGTGAGTACTCATCCAAAGTACTCACAAGCAAGGAGCTACACTACATATGCATGGATATATGTGTAAAGGGCCATATCAGTGGACTGAACTGCAGAATGCCAGAATAAGAGGGGGGATAGCTAATCCTGTCGAAGACTACGCTTCCGGCAGCCTCCGTCTTGCAGCATGTAGAAGAGAGTAGGTTGAAGTCCTCCAAGTAGCATCACATAGCAATAATCCTACCCGGCGATCCCCTCCTCGTATCCCTGAGAGAGAGCGACCACCGAGTTATGTATCGGCACTTGGAAGGGTGTGTTTTATTAAGTATCCGGTTCTAGTTGTCATAAGGTCAAGGTACAACTCCAAGTCGTCACATTACGAAGATCACGGCTATTCGAATAGATTAACTTCCCTGCGGTGCACCACATAACCCAACACGCTTGATCCCATTTGGCGGACACACTTTTACGGGTCATGCACGGCCGCGGAAGATCACGTCGCAGCCCCACCTAGGCCCAACAGAGGCCGACACCGGTCTAAACCTAAGCGCGCATAGGGGTGCAGGCCCATCGCCTTTAGCACACCTCAAGCGTTGCGTCTGTGACGAGCAGACCTAGCCTACAAGCGTTTCAGTCCAATCCGCGCCGCCACTCGATCGCCGACGTCACGAAGTGCCGATACCACGACGCTGAGTGCCCATATCTTTCCAGCGTAGTTGGTTAGTGCGTATAGGCCCGTAGCCGGACTCGGATCAAATACCAAGATCTCGTTAAGCGTGTTAAGTATCCACGAATGCCGAGCAGGGGCCGAGGCCCACCTCTCTCCTAGGCGGTCGCAACCTGCCCTGTCGCTCCGCCACAAAGATCCACTCGCGGGTGCTCCACCAGCCGACCCGACTTTAGTCTCCACATGTATCACGTATAAGTATATAGTATATAACCGTGATCACCTCCCGAGTGATCACGGCCCGATAGTATAGCACAGCAGACGGACAAGAATGTAGGGCCACAGATGGAAATACTAGCATCCTATACTAAGCATGTAGGATTGCGGTAAAAGGTATCAACAGTAGTAACAAGGACAGGCTATGCAACAGGATAGGTATAACGAAAAGCAGTAACATGCTACACTACTCTAATGCAAGCAGTATAGAGTAGAATAGGCGATATCTGGTGATCAAGGGGGGGCTTGCCTGGTTGCTCTGGCAAGAGAGAGGGGTCGTCAACTCCGTAGTCGAACTGGGCAGCAGCAGCGTCGGTCTCGTAGTCTACCGGAGAGAAGAGGGGGAAGAAACAATAAATATAATGCAAACATAAGCATGACGGTGCATGACAAGAAAATGTGCGGTGCTAGGTGTGCCCTAACGCGGTAGGAGGTGATACCGAAGCGAGCAGAAACATCCGGGAAAAGTATCCCGGTGTTTGCATTTTCGGACAGATGAACCGGAGATGAAATATGTTGCAGGTTAGCTATGCTAGGGCAGCGTGGCGAGCGAGCAGGCTGCGTGTTCGGATTAAATCCCGTCGTTACGAGCAACTTTCATGTACAAAGTATTTTCATCCAAGCTATGGTTTATTTTATATTAAATTTCAAAGTTTTAATTCATTTTAGGAATTAACAGATTAATTAAATTGAAATCATTTATGGCGTCGCCGGTCAAAGTAGATTGTTGACCGTTGACCAGTCAAACTGACGGGTGGGGCCCGTTTGTCATTGTGTGACCCTAATTAATCGATGATTAGGATTAATTAACAGGTTAATTAACTTTAATTAGTTAACTAAATAGAATTAATTAATTAAGTTAATTAATCAACTAATATATTTTTATTTTTTTTTAAAACATCCTGGGGCGTGGAGCCCCACTGTCATTGGGTAAGGGAGCCTTAACGGGTCATGCGGGCGCGCAGGTCTTGGGCGACGGGCGGGCGCCCGTTAACAGGCGAACTCGGGCGATGGCGGCGAGATGGGCGCCGTGGCTGGCGAGCCATGTCGAGGCGGGGCGTGTAGCCATGGACGGCCGTCGGAGGAGGACGTTGAGGTCATGGAGGGTGTGGCGGACCACCATGGGAGCCGAAGCCACCACGGCGCGCGAGTCGAGGCGGCACGAGCGGGATGGGGCCGGCGGGGATGCGGGTCGCGGTGAGTGAGGGAGCTCTAGGTGGAGGCATGGACCGCGGACGCGGGGCGGGGTGGCCGGACCGGAGCGGACCGCGCGGAGAGAACGGCGGGTGCGAGCGGCGTGCCGGGCGGCGCGGGCGCGCGGTGACCGTGAGAGGAGAAGGGGGTGCTCACGTGGTAGATGTAGGGTCAGGGGCAACGGGGGGCGAGGAAGAGGACGGAGACGACGGCGGAGAGGAAGCAGGCGGTGAGGGAGGTCCGGCGAGGTCCAGGCGGATTGGGGGCGCCGGCGTGGTGGCGACGGGAACCGGCGGCGGCGTCGGGGGCGACCGATGGGGTAGCGGGACGGCGAGGCAGCATGGCGATGGTGGTGGTGCTCCGGTGAGGGGCGCCGAGGACGGCGACGTTCGTCGGGGCGATGGGCTCGTCGGTGCGGCGTTGGGCACGAGGGAGCTCACCTCCCGCGCGTGTGTTGTGTGGTGGCGGCGGAGTGGGAGGACGAGGAGAGAAAGCAGGGGTTGGGGCTCTAGGGTTGGGGGTGGAGAGGTAGGCCATATAGGCTGTGGGGTGGGCCGGTGGCTGGCAGTTGGGCCTCCTGACCCGTGGGGGCTGGTCTTTTGTTCTTTTTTTTCTTTAGTTTCGGTTTTATTTGTTTTTTCTTTTCTTTTATTATTTTCTATTTTATTTTAAGTTCCCTTTTATTTCAGTTTTGTAAAAATAAACACTA
The DNA here is from genome assembly GCA_021605145.1 of Aegilops bicornis. Taxonomy (NCBI): domain Eukaryota; kingdom Viridiplantae; phylum Streptophyta; class Magnoliopsida; order Poales; family Poaceae; genus Aegilops; species Aegilops bicornis. Next base: position 414,252,736 of record CM038674.1, read on the forward strand.
GCACCTAAAATTGTATTTATAAATATACTACTGTCACATCAATTCTTAACCCATAATAAAATATTTTAATATTTTATAAAATCCAATAGGTATTTGTTTGATTGTTTTCACTACTGTTTTAATTAGTTTAGAGCCCTTAAACATTTTATCAAGGTTTGGTTTCTCCATCGTATTTACGCATGATTTACCTGACCCACCTTGAACATTTTGGTTTCATTGTTTGAAAACTTGTATTATTTGCCTTTAACCAAATTTGAATTTGAATCGGTTTCGAACTAACACAAGATTAGTGATAGTAATCGAAGTGACGTGGCATCATTAGCAGAGAATTACTGTAGCATAATTATGCGGGCGTCACAACGTTCGACTACATCAACCGCGTTACTTAACGCTTCCGCTTTCGGTCTACGAGGGTACATGGACACACTCTCCCCGCTTGTTTCTATGCGTCTCCTAGATAGATCTTGCGTGATCATAGGAATTTTTTTGAAATAGTGTGTTCCCCAACATAGTTCACGCGGGGAACAGAGCCAGCGGCCTGCACGTTCTCGCCGGCAACACAGCCAGCGGCCAGCAACACAGCCAGCCTCCAACATGAATGTGTTTCTTGCCGGCACACAGCCAGCGGCCCAGCGGGCGGCACCCATGCCGGCCTCCAAAAAAGAATGGCCACGGCCGATCGGACGACCTAGTTCAGGCCGTCGGCGTCGAACATCTGCTTCTGCCTGGCCTCGAACCAGCTCCTCATCTTCTCACTCATCTTGGTCAAGTCCATGCTCATGATCGCAAGGGCCACCCCCTTTGCTTTGATTGCGGTATTAGTGGCCTCGATGTCGACCTGCCTTTGCCTGGCCTTGACATTGGCGGCTTCGATGTCAAGCTGCCTTTGCCGGGACACCTCCTCCATGTCGATCTTCATCTTCTTGGCCGCCTCCTCCATCTCAAGCTTCTTCCTTTGAAGCTCTAGGTATTTCTTCATTTTCTCGTCCTTGCTTTGCCGCTTCTTCTCGTTCCTCGCATCCTTTTGAGACATCATGCCATGCAAAGTCTCATGCAAGGCCATGGATGAGGCATCGCGTATGTCATCCACCTTGGAGCTGGTCTTGCCCCTCGGCCTCTTCAACGCCTCGCCATCTCCACCTCCGGCCAACTTGGCCGTCTTCTTGCCTCTCTTCCTTTGAAGTTCACGGTATTGATCCTTGAACTTAGGGAAAATGTTGATGATCGTCCAAAAATGCGTAAGAGTGAATGGCTTGTCATTGTGTCGGGCCTTGAATGCTTCCAAAGATTGAAATGCCTACACCACATGATCAACAACAATTGAACATGCAAACATATACAAGGCTGAATTCTCATGGCCATAGGAACCAAATAACTAGGATGAGGAGAGCATACCATCTCCCCAACACCGAGACCACACACGGGCCATGCTTCAACACTCTCAAGTGCGGCACAATACTTGTTGCACTCTTGTTGGATGAACAACCACCTCTTTTGAATCGAGGTGATGCCACAGTTGCTCGTAATTTGGTAGGGCTCAAACATCTTCCTTTCATGGAATGTTTTGTGGACTCCTCACCCAAAAAAGATGGCCCTTTTGTTGCGCGTCGGTCCTCGAATCTTGGCTAATATCCATACAACATTGGCAAATCAACTTGTCCTCCTCTTGTGAATATGAAGCCGTGCAAATGCTCTTCCTCCTCTTTTGTGCTTCCGCTCTTTGGGTGAGCTCGTCGATGAACAATGGCTCGCCACTAATATCAATGTCATTGCCTTGTTCTTCATCACCATCACCTTCGCAATATATGTCATCGTCTTCATGCCACGAGTCACCATGGTCGTAATCAGCACAGTCGTCGGCCTCTTCATCGGCAACGTACTAGGCGTGGCCATCCTGACTTTGGGTCTCCTCGGGATCGTAGGCACGGCCATGCCCACCCTCGTAGATCACATCCTCCATGAATTGGTTGTAGAAGGGGTCGTCGATCGTTGGCATTGGCATTCCGTCGAACAGGACGCGGGGGGACGACATGGTGCCCGTAAACGGTGGCCGTGCTTGCTTTCTTTGCATCTCGGCGGACGGCCGGCCGCCGCTGCTGGACCCCGGCGTGACGTTGAGGTCGATGAAGGCCAAGGGGCGCGGGGTGGACGGCGCGATCACGCCAACGTCCAGCGACCTCAAGAAACCGGTCTGGTCGTCGTGCCTTGGCAGGGGAAACCGGGCGACACAGACATGGTCTGCGACGTTGGCGACTGGCAGTGCGGAGGCCTGGCGACCGACGAGCCTGTGCTCGTCGGGCCGACGGCCACTGTAGAGAAACCCACCGGGCGACAAATGCCGGTCATGAGGAGGGCGTGCACTTTGTTGACGATGGCCTCCTTCTCCTCGACCTCGGCCTTGCGCCGCATGGCCTCCATCACATCATGCTCGGCGGCGAACTTGGCCGCGGCGGCATTGCCCTTGACGACCGCCCATCGGTTCCTCCTCTTCGCAGATTCCGCGTCCAACTTGGCGAGCTCCTCTGGCGTGCACTCCGACCGCGGCTTCCTTGTCGCCTTGGCCGCCTTCTTCTTGACCTTTCCGGGCGGGTCGACGGCCAGGCCGTCGGAATTCGGCTGGGCGTCGGCCATGGACGGGGGAGGGAGGGGGCGGCATGATGTGGGAGGGTTTGGGGGGAAATGGCACCAAATGGGGCGCGGGGGGGGGGGGGGGTTGCTTTGTGCCACCCATAAGCGGGCCAGGGGAGGACAAGCGCGCGTGTCCCGCCCGTCCGCGCGTTGTCCGTTTCACCCCAAAAGCGGCACAAACTTGGGCCGGGGATGGGTCGAAAGCGGACAAAAAACGGACAAAATTCTGTTTGCTCCCGCGCGCTGGGCCGTCTGGTTTGTCCGTTTTGCCGCAAACGGACGCACCCGGACAGGATGGGGCCGCGCGCTGGAGTTGGCCTTATGAGCAGATCAGCTTGAGCCACCAAATTATTTTAATTTCTTTTTCTTTTTCAAAGAAAGACCCGAATTTATTATAAAAAGTTTATCATAAGTACGAAGCACCCTGGCTGCCAAGGGACACATGAAAAAAAAAACACCTCGCCTGGCCCGCTCCCGCTCTCAGGGGACCCTCCTGTGTCCGCACCTTCTCCATCCTTGCCTTCACTCCCCCTCATCGCCGTCGAGAAAAGCCCAGTCGGTGCAAGCGGCGGCGGGGCCATGTTCTCCCTTTCCTCGGAACTGAGTAGCATGGGGTAGCGAACTCGGGTGGATGTGTGGCACTTTGCAAGGCGTGGTACCAGCAATGGCTTCAGCAACGATGGCGGTTGTTGGAGGCAGCGTGGAGAGCTACTGGGTGGCGCGGGACAAGGCGGATGGCATGTCCAGCGAGGTGTCGATCCCCTCTAGATTTGACGTGAGCGGGGTGGCGTGGGTGGCCGGGGGGCTCGGGCATGGATGCTAGCGGCCTGGGTGCTGCTCGCTGTCGCCTGTGCCCTAGTGGCTAGCATCTGTTGGAGATGGAGCGGTGGCGTTTGCGCCGGTTTTGGCTAGATCTGGCGGATTTGGGGCAGGGGTGGGGTGTGGCATCGGGAGTTGGTGGAGGCCCCTCAGGTTCTCTGTTGGTGGGTTTTGGCAGTGGTGCAGGGTCACTAGGGTGCTTCCGCGGACGGTGTGGATCTTGAAGATGGTGGTGGATGACGTCCAACATCGCGTAAATACGGGGACAACTTGGTCTATGTTAGCTGTCTTCGCGTGGTGCTCTTCCTGCCTGTTGCTTGTTGGTGGCGTCAATCCGAGTTGGGCCCTCTGGGCGTTGATGTGTCATTGGACGGGTCGACATTGATGGCCACGAGAGTGGCGGCGTTCGAGCTTGCTTGGCGGCAGATGTCGAAATTCACTGGGTTGTATCCTCCTGGTTGATGTCTACTACGCAACTTTATTCTTATAGACTATGTTGGGCCTCCAAGCACAGAGTTTTGTAGGACAACAACAAGTTTCCCTCAAGTCGATGACTTAAGATTTATCAACCCGTGGGTGTGGGATGAAGATGGTCTCTCTCAAACAACCCTGCAATCAAATACAAGAAATCTATTGTCTACCGAACACGCCCAATACAATGGTAAATTGTATAGGTGCACTAGTTCGGTGAAGAGATGGAGATACAGTGTAGTATGGATAGTCAATATGAGTTTTTGTAATCTTAAATAATAAAAACAGTAAGGTAGCAAGTAATAAAAGTGAGCAGAAAGGGTATTGCAATGCTTGGAAACAAGACATAGGGTTCATACTTTCACTAGTGCAATCTCTCAACAGTACTAGCATAAATTGAACCAAAAAAGAATCCCTCAAAGTGCGGTGAAGAATTACTCCAAAGTTTCTATTCCTATCAAGAAAGTAGGATGGAATCGCGTAGGTAGTAAACTCAAAGTTGTGTTTCCTCTCAATCTAATGAACCACCCCAAAGTGTCACGAATAGTTCTAGAGATCGCACTCCAACAACACCATATGATACGCATCAATCAACTCTAAAGTCGCCTAGATACCCAAATGTCAACACGAGTATCCTCGAGTAACACATGCATCAAGTGATCTAAAATCCAAAGTATTCATTCTTATAACAAAGAAATCTCAAAGAGCAAGATTCAATTCACCACAAATGAGATAGATGGGAAGAACAACATATGATCCAACTATATTAACAAAGCTCATGGTACATCAATATCGTGTCCTATCAGGATCATGAGAGAGAGAGAGAGAGAGAGAGAGATCAAACACATAGCTACTAGTACAAACCCTCGGTCCTGAGGGTGAACCACTCCCTCCTCTTCATGGAAGCAGCGAGGATAGTGAAGATGGCCGTCGGTGATGGCTTTCCCCCTCCGGCAAGGTACCAGAACATGGCTCCGGATGAGATCGCTTCGGAACGCAGGCTTATGATACGTCTCCGTTGTATCTATAATTTTTTATTGTTTCATGTCAATATTATACAACTTTCACATATTTTTGGCAACTTTGTATATGATTTATTGGAGTAACCTATTGATCTAGTGCCCAGTGCCAGTTCCTATTTTTTGCATGTTTTTTGTATCGCAGAAAATCCATATCAAACGAAGTCCAAATGAAATAAAATTTTATGGCGAATTATTTTGGAGTATATGTGATTTTTGGGACTTGGAATCAACGCAAACGGAGGCCCACACAGCCCACAAAGACACCAGGGCGCACCTCAGGTGCCAAGTGCGTGGTGGTGGGTTGTGCTCACCTCGTATGTAGGTTGGAGCTCTACTTCGGGCGCAAGGAAGCTTATATCCGGAAAAAGATCGTGTTAAAATCTCAGCGCAATCGGAGTTACGGATCTCCCGGAATATAAGAAATGATTTTTGGCCAGATCTGAAAACGCGAAACAGAAGAGAACAGAGAGGGAGATCCAATCTCGGAGGGGCTCCCGCCCCTCCGCCGCCATGTAGGCCATGGCCAGAGGGGAACTCTCCTCCCATCTGGGGGGGGGGGGGGCAAGGAAGAAGAAGAAGGAGTGGGCTCTCTCCCCCTCTCTCCCGGTGGCGCCGGAGTGTCGCCGGGGCTAGGATCGTGACGGCGATCTACATCAACAATCTTGCCACCGTCAGCACCAACTTTCTCCCCCTCTATGCAGCGGTGTAACACCTCTTCTCCCCACTGTAATCTCTACTTAAACATGGTGCTCTACTCCATATATTATTTCCCAATGATCTATGGTTATCCTGTGATGTTTGAGTAGATCCGTTTTGTCCTATGGGTTAATCGTGATCTTGGTTGGTATGATTGTATATTTTATTTATGGTGCTGTCCTACGGTGCCCTCCGTCTCGCGCAAACATGAGGGGCCCCCGCTGTTGGGTGTTGCAATATGTTCATGGTTTGCTTATTGTCAGTGTTGCGGGGGATGACAGTAGCCCAAACGCGGATAAGTGGGTTATGGCGTATGGGAGTAAAGAGGACTTGATACTTAATGCTATGGTTGGGTTTCACGACCTTAATGATCTTTAGTAGTTGTGCATGCTTGCTAGGGGTCCAATCATAAGTGCATATGATCCAAGTAGAGAAAGTATGTTAGCTCATGCCTCTCCCTCATATAAAATTGCAAGAATGATTACTTGTACTTGTTATCGATTGCCTAGGGACAAATGACTTTCTTGTTACAAAAGCTATCCACTTCTATTACCTTGCAATTTATTTGTAGTTTTATTCTCGCAAAGTACTCATAGTTTTATTCTTGCAAAATAGTTTCATACTTGTTTTAGGTAAAGCAAATGTCAAGTGTGCGTAGAGTTGTATCGGTGGTTGATAGAACTTGAGGGAATATTTGTTCTACCTTTAGCTCCTCGTTGGGTTTGACACTCTTATTTATCAAAGAAGGCTACAAACGATCCCCTATACTTGTGGGTTATCAAGACCTTTTTCTGCGCCCGTTCTTGTGAGCAATAGCGTGGGGTGAATATTCTCGTGTGTGCTTGTTTGATTTATCACTAAGTAGTTTTTATTTCCTGTTCTAAGTTGTTCTCTACCTTTAGTTATGGATATTGGACACGAAACACCAAAAAAACTAGTGGTACTTGCTACTGATGGAGATGTGGAACCTCCTAAAACCCTCGATGCTCGTTATGTGAAAAATATTATGCACTACTTTGATAATCCTGAGAAAATCCCATTCAACTTGATAATGGGAGTAACGTTGGAACAACGTGAATACTTTAGGGATTATCGCTTGACACAAAAAGGGAAACTATTATGGGATCAAATTCATATGTTGCAATGGTATGCTCGGGACCTATGCTTGAGATATGATTATACTTGTTGCTCTAGGATGAACACTGCACATCTTCCCTTTTCATGTGAATTTAATGGTAATGAAACATTCGATTCTTATGCTAATGGTATATATGATTACTATGATGTGGAACGAATAGAAGAATTTGTTGCTTTTAAGGGTGCTTATGAAATTGAATTTTTGTTTGAAAAGTTTGAAGATTTTGATGATTCAGTTTATAGACTTGAAAATTTTGCTATCCTTAAATATTGCTATGATAATTATAAATTTAGTTACGATATTGATGTGTTTATTGAGAAAGTCTTCGCTGTCCAAGAAGAGATTAATATTTTGCAGGAGTCTATGGAAGAAGAAATTGAGGAAACTGTGAGCTCATTGGATGAAAAGGATGAGGAGGCGAGCAAAGAACAAAAGGAGGAAGCGCGGATTGATCACCCGTGCCCACCTTCTAATGAGAGCAACTCTTCAACCCATACATTATTTAATTTCCCTTCATGCTTACCGAAGGATGAATCCTATGATAATTGCTATGATCCCGTTGATTCTTTTGAAATATCCCTTTTTGATGAAATTGATGCTTGCTATGATTATGGCCAAGATGCCAATATGAATTATGCTTATGGAGATGAACTTGCAATAGTTCCTTATATTAAGAATGAAATTGTTGCTATTGCACCTCACATGATAGTCCTATTATCTTTTTGAATTCTCCAAACTACACTATATCGGAGAAGTTTGCACTTATTAAGGATTATATTGATGGGTTGCCTTTTACCGTTACACATGATGATTTTGATGAATGTAATATGCATGTGCTTGATGCTTCTACTTGCAATTTTTATGAGAGAGGAACTACATCTCCACCTCTTTATGTTTCCAACATGATAAAATTGCAAGAAACTGCTTATGCTATGTATTGGCCTTTACTTGATGTGCATGAATTGTTCTTGTATGACATGCTGATGCATAGGAAGAGAGTTAGACTTCGTCATTGCATGATATATGTTGCTTTGTGCTCACTACTAAATGCCAAATCGTTGTTAATTAAAATTGGCTTTGATATACCTTGGGATCCGGGTGGATCCATTACTTGAGCACTTTATGCCTAGCTTATTGGCTTTAAAGAAAGCGCTGCTAGGGAGACAACCCGGAAGTTTTAGAAAGTCATTTATTTCTGTTTATTGCTTTTATATAGTTTAAAAACAAAAAAATATTGAGGGGAACTTAAAACTTCACAAAAAGAAAAGTGAAAGTGAGAGGGACAAGCATTGTGAAAGTGGGAGCTAGCCTCGAACTTTGTTCATGCCCATGGAAACTTTGTGAATCTTAATTACAGAAAATTTTCAAAAAAAATTATCCCGTTGTACAAATCCATTGTATTATACCATGTGCCAAGATTTGCCTTTAGGATGATTAGATTGCTTGTTGATATGTGCGGTGCAGGAACAGAAACTTTGGCTGTAGCGCGTGAATTTTCATATTTTACTGGAATGTCAAATGCTTCTAAAACTATTTGCATGGTCTTGCTATACAAATTGTTTATTTCTTCCTAATGTTTCAGAATTCTTGGAGTACCAGAAGTATGGTGAATGTTCAGATTACTACAGACTGTCCTGTTTAAGACAAATTCTGTTTTTGATGCATCGTTTTGCTTGTTTTGATGAAACTATCAATTCTATCGGTGGTACAAGCCTTGTAAAAGTTATATTACAGTAGCTACAATGCAAAAACAAAATATGAGTTGGTCTGCAATAGTACTTAGAGTAGTGATTTGCTTTATTATACTAACGGATCTTACCGAGTTTTTTGTTGAGTTTTGTGTGGATGAAGTGATCAAAGATTGAGGAGGTGTCGATGTGTAGAGAAGGAGGAGAGGCAAGAGTTCAAGCTTGGGGATGCCCTGGAAGGCATCCCATCTTTCTTCAACAAGTATCGGTATGTTTCCGTCTTCATTTCGTTCATGTGATATGTGCAAATCTTGGAGCGTCTTTTGTGTTTATTTTTCACTTTTCTTTTATGCACCATGCTGGTATGAGATAGTCCACGGTTGATTTATAGAATACTCATTGCACTTCACTTATATCTTTTGAGTATGGCTTTATAGAATTCTTCATGTGCTTCACTTATATCATTTGAAGTTTGGATTGCCTGTTTCTCTTCACATAGAAAACCGTTATTTGTAGAATGCTCTTTTGCTTCACTTATATTTGTTAGAGCATGGTCTTTTGTAGAAAGAATTAAACTCTCATGCTTCACTTATATCTATTTAGAGAGTCAACAAGAATTGGTCAATTGCATGGTTAGTCACGAAAACCTACATAAAACTTATGGATCACTGAGTATGATATGTTGGATTCCTTGCAATAGTTTTGTGATATGGAGATGATAATATGTGGGAGGTACTAGTAAATGGTTGTGGTTAGAAAGAATTTTGGTGTTAAGGTTTGTGATTCCCGAAGCATGCACATATAGTCTCTCGTTATGCTATGAAGTTGGAGCATGGGTTATTTTTTATTATCTTCCTTATGAGTGGCGGTCGTGGACGAGCGATGGTCTTTTCCTACCAATCTATCCCCCTATGGGCATGCGTAGTAGTACTTTGCTTTGAGGGCTAATAAACTTTTGCAATAAGTATATGAGTTCTTTATGACTAACGTGAGTCCATGGAATATACGCACTCTTACCTTTTCGCAATTTGCTAGCCTCTACGGTACCGTGCATTGCCCTTTCTCACCTCGAGACGTGGTGCAAACTTCGCCGATGCATCCAAACCCCGTGATATGATACGCTCTATCACACATAAGCCTTATTATATCTTCCTCAAAATAGCCACCATACCTACCTATTATGGCCCTTCCATAGCCATTCTGAGATATATTGCTATGCGACTTCCACCGCTTCCATTTTGATGACTTGAGCATTCATTGTCATATTGCTTTGCATGATCATATAGCTGACATAGTAGTTATGGCTCAGCCACCGTCCATCATTTTTCATACATGTTACGCTAGATCATTGCACATCCTGGTACATTGCCAGAGGCATTCATATAGTCATACTTTGTCATAGTGTAGCGACCCGACCTCAGATGGTCAAGTCTACGTATACATGTCATCCACTGGATCGGTAATGCCGACACACACACGATTACTCAAGGATTTATAACAGAGTAGCAATCACACACTTATTACATTGAATGTCTCAAAAGAGAACTTATTACAATAATATGGTGAAGGCCCTCTAATGCGATAACAAATGAAGGCTTGGAAGATAAAGTGAGTCCATCAACTCCAACGGCATAATCGAGCTGCACGGCAACGACCTACAATCCTTACTCCTCGTTCGAAAAGTCTGCAACATAATACGTTGCAGCCCGAGAACGGGTCAGCACATGGAATATGCTGGCAATGTAACACATAGAGTAATGAAAGAATAAGCTATACTACATGCATATAGGGCTGGTGGAAAGCTCTATGGTTACAGTTTTGTGAAAAGCCAATTTTTCCCTACATCAAAGGAATAAATTTAATTTAACTATCATGGTGGTTGAAACATCATTGAGAAGGTGTAACCCCAACTCAATGATCCCAATTAAAGTGATTAACAACCCAGCAAAATTAGTTAAGAGTGATGAGATACATGTGAATACTCAAGTACTAGATACTCGAGAATCGTCCATAACCGGGGACACGGCTAACCATGATTAGTTTGTACACTCTGCAGAGGTTTTGCGCACTTTTCCCCACAAGACTCGATCGCCTCCGTTGGTTTCTCGCCTTTGCATGGTGTTTGAGAGACGGGTGACCGAGACACGATCTTTCGTAAACATTAACTCTCTACTCCGGATAGATCATACCAAACCTATAAAACCCACTACCTGCTGACCTACCTCTTCGAGAGCTTGACGTAACTTACTCAACTATGCTAGAGCCCATAATAGCTTGTGGCTGCACACGGAAGTTTCTAGCATGAATAATCACAGTTCCCTTTGAGCCTGGGTGGCGGTCCATAGGAAGATCACATGGGTACCCCGGGATTTCCAAGAAAACAGACAACACTGGGTTCCCCATGTGCCTCAATCCACCCAGATGTGTATTTAAGTTGCCACCTTAAAGTAAACCATTAATTTACAATCTCACATCTGTCATGAATATCTCTCAAACCCAAACCACGTCTACGAGCATAGCATGGCAATATAAGCATAACGTAGAAGTAACTCCCAAGGGTTTGAAAGTAACAGGGCAATAGGTTCCTACCTCATCATCTACTTCCCAACCCACAATTTAATGACATCCTACTCATGCAATGTTGGAGGGTTGAGCTAATGCATAAAACTGGGTATGAAAAGATATGATCAAGTGTTACTTGCCTTGCTGACAATCTGTGAATCCTAGAGACTCGTAGTAACACGCTTCGCACTCCGGGAATTCTATCGCAAGCAAACAGTACATACATAAGTAAACAAGCAAAGATGCACAAACGAAACTTCAACTGAAAGAGGTTGACCGGAGAGTTCAACTTAAGAACTCCGGTTTGCAAAAAGAATCAAATCAAATGGAACAACGAAACTCAAACGGCGAGAAAAACAAGGTCCGTTTACTAATATGAACTAGGGTCAAATTTTACAGAGATAAAAACTTGGTTGAGTTGATTATTCGGAAAGAGGGTTTGAGATGAAACTCGAGCGCTTGAATACTTTGATTCCGATAAACGAGCGAAAAGATAAACAGGTTTGAAAATTGGATCAGAAATCGCGATCATAACAACCGTGGAATAAATCTGATAAAAGAAAACCGACGAACTGCTAAACGAACGAACGTTCGTTAACAGAACCTAAACAGTGAACGCGTTCGTTAGAACGAACGGGTGAACGGACGTTCGCTAAATAAATAAACCGACGAAATAAACCGATCTATGAAAAAAACGATCTAGGGTTTTATATAAAAAAAACCGAAGGGTTTTTTTCTTAAAAAAAATAATGAACCGGCGGCGGGGTTTGCACCTCGGGCGCGTCTGGCAAGGGCGGGCTCAGCGAGTTAAAGGGTGGGGCGGGGTCGGCGAGGGCGGCGGCGGCTCGGTGAGGCGAGGTGAGGCGGCGCGAGAGGCGGCGCGGTCGGGGCTCCGGGTGGCTCGGCTTCCCGGCGGCGGCAAGGCTTGGGTGGTGGCGGGTGGTGGTGTGGCGGCGGGCGGCATATATAGGAGGCGGGGTCAGGCGGCTTGGGAAGAGGCGCCGGGGTAGAGTCCGGCTCGGACTCGCCCTCGGCGTCCGTGCCTCGCAGATGGCCTTGTGAGGGAAAAGCGGCCCGTGTGGCCAGCTGAGCTGGCTCAGTGGGCCTTGACCCGGTCAGTATGAATCCTTTTTAAAACATTCCTTGAAAAAAAATTCCTAGAAAAATAAATAAAAATCTAAAAATTCCAAAACAAGTTTTCTCCGTCTAAATAAAATATTTAGAACTAGAAGAACTTTTCTTGGCCCCAAAATGCAACTTTTAAAGCGTGCAAATTTTTCTAGGGCAATAAAATTCCAAATAAAATCAAATAAAATCCCAAAAATGATTTTAACATTTTTCCTCCGTTATTTCAATTATTTTGGAGAAGTCATATTATCTCCCCTCATTTATTTATTTAAATTGAAATAGTTTTCCGGAGAGAAAATAATTAAAATCCAATATCCTCGTCTTTCATTATTTGACAAAATTCAAATATGAAAATTGAAAGAAAATCCCCAACTCTCTCCGAGGGTCCTTGAGTTGCTTAGGATTTTTCGAGGATGGCAAACGAATATGCAATAAAATATGACATGCAAGAATGACCTATGTATAACATGCCAAATTGAAAATTTGGGATGTTACACATAGGTATCGAGTTGTAATTTTATTTCTTTTGAGTTATAAGTAAATAGAAGTGTGATGATCATCATTATTCATTTTTAAAGCAGTGCCCCAGTGAGGAAAGGTTGATGGAGACTATGATTCCCCCACAAGTCGGGATGAGACTCCGGACAATGAGAGAAAAAGAAAAAAAGAAAGGGAAAAAAATAAAAACAAAAAATAAATAAAGAGAGAAGGGGCATTGTTAGTATCCTTTACCACACTTGTGATTCAAAGTAGCACCATGTTTTCAATATGGAGAGTCTCCTATTTTGTCACTTCCGTATACTAGTGGGAATTTTCATTATAGGATTAGATGCACACCCACTTAGTTTTCATATTGAGCTTTCATACACTTATAGCTCTTAGTGCATCCTTTGCATGGCAATCCCTACTCCTCACATTGATATCGATTGATGGGCATCTCCATAGCCCGTTGGTTATCCGCGTCGATGTGAGACTTTCTTAATTTGTGTCTTCTCTATATTTACCCCTATCATCATACTCTATTCCACCCATAGTGCTATATCCATGGCTTGCGCTCATGTATTGCGTGAGGGTTGAAAAAAGTCAAGCGTTAAAAGTATGAACCAATTGCGCGGCTTGTCATCGGGGTTGTGCATGATAAATACTTTGTGTTAAGAAGGCAGAGCATGGCAAGACTATATGACTTTGTAGGGATAGCTTTCTTTAGTGTTGATATTTTGAAAGACATGATTGTTTGTTGGGATGCCTGAGTATTGATGACTTTATGTCAAATTGTAGACTATTGCTTTGAATCACTTATGTCTTAATATTCATGCCATGATTAGATATATGATCAAGTTTATGCTAGGTAGCATTCCACATCAAAAATTATCCTTTTTATCATTTACCTACTCGAGGACGAGCAGGAATTAAGCTTGGGGATGCTGATATGTCTCCGTGGCATCTATAATTTTTTATTGTTTCGTGCCAATATTATACAACTTTCACATATTTTTGGCAACTTTTTATATGATTTATTGGACTAACCTATTGATCCAGTGCCCAGTGCCAGTTTCTATTTTTTGCATGTTTTTTGTATCGCATAAAATCCATATCAAACGAAGTCCAAATGCAATAAAATTTTGTGGAGAATTATTTTGGAATATATGTGATTTTTGCGACTTGGAATCAAATCAAACGGAGGCCCACATAGGCCACAAGACACCAGGGCGCGCCCCAGGTGCCAGGCGTGTGGTGGTGGATTGTGCTCACCTCGTAAGTCGGTTGGAGCTCTACTTAGGGCGCAAGGAAGCTTATATCCAAAAAAAATCGTGTTAAAATCTCAGCGCAAACGGAGTTACGGATCTCCCAGAATATAAGAGACGGTTTTCGGCCAGATCTGAAAATGCAAAACAGAAGAGAACAGAGAGGGAGATCCAATCTCGGAGGGGCTCCCGCCCCTCCGCCGCCTTGGAGGCCATGGACTAGACGGGGAACTCTCCTCCCATCTATGGGGGCAAGGAAGAATAAGAAGGAGGGGGGCTCTCTCCCCCTCTCTCCCGGTGGCACCGGAGTGCCGCTGGGGCTAGGATCGTGATGACTATCTACATCAACAATCTTGCTACTGTCAACACCAACTTTCTCCCCCTCTATGCAGTGGTGTAACACCTATTCTACCCGCTGTAATCTCTACTTAAACATGGTGCTCAACTCCATATATTATTTCCCAATGATCTATGGTTATCCTATGATGTTTGAGTAGATCCATTTTGTCCTATGGGTTAATCATGATCTTGGTTGGTACGATTGTATATTTTATTTATGGTGCTGTCCTATGGTGCCCTCCGTCTCGCGCAAACGTGAGGGGCCCCCGCTGTAGGGTGTTGCAATATGTTCATGGTTTGCTTATTGTCAGTGTTGCGGGGGATGACAGCAGCCCAAACGTGGATAAGTGGGTTATGGCGTATGTGAGTAAAGAGGACTTGATACTTAATGCTATGGTTGGGTTTCATGACCTTAATGATCTTTAGTAGTTGCGGATGCTTGCTAGGGTTCCAATCATAAGTGCATACGATCCAAGTAGAGAAAGTATGTTAGCTCATGCCTCTCCCTCATATAAAATTGCAAGAATGATTACCGGTACTTGTTATCAATTGCCTAGGGACAAATGACTTTTTTGTTGACAAAAACTATCCACCTTTATTACCTTGCAATTTATTTATCTTGCAATTTATTTATAGTTTTATTCTCGCAAAGTACTCGTAGTTTTATTCTTGCAAAATAGTTTCATACTTGTTTTAGGTAAAGTAAAAGTCAAGCGTGCATAGAGTTGTATCGGTGGTCGATAGAACTTGAGGGAATATTTGTTCTACCTTTAGCTCCTCACTGGGTTCGACACTCTTATTTATCGAATAAGGCTACGAACGATCCCCTATACTTGTGGGTTATCAGCTTGCAGCGGCGGAAAAACTCATCTAGGTCAACTTTCAGGGGTTTCTGGACTTATAGGATTTTTCAGTGACGTCAGGGGGTGTCCCGAGGGACCCATAAGCTCATGTGGCGCGACCCTAGGGGCACGCCCCTTGAGCTTGGGATCCCCTGGACACCTTTCAGCTCTCCCCCGAAGCTTCCTGGGACCCTTTCCTTCCATAAAAAGTCACCGTAAAAAATCGCGTTTGGACTTCGTTCGGTATGGTTTTCCTATGAAACAAAGAAATAAGTAAAAAACAAGAATTGGCACTCGGCACTAGATTAATATGTTTGTCCATAAAATAATATAAAAGTGCACCAAACCATATAAAATTGTCATAAACATGACATAAATACTTTATAAATTATAGATACGTTGGATAAGTATGAGCATCCCCAAGCTTAATTTCTACTCGTCCTCGAATAGGCAGATGATAAAATTAATAATTTATTGAGTGTAATGCTAGTATGGCGCATAAGCTTGATTAACTATAATTTCAATCACTTTTTCTAGCATCATAAAAAACAACTCTTTCTCATAAACTCATCATGATAAGATAGCAATCAATTCACACGTTATGGTTTAAACAATGCACTCTCTTGAAGCTTAACAACTTATGTTCTTAGTCATCAAACAGTTACAATTCATCTTATTTTCAACAAAGTCTTTGTAAAAGCTCACATGCTCAAATATCATATAGTCTTCTATGATTGCTGGTACTCAAGGCATATTTTTATAACAAACAACATCCATCGAACACAGAGGAGGATAGGGGCTTAATGTTTCGCCTCCCAACTTACTTATCATAGAGATAATTGTCAACAATAATAACTCATGATCATATATATTCAACTGGATATATGTGCCTGGATCTTTCCCCACCACGCGATGCTTGCCAAGTGGAGAATAAATGAGGTTGAAATAGGATAAAATATTTTGACTCTTGAATAAAAGTAAAACTTAAGTAATAAAAGATAAACCCTTCACAGAGGGAAGCATGGATTTGCTTACGTGCCAGAGCTCATTGCTTAAAACAGAGATAGTTTCATTTGAGAGGTGTACTTTTCCTGTCAACAGTTTAACGACAATGTTTCCAATATCTTCCATGCTAAACGCATTAATGGCGGTTCCCCTGTAAAAAGTTTTACTCCCCCTCATCATACTAACACAAACCATGGCTAACTGAATCCACGATGCCTGCCAACTTTCAACTCTCCAAGGGGAGCATTTTTTTATAAATAATTCAAGACCGGGCATCCTTGTTACCAGCCTCCCTCAAATTTAACAAGTGAATAAACTCTCTTCGATGAGTAAAACACACTTAGCATGGAAGATATTGACTACTCCATCGCTCCATGAGCGGTACATGCACACAAAAAATGTTCATTTGAGGATTTAGAGATGGCACTGCAAATTTACTCGGAATGACAGTGAAATACCATATATAGGTAGGTATGGTGGACACTCATGGAAGAAACTTGGCTCAAGGGTTTTGGCAGCACAAGCAGTATTCCCGCTTATTACATAATTTTTTTGGCCAGCAAAGATTATAAACAAGCACCACATGTTGGAGGGTTCATAATAACTTCTATGATACACAGGCATAACTCATTATGTTGTCTTCCTTGTCCAACTTCAACTTATTTGATCAAGTTTGAAAATAATTAATGGGTATTCACAATCATAAAAGATGTTTAAGATAATATATTTGTATGTGAAATTTCTCTTTCATATACTAATCTTCTATGAATTGCTTGTATGACCAATATTGTGATTGTCAAATTTCAATAGATTTTACTCTTTAAACCCAATGTGAAACTACTACTAAGCATATGAAACATGTATAATTTCAGATTTATGATATTCAATTCATTCAAAAACTTCTTACTCCAAAGATATAAGTGAAGTACAAGAGTAAATAACGAACTACTCCAAAGGATATAAGTGAAGAACAAAGAGTAGTTAAGTAAATAGGTAGCTCTGTAAAGGCTCTCCAAATAAAACATCAGATCTAAGAATTGTAGCAAACAACAAACAAAACAAAAAGACGCTCAAAGCAAAACACATATTATGTGAAGAATAACAATATACCTCCAAGTGAGGTATATCGATAGTGTTGAAGACGAAAGAGGGGATGCGTTCCGGGGAATCCCCAAGCTTAGATGCTTGAGTATTCCTTGAACATTACCTTGGGGTGCCTTGGGCATCCGCAAGCATAGGGTCTTGCTACTTTTATTCTCCTTCCATCGCCATCTCACCCAAAACTTGAAAACTTCAATCACACAAAACTTAACGGAACTTCGTGAGATGCGTTAGTATAATAAAACAAATCATTCACTTGGGTATTGTCAAGACATGATTTCCTCAAATAATTCCTACTGTATTCTACCATTTCCACAATTTATATTACGCAATATAGGTCGTAGAAACTTTAAATAAAACAAACTATGCATTGAAAACAAAATCTGTCAAAAAAATAGAGCAACACAAAATGATCTGGATTAAAATTATACTTCTGTAACTCTAAAAATTCTGAAAACTTAGGAAAACGTAAAAAATTGCATAGAAGTAATGTGTAAATATTTCAGAATGGTCTCACATTCCGGTAAAGAATGTAAATTCATGCACTAGACGCTAAACTTTTTATTTTTGCGCAAAACCAAATAAATAAACATCCACATCAACTTACAGGCTTAACTTGACACTTTATTGAAATAAAAGATAGAAAGCATGATTACCACAGTAGCTTAATCATGTTAACAAAAAATAGAAAGCATAAGTATTGTGTTGCCTACTGAGAAGCCACAAATATAGGGGATCAGTTGTAGCCTCTTTCGATAAGTAAGAGTGTCGAACCCAACGAGGAGCTAAAGGTAGAACAAATATTCCCTCTAGTTCTATCGACCACCGATACAACTCTACGCACGCTTAATGTTTGCTTTACCTAGAACAAGTATGAAACTAGAAGTACTTTATAGGTGTGACGGGATATGTTTGCAAGATAATAAAGAACACGTAAATAAAAGCTAGGGGCTGTTTAGATGAAGAAACAACTAAGTTAGTTTTAGTAGAGATCTTTTTGTCACAAGAGAGTTATTTTTCCCTAGGCAATCGATAACTAGACCGGTAATCATTATTGCAATTTTATATGAGGGAGAGGCATAAGCTTACAAAGTTTCTCTACTTGGATCATATGCACTTATGATTGGAACTCTAGCAAACATCTGTAATTACTAAAGATAATTAAGGTAAAACCCAACCATAGCATTATAAGTTATCAAGTCCTCTTACTCCCATACACAAACAACCTACTTACTCGGGTCTGTGTTTCTATCACTCACGCCACCCACCATAAGCAAATCATGAACATATTGCAAACCCTACAGTGGGGATCCCTCACACTTGCGTGACACGGAGAGCACCATAGGACAATACCAATAATAAAACATGCAACTCAAACCAATCACGATCATCAATCAACCCATAGGACAAAACGGATCTACTCAAACATCATAGGATAGAAATACATCATTGGGGAATAATATATAGCGTTGAGCACCATGTTTAAGTAGAGATTAAAGTGGGGAGAAGGGGTGTTACACCGCTACATGGAGGGGAGAGAGTTGAAACCTCGCCGCCTTGCCGGACCATGGAGATTGATACATACAGGATTGAAGGGCGACCAATATATATTAATGCTATGGTTGGGTTTTACCTTAATGAAATTGTTTGTATTTGTGGATGCTTGCTAATAGTTCCAATCATAAGTGCATAAAATTCCCAAGGATGACATGCTAGCGGAGGCCTCTCCCACATATAAATTTGCAATGATGATTAGTTTAGTAACTTAGCTGATTGCCTAGGGACAATTCTGCACACCATACCACCACTATTCCAAACTCGCTATTTGTATTATATTGTACTATTACTTAGACAACACCTAAATTTTATGTTTATGTTCTTTGTTATCTTGCAAAACTATCCTTTTATACCCACAACGTAGTTTTATTTCTTGTTTCTAGATAAAGCAAATGCTCGGTGTACGTAAGGTTGTATCAATGGAAGATATGACCTGAGAGAATGTTGATCTTACCTTTAGATCCTTGTGAGTTCAACACTCCATACTTACCACCTCCATCATTGGGAAGTTCTATGACAATTGCTTGCACTTGGGGATTATCAAGCCCCCTTTCCAAGATGCACATACAACATCCACTTCTTACATATAAAGGTGAATCTCCTCCTTTACAAGTATCTACTTGATCCCTTCTTGAATGGTATACTACCTAACTCACCTCTTGTGTGCATGCATAGGTTTGAGCAGAGGGTCACACATGGTGAGGAGGAGTTCATGTGGAAGAGTATGCCTACACCATCAGCGAGGGAAGCATGAAAACAAGGACGAAAGAAGGATCAGGTGGAGGTTTTGCTGAGCTACAATGATCGCACATCCGGACCAAGGACCGGACGTCCAGCACCATCGCGGAAGAGAAGGAGCATCACCAACTGGCGGTCGAAGAAACTACAAAAAACATACACTTCTGTGATGAACGTGTTTGTCATAGTAGGTCACGTTTTCTGTCATGTATGTACATTGATAACCCACAAGTATAGGGGATCAATTGTAGCCTCTTTAGATAAGTAAGAGTGTCGAACCCAACGAGGAGATAAAGGTAGAACAAATATTCCCTCAAGTTCTATCGACCACCGATACAACTCTACGCACGCTTAACGTTCGCTTTACCTAGAACAAGTATGAAACTAGAAGTACTTTGTAGGTGTTGTGGGATAGGTTTGCAAGAATATAAAGAGCACATAAATATAAACTAGGGGCTGTTTAGGTAAAGAAGCAATAAAGTTAGTATAACGAGTGTTGAAAAGTGGTGGTATGAGTTGCGAAATTGTCCCTAAGCAATTGACTACTTTACTAGACCGATAGCAAGTTTTATGTGGGAGAGGCCACTGCTAGCATGTCATCCCTGACTTGGAATTCTATGCACTTATGATTGGAACTATTAGCAAGCATCCGCAACTACTAACGTTCATTAAGGTAAAAGCCAACCATAGCATTAAGATATATTGGTCCCCCTTCAATCTCGTGTGCATCAATTTCTATGCTAGGTTGACCTGACTGTTACGTTTTCATGTTGTATTGTTCGATGGAGCACCATAACCTTCGCCTGCATTTCTCCTAGGCTCCTGAACAACATAGCAAATGTCTAATAGTCTGGTTTCTAAACCATGCATATCTTAACGACATCGAACAATGGTTGTCCTTGTTTCACAAAGGATCTTTGTTAGGGAATGGACTTGTGTCTGGAGCGCAGATATAACATTGTTTTGAGCTTGCATATCTTGATCATGAGGTAGTTTGGACGAGATTGCCTTAACAACCAACCCAGTATTATGTAGGAACGTGCTTTTGGCACTATTAGTGGATAGGTACTGACCCACTGCAACAAGAGGTGACATTGCGGTTATAGTTGCCTCGTCACCTTCAGAAGGTGGCGGTTCCACCATTTTTTCCATAGCTAAACCAAACAAAATAAATTTGGTCTATATACACAACTTATTCTAGTGAACCCGTGTAAAATATTAGTTGTATTTTACTGCGAAGTACATAATAAAACCAGGTTCCAAAAATATGACCATGTACCATGGCCAATGTATTGTCTATTTCTTCACATTGTATTGATAGCTAAGGATAAAGAGACAAAGTTTATAATACAGTAAGCATAGTATGACATCATTCATATCACAAAACAACTGAGAATAGACAAACAAGAAATTGTAATGTTGTGTGGGCAAGTCCAGCATGGAACTAGATTACAGATCAAGATCAAAGGAACATCACTCCTCTCTTTTAAACCTTGTAAGGTGCAATGATACGCTAATACAATTGTGTGTAAAATTGAAAAGAGTAATAGACATTGGCTGCAAACCATGCGGTCAATGCATGAGTCAAAGTAAGTAGTAGTTAAAAGGCATGAGGATTAAGGACTTACAACAATGACTTTGACTGGTGTAGTCATGCCCTTCGTCTTGCTGGTGTGACAGTCCTTGAAGATTTCCACAACATTTGGTTCACGTACTTGTTGGTCCTTGTGGGCTTTCCTCTGCATTTGGAACAAGTCAATATAGATCTGATAATATGGCATATCAAAGAGAGTGAAACATCAGCTAATTACAAGAGCCTCGCAGTGTGCAATATAGCTACGAGATCTAATCGCCTGTTGGAATTTCACTTTCGTACGGTTGGCCTTGTTCTTTGAATAGTTCACCTACAAGAAGATAGATTTGCGAGGCACATGCGCAAATAGGAGTTCAACATGTGATCTGATCACATACATATAACGTACATGATACTTTGGATCAGACAGTGTTTAACGAGGCCTCTCCAGTCTTCATCCGATATATTTTCCACTGGAGATGTTTGGGCAAGTTCACTGTTAACCTTGCCTTCAAAGTGAGTTTTCCTCAAGTTATACCGATCTTTGTCATGAGCATACTTGAAAACATGGGTGCAATCTTGTCTGGTTGCATCATCTTGGCTATCCAACTTGAACCTCATCTATTGAAAATTATGGGAGTCTCATTATCAACAACCTAGAAAGTATGGGACAGAGCAAGACGATATTACTAGTTTCCATACATAACCGTACTTACAGATAAATGGTCGAGGAAGGTGTTGAACTTGGTTCCGTCTTTGTCATTCCTGTACGGAATCCATGTTGGGAGGATACGTGCATGACACCTAACGGCGACCGCTGCCTCTGATACTAACTGGCTGACTCTATAGCATCACGTGGCCTATTTAAACCTGCCTCAGAACGGATCTCCATTCTTCCTCCTCTAGATTTAGTTAACCTATCGAGCATTATCCCTGATGTTTGTTTCCTCTTGCGCCTAGGTGCTAGTCCAACAACGAACATAGGAAGTGTTAGTGTACATCAAACTGTGAGACTACATATAAAGAAGCATGCAACTGTAACTTGACTCCAGCAACTACCTTCTTGCTGTTGACACTCACAGGTTCATCTGATCTTGCCAACTCGTCCTGTGTTAGGAGTGCTTCGGAAGTAGTGCCAGGTGTCAAGGGAGCTTGGGAACGTGCTGCTAGCTGAGTTGACAAACGAGCAACTCGTGCAGTTGGTCGTACTTTGGAAGGTGTTGCAACAACTAGGGCTGTCTCTGCTTGTTTGGTGGCAGTTATTAGTTTCTATTTGGCTTATTTTGTAGCTCGTGTAGCATGGGATACCGCATTTGTACAATTTTCCGCTGGACTTTGACCTTCTATTGCACCATTAGTACCAGTGAATCTGCATAATTCTTACGTTTCCATGTGTCCTTACACTACAAAAAATACACTTCCGTGATGATACGTGTTTGTCACAATAGGTCACGTTTTCTGTCATGCATGTACATCCATGATGATTTTATGACAGAATCAAGATAGCCATACCTGTGCTGTCGTAGAAGTGTTCCATGACATTACCAAAATTATCATCACGGAAGTGTCCACTTCCATGAAGATAAATGCGCGTCATGGAAGTGCTTTCGTCAAGGGTGACCGACACGTGGCATCCACCATAATGGGTCGCCGTTAAGCTATCTGGTCCGGTTTTGGACCCGATAACCCGCTAACAGCCCAAACCAATGAGGATTTTCCACGTGTAAAATTCTCATTGGTCGGAGGAAACACGTGTTGGCTCACCGTTGGGACAGATGTCATCCATTCATTGGACAGGAGGCGCCTATGATACGTCGACACGTGGCACAGCCCAACAGAGGCCCATTCCGATGAAAAGGCTGGCCCGTTTGACTTGGTCAAAAGGTAACGGGCCGGCCCACGTAAAGCCTGTTAACGGCATGTTCATATATAGCCCATTTATGGCCTGCTAACTCACGGCCCGTTACAGCCTATCGGAATTAAGCCCAGTAGCTTCATCTGGGCCGTCCAATATGATTCAAGCCCATTGTAACTTCCGGCCCATGTATGGCCCATGATGTCTTTCGGCCCATACGAGGCCATTTGTAACTCTTGGCCCATTAACGGCCCGTGGTGAATCTGGCCCGCAATGAACAGTATACCGCTTTATACCCATTAACGGCCCATTATTCCATTGGGCCGTTTCCAACCCGTGTTATATTTCGGCCTTCTCAGGGACCATTTATTCTTGGGCTCATTTCTAGCATTCGGTTACTTACGGCCCGTTACTGGCCTTTTCTGCTTGTGGGCCAAATTCAGCCCGTGGTTACAATTGGCCCGTTTGTAGCGTGTTAATCTGTTGGGCCGTTTTCATAGCGTCATCAAATACGACTGATTAACGACGACCCTTATTGTCGGCCCATGAATGGACAATTCCAAATCTAGCCCGTTTACGGCTCATAATGCGGTCTGTTATTGGCCCATGTTTGGCCTATCGATCATACACACGTAGAAGGCCCAGTGATGCTACGGCCCATAGAAGGCCCATTGTTTCTACGACCCTTAGAAGGCCCATTGTTTCTACAGCCTGTAGGAGGCCCATGGTAACTATAGTAAATATGTAGCCCATGGTTATTGTGGCCTAGTTTGAAAAAATAGGTTATTGCGGCCACTAGCAAACCGCGGAAAAAGAACTGCGCTGACTACAAGCAAACAAATAAACAAGAAAACAAGGAAATAAATAAGCAAGCAACTTACACTAGGCTATCACGGCTATTACACGTATTACATCCAATGGGCATCAAAGTTCGCCACCAGTGAAAATATAGGGAACAAAGCAGCATATCATATACATTGGTTGTCAAAGTTGGCGACCAGTACAAATAAACGCCTCAGCAAAACAAGTCTAGAACTGAGACCTCTTCAGAAGAGCTCGAGAAACAATATCCTGGATACCCATAATGTTGGGAAGATGCTTAGCAAGCTTATTAACTTTCTCTTGTTTGGCGCTTAAATCCTCCAGCTTGTTGCACCAGAAAATATGCATCTGAATTCTGGAGGGACTTCCTCAGTCCTTCGGCTTCCTGTCGCATAACATCTAATCGATGTCTTTCAACTTGAAGTTGAGACTCAAGAAGCCGAACTGATTCAGCAAATGAAGTTCAAGAGTGGTGCCAAGTAGTAGCCAAGAATTTCGAACACTACATCAAGACAGGACTTTGGGGTTGTCTTAGTGTCTTCAATATAGTTTTTATCAGCTTTCTTGGAGACCAACAAGGATGTCTTACTATCTTGAACCTTATCTGCATTACTTCCTTTACCATTGCATAACGGGGTACTCTTCTCCAATATTTTATCCGCGTTCTAAAAGTGAAACAAACAAACACATCACAGGTTTACCATGTAGTATATGAAACTCATTTTGGTAAACCAGTTCAGTAGTAAGGTGGACAGGATAACAACATGAAATAAACATATATCTATGTAGTATGGTCACTGTATGGTCTATATCATTCTAGTTTATGGCCAAATCAAGATAGATACAGTTCGAATCATATCTATTTAAGACAAAGCGGCATAGACAGAATATAAGTGTGGGAAACTACAAAACAATAACAGCACTTGTAATGTGCATGGCATGAGAACACAACTTTTTATTCAATTGAAACTGAAATCAACATAGAGCAAGTTACAACAGCAATCACGTTAAACAAACAGGTTTAAAACATACTTGTTGCGTCATTAGAGTTTCAATTGCATCCTTCAAATTTGAAATTAGTTGGTATGAGTAAATACAGTGATGCAAGAGCAAAGTAGTATGAACCATAGCTACGGAACCTGACCTAAGAACAATTGTTCTTCTGCTTTAAGCGTTGACTTGGGGTTCAGAGTGGTGGTCCTCGTGCTTTGGGCACTGCAGTTGCGTTACTAACCGCTCGTGTTTGGGTGCTCTATGGTGGAGATGGTGCTGTGTCAACTGGAACTGGGTTACTATCTGCTGGGGTTGGGGTTAGAAGGGGTGTAGCTGGTTCTCTGTCCAACTGGGTAGGGGTACAATCTGCGTGAGTCTAGGTTATGTGTGGTAGGGCTGGTTCTTGTGCAAGTACAACCGTGGTTCTATCTGCATCGATGTAGCACAATCTTTTCAAGACCATGTTTTACTCCCACAGATATCGCATCACCCTCCAATTGAGATGGCTGATAAACAAGAAAAGTAATTGAATGTACAGACATTGTAAGATAGACAGGTGCAATGGATAGTAGGTAAGAAAACAGGGCATGAAATAATTCACATTTATGTTGTCTAACCAAACAGAATAGCAGGACATAATTTCACATATATGATGGCTAATTAAACAGGATAGCATGACACAATTTCACATGTATGATGGCTAACTAAACAGGATAGAATGACATACTTCAAAATATGATGACTATGTAAATAGGATGACATGATATAACTATACATTGTGTCTATTAAAGTGGTTGGCATGCCATAAATCACAAACATGCCACCAATGGAAACGTGATGGCATGATATAATTCACGGATAGAATGACATAATTCAAAATATGATGACTATGTAAACAGGATGAGATGATATAACTATATTATGTCTTTAGAAAATGGGTTGGCATGCCATAATTCAGATACATGATGTCCATGTAAACATCATGGCATCATATAATTCAAATATATGATTTATATAGTAAGCAAGTGAGCAGAGGGCAATCACATATATGATGTGTCAACTAAGGAGATGGCATTCAATATTGTGCATATGATGTAAAAACTAAGCATTGCAGTACAACATATGCATGATATGAATAATATAACCCTGCCAAGTTTGAGCATACACCTCAGGGGGATAATAGGACTGGTCATCTGCCTCTGAATCCTCCTCTGAAGAGCTATCTCAGAATCAAAGAAGATATCTGCTTCAGGTAGCATTGTCCGCTCTCAAGACCTTTTTTTACTCCAGATTTCTCCATCACCAATTCAAATGGCTGATGCACAGGAAGAGCAGTTGAATATACAAACATTGTCGACAAATGCAACGAGAAATACAAAAAAGGACGGCATGATATAATTCACATATATGACGCTTGGCTAAACAACATGGCATTGCATAATTCACATATATAATGCCTTGCAACAAGATAACATTGCATAATTCACATATATAATGTCTTGCAACAAGATGGCATTGCATAATTCACATATATGGTAATTAGACACTAGGAATTCACACAAAGCATGTCTAAACTAGGCAAATGACATAGCAATGCAAGATACCATACGCATGATATGAGCAACATAACCCTGCCAAGTTAGAGCATGCACCTCGGGGAATAGGACTGGACATCTGTCTCAGATCCTCCTCCGAGGAGCTATCCGTAACCAAGAAGACATGCGCTTCGCCGATAGCATTGTCTGCTCAAGACCTTGTTTCCACTCCAGATTTTTCCATGACCCTGCCGAATGGCTGATGCACAGGAAGAGTAATTGAATGTACTAAAACTGTTGACAAATTTAACATGTAATAAAAAAATGATGGCATGATATAATTCACATATAAGATGACTGGCTAACAAGGGTGGCATTGCAAAATTCACATATATGATGCCTGGCTAAACAAGATGGCATTGCATGATTCACATATATGATAAAGAAACTAAACAGATGGTATTGACACAAAGCATGTCTAAACTAAGCAGTTGGCATATTTGATGTATAAAGTAAGCAATGCAAGGCACCATATGCATGATATTACCAACATCAGCATGCCAAGTTAGAGCGAAGACCTCAGGGGGTAAATAGGAGTGGTCTTATCCTTCTGAACCCCCCTCAGAACAGTTAGCTTCCTCTTGATTACAATCCAAAATGGGTGGAGGGGGGCTGCCTTTGCGCCCACCATGGAGCGACGTCTGCATGAAATTTTATTGCCACGCAAGGCTCGTCTCTTTTGCTCTACATGTTCAGTTCCATTGTGCACAATAACTAACATGCATAGGAATAAAACATAGTGAGATTATGTAAGGAGTGCATGCACAAATCCAGAGTGATGGTAGCAAACTGTGGATATACCCAAAACCAATGATAGCAGGCAGATAATAGCTTTAGTTAAAAAATACAAATAATGGATCCTTTAATGTTTGGTTGCACCAAACATGAAACTCATAGTAGACACCCGAGACTAACCAAATAGTAGATAAATAGTACTGATTGCTGACCCAATATGTACCCCACAACCATTTAAAAACTCAAGTTTCAACATTAGTTTGGACCTGACTCGGAGTCAAATAGGTGAACACAACGATAAAGTAGCATGTCATCATATTAAACGATGCATAACGTAAGCAGACACGGAAGAGTGCGACCTCTCTTGCGAACCCGTGTAGTCCTCAAGGTCATCTACTCAGTTGATGATGGTAATGCAGTTGTCGTGGTTGCCGGTGGCGGGGAAGAAGATCTGAGGCGGTGAAAGACAGTCTGGAGAGAGGATCCCTACTGTGGTGAACCCTTTCGTCGTTGGAGCAGCTAAGCTGGGGTGGAACACAGCGCAGCAGGAGCAGGACAAACCACACAAGGTTTTCTTTGACACATATTTGTAACAGAAGTAATTGTGTAAGGGCTTGTTTGAATTTGAGTATTCTAACAATGCAGGGATAGGAAATAGACAGGAATAGGATATGAATGCACGTGCAAAACAGAGAATTTAAAAACACAGGATTTCTGCCAATCTGGGTGTCCGGTTCACAAGAATTGGAAGATCACATGATGCAAAGAAGCATGGTGAGATTAAGTCAAACCACAAGAAAATGTACGGTTATAATGCTATTATGCTACTATCTCTTAGCTTGTGCTTCATGAATAGGAATTTGAAAAGGAGGACAAGTGGATATTAAAATTCCTACGGTTTTTCTTTCAAGGAGACACTAAAGGAACAAATCCTACAGTTTTCCTTTGCTCCATTCCTGTGAACCAAACGCATGAATAGTGGTACCATAGGAAACTTTCCAATTCCTATGTTTTCCTTCACTTTTCCTTTCAAGCACTAGCGATTCTAGTAGGCAGGCTTGAGCAAGGCAAAGCCTACACTCAAAAAATGTTTTTGTGCTACTTCTACTACTTTGGACCCAGGCCACTACCCTACTAGCTCAACTCCTAGGCCCATCGACAATGCACAGCTCAAACGCGCAGAGATAAATAATGATGGCGTTCAAGAGAGTCCATCACAGATAGCTAAGTTGCCTGGTACCTCACTGCTTGTCATATAGTAGGATAAACTAATCGTATTTCACGTTACTACGTGTACTCAGTGGACAATATATATAACATGTAGAGTAAAAAAGAGGTGCAACAAGTGTACAACCTCTTTGGCGAAGCCATGTCAATCTCAGCGTGATTGGGTTGGTCGGTGAGGATGATCCGGCTGACTTGGTTGTCGAAGGAGGGGAAGAAGATCTTAGGCATCTTGAGATGGAGCCCGGGGTACTGCTCCACTGTGATGGTGGGTTTCGTCGTTGGAGTAGCTCCGGTGAGTTGTACGACACCGAGGCTGAAGCACGACACGAGAGACAACGTTAACCTGAGTGGATTTCTAATAGCATCTCCAATAGATGACGTAAAATACATAACCACAAAGTGCTAGATGTAAAATACATCAGCCGCTCATCTCTGAACTTAACTGTCAAAACTGAATTTAACTGTCGAAACTAAACTTAACTGTCGAAACTGAATTTTGCTGTTGAAACTAAATTTTACTGTCGAAACTGAACGCACTAGTAGCAGAAAAGCAGTAGCAGCAGCAGCAGCACGTGCAAGAGCCGGGGCAGCTGGTCGTGTAGCAGCGTCAGGTGAGGCTACATGTCAGTCGACTGAATTTTTCATCTCTGTTCAGTCGATTTTCTAGCCGTTGGATAAAAAATCAAGGGCCTGCAGTTCATCTTCAACCTCCACCCCCCTGAGCCGCCAGCCACCACTGGCCAAACCGCCGCCCCCTGCCGCCCGCGGCCGGCGGTGCGCCGCCCTGCCCACCCCAAAACCACGCCCCACCGCCGGTCCGCTGCCTCCCCGCCATCCCTCTAGCCCCTCTGCCGAAGCTTTTCTCCGTGATCCCCACGCCACCGTCCCACATCCCCCGGCGACCACCGCCCCCACCCTGAACCCTAAGATAGATAGTGGGTGCTACCTCTTGAGCACTGCGTTGGTTTTCCCTTGAAGAGGAAAGGGTGGTGCAGCAAAGTAGCGTAAGTATTTCCCTCAGTTTTTGAGAACCAAGGTATCAATCCAGTAGGAGACTGTACGCAAGTCGCCTCGTACCTACACAAATAAATAAGAACCTTGCAACCAACGCGATAAAGGGGTTGTCTATTCCTTCACGGCCACTTACAAAAGTGAGATCTGATAGAGATAATAAGATAAATATTTTTGGTAATTTTTTATGATATAGATTGAAAGTAAAGATTGCAAAATAAAATAGATTGGAAACTTGTATGATGGAAAATAGACCCGGGGGCCATAGGTTTCACTAGTGTCTTCTCTCAAGATAGCATAACTATTACGGTGGGTGAACAAATTACTATCGAGCAATTGATAGAAAAGTTCATAGTTATGAGAATATCTAGGCATGATCATGTATATAGGCATCACGTCCGCGACAAGTAGACCGAAACGATTCTGCATCTACTACTATTACACCACACATTGACCGCTATCCAAAGATGCATCTAGAGTATTAAGTTCATAAGAACAGAGTAACATTAGGCAAGATGACATGATGTAGAGGGATAAACTCAAGCAATATGATATAAACCCCATCTTTTTATCCAAGATGGCAACAATACAATACGTGCCTTGCTGCCCCTGTCATCAGAAAGGACACCACAAGATTGAACCAAAAGCTAAGCACTTCCCCATTGCAAGAAAGATCAATCTAGTAGGCCAAACCAAACCGATAATACGAAGAGACTTGCAAAGATAACAAATCATACATAAAAGAATTCAGAGGAGATTCAAATATTGTTCATAGATAATCTTGATCATAAACCCACAATTCATCGGATCTCGACAAACACACCGCAAAAAGAATTACATCGAATAGATCTCCAAGAGAATCGAGGAGAACTTTGTATTGAGATCCAAAGAGAGAGAAGAATCCATCTAGCTAATAACTATGGATCCGAAGGTCTGTGGTAAACTACTCACACATCATTGGAGAGGCTATGGTGTTGATGTACAAGCCCTCCGTGATCGATTCCTCCCATGAGCACCGGAAAAGGCCCCAAGATGGGATCTCACGGGCATGTAAGGTCATGGCGGTGGAAATAGGGTTTCGTGGTGCTCCTGGATGTTTTCGGGGTATATGGGTATATATAGGAGGAAGAAGTAGGTCGGTGGAGCTGCGAGGGGCCTACGAGGGTGGGGGGCGCGCCCAGGGGGGCAGGCGCGCCTCCCTGCCTCATGGCTTCCTCGCTTCTTTCTTCACGTCCACTCCAAGTCCTCTGGATCACATTTGTTCCAAAAATAATTGTCCCGAAGGTTTCATTCCGTTTGGACTCCGTTTGATATTCCTTTTCTGCGAAACACTGAAATAAGCAAAAAACAACAATTTGCACTGGGCCTTCGGTTAATAGGTTAGTCCCAAAAATAATATAAAAGTGCTTAGTAAAGCCCATTAAACATCCAAAACTTATAATATAATAGCATGGAACAATAAAAAATTATAGATACGTTGGAGACGTATCAAGCATCCCCAAGCTTAATTCCTGCTCGTCCTCGAGTAGGTAAATGATAAAAAATGAATTTTTGATGTGGAATGCTACCTAGCAAATTTCTCAATGTAATTTCCTTTATTGTGGCATGAATGTTCAGATCCGAAAGATTCAAGACAAAAGTTTAATATAAACATGAAAATAATAATACATTAGCGTGAGCCATGGACATAGCACTATATGTGGAATAGAATGGTGGTTGTGGAGAAGACAAAAAGGAGAAGATAGTCTCACATCAATTAGGTGTATCAACGGGCTATGGAGATGCCCATCAATAGATATCAATGTGAGTGAGTAGGGATTGCCATGCAATGGATGCACTAGAGCTATAAGTGTATGAAAGCTCAACAAAAGAAACTAAGTGGGTGTGCATCCAACTCGCTTGCTCACGAAGACCTAGGGCATTTTGAGGAAGCCCATCATTAGAATATACAAGCCAAGTTCTATAATGTAAAATTCCCACTAGTATATGAAAGTGACAACATAGGAGACTCTCTATTATGAAGATCATGGTGCTACTTTGAAGCAAAAGTGTGGTAAAAGGATAGTAACATTGTCCCTTCTCTCTTTTCTCTCATTTTTTTATTTGGGCCTTTTTTCTTTTTTATGGCCTCTTTTTTTTCTTCTTCTTTTCGTCCGGAGTCTCATCCCTACTTGTGGGGGAATCATAGTCTCCATCATCCTTTCCTCACTTGGGACAATGCTCTAATAATGATGATCATCACACTTTTATTTACTTACAACTCAAAAATTACAACTCAATACTTGGAACAAAATTTGACTCTATGTGAATGCCTCCGACGGTGTACCGGGATATGCAATGAATCAAGAGTGGCATGTATGAAAGAATTATAAAGGTGGCTTTGCCACAAATACGATGTCAACTACATGATCATGCAAAGCAATACGACAATGATGAAACGTGTCATAACAAACAGAACGGTGGTAAGTTGCATGGCAATATATCTCGGAATGGCTATGGAAATGTCATAATAGGTAGGTGTGGTGGCTGTTTTGAGGAAGGTATATGGTGGGTGTATGATACCGGCGAAAGGTGCGCGGTATTAGAGAGGCTAGAAATGGTGGAAGCGTGAGAGTGCGTATAATCCATGGACTCAACATTAGTCATAAAGAACTCACATACTTATTGCAAAAGTCTATTAGTTATTGAAACGAAGTATTACACGCATGCTCCTAGGGGGATAGATTGGTAGGAAAAGACCATAGCTCGTCCCTGACCACCACTCATAAGGAAGACAATCAATAAATAAATCATGCTCCGACTTCATCACATAGCGGTTCACCCTACGTGCATGCTACGGGAATCACAAACTTTAGAACAAGTATTTATCAAATTCACAACTACTCAACTAGCATGACTCTAATATCACCATCTTCATATCTCAAAACAATTATCAAGTATCAAACTTCTCATAGTATTCAATGCACTTTATATGATAGTTTTTATTATACCCATCTTGGATGTTCATCATATTAGTACTAATTTTATAGCCAAAGCTAACTACCATGCTGTTCTAAAAGACTCTCAAAATAATATAAGTGAAGCAAGAGAGATCAATAATTTCTATAAAATAAAACCACCACCGTGCTCTAAAAAGATATAAGCGAAGCACTAGAGCAAAATTATCTAGTTCAAAAGATATAAGTGAAGCACTTAGAGTATTCTAATTAATTTCAATCCATGTGTATCTCTCCCAAAAGGTGTGTACATCAAGGATGATTGTGGTAAAATAAAAAGCAAAGACTCAAATCATACAAGACGCTCCAAGCAAAACACATATCATGTGGTGAATAAAAATATAGCCTCTAGTAAAGTTACCGATAGACGAAGACGAAAGAGGGGATGCCTTCCGGGGCACCCCCAAGCTTAGGCTTTTGGTTGTCCTGAAATTTTACCTTGGGGTGACTTGGGCATCCCCAAGCTTAGGCTCTTGCCACTCCTTATTCCATAATCCATCAAATCTTTACCCAAAACTTGAAAACTTCACAACACAAAACTCAACAGGAAATCTTATGAGCTCCGTTAGTATAAGAAAACAAATCACCACCATAAGGTACTCTAATGAACTCATTATTTATTTATATTGGTTTTAAACTTACTGTATTCCAACTTCTCTATGGTTCATACCCTCCGATACTAGCCATAGATTCATCAAAATAAGCAAACAACACACGAAAAACAGAATCTGTCAAAAACAGAACAGTCGGTAGTAATCTGGATCAAACATATAATTCTGTAGAAATAAATTGTTGGACGTGAGGAATTTATCTATTAATCATATGCAAAAATAATCAACCTAAAATCACTCTCCAGTAAAAAATGGCAGCTAATCTCGTGAGCGCTAAAGTTTCATTTTTACAAAGAAGATCATAAAGACTTCACCCAAGTCTTCCCAAAGGTTCTACTTGGCACAAACACTAATTAAAACATAAAATCACATCTAACCAGAGGCTAGATGAATTATTTATTACTAAACAGGAGCAAAAATCAAAGAACAAAAATAAAATTGAGTTGCCTCCAAACAAGCGCTAACGTTTGACGCCCCTAGCTAGGCATGATGATTTCAATGATGCTCACATAAAAGATAAGAATTGAAACATAAAGAGAGCATCTTGAAGAATATGACTAGCACATTTAAGTCTAACCCACTTCCTATGCATAGGTATTTTGTGAGCAAACAACTTATGGGAACAATAATCAACTAGCATAGGAAGGCAAAACAACCATAACTTCAAAACTTTAAGCACATGGAGAGGAAACTTGATATTATTGCAATTCCTACAAGCATATGTTCCTCCCTCATAATAA
This sequence comes from Aegilops bicornis, assembly GCA_021605145.1. Lineage (NCBI taxonomy): Eukaryota > Viridiplantae > Streptophyta > Magnoliopsida > Poales > Poaceae > Aegilops > Aegilops bicornis. The sequence goes on from CM038674.1 coordinate 414,286,373, forward strand.
TTTTCAGTAGCATCATGAATGAATTCAACAATATAACCATCACATAAAGCATTCTTTTCATGATCTACAAGCATAGAGATTTTATTACTCTCCACATAAGCAAAATTCTTCTCATCAATAGCAGTGGGAGCAAACTCAACAAAATAACTATCATGTGAAGCATAATCCAATTGAAAATTAAAATCATGATGACAAGTTTCATGGTTATCTTCATTCTTTAGAGCGTACGTGTCATCACAATAATCATAATAAATAGGAAGCATGCATTCATCATAATAAATTTGCTCATCAAAACTTGGGGGGCTAAACATATCATTTTCATCAAACATAGCATCCCCAAGCTTGTGGCTTTGCATATCATTAGCATCATGGGTATTCGAAGAATTCATACTAACAACATTGCAATCATGCTCATCATTCACATATTTTATGCCAAGCATTCTATGTAATTCTTCCTCTAGTACTTGAGCACAATTTTCCTTCCCATCATTTTCATGAAAGACATTAAAAAGATGAAGCATATTTAGGCACCCTTAATTCCATTTTTAGTTTTCTTTTATAGACTAAACTAGTGATAAAACAAGAAACTAAAAGATTTGATTGCAAGATCTGAAGATATACCTTCAAGCACTAACCTCCCCGGCAACGGCGCCAGAAATCCTTCTTGCTACCTCTTGAGCACTGCGTTGGTTTTCCCTTGAAGAGGAAATGGTGATGTAGCAAAGTAGCGTAAGTATTTCCCTCGGTTTTTGAGAACCAAGGTATCAATCCAGTAGGAGACTACTGCTACCTCTTGAGCACTGCGTTGGATTTCCCCGAAGAGGAGAGGATGATGCAGCAAAGTAGCGTAAGTATTTCCCTCGGTTTTTGAGAACCAAGGTATCAATCCAGTAGGAGGCTACACGCAAGTCCCTTGTACCTACACAAAACAATAGCTCAACGCAACCAACACGATTAGGGGTTGTCAATCCCTTCAGGGCCACTTACGGGAGTGAGATCTGATAGAGATGATAAATAGTATTTTTGATTTTTTTGATATAGAGATGCAAAGTGAAAAGTAAAAGGCAAAGTAAAAAGCAAAGCAATAATAAAGTGATGGAGATTGATATGGTGAGAATAGACCCGGGGGCCATAGGTTTCACTAGTGGCTTCTCTCAAGAGCATAAGTATTCTACGGTGGGTGAACAAATTCTTTGTTGAGCAATTGACAGAATTGAGCATAGTTATGAGAATATCTAGGTATGATCATGTATATAGGCATCACGTCTGAGACAAGTAGACCGACTCACCGCATCTACTACTATTACTCTACTCATCGACCGCTATCCAAAGATGCATCTAGAGTATTAAGTTAAAAACAGAGTAACGCCTCAAGCAAGATGACATGATGTAGAGGGATAGTTTCATGCAATATGATAAAAACCCCATCTTGTTATCCTCGATGGCAATAATACAATCGTGCCTTGCTGCCCCTTACATCCTTTGGGAAAGGACACCGCAAGATTGAACCCAAAGCTAAGCACTTCTCCCATGGCAAGAAAAACCAATCTAGTAGGCCAAACCAAACTGATAATTCAAAGAGACTTGTAAAGATAACCAATCATACATAAAAGAATTCAGAGAAGATTCAAATATTATTCATATATAGACTTGATCATAAACCCACAATTCATCGTCTCAACAAACACACCGCAAAAAGAAGATTACATCGAATAGATCCACGAGAGAGGGGGAGAAGATTGTATTGAGATCCAAAAAGAGAGAAGAAGCCATCTAGCTAATAACTATGGACCCGAAGGTCTGAGGTAAACTACTCACACTTCATCGGAGAGGCTATGATGATGTAGAAGCCCTCCGTGATGACGGCCCTCACCGGCGGAGCTCAGGAATAGGCCCCAAGATGGGATCTCTTGGATACAGAAAGTTGCGGCGGTGGAATTAGGTTTTTGGCTCCTTATCTGATCGTTTGGGGGTACGTAGGTATATATAGGAGGAAGGAGTACGTCGGTGGAGCTCCGAGGGGCCCACGAGGGGGGTGCGCCCACCCTCGTGACCGCCTCTCTTGTGCCTTGGCGTAGGGTCCAAGTCTCTGGATCACGTTCGGTGAGAAAATCACGTTCCTCAAGGTTTCATTCCGTTTGGACTCCGTTTGATCTTCCGCTTTCTTGAAACACCGAAATAGGCAAAAAACAACAATTAGGCTGGGCCTCCGGTTAATAGGTTAGTCCCAAAAATAATATAAAAGTGGAAAATAAAGCCCAATATAGTCCAAAACAGTAGATAATATAGCTTGGAGCAATCAAAATTATAAATACATTGGAGACGATCACGATCCCCAAGCTTAATTCCTGCCGTCCTCGAGTAGGTAAATGATAAAAAGAGAATTTTTGATGCGGAGTGCTACTTGGCATAATTTCAATGCAAATCTTCTTAATTGTGGTATGAATATTCAGATTCAAAAGATTCAAGACAAAAGTTCATATTGACATAAAAATAATAATACTTCAAGCATACTAACAAAGCAATTATGTCTTCTCAAAATAACATGGCCAAAGAAAGTTATCCCTACAAAATCATATAGTCTGGCTATGCTTTATCTTCACCACACAAAGTATTAAATCATGCACAACCCCGATGACAAGCCAAGCAATTGTTTCATACTTTAACATTTTCAAAACTTTTTCGATCTTCATGCAATACATGAGCGTGAGCCATGGATATAGCACTATATGTGGAATAGAATGGTGGTTGTGGAGAAGACAAAAAGAGGGGAAGATAGTCTCACATCAACTAGGCATATCACCAGGCTATGGAGATGCCCATCAATAGATATCAATGTGAGTGAGTAGGGATTGCCATGCAACAGATGCACTAGAGCTATAAGCATATGAAATCTCAACAAAAGAAACTAAGTGGGTGTGCATCCAACTCGCTTGCTCACGAAGACCTAGGGCAATTTGAGGAAGCCCATCATTGGAATATACAAGCCAAGTTCTATAATGTAAAATTCCCACTAGTATATGAAAGTGACAAAATGAGAGACTCTCTATCATGAAGATCATGGTGCTACTTTGAAGCACAAGTGTGGTAAAAGGATAGTAACATTGTCCCTTCTCTCTGTTTCTCTCATTTTTTATTTGGGGCGTTTCTCTTTCTGTTTATGGCCTCTTTTTTTCGTCCGAAGTCTCATCCCGACTTATGGGGAATCATAGTCTCCATCATTCTTTCCTCACTTGGGACAATGCTCTAAAAATGATGATCATCACACTTTTATTTTTCTTACAACTCAACAATTACAACTCGATACTTAGAACAAAATATGACTCTATATGAATGCCTCCGGTGGTGTACCGAGATATGCAATGAATCAAGAGTGACATGTATGAAAGAATTATGAACGGTGGCTTCGCCACAAATACAATGTCAACTACATGATCATGCTAGCAATATGACAATGATGGAGCGTGTCATAATAAACGGAACGGTGGAAAGTTGCATGGCAATATATCTCGGAATGGCTATGGAAATGCCATGATGGGTAGGTATGTTGGCTGTTTTGAGGAAGGTATATGGTGGGAGTATGATACCGGCGAAAAGTGCGCGGTATTAGAGAGGCTAGCAATGGTGGAAGGATGGGAAAAAGTGCGTATAATCCATGGACTCAACATTAGTCATAAAGAACTCATATACTTATTGCAAAAATCTAGAAGTTATCAAAGCAAAGTATTACGTGCATGCTCCTAGGAGGATAGATTGGTAGGAAAAGACCATCACTCGTCCCCGACCGCCACTCATAAGAAAGACAATCAATAAATAAATCATGCTCCGACTTCATCACATAACGGTTCACCATACGTGCATGCTACGGGAATCACAAACTTTAACACAAGTATTTCTCAAATTCACAACTACTCAACTAGCATGACTCTAATATCACCATCTTCATATCTCAAAACAATTATCAAGCATCAATCTTTTCTTAGTATTCAACGCACTCAAAAGAAAGTTTTACAAATCTTGAATACCAAGCATATTATTATTAAGCAAATTACCATGCTATTAAGACTCTCAAAATAAGCTAAGTGAAGCATGAGAGATCAATAGTTTCTTTAAAACAAATCCACCACCTTGCTCTTAAAGATCTAAGTGAAGCACATAGAGCAAAATTGTAACGCTCAAAAGATATAAGTGAAGCACATAGAGCAAAACTGCATAGCTCAAAAGATATAAGTGAAGCACATAGAGTGTTCTATCAAATTCCAATTCATGTATGGCTCTCTCAAAAGGTGTGTACAGCAAGGATGATTGTGGCACACTAACAAACAAATACACAAATAATACAAGACGCTCCAAGCAAAACACATATCATGTGGTGAATAAAAATATAGCTCCAAGTAAAATTACCGATGGAAGTAGACGAAAGAGGGGATGCCTTCCGGGGCATCCCCAAGCTTTGACTTTTTGGTGTACTTGGATTATATTGGGGGTGCCATGGGCATCCCCAAGATTAGGCTCTTGCCACTCCTTGTTCCATAATCCATCAAAAGATTTCACCCGAAACTTGAAAACTTCACAACACAAAACTCAATAGAAATCTCGTGAGCTCCGTTAGAGAAAGAAAACAAAAGACCACTTCAAGGTACTGTAATTAAATCATTCTTTATTTATATTGGTGTTAAACCCACTGTATTCCAACTTCTCTATGGATTATAAACTATTTTACTAGCCATAGATTCATCAAAATAAGCAAACAACACACGAAAAACAGAATCTGTCATAAACAGAACAGTCTGTAGTAATCTGTAACTAATGCAAACTTCTGGAACTCCAAAAAATCTACCAAACTAGGACGACCTAGAAAATTTGTTTATTGATCAGAAGCAATTGGAATCAGTATTTTATCACGTTCTGGTGATGTTTAACAATTCGGGCACTGAGCGCAAAGTTTCTGGAAATTACAGCAAGATCAAATAACTTTCATCCAAGAAGATCCTATAGGTCTAACTTGGCACAAACACTAATTAAAACACAAAACCACATCTAAACAGAAGGTAGATGGACTATTTATTTCTAAACAGAAGGAAAACACAAAAAACTAAAAATAAAATTGGGTTGCCTCCCAACAAGCGCTATCGTTTAACGCCCCTAGCTAGGCATAAAAGCGAGGATAGATCTAGGTATTGCCATCTTTGGTAGGCAATTCTTCAATGAGGCATCTATCTTTCTTAGAAATTTCTTTCTTTCTAATAATTATCAAAATTTTAGGCATAAGATCGAAAAATTCATTCGTAGCAAATGGTTCCTTAATGATAGCAAAAAGATCGAGATGAATACTTATAGATTTAAGATCCGCAGTTTCCTTACTAGATGATTCACCCTTATTTTTAGGAACATACATAAGCATGGCAATTTTAGTGGGAGGACTAGGAGTATTCTTTACGGAAGAAAAGGCGGTTCCCAAGTTGGTAATGATACCCTCAAGTTTATCGATTCTAGTGGAATCTAGATTTATTTTCTCATTAACCATGGGTTCCTTTTCCTTAATATTTTTCAAAGTCATTCCTACCTTAGATCCATATTGGGTAATTTGATTATGGATATTTTTATCTAGATTTTCAATTGATTCAATGGTAGCAACTTTGTTTTCAATAATTTCAAGCCTTTGCATAACATGCTCCAAAGTTAACATAGTTCCATTAACCAAAAGAGGTGGAGAGCTGAATAAATCTATCATAGCATTATAAGAATCAAAAGTATGGCTACCCAAGAAATTCCCCCAGGTAATGGTATCAAGGATATATCTATACCAAGGACTAGCACCTACATTAAAATTGCGAAGAAGAACTGAAGTAGATTGCTTCCTGGTAGATCTATTTTGAGCATTGCAAATTCTATACCAAGCGTCTTTCAGATTTTGTCCCTCCCTTTGTTTAAAATTTAGGACTTCATTCTCGGGAGATAACGGAGAATAAATAAGACTAGCCATGACGACAAGGCAAGCGAGAAAAAGGAAAACGGAAAAAGAGAAGGAGAAGGAGAATGGGAAGAAGCAGGAGAGGGCAAATAAAACGGCAAGGGTGAAGTGGGGGAGAGGAAAACGAGAGGCAAATGGCAACTAATGTAATGCGAGAGATAGGGATTGTGATGGGTACTTGGTATGTTGACTTTTTGCGTAGACTCCCCAGCAACGGCACCAGAAATGGCTCGTTGTCGGGAGTCCAAATCTTGACCTTGCGTAAGCCTCCCCGGCAACAACGCCAGAAATTCTTCTTGCTACCTCTTGAGCACTGTGTTGGATTTCCCCGAAGAGGAGAGGATGATGCAGCAAAGTAGCGTAAGTATTTCCCTCAGTTTTTGAGAACCAAGGTATCAATCTAGTAGGAGGCTACACGCAAGTCCCTTGTACCTACACAAAACAATAGATCAACGCAACCAACGCGATTAGGGGTTGTCAATCCCTTCATGGTCACTTACAGGAGTGAGATCTGATAGAGATGATAGATAATATTTTTGGTATTTTTGATATAGAGATGCAAAGTGAAAAGTAAAAGGCAAAGTAAAAAAGCAAAGCAATAATAAAGTGATGGATATTGATATGATGAGAATAGACTCGGGGGCCATAGGTTTCACTAGTGGCTTCTCTCAAGAGCATAAGTATTCTACGGTGGGTGAACAAATTCATTGACCAATTAATGAGAATTGAGCATAGTTATGAGAATATCTAGGTATGATCATGTATATAGGCATCACGTCCGAGACAAGTAGACCGACTCACTCGCCTGCATCTACTACTATTACTCCACTCATCGACCGCTATCCAAAGATGCATCTAGAGTATTAAGTTAAAAAGCAGTGTAGCGACCGCACCCGAATGGATCAACAAATGAAGGCTTGGAAGATAAGTGAGTCCATCAACTCCATCGGCATCACCGAGTATAGAACCACGACCTAACACCTTACTCGTTGTCCGAAAAGTCTCGCAACGTGAAAGTTGCAGCCCAAAACGGGTCAAGACATGGAATATGCCGCAATGTAACACATAAAGAGCAATGAAGGAATAAGCCTATACTACATGCATATATGGCTGGTGGTAAGGCTCTAGGGTTACATTTTTGCATAAAGCTAGTTTTTCCCTACAACAAAGGAATAATTTTGTTTAACTATCATGGTGGTTGTTAAACATTGAGAATGGTTGATGACATCCTCAATCCCAATTAAAAAGTACTCATCAAAACCCAATAACTTTTATTAGAAGTAACATGTTGAGATTCACATGATATTCAATTACCAGATACTCAAAACGTCCATAACGGGGACACGGCTAATCATGATTAGTTTATACACTCTGCAGAGGTTTGCGCACTTTTCCCCACAAGACTCGATCGCCTCCGCTTGGTTCTCGTGACTACATGGTGTTTGAGAAAGCGGATGACCGAGACATAGTCTTTCGTAAGCGCTAGCACCTTACATGTGGGTAGACCGTACCAACCTACATCCCCTACATCAGCTAGCCTACCCGTAAGAGTTCGCACAACTTAGTCAACTACGCCAGAGCCCATAATTGGCTTGTGGCTGCACGGAAGTTTCCAGCTTGAATAATCTTATGATCCCTTAGAGCACAGGTGGCGGTCCAAGAAATACAGTAAGTCCTCGATAGAAACCAGGTGCCTCAATCCACCCAGATGTGTGTTTAGGTTGCCACCTTAGATAAACCATTAATAAACAATCTCACATCTGTCATGGATATTCACACACCCAAACCACTTCTACTAGCATAGCATGGTATAATAAGCAAACGTAGAAGTGACTCCCAAGGTTTCATAAGTAATGTGTAATAGGTACTACCTCAATCTACTTCCCAATCCCACAATTTAATTAGATCCTAAACATGCAAGTGGTTGAGGGTTTGATCTAATGCATAAAACTGGGTAGTAGAAAAGGTATGATCAAAGTGTTACTTGCCTTGTCGATGATCCATGAGACCTAGAGATTCAAGTAACAAGCGGCGCACTCGGGTGATCTAACGCAGACAAACAACAAGCATACAATAAGTACTCATCTAATGCACAGGAAAACTCTAATAAACCATCTAACCATAGTTTTCAACTTAAGAACCCTGTTTGAAAAAATAATCGAATCAAATAAAGCATCGAATGTCGAAACTCGAGAGATAACGACTCGGTTTAGCAATCTGAAACTAGGTCAAAATTTTACAGTAGCAAAACTCCGTTTAAGTAGGTTAGTCGGACGGTGGTTTCAAACGAAACTCCAGCGCTTGAATCACCTGATTCCGATAAACGAAGCGAGAAAATAAAAAAATTTTAAATTTTGATCGTAAATCGAATTTGTAAAATAACGGATTAAATCTGTTTAAAAGAAAAACGACGAACGGTTAAAAACACGGACGTTCGTTAACAGAACTAATTCAACGAACACGTTCATTAAAACGAACGGGTCGGTGAACGTTCATAAAATAATAAAACCGAAAAAAATAAAACCATCTAGGTTTTTTTTTTTAAAAAACCGAACAACGCGAGAAAACCGGATCGGTTTTAAAACAAAACCGGATCGGGACGGGGCGGCGAGGTCGGCTACCTCCGGCGAGGTCGCCGGCGGGGCTCCGGGGCTCCGGCGGGGTCGGCGGGGTCGGCGAGGGGCGGCGAGGGGGCGTTGTCATGACGGCGGCGGGCGGCGGGCGGCTCGGGTGGAGGGCGGCGGCTCGGGGTGAAGGGAGAGGAGGGGGCGGCGGGTTATAAGGGGGTCGGTTCCTTGGGGAGGGGGCAAGCTGTGGGCGGCGGCGGCGAGTCCGAGCCGGACACGGTCGGCGGGCGGCGGCGGCGGGATTCTCCACAAGGCGCGCGAGGGGGAAGGGGAGATGGGCCGGGCGGCGGCGGCTGGGCCCATGGCCCAGGCGGGCGGCGGCGATTGTTTTTTTTTTAAAAAAAAATTAAACAAAATAAAATAAAACCAAACGAACACCAAATTAAATAAAATTAATTTTACCCCACTCCAAAAAATGAGTCGAACAAAATGAACTTTAAACGGGCAAAATGCATCTTTTTTAAATGCTCATTTTTTGCCTAAAGCAAATAAATCTTCAAAACCAAAATTTGATTTATTTGTAAAATCTTCATTTTTCCTAAATGTTGGGAAAGTCATATTATTCCCTCTCTTAAATTTTTGTATCGGAAAAACTTTATGAAGATAATTAAATAAATCCAATGATCCTATTTTCAAAATTTGAGAAATCCCAAGTATGAAAATAATGAAATCTCCAACTCTCTCCGAAGGTCCTTGAGTTGCGTGAAATTTTCTAGGATCGAAAAAATGCGAGAAAATATGATATGCATGATGACCTAATGTATAACATTCCAAACTGAAAATTTGGGATGTTACAAACCTACCCCCTTAAGATGAATCTCGCCCTCGAGATTCGGGTTGGCTAGAAAATAGGTGAGGGTGGTCCTTGAGCAAAACTTCCTCTCTTTCCAGGTGGCTTCATCTTCAGTGTGGTGGCTCCACTGAACTTTGCAAAACTTGATAACCTTGCTGCGGGTAACTCTGCTAGCATAATCGAGAATCTTAACCGGTCTTTCCTCATATGTTAAGTCATCCTTCAACTGAATTGCTTCCAGTGGCACTGTGTCTTTTAACGGTACCTCTGCTATCTCGGGGTGACATTTCTTGAACTGAGAAACATGGAATACATCATGAACTCCTCGACAGTCCTTCCGCAATTCCAACTTATAAGCAACTTCTCCCATGCGTTGCAAAATCTTATATGGTCCAACGAAGCGTGGGGCTAATTTTCCTTTAACTCCAAAACGCTTAACTCCTCGGCGGGGATACTCTAAGATATGCTCGTCTCCAACTTCATACTCAATCGCTGGCGCTTTGAATCGGCATATCTCTTTTGTCCGGACTGGCTACCTTGAGCCTCTCTCGAATCAGTTTAACCTTCGCCGAGACTCCTTAATCAAATCTGGTCCAAACAATCGACGATCTCCGGTTTCGTCCCATGACAACGGTGTCCTGCACCTTCTTACATACAGAGCCTCGAATGGTGCCATCTTCAAACTTTTTTGGTAACTGTTGTTGTATGAAAATTCCGCATAAGGCAAATTATCATCCCAACTAGATCCATAATCTAGTACACAAGCTCTCGAGATATCCTCCAAAATCTGATTGACTCTCTCGATCATCCATCGATGCGTGGGTGGAAAAGCTGTCTTGAACTCCGATCTAGTTCCCAATGTCTCGTGCAACCGGGTTCCAAAATTTTGAGGTAAATTGGGTCCCTCTATCTGATACGATGCTCCTCGGAACTCCGTGTAAACACACAATTCTGGTCATGTATATCTTTGCCAACTTAGCACAGCTATAGGTAGTCTTGACTGGAATGAAATGAGCTACCTTTGTTAAACGATTCGACTACAACCCAAATCGAGTCATAACCTGAACGAAGTCTTTGGAAAACCTATGATGAAATCCATGCCTAGTTTATCCCACTTCCATTCGGTATCGGCAATGGTTGTAACAATCCTGGCGGCTTCGATGCTCGCCTTTACTTTCGACATACATCGCAAACTACTACATACTCCGCAATATCCTTCTTCATTCCGGTCCACCAGAAAGTATTCTTCAAATCCAAATACATCTTGGCATTTCCTGGGTGAATCGAATAGGGTGAATCATGAGCTTCTTGTAAAATCAACTTCCTGATCTCTGGGTTATTGGGCACATAAACACGGTCTTCAAACCATAGGGTATCGTGCTCATCCTCACGAAATCCTTTAGCTTTTCCTTTGCTCATTTTCTCCTTTATAGAGGCAACTTCCTTATCTGCCTTTTGGGCTTCTCTGATTTTGTCCATCAATGTTGACTGAATCTCCAATGCTGCTACATAGCCTCTTGGAACTACTTCCAAACATAGCTCTCGAAGGTCCTCGGCTAACTCATTGGGTATCCCTCCCATCATTAGGGTATTGACGTGGCTCTTACGGCTCAATGCGCCTTTCGACATTAGCCTTTCCGGGTGATAATGCAATCTCATATCATAATCCTTGATAAGCTCTAACCATCTCCTTTGTCCGAGATTCAATTCATACGTGTGAAGATGTACTTCAAACTCTTGTGATCCGTATATCCTTCGCAATGATTTCCGATGAGAAAATGTCTCCATGTCTTTAAGGCATGCACAACGGCCGCTAACTCCAAATCATGTGTGGCATAATTCAACTCATGGGGCTTAAGTTGTCGTGAAGCATACGAAACAACTCTTCCTTCCTGCATAAGCACTGCTCCAAGTCCTCGGCGTGAAGCGTGTAATACACCCTCATAATCCTTGGTCCGTCTCGCAATATCAAACTGGTGAGGTAACCAATCTTTTCTTCAACTCCACGAAAACTTGCCTCACAGTCCTCGGTCCATAAGAATTTGTTATCCTTCTTCAACAATTCAGTCATAGGCTTGGCAATCCTTGAGAAATTCTCAATGAATCTTCGGTAGTATCCTGCGAGTCCAAGGAAACTCCGAATCTCTCCAACTGTCGTTGGTGCTTCCCATTTGGTTACGGTCTCAACCTTTGTGGGGTCAACTGCTATTCCTTCTCCGGATATAACATGTCCGAGAAATCCAACTTCCTTTAGCCAAAACTCACACTTGCTTTGAACTTGGCATACAACCGGTGTTCCCTCGGTTTCTCCAAAACCAATCTCAAATGTTCCTTATGTTCCTCTTCATTCTTCGAGAAAATCAAAATGTCATCAATGAACACCACGGCGAACTTATCCAAAAACTCCATAAATACTTTGTTCATCGTGTTCATGAAATAGGCTGGTCGTTAGTCATCCAAATGACATAACGGTATACTCAGACAGTCCATATCTCGTGGTAAACACCGCCTTAGGTATGTCCTGCTCCCGTATCTTCAATCGATGGTACCACGATCGCAAATCGATCTTGGAAAACACCTTAGCTCCTTGTGTTTATCAAACAGATCATTTATCATAGGTAGTGGGTACTTGTTCTTGATTGTTACTTCATTCAATCCACGATAATCAACAACCATTCTTAAAGATCCATCCTTCTTCTCCACTAACAAAGCGGGTGATCCCCAAGGTGAAGAACTTGGGCGTATAAAACCTTTATCCAATAGTTCCTTAATCTGCTTCTTGATTTCCGCTAAATCACATGCGGGCATCACAGACGGTCGTTTCGATATCGGGCCTGTTCACGGCAACAACTCGATCAAAAACTCAATGTCTCTATCCGTGGCATTCACGGCAACTCTTCCTAAATACATCAGGAAAATCCTTCACCATCGGGTACTTCTTCCGCACCACTCCTGATAAGCAATTTACTTGTGCTCTCCTCGGCTCGTGCCGTGATACATACTTGATCCTTCTTCCTTCTGGTGTGGTGAGCAAAATTGACTTAGTGGAGCAATCTATGTTTCCTCCATACCTTGATAAGCAATCCATTCCTAATACCACATCCAATCCTTGGGATTCCAGAACTATTAGGTCTGAGGGGAAAACATAGTGTCCAATCCTTAATGGTAGTCGATCACACCATTTACTAGCCATGTACTCTGCTAGGGGTGTGGTTTCTTGCATTGGTTTCCTAAGGGCTTGGGTCGGTAATTTGTACTTATTCACAAATCCCTTGATATGTATGAATGCGATGCACCAAAGATCGAAAAGAACAACCGCGATAAAGGACTTAACCAAAAACTTACCACCATCGCATCGGGCTGATCTTCAACCTCCTCCACATCAATGTGGTTCACCGTCCCCTGTTGAAAGGGTTGGGCTTCTTTCCAAAGCTTCCATTGCCATTTCCATTCGCCTTCGGGCCAGTCATTGGCATAATGCCCGATCTTGCGGCACTTAAAGCAAGTGATATGACTCAGGTCTACTTTGGTTGGTGTTGACGGGTTGGTGCGGTTCGTCCATTGCTTCCTCAAGTCCCGTTCCCATTCTTAGTGCCATTATGGTTGTGCGAATTACCTCCTCCATGTGTATGCTGAAACTGAATTCCTGATTTAGGGGTATAACGAGGTTTCTGCTGGGCTCCAGAGTTATACTTCCCCTGTCCATACTTCCGCTATGCGTTCTCAATTTGTCTTTGCTTTCCTTCAATCATGAGGGCTCGGTCTACTAACTCCTGGTAGTTGTTGAAACTTGCTACCATCAACGGCATCTTTGAACTCATCATTCAGTCCTTCTAGAAACTTCTCCTGTTTAGCAGTCATTCAGAGCAACGTCATCCGGGGCATAACGTGCTAACTTACTAAAATCATCCACATCTTGTATGATCCTTCCTCCTTGGCGTAAGTTGCTAAACTCACGCTTCTTCATGGCCATAGCTCCTGCCGAAACATGGGCAAGGCGAAAAGCTTCTTGGAAACTGATCCCATGTGATGGTGTCTCACGGGTAAGTGGTCAGAAAATTCTCCCACCATCTTTCAGCGGGTCCTTCAAGCTGATGTGCCGCAAACTTCACTCTTTCACCATCTGTGCATCCTGCGGTGGTCAACTCCCTTCATATCTTGCGGAGCCAATCATCCGCCACAATCGGCTCGGTGCTCTTTGGAATACACCGCGGATTCATCTAAGGAAACGAGTCAGTGATCCGCAGTGGTGGTGGCGGTGGGTTGTTGTTGTTGTTGTTGTTGTTGCCACAGTTCGCACCAATGTTTGAATCAGGGTATTCTGTTGCTGGATCAATTGGGTGATCTCTGGCGGGAAAACGAACCCGGGGTCGCGTCTCGGAGGCATCTGATGGGTTTAGAAAAGACGAGAATTTAGAATAGATTGAGGTCTAAGGGGAAATCACTACCCAAATGCACATGAGCAAATGCACACAAAATCACTTCATTCAATCAAACAAGGGCTTACAACGATCTAACTATCGCAAAAGTGCGGGTACTATAATGTTTACATGGAGGAATACTACTAATATGTGGGGACTTCTACTAATTTGAACCGTGGAAGACTCCATGATGTCTGCTCCAGCCTTCGCCTTCAAGGTCGGGTTCACTTGGATCCGAATCGGTGTCGTCGATGTTGATGTAGTCGCTTGGGCAACCGACATCTTGGTCTTCATTCCCGAGCGCCAACTTCTTCTTGAGTTCTTCGATCTCGTACTTAAGATCGTTATTGTGTCTTGCTAGAGCTACGATCTCGCCCATGTAGTCCTTGCGTAGTCTTTAGTTCTCCTTCCAGTTCGATGATCCTTCCCTTTGCATTCGCAACTCCAACATATCATTGCACATTTGGTTCTCCACGGTGTCGAATGTGCTGATTTAACTCTGGATGAAAGCTGCAATGGACCTATCCTTCTTGGTGCCGACTATGTCCCATTTGTCATCTCGGCGTCCGCAAATCTGGTAGATAGTGTCCTTGAGGTCTTCTTGATAAACTTCTCCAATGCGTCCCATGGTGATGTGAGCTGCCATGCTCTTTCCTGCACTCCAAGTTGGTGCAATCGAAAACACTATCTATAGGCTTGGTGATTGGGGCGAATGTCCTTCCCGAACGTGAGCTTGAATCTTCCAGCTCCTCTTCAGCAGAGTGGCGTTGAAAGTTCCGTGAAGTCGGGTAGTCCAATGTTCGTGTACTTGGTAACTTCCTTCAAGTGAAATCCAAAAGGTGTGCCTTCATCTGGTTGGGTGTACTTGATCTTCAAGCGTCCGTCATCCTAAAGAGTAGAAAAGATGAGGAGTTAGAAAATGGGAAGAGAGTAGTGATCTATGGCTTTAACTTAGTGGTCGTGTCCTCATACCAACGTGTGCTCGATACCATCTCTCAGAGCGACTGCATCTGAATGGATCAAGTCTCTCGTGCTCGATGTCATCCTCGGATCAAGAATGCCGACACCACACAAGATTTTCAAGGATTTATAGCAGAGTAGCAATCACACACTTATTACATCGTTGTCCACAAGGGAACTTATTACAATAATATGGCTTAAGGCCATCTAATAATAACAGCGGAAGGCTTGGAAGATAAGTGAGTCCATCAACTCCATCGGCATCACCGAGTATAGAACCACGACCTAACACCTTACTGTTGTCCGAAAAGTCTGCAACGTGAAAGTTGCAGCCCAAAACGGGTCAAGACATGGAATATGCCGCAATGTAACACATAAAGAGCAATGAAGGAATAAGCCTATACTACATGCATATATGGCTGGTGGTAAGGCTCTAGGGTTACATTTTTGCATAAAGCTAGTTTTTCCTACAACAAAGGAATAATTTTGTTTAACTATCATGGTGGTTGTTAAACATTGAGAATGGTTGACAGCATCCTCAATCCCAATTAAAAAGTACTCATCAAAACCCAATAACTTTTATTAGAAGTAACATGTTGAGATTCACATGATATTCAATTACCAGATACTCAAAACGTCCATAACCGGGGACACGGCTAATCATGATTAGTTTATACACTCTGCAGAGGTTTGCGCACTTTTCCCCACAAGACTCGATCGCCTCCGCTTGGTTCTCGCACTACATGGTGTTTGAGAAACGGATGACCGAGACATAGTCTTTCAGAAGCGCTTGCACCTTACATGTGGGTAGACCGTACCAACCTACATCCCCTACATCAGCTAGCCTACCCGTAAGAGTTCGCACAACTTAGTCAACTACGCCAGAGCCCATAATTGGCTTGTGGATGCACACGGAAGTTTCCAGTTTGAATAATCTTATGATCCCTTAGAGCCCAGGTGGCGGTCCAAGAAATACAGTAAGTCCTGATAGAAACCAGTGCCTCAATCCACCCAGATGTGTGTTTAGGTTGCCACCTTAGATAAACCATTAATTAACAATCTCACATCTGTCATGGATATTCACTCACCCAATCCACGCCTACTAGCATAGCATGGTATAATAAGCAAACGTAGAAGTGACTCCCAAGGTTTCATAAGTAATGTGTAATAGGTACTACCTCAATCTACTTCCCATCCCACAATTTAATTAGATCCTAAACATGCAAGTGTTTGAGGGTTTGATCTAATGCATAAAAACCGGGTAGTAGAAAAGGTATGATCAAAGTGTTACTTGCCTTGCTGATGATCCGCGAGACCTAGAGATTCGAAGTAACAAGCGGCGCACTCCGGGTGATCTAACGCAGAAAAACAACAAGCATACAATAAGTACTCATCTAATGCACAGGGAAAACTCGAATAAACGATCTAACCAGAGAGTTCAACTTAAGAACCCTGGTTGCAAAAAGAATCGAATCAAATAAAGCATCGAAAGTCGAAACTCGAGAGAGAACGACTCGGTTTAGCAATCTGAAACTAGGTCAAAATTTTATAGTAGGAAAACTCCGTTTAAGTAGGTTAGTCGGAACGGTGGTTTCGAAACGAAACTCCAGGCGCTTAAATCACCTGATTCCGATAAACGAGCGAGAAAATAAACAGATTTGAAAATTTGATCGGAAATCGAATTCAGAAAATAACGGATTAAATCTGTTTAAAAGAAAACTGACGAACGGTTAAAAAGACGGACGTTCGTTAACAGAACTAATTCAACGAACACGTTCATTAAAACGAACGGGTCGGTGAACGTTCATAAAATAATAAAACCGAAAAAAAACCATCTAGGTTTTTTTAAAAAAACCGAACAACGCGAGAAAACCGGATCGGTTTTCAAACAAAACCGGATCGGACGGGCGGCGTGGTCGGCTACCTCCGAGGTCGCCAAGGGCTCGAGGCTCGGCGGGATGGCGGCGGGTCCGCGGGTCGGGCGGGTGGCGGGTCGGCGAGGGCGGCGAGGGGCGCTGCCGGTGACGGCGGGCGCTTTGGGCGGGCGGCGGCTCGGGTGGAGGGCGGGCGGCGGCTCGGGGTGAGGGAGAGGAGGGGGCGGGGTTATAAGGGGGTCGGTTCCTTGGGGAGGGGGGTGCAGGGCGGCGCGGCGAGTCCGAGCCGGACATGGTCGGCGGCGGCGGCGAGACTCCTCCACATGCAAGGCGAGGGTGAAGGGGAGATGGGCGGGCGGTCGGGCCCTTTAGCCCAAAGTGGCGGCGATTGTTTTTTTTAAACAAAACTTAAACAAAATAAAATCAAACCAAACGAACTCCAAATTAAATAAAATTAATTTTCCCCGACTCCTAAAAATGAGTCGAACAAAATGAACTTTAAAACGGGCAAAATGCATCTTTTTTTAAATGCTCATTTTTTTGCCTAAAGCAAATAAATCTTCAAAACCAAAATTTGATTTATTTGTAAAATCTTCATTTTTCCTAAATGTTGGGAAAGTCATATTATTCCCTCTCTTAAATTTTTGTATCGGAAAAACTTTATGAAGATAATTAAATAAATCCAATGATCCTATTTTCAAAATTTGAGAAATCCCAAGTATGAAAATAATGAAATCTCCAACTCTCTCCGAAGGTCCTTTAGTTGCGTGAAATTTTCTAGGATCGGAAAAATGCGAGAAAATATGATATGCATGATGACCTAATGTATAACATTCCAAACTGAAAATTTGGGATGTTACACAGAGTAACGCCTTAAGCAAGATGACATGATGTAGAGGGATAGTTTCATGCAATATGAAAAAAAAAACCCATCTTGTTATCCTCGATGGCAACAATACAATACGTGCCTTGCTGCCCCTTCTCACATCCGGAAAGGACACCGCAAGATTGAACCCAAAGCTAAGCACTTCTCCCATGGCAAGAAAAACCAATCTAGTAGGCCAAACCAAACCGATAATTCAAGAGACTTGTAAAGATAACCAATCATACATAAAAGAATTCAGAGAAGATTCAAATATTATTCATATATAGACTTGATCATAAACCCACAATTCATCGTCTCAACAAACACACCGCAAAAAGAAGATTACATCGAATAGATCTCCACGAGAGAGGGGGAGAAGATTGTATTGAGATCCAAAAAGAGAGAAGAAGCCATCTAGCTAATAACTATGGACCCGAAGGTCTGAGGTAAACTACTCACACTTCATCGGAGAGGCTATGATGATGTAGAAGCCCTCCGTGATGACGGCCCTCTCCGGCGGAGCTCCGGAACAGGCCCCAAGATGGGATCTCGTGGATACAGAAAGTTGCGGCGGTGGAATTAGGTTTTTGGCTCCTTATCTGATCGTTTGGGGGTACGTAGGTATATATAGGAGGAAGGAGTACGTCGGTGGAGCTCCGAGGGGCCCACGAGGCAGGGGGGTGCGCCCCCACCCTCGTGACCGCCTCTCTTGTGCCTTGGCGTAGGGTCCAAGTCTCCTGGATCACGTTCGGTGAGAAAATCACGTTCCCGAAGGTTTCATTCCGTTTGGACTCCGTTTGATCTTCCGCTTTCTTGAAACACCCAAATAGGCAAAACAAAGAATTCGGGATGGGCCTCCGGTTAATAGGTTAGTCCAAAAACAATATAAAAGTGGAAAATAAAGCCCAATATAGTCCAAAACAGTAGATAATATAGCATGGAGCAATCAAAAATTATAGAAACGTTGGAGACGTATCAATTACACGCAAGTCGCCTCATACCTACACAAACAAATAAGAACCTTGCAACCAACGCGATAAAGGGGTTGTCAATCCCTTCACGGCCACTTGCAAAAGTGAGATCTAATAGAGATAATAAGATAAATATTTTTGGTATTTTTTATGATATAGATTGAAAGTAAAGATTGCAAAATAAAATAGATTAAAAACTTGTATGATGGAAAATAGACCCGGGGGCCATAGGTTTCACTAGTGGCTTCTCTCAAGATAACATAAGTATTACGGTGGGTGAACAAATTACTGTCGAGCAATTGATAGAAAACTGCATAGTTATGAGAATATCTAGGCATAATCATGTATATAGGCATCACGTCCGCGACAAGTAGACCAAAATGATTCTGCATCTACTACTATTACTCCACACATCGATCGCTATCCAGCATGCATCTAGAGTATTAAGTTCATAAGAACAGAGTAACGCATTAGGCAAGATGACATGATGTAGAGGGATAAACTCAAGCAATATGATATAAACCCCATCTTTTTATCCTCGATGGCTGTTGGGGAACGTAGCAGAATTTTAAAATTTTCCTACGTGTCACCAAGATCAATCTATGGAGTCTTCTAGCAACGAGAGGGAGAGGAGTGCATGTACATACCCTTGTAGATTGCGAGCGGAAGCGTTCAAGAGAACGGGGTTGATGGAATCGTACTCGTCGTGATCCAAATCACCGATGATCCTAGCGCCGAACGGACGGCACCTCCGCGCTCAACACACGTACGGAGCGAGGACGTCTCCCGCGCCTTGATCCAGCAAGGAGGAGGGAGAGGTTGAGGAAGAAAGCTCCAACAGCAGCACAACGGCGTGGTGGTGGTGGAGCAGCAGTACTCCGGCAGGGCTTCGCCAAGCTCTTAACGGAGGAGGAGAGGTGTTGGGGAGGGGAGGGGCTGCGCCTTGGGATGGGTGCGGCTCCCATGTGCCTCCCCACTATATATAGGGGTGGAGGGGGCTGGTTTCTTGCCCTCCAAGTCCATTGGGGCGTTGGCAAAGGTGGGGGAAAGAAATCCCATCATTTCCTTTCCCCACCGATTGTTATCCCCCCTTTTTAGGGATCTTGATCTTATCCCTTTGGGATATGATCTTATTCCTTCTAAGAGGGAATCTTGGTGCACCTTGACCAGGGGTATGGGGCCTTGCCCCCACTACCCACATGCAGGTGGGCCCCACTACGGAACCTTCTAGAATCTTCCCGGTACAATACCGAAAAATCCCGAACATTTTCCGGTGGCCAAAATAGGACTTCCCATATATAAATCTTTACCTCGGACCATTCTGGAACTCCTCGTGACGTCTGGGATCTCATCCGGGACTCTGAAAAACATTCGCTAATCACATACAAGTCTTCCTAATAACCCTAGCGTCATCGAACCTTAAGTGTGT
The DNA here is from genome assembly GCA_021605145.1 of Aegilops bicornis. NCBI lineage: Eukaryota > Viridiplantae > Streptophyta > Magnoliopsida > Poales > Poaceae > Aegilops > Aegilops bicornis. Next base: position 414,306,287 of record CM038674.1, read on the forward strand.
AGACCCTACGGGTTCGGGAAACATGCAGACATGACCGAGACAACTCTCCGGCCAATAACCATTAGTGGGATCTGGATACCCATGTTGGCTCCCACATGTTCCATGATGATCTCATCGGATGAACCACGATGTAGAGGATTCAAGCTATCCCGTATACAATTCCCTTTGTCAATCGGTACATTACTTGCCTGAGATTTGATCGTCGGTATCCCAATACCTCGTTCAATCTCGTTACCGGCAAGTCACTTTACTCGTACCGTAATGCATGATCCCTGATCAACCACTTGGTCACATTGAGCTCATTATGATGATGCATTACCGAGTGGGCCTGGAGATACCTCTCCGTAATACGTGAGTGACAAATCCGAGTCTCGATTCGTACAACCCAACAGACACTTTCGGAGATACCCGTAGTGCACCTTTATAGCCACCCGCCACGTTGTGACGCTTTGGCACACCCAAAGCACTCCTACGGTATCCGGGAGTTGCACAATCTCATGGTCTAAGGAAATGATACTTGACATTAGAAAAGCTCTAGCGCATTTAACTACACGATCTTGTGCTATGCTTAGGATTGGGTCTTGTCCATCACATCATTCTCCTAATGATGTGATCCCGTTATCAATGACATCCAATGTCCATGGTTAGGAAACAATAACCATCTATTGATCAACGAGCTAGTCAACTAGAGGCTCACTAGGGACATGTTGTGGTCTATGTATTCACACATGTATTACGGTTTCCAGTCAATACAATTATAGCATGAACAATAGACGATTATCATGAACAAGGAAATACAATAATAACCATTTTATTATTGCCTCTAGGGCATATTTCTAATAGTCTCCCACTTGCACTAGAGTCAATAATCTAGTTCGCATCACTATGTGATTGTAATGAATTCAACACCCATGGGGTTTGATCATATCTCGCTTGTGAGAGAGGTTATTAGTCAGCGGGTCTGAATCTTTCAGATCCATGTGTGCTTTACAAATCTCTATGTCATCTCCTAGATGCAGCTACCACACACTATTTGGAGCTATTCCAAATAACTGTTCTACTATACGAATCCAGTTTACTACTCAGAATAATCTGGATTAGTGTCAAAGTTTGCATCGGCGTAACCCTTTACGACGAACTCTTTTACCACCTCCATAATCGAGAAAATTCCTCAGTCCACTAGTTACCAAGGATAACTTTGACCGCTGTCCTGTGATCCATTCCTGGATCACTCTTGTACCCCTTGACTGACTCATGGCAAGGCACACTTCAGGTGCGGTACACAAAGATAGCATCTTGTAGAGCCTACGTCTAAAGCATAGGGACGACCTTCGTCCTTTCTCTCTCTTCTGCCGTGGGCAGGTCTTGAGTCTTACTCAATACTCACACCTTGTAACACAGCCAAGAACTCCTTCTTTGCTGATCTATTTTGAACTCCTTCAAAATCTTGTCACGGTATGTGTCGTGGTTTTAACACGCCAGATGTCCTTAGTGTCAGGACTTAGTCGCGAGGCCAACACATCTATGTGGTAGCTTGAGAGGGGTTGAGCGGAATCGAGAGACGCAACACAAGACAGGGATTTAGACAGCTTCGGGCCCCGGGAAACATCATCCGTAATAGCCCCTACGTCTTTGTTTGAGGCTAGGTCTCATTATGATCATGAGGGAGTCGCCAGAACCGGCTCTCCTCTAGTTGTGTCTAGCCCTAGATATTGTTGTTTGCTTGTAGCCCCCCCTTTGGGAGCCCCCGCCTCCTTATATATGTTGAAGGGCGGGTTACATGTGGAGTCCTATTAGGATTAGGACTAGTCTATCTCTAATACAAACCGGATACAAGTCCGTGTCTTAACTCCTTGTAAGACAAATATTCCTTATGTCTTTCCTCTTAAACCGCCCACCGTAGTTGAACCGGCCTTCATGAACCGCCACCGGGCCACCGGTCTTGTTGCTCCTCGACCGCTTTGCGGATTACCAATGAACCGTGAATCGCCGGGTCGCCATGAACCGCCAAGTGTCGTGGGTTCTCCAGTAAACCGCCAAGTCCGGCCGGGTTATACTTCCGCCGGTTTACGCTAAGGGTATATCCTCGACATTAGCCCCCGCTTAATTTGGATTTATCCATGTTAAACTGATCCCGTGAAATAAACACAAGAACAAACTTGACAGATTATGCTCCGGTTAAGAATTCTTGTAAACCGGCATCTGATCATCCTTAAATCCTTGTCATTTCCTCCTTCTAGATAATTCGGGTCAACAAGCCAGCTTCATACTCAATTTGCTGACGTTGATTTCTCACAGAGAAAATTTGTGAAGAATAATACACTTGAGTCGGCCTTCAATGCTCTGATTTGACAAAAATATTGGTCTTTAAATATTCCACTGATACCAGCCGGTTTGAAAATGTAGAACTTGCCGGTTTATCATTGCCAAATTTGCCGGTTTGTAAATATGGATGGCACCGAGTCATAATTGTTATCAACGCTGGCTCATAATTGTTGCGCATAATCGGGTCAATCTGGTTTGCTCGTAACTGAGAATAGAAATTTTTTCTCCCTTATATCCATATTACCCGAGCCCCAAGTCTTGGAGCGTAACAAAGTGATGGTTTAGGACTTGTTTCCATATAATTACTGCCACATTGAAGAAATCCATTTTGTTCATCTCACCACTAGTAAAAACTGAATACTCCATATATGTAGCCCCCAAGTGTCGGGTTGTCATGCTTACAAAGAACTCGGGACTTGTAATTTCGATGCTCATAAAAACTTCAACCAATAGCCCCCAAGGGCCGCTCAAGAAGATAATATTGAGTCGACTTTATATATACTTGAATTGTCGACAGAGCAATTGGTAGCCCCCAAGGGCGGCTCATTATGATGCGATGAGTCGGGTCTTCCATAAGACTAAAAAATGACTTTGCATTAGCCCCCAAGTATCGGGTCGTAAGCTTGCAGCGATTTGGGACTATTCCTTCAATTATAAAATAAATCATATCCATTGATAATATAATAGCCATTGCGCTAAAGCGACTTTGAAAACCTTAATCATAATATTGGTTACTGATAACCATAATAAAATCCAGCCATGTTGGCTATTTGAAGATTTGAATAATATAATCCAATGATTTATGAGCGCATGATTCCAATGGCGCAATCCAAATATGTACTGGCGACTTATAGTCCAAAACCAGGCCGGGTTAACAAACACCGGATAATTTCTGATCATATCTTGGCGACTTATCGCCTTAAAGCCAGGCCGGTTTAATAAACACCGGATACTTTATCATCATGCTTTATTCAACTTGTCTCGCATACAACAAGTTGAAAGTGTCCCGGCGGTTTATCACGGACGGGTCATCATGCCCAACATATAACCCAGGTTTATAACCAAGGCTGCACTTAAAAATAATCAATGAAATATATCATACCGTGACATTGAATCACATCATTGGTTTACCAACTTTTGTAGTAAGGGTGATAACCCCAATCTTGAGTAATCTTGATAACTCCTTCCATATTTTGCGGTTTATGATAAAATCATGGCGGGTTTTGTTTAACACCGGATTAACCATATATAATACTGGTGACTTTGAGTCAAAGCCAGACCGGGTTGATAGTCTCCGGATTAAGATTTGAGCATGTTCCACAATTTTTAACCGACAATGAACCGGTTTAATAATGTCGGTTTGTAAACGCAACAAAAGAAATGTTTATCAAAAAAGAAAACAGAATTCAAGCAAAGGCAAAGATAAAACCATTGCAAATGAGGCTTTGAGCCGATCAAGAGGCATTACCATGGTCGGACCCGACCAAGCTCCCAAAAAGGCGTAGCTATGGTTCGAGTCAGCCAGGTCCCCAAATGATGCTTTGGCATTACGCCGATCAAGAGGTGTAGCGATGGTTCGGGTTCGACCAAAGCCCCCAAGTGATGCTATGGCCTTAGGCCGATCAAGAGGCGTGATCGGTTCAGACTTGACCATGTCCCTAAGTGATCTGGTGGCTTTCGCCTATCAAAAGGTGTTGCATTGGTTCTGGACACCACCAAGCCCCCAAGTGATATAACATGATGCTTTTAGCAAAGCGAACTCAAGGGGTAAACCGGAGGCCGCTTTAGAGCAACTCCGTGTAACCTCACATGATGTAAAAGAACAGACCCCGCTTTATGAAGCGAAGCCCCATGTGATCAATAATATGTCAGCCAAGAAGGCGGGATACCCATGTTTGAACCGCGCATCATGGCAGCAGGTCCTCTTTGGCGATTTTAACTTTTTGCAAGAGATAAATTCTTCTTGAACCGGATTTTGAACCGGATATTGAGAGCTTCAAAGCTTTGTGGGAAACATCTTTCCCTTGAACCGGATTTTAAATCAAATCTTCATTTTCGACGGAAAATTTTCTCGACGGCCTTTAAACCTGAACTTGCGAGAAGTTAATTCCTTTTGAACCGGACATTGTTAAACTGGATTTGAGCGCTTGAGCTTTGGGGAGAACAGACTTCCCTTGAGCCGTATTTTAAACCGGAATCCTTTTCTCGATGACCCGGATCTTCTTCATTGAGCCGGATTTTGTAACTGCTATATACTTTCTAAACCGGAAATTTTCTCGACGGCCTTTAAACTTTCATCAATATAACAAGAGCCTCTCGGGACCGGGTTATCCTTCCTCCATCGTCACCGGGTTTTTAAATTTGCTAAATGGCAATATTCGCTGAGCCATGTCATCATAGCCCCCGAGTCTCAAAGGTGACTCGAGGAGTTGGCTTGAGACTCTCCATATTTGACCGTGATGTAAACCGACATAAGTTGTATATCACCGGTGTTGATAGCCCGATGTGAATCCACAGAAGATTGAGGTGATCAAGGGTTATAAATGATCCCGAATGATCCGTGTCAAGAACTCGCCAATGGTTCCTTCCAACCGGTGATTTGAAGTTAACCAAACTATAGTGGCAGCGATTTGTACGCATGCCCATTGAACCATCCAAAGGTGCACGGCGGTTGATAATATATGATACTTTGCCTCCAATTTGTGGGAAGAGAAAACCGAGCTTCCCCAGTAATGACTTGCTCATACTCAATAAACAGCTCATGCAGATAGGTGTGGCCCGGCATGTTGATGTAGACCAGACCGCAAGGTTGATAGCGTAAGCACTTCCGTTGAGCACGGTAGCACGGATAGATGTAATGCAAAAATGACAATGCTATGCACTCTATATCCGTGATATAACTCCGCTTCAGTGATGAAATAATTGTCCTGATATATTTGGATGACAGATGATCTTATTATATCTGTCCTGATTTTGTTTTCACCGGGTGAACGTGGACAATGTCTCAGCGAATGTCTTAACTGCACCCATAACCTCACGTGGAGTAATAGTGGCCGCGGCGGTTGCTCACTGATAGCGGCGGTTTACGCGTGGCGGTTCAGCGATGCACACAGTAGCGGGTCAGGTAGGCGCGGCGGCTCTGGTCGAGCTCAGATGAGCCTGAGCGGGAGTAACCCGGCGGATGCGAGGACGGCGAGGCCGGGCGCGTCGTAGGTGCTCGGCGTCCGGTGGCACAATAAGGCGGCTCGCAGCAGGCGACTCGCGGCAGGGGCTGCTCGGGCGCGGCATGGCTTCAAGACGGAAGCGAGGCAAGGCGCAGGGCCCCGACAAAGAACTCAGGCAGCGGGGCAAGGCGTGGCGACTCAACCGGTACAAGCCGGAGGCACGGGGCGGCTTAGCGCGGGCTCGCGGGGTACGGTCGGCGGCTCAAGCGTGGGTGACCCGGAGCAGAGGTGAGGCGGCCGCAGACATGGGACAGGGCAGCTCACCACGCTGGGCGGCGCTCAACGCGGGGAAACCCGAGGCGCTGGGCGGCTCTCCAAGCAAGGAGTTAAACGAGTCGCGAGAGAGGTCGGGCGGCTCACGCCCCGAGGAGATTCTGCAACGGCGGCTCGGCATGGGGTGGCCCAAAGACATCAGAGAAAAATCCATAGCAAGTATGCTCTTGTGCATCCGCTGAATGTAAATCTGCGTTTCTGAGAAATCTTGAGTTGAAGCAAACAATGTAGAATCCCCACATCGGCAGCAAGCAAAATCCATTTGGCGGGCGCAGGCGAGTTGAAGCGAAGTCTGGCGTAGCTACTTGACGATGGGGTGTATGGATAACAAAGGCGGCTCGGAATAAAGCAGTGAGGCGACTGACGGAGGGCTCTCTCGTCAAGGAGCTCTCTGCAAGACATGGAATGCTCACGCGCCTTTCCCTTGTCAATGAGTGTGCTAGTATTAAATTTTGGACAAGGAAATCCCCAATCCTATCTCTCTCGGGTCCGGTTCAAGTAGTACTACTACTGATTTAGCACTCTAGCCATCAACAGTATTGCAACCGCTAATCTCTGGTGCCGCTGTGGTTAGGCGGCTCTTTCTTAACTCCAAAAATTTGGCCTTTTAACGACCAACCTGTAAGACACCAAAGGTGCCTTCGTGGTCGGGTCAACAGACACCTCTAATGTGGTGTCCTATGGTCAGCGGCGGCGACCTGGCGGAGGACGACTTGGCACGGCGGGTGGCCGGCTCATCAATGGCTCACACTGGAAACGGCGACCCATATGCAGAGACACAAGATGTAGTAGGGGCGGGTCACACGGCCGGCGGCGTGCGGGACGGTCGAGGAGGTGATGCCTGAAGCAGTAATTTGAAGGCAGGGACGAGGCCGAGGTGGGTTAACACAGCCGTGAGCCCGTGACGGTGGTGAGTACCGCGGCCAGGGTGAGTCCGCGCGAGGGCGACTCAAAGTAGAGCGAAGCACAGCGGTTCGAATGCGAGATCGTGCCAAGGCGACGGCCAAAGGAGATCCGCCAGCGGGTCTCTGTTCTCTTGAAGCGAGTAACGGAGAGAGCCAGCCACGGAGGCTGAAGTGGACAGCATCTCACAGGCTCGGCCGGGCGATTCAACACGGTGGCCGATGGGCTGGCTATGACGATGACCCGAGGACACGAAAGCAGACAGCGGGACCGCCTGCCTCGAAGGAGGAGTCCGGGTTGTTGACTCAAAGCGCGGACAGCGGAGGAGTCCGTGTCGCTCTGATTCTGCTTCCGGGTCATTGTTGGTTTTGACGCTTCCTCCTTTCTTTCTAAGACGAGGCCACAGCGGCAAAGATCCGAATCCAACTCCCATCTCACGCCCTTATTCTCGCTTTTGGTTAGTTTGACTTTCCATCCGACCATGTGGGAGTTCCCGGTGGTATTTTCTTTGCAGGAATTTGTATTGCTTAATCGATGGCTTCTCCTCGGCTTCTAATGGAAACATAGTAAAAATCGATCGGGCTTCATCAGATCACCCGCAAAGATGTATGACCCGCCGCAGCCGACGCGTGCACCATGCAACCCTAATGTCTTTGATCTCAATCTTGTATGCGCCGCTTCAAAGTAAATCATGTTCCAAATCACGTAATAACGAACTTGTCGGTTCTTCCTTATTCGATGAAATCTCGAGCTTCTCGAACCCTAGGTGAGATCCCTTCAAGAACTCATCACCACCGCGCAGCCCCACGGTGGCGCCAACCGTCGTGGTTTTAACACGCCAGATGTCCTTAGTGTCGAGGACTTAGTCGCGAGGCCAACGCATCTATGTGGTAGCTTGAGAGGGGTTGAGCGGAATCGAGAGACGCAACACAAGACAGGGATTTAGACAGCTTCGGGCCCCAGGAAACATCATCCGGTAATAGCCCTACGTGCTGTTTGAGGCTAGGTCTCATTATGATCATGAGGGAGTCGCCGTAAACCGCTCTCCTCTAGTTGTGTCTAGCCCTAGATATTGTTGTTTGCTTGTAGCCCCCCTTTGGGAGCCCCTGCCCCTCCTTATATATGTTGAAGGGCGGGTTACATGTGGAGTCCTATTAGGATTAGGACTAGTCTATCTCTAATACAAACCGGATACAAGTCCAGTCTTAACTCCTTGTAAGACAAATATTCCTTATGTCTTTCCTCTTAAACCGCCCACCGTAGTTGAACCGGCCTTCATGAACCGCCACCGGGCCACCGGTCTTGTTGCTCCTCGACCGCTTTGCCGGATTACCAATGAACCGTAAACCGCCGGGTCGCCAGTGAACCGACAAGTGTCAGCGGGTTCTCCAGGTAAACCGCCAAGTCCGGCCGGGTTATACTTCCGGCCGGTTTACGCCGCGGGGTATATCCCCGACAGTATGTATTCATTTGAAAGTACTATTAAGCATTTTTGATCTATCCTTATAGATCTTGATGCTCAATGTTCAAGTAGCTTAATCCAGGTTCTCCATTGAAAAACACTTTCCAAATAACCCTGCATGCTTTCCAGAAATTCTACGTCATTTCTGATCAACAATATGTCAACAACATATACTCATCAGAAATTCTATAGTGCTCCCACTCACTTCTTTGGAAATACAAGTTTCTCATAAACTTTGTATAAACCCAAAATCTTTGATCATCTCATCAAAGCGTACATTCCAATTCCGAGATGCTTACTCCAGTCCTTAGAAGGATTGCTGGAGCTTTGCATACTTGTTAGCATCTTTCAGGATTAACAAAAACTTTCTGGTTGTATCACATACAACCTTTCCTCAAGAAAATCGTCGAGGAAACAATGTTTTTTACATCCTATCTGCAAGATTTCATAAATAATGCAGTAACTGCTAATATAATTCCAACAAACTCTTAGCATCCTACGAGTGAGAAATTCCCATCATAGTCAACTCCTTGAACTTGTCGGGAAACATCTTAACGACAAGTCGAGCTTTCTTAATGGTGACACTTACCATCATTGTCCGTCTTCCTTTTAAAATCCATCTGCACCCAACAGGCTTACGACCATCAAGTAGTTGTTTCAAAGTCTATACTTTGTTTTATACATGGATACTCTCTCGGATTTTATGGCCTCGAGCCATTCGTCGGAATCCAGGCCCACCATCGCTTCTCCACAGCTCGTAGGTTCATCATTGTCTAGCAACATGACTTCCAAGACAGGATTACGTACCACTCTGAAGTAGTACACATCCTTGTCGACCTATGAGGTTTGGTAATGACTCGATCCGAAGTTTCATGATCACTATCATAGGCTTCCACTTCAATTGGTGTAGGTGTCACAGGAACAACTTCCTGTGCCCTGCTACACACTAGTTGAAGTGACGGTTCAATAACCTCATCAAGTCTCCACCATCCTCCCACTCAATTCTTTTGAGAGAAACTTTTCCTCGAGAAAGGACCCGTTTCTAGAAACAATCACTTTTGCTTCCGGATCTGAGATAGGAGGTATACCCAACTATTTTTGGGTATTCTATGAAGATGCATTCATCCGCTTTGGGTTCGAGCTTATCAGCCTGAAATCTTTTCACATAAGCGTCGTAGCCCCAAACTTTTAAGAAATGACAACTTAGGTTTCTCTAAACCATAGTTCATGCGGTGTCATCTCAACGGAATTACGTGGTGCCCTATTTAAAGTGAATGCGGTTGTCTCTAATGCCCAACCCATAAACGATAGTGGTAATTCGATAAGAGGCATCATGGTATGCACCACATCCAATAGGGTGCAGCTATGATGTTCGGACACACCATCACACAATGGTGTTCCAGGCGGTATTAGTCGTGAAACAATTTCCACAATGTCTTAATTGTGTGCCAAACTCGTAACTCAGATATTCATCTCTATGATCATATCATAGATATTTTATCCTCTTGTCACGACGATCTTCAACTTCACTCTGAAATTACTTGAACCTTTCAATAATTCAGACTTGTGTTTCAGCAAGTAAATATACTTACCATCTACTCAAATCATCTACGAAGTAAGAACATAACGATATCCACTGCGTGCCAGCACCTATTGGACTGCACACATCAAAATGTATTACTTCCAACAAGTTGCTTTCTTGATCCATCTCACTGAAAACGAGGCCTTTCAGTCATCTTGCCCGTGTGGTATGATTTACATGTCTCAAGTGATTCAAAATCAAGTAAGTCCAAACGATCCATCTGTTTGGAGTTTCTTCATGCATATCTACCAATAGACATGGTTCGCATGTCTCAATCTTTTCAAAAACGAGTGAGTCCAAAGATCCATCAACATGGAGCTTCTTCATGCATTTTATACCAACATGACTCAAATGGCAGTGCCACAAGTATGTGCTACTATCATTACTATCTTATATCTTTTGGCATGAACATGTGTATCACTACGATCGAGATTCAATGAACCATTCATTTTAGGTGCAATACCACTGATGGTATTATTCAAATAAATAGAGTAACCATTATTCTCCTTAAATGAATAACCGTATTGCAATAAACATAATCCAATCATGTCTATGCAAACACCAAATAACAATTATTTAGGTTTAACACCAATATCGATGGTAGAGGGAGCATGCGATGCTTGATCACATCAACCTTGGAAACACTTCCAACACATATCGTCATCTCACCTTCAGCTAGTCTTCGTTTATTCTCAGAGCCTTTTATTTCGAGTTACTAACACTTAGCAACTGAACCGGTATTTTAATACCCTGGTGCTACTAGGAGAACTAGTAAAGTACACATTATAATGTATATCCAATATACTTCTGTCGACCTTGCCAGCCTTCTCATCTACCGAGTATCTAGGGTATTTCTGATTCAGTGACCGTTCGCCTCATTATAGAAGCACTTAGTCTCGGGTTTGGGTTCAACCTTGGGTTTCTTCACTAGAGCAGCAACTGATTTGCCGTTTCATGAAGTATCCCTTCTTTCCCTTGCCCTTCTTGAAACTAGTGGTTTAACCATCAACAAGATGCTCCTTCTTGATTTCTACTTTCGCGGTGTCAAACGTCACGAGTTGCTCAAGGATCATCATGTTTATCCCTGATATGTTATAGTTCATCACGAAGCTCCAATAGCTTGGTGGCAGTGACTATGGAGAACCATCACTATCTCATCTGGAAGATTAACTCCCACTCGATTCAAGCGATTGTAGTACTCAGACAATCTGAGCACATGCTCAACGATTGAGCTTTTCTCCCTTAGTTTGCAGGCTTAAGAAACTTGTCAGAGGTCTCATACCTCTTGACGGTGGCACTAGTATGAAATTCCAATTTCATTCTTTGGAACATCTCATATGTTCTGTGACATTTCAAAAAACGTCTTTTGGTGCCACAATTCTAAACCGTTAGTATTACGCACTGAACTATCACGTAGTCATCAAAACGTGTATGTCAGATGTTTCCCAACATCTACAGACGACGCTCGAGGTTCAACACACTGAGCGGTGCATTAAGGACATAGCCCTTCTGTGCAGCAATGAGGACAATCCTCAGTTCACGAACCCAGTCCGCATAATTGCTACTGTCAACTCTCAACTAAATCTTCTCTAGGAACATATCTAAAACAGTAGAACCAAAGCATGAGCTATGACATAATTTGCAAAGACCTTTTGACTATGTTCATGATAATTAAGTTCATCTAATCAAATTATTCAATGAACTCCCACTTAGATAGACATCCCTCTAGTCATCTAAGTGATACATGATCCGAGTCAACTAGGCCGTGTCCGATCATCACGTGAGACGGACTAGTCATCATCGGTGAACATCTTCATGTTGATCGTATCCACTATACGACTCATGTTCGACCTTTCAGTCTTCCATGTTCCGAGGCCATGTCTGTACATGCTAGGCTCGTCAAGTCAACCTAAGTGTTTCGCATGTGTAAATCCGGCTTACACCCGTTGTATGCGAACGTTAGAATCTATCACACCCGATCATCACGTGGTGCTTCGAAACAACGAACCTTCGCAACGGTGCATAGTTAGGGGGAACACTTTCTTGAAATTTTAGCGAGGGATCATCTTATTTATGCTACCGTCGTTCTAAGCAAATAAGATGTAAACATGACAAACATCACATGAAAATCATAAAGTGACATGATATGGCCAATATCATCCGGCGCCTTTGATCTCCATCTTCGAGGCGCCGCATGATCACCTTTCACACCGCATGACACCATGATCTCCATCATCATGATCTCCATCATCGTGTCTTCATGAAGTTGTCTCGCCAACTATTACTTCTACTACTATGGCTAACGGTTAGCAATAAAGTAAAGTAATTACATGGCATTTTTCTTTGACATGCAGGTCATACAATAAATTAAGACAACTCCTATGGCTCCTGCCGGTTGTCATACTCATTGACATGCAAGTCGTGATTCCTATTACAAGAACATGATCGATCTCATACATCACATATATCATTCATCACATCCTTTTGGCCATATCACATCACACGACATATGCTGCAAGAACAAGTTAGACGTGTTTCAATTGTTGTTGCAAGTTTTTACGCGGGCTGCTATAGGTTTCTAGCAAGAACGTTTCTTACCTACGCCAAAACCACAACGTGATATGCCAATTTCTATTTACCCTTCATAAGGACCCTTTTCATCGAATCCGATCCGACTAAAGTGGGAGAGACAGGCACCCGCTAGCCACCTTAGGCAACTAGTGCATGTCAGTCGGTGGAACCTGTCTCACGTAAGCATACGTGTAAGGTCGGTCCGGGCCGCTTCATCCCATGATGCTGCCGAATCAAGATAAGACTAGTAACGGCAAGTAAATTGACAAAATCGACACCCACAACAACTTGTGTTCTACCCGTGCATAGAATCTACGCATAGACCTAGCTCTGATACCACTGTTGGGGAACGTAGCAGAATTTTAAAATATTCCTACGTGTCACCAAGATCAATCTATGGAGTCTTCTAGCAACGAGAGGGAGAGGAGTGCATCTACATACCCTTGTAGATCGCCAGCGGAAGCGTTCAAGAGAACGGGGTTGATGGAGTCGTACTCGTCGTGATCCAAATCACCGATGATCCTAACGCCGAACGGACGGCACCTCCGCGCTCAACACACGTACGGAGCGAGGACGCCTCCCGCCTTGATCCAGCAAGGAGGAGGGAGAGGTTGAGGAAGAAAGCTCCAACAGCAACGACGGGCGTGGTGGTGGAGCAAAGCAGATTCTACAGGGCTTCGCCAAGCTCTTAACGGAGGAGGAGAGGTGTTGGGGAGGGGAGGGGCTGCGCCTTGGGATGGGTGCGGCTCCCATGTGCCTCCCCACTATATATATGGGTGGAGGGGGCATGTTTCTTGCCCTCCAAGTCCATTGTGGGCGTAGGCAAAGGTGGGGGAAAGAAATCCCATCATTTCCTTTCCCCACCGATTGTTATCCCCCTTTTTTAGGGATCTTGATCTTATCCCTTTGGGATATGATCTTATTCCTTCTAAGAGGGAATCTTGGTGCGCCTTGACTAGGGGTGTGGGGCCTTGCCCCCACTACCACGTTCATGTGGATCCCCACATGCGGGTGGGCCCCACAACGGAACCTTCTAGAATCTTCCCGGTATAATACCGAAAAATCCCGAACATTTTCCGGTGGCCAAAATAGGACTTCCCATATATAAATCTTTACCTCCGGACCATTCCGGAACTCCTCGTGACGTCTGGGATCTCATCCGGGACTACGAACAACATTCGGTAACCACATACAAGTCTTCCTAATAACCCTAGCGTCATCGAACCTTAAGTGTGTAGACCCTACGGGTTCGGGAAACATGCAGACATGACCGAGACAACTCTCCGGCCAATAACCAACAGCGGAATCTGGATACTCATGTTGGCTCCCACATGTTCCACGATGATCTCATCGGATGAAGCACGATGTTGAGGATTCAAGCAATCCCGTATACAATTCCCTTTGTCAATCGGTACGTTACTTGCCCGAGATTCAATCGTCGGTATCCCAATACCTCGTTCAATCTCGTTACCGGCAAGACACTTTACTGCATCAGTAATGCATGATCCCGTGATCAACCACTTGGTCACATTGAGCTCATTATGATGATGCATTACCGAGTGGGCCCAGAGATACCTCTCCGTCATACGGAGTGACAAATCACAGTCTCGATTCGTGCCAACCCAACAGACACTTTCGGAGATACCCGTAGTGCACCTTTATAGCCACCCGATTACGCCAGGACGCTTTGGCACACCCAAAGCACTCCTACAGTATCCGGGAGTTGCACAATCTCATGGTCTAAGGAAATGATACCTGACATTAGAAAAGCTCAAGCAGATGAACTACATGATCTTGTGCTATGCTTAGGATTGGGTCTTGTCCATCACATCATTCTCCTAATGATGTGATCCCGTTATCAATGACATCCAATGTACATGGTTATGAAACCATAACCATCTATTGATCAACGAGCTAGTTAACTAGAGGCTCAGTAGGGACATGTTGTGGTCTATGTATTCACACATGTATTACGGTTTCCAGTCAATACAATTATAGCATGAACAATAGATGATTATCATGAACATGGAAATACAATAATAACCATTTTATTGTTGCCTCTAGGGCATATTTCCAACAATGGCAACAATACAATACGTGCCTTGCTGCCCCTGCTGTCACTGGGAAAGGACACCACAAGATTGAACCCAAAGCTAAGCACTTCTCCCATTGCAAGAAAGATCAATCTAGTAGGGTAAACCAAACTGATAATTCGAAGAGACTTGCAAAGATAACAAATCATACATAAAAGAATTCAGAGGAGATCAAATATTGTTCATAGATAATCTTGATCATAAACCCACAATTCATTGGATCTCGACAAACACACCGCAAAAAGAATTACATCGAATAGATCTCCAAGAGAATCGAGGAGAACTTTGTATTGAGATCAAAGAGAGAGAAGAAGCCATCTAGCTAATAACTATGGACCCGAAGGTCTGTGGTAAACTACTCACACATCATCGGAGAGGCTATGGTGTTGATGTAGAAGCCCTGCCTAGTGGCTTCCTTGCTTATTTCTTGACGTCCACCCCGAATCCTCTGGATCACATTTGTTCCAAAAATAACTCCCCCGAAGGTTTCATTCCGTTTGGACTCCGTTTGATATTCCTTTTCTGCTAAACACTGAAATAGGCAAAAACAACAATTTGCACTGGGCCTTCGGTTAATAGGTTAGTCCCAAAAATAATATAAAAGTGCTTAGTAAAGCCCATTAAACATCCAAAACAGATAATATAATAGCATGGAACAATAAAAATTATAGATATGTTGGAGACGACGTTGGGGTACCTCTCCGGTGAGCCCCTCCTCAACAAGGCTGGTTCTTCCTTAACTCCGTGAGCCCCCACCCCTGAAAATCAATCGACCTAAAAGTCGATTCACCGATCAAGTGTAGCTAAATCGGAGCAGCATCGCAAGCAAGAGCAAGAGTGAGAGCAGTAGTGCGAACAAGAGCAAGATCAATAGCAAGAGCAGACCAAGCAGGGGACCGAGAGCAAGAGCAGAGCAGTAGCGTGAGCGAGAGCTAAAGCAGCAGTAGCTCCTACTAATGTGGATGTCGCCACCGAGGGAGCGACGCCGTGGAGGAAGTGGCCGGCGATGCCGCCGTGGATGGAGACGCGCCGTGTCGGCTCGGAACTGAGCGACGGCAGCACCGTGAGATCGAATCAAGAAGAAAATGCGGCCATTAGTGTACAACCTCTTTGGTGGCGCCGATTAGGACTCAACTTCACCCAAGGAAACGGTGATGATGCTGCTCTTCCGGTGGTGCAGGTGAAGACGGCGGTTTGGGAATGGAAGTGGCGGGAAAGACGAGGGAAAC
Organism: Aegilops bicornis; assembly: GCA_021605145.1. Classification (NCBI taxonomy): domain Eukaryota; kingdom Viridiplantae; phylum Streptophyta; class Magnoliopsida; order Poales; family Poaceae; genus Aegilops; species Aegilops bicornis. Next base: position 414,321,949 of record CM038674.1, read on the forward strand.
GTTGGAGTAGCTCCTTGGAGGTGGAGGACGGGGTGGCTGAACCAGTGGGACGACGAGATCAACGACGGATCCTCATCCGGTACGGTGGATGAGGGACGTCGAGGTGTTGCTGTGGACGACGTCGTCAGGGAAGAGGCTCCGGCTGAGTGGCGGACGAAGGAGGGTGTGGGGCTTCACGGGTTTTCGCGGCCTCGGTGTACGAATTGGCGGGCGGATGAGATGGGAGTGGGGAACTATGGCTTAGGGATGCGCTTGTCTGAAATGTGGGGTAAGTTATGAAAGTACCCCCACCAATTTTAGCTAGGCGGTTCTTTCGGTTCAGGGGTATCACGGGCATTTCACGTGTCGGGATTTAACAGGAGGTGGGAGTTTTCGCGCGCGTTGTAATTTTGGAATAGCAGGGCACAGGTTGAGATGGAGGGAGTTGTCGGAGCACAAGGAGACAAATATATATCTTAAATATTCCGGGGTAACAAGGCGCGGGTTGAAGAGGCGGGAGTTTTACAGCACGATAAACAGAGATGCTAGCTTGAAATTTCGGCATAACAAGGCGCGGCTTGAAATTTCGAGAGAACAAGCTTAACGTGTACCAAAAAAAGACAATTCACACCTCATCACTAGAGAAAGCCGTGTCCCATTTTACTATATTACTAGTAATGCATTCAAATACAACAAAAAAAACTAAAAAAATCGGGACAACAAACATAACGTGTACAATACCAAAACAATTTGCACTTCCCTCAACAATAAAAAACTATGTGTGTTGTCTAGCATATGGACTAAATTTGAGTACATTTTCCCTGTTTGAATTGGATTATACTCGTGTTAGTTATACAACCATCTAAATATTATCTTCACAACACATGACATGAATATAGGAGAAGTAAATTCCTATATAAATATGAACTACATGTACATACGGTCTCAAATTCAAATATATGTATCCATTTTATGTTGAATTCAAATCATAGTACATGTATGCTCTAGCTAGATGTTCGGAATCTAAACCATGTATGATATACTATGTACAATGTGTTTAACACGCACAACACACACACAAACACCATTTAGACTAGTAAGGTACACGTGCATTGCACGCATGAGATTTGGCAACCAAATTATGAATAAATACCACATTATAGCATGTAAGCTTTGAGTCATATATGCATGATATAGATTTTCATTTAATTCTTATAGTTCATTTCATTCAAAATCATCTAGTTTTTATAAGAAAGCTAATCTATTTTAAGATTCATGGAATTGTGCGTTGTAAGGCATAAAGTAAAAAACAAATAATGGCAAATCATGTAGAAAAACATTTGGGCAATTCTGATGTAGAAGATTCTAGAACAAAGAAGAAGTGCTTTTGTTTTGAGGTTTGCATTATGCTTAAGTTCAACCATGGAGTCTTCTAGATTGTACATGTGGCAAAATCTGGTGGAATCTAGTTGATATCCAACGGCCAGTAGTGCTCAAATTTGCCATCTCTACACCATCGGATTGGCCTCATCCAACGACCATCTTTCAAAGTTAAAGTTATCCGCACACTATATGAAAAATATCAAATATAATATATAGGGGTATAGATAAAGATATGTGATGCGAAAGCCACCCATCATCTCCAATTAGAATAGCGTGTCCATGCACGGATGCAATGTGGCCAAATGATGTCTGCCATCGGTATCTCAAATTCAAATCAGTCTGACCTTGTTCAATGTGTATATAGTACAACATGGTCATTTCCAAACCACACCGCACATATCTCAGTTATATTCATGCATGCATGGGTTTCAAACATCATTATCTCTTATTCAAATATTTGAATTCAACTTTACATTGATTATGACCTCACCTAGTCTCTTACACCCACACAGTCGTCTTCTCTTAATAATTGTACCACTAACTTCCTCTCGTGCATGCATGCACACACACTACCAGTCGGCATTATCCATCGCACACATGCAATCTTTTTCTTCAGGTCAGTCTCCCATGCATGCACACACCCACACCTCCCCCTCTCCATCATATCAGGCATTCTTTATCTCTCACGTGCATGCGCAACGATCGATGTTCCTCTATGTGTGTGTATATATAGCTAGGTCTTTCACAGTTTTCCACACAAACCGATCAATCTATATATCTAGTGAGGTCTCACCCTCTTTCCCACGTCCACATCAATCAATCTATACCTCTCTATATAGGATTACATAGCTAATACACCCACATTAATATATATCCAACGTCCCCCTCTCATCATCCATGCCTTCCGCTTCATCTCTCAGACGCGCGCACAGTGGCGAAGACAGGGGCAGCAAGGGCCCTGCCCCCCTAACATCACTATATATCGAGGCTAATATGAATGTGATCATTAGAAAATTGCTGGTAAAATGGTTTAAGTTGATGAATTGGCCCTCCTCGTAAAGGATTAGCAATGCTTGGCCCCCTAGCTCATTTATTTTTCATGGCTCCTCCATTGCGGGCAACAGCAAACGGTCTCGCCCCCTCTCTTTAAATATCGATCTCGCACTTGTGCACTCCTTCATAGTCTCCCTCCACTTGGCCCCTCGCACCATCTTCTAGCCCCCCACTGGATTTTGCCACATGTACAATCTAGCAGACTCCATGGTTGAACTTAAGCATAGTGCACAAACCTCAAAATACAGGTGCTTTTCCTTTGTTCTAGAACCTTCCGTATCATAACTGCCCAAACTTTTTTTTCTAGTTGAATTGCCATTATTTGTTTTTACTTTATGCTCTACAATGCACAATTCCATGAATCATAAAATAGATTAAGGGCTTCTCTGATTCAAAGGATTCTCAAAGGAATTTTGGAGGATTCTAATCCTTAGGAAATTTTCCTATCTTGGTTGTTTGATTCGTAGGATTGTAAACCATAGGAATTTTTCCATAGGATTCATTTGCACTAGATTTCATAGGAAACATCCCATCCACTCGAACCTCTATGAAAGAATCCTGCGTTTTTTTCTATGCACAATCAAACACTCGTACAATCCTGTAGGATTCAAGACGACATTCCACTCTAGTCCCATGTTTTTCCTATTCCCGCGTTTTGGAAATCCTATGAATCAAAGAGGTCCTAGCTTTTTTATAAAAACTAATTGATTTTGAATGAGATGAACTATAAGAATTAAATGAAGGTCTACATCAGGAATATATGACTCAGAGCTTACATGCTATAGTTTGGTATTTATTCATAATTTGGTTGCCAAATCTAATGCGTCCAATGCACGTGTACCTTACTATTACTTCGAGTATGTGCAAAACACGTAAATTAGAATTCTAGTGGCACATGTGGAGGCGTTGTCGCGACCTCCTTGTGTGGATTGATCACAGTGATGTGCTGCTGGTTCCAGAAGAATGTACTCGTCCTCTGCGAGGCACACTGGCGGTACATGCACGAAGCGAAGATGTGCACGCACGCTACGCACGCACTCATTCCCTCGCACGCACACGCGGGTACACGGGGGGGACACATTTTTGTACGATGATCCGCCCCATGTGATAATTTGACGCGTGTAAAGTCCTTCACTTCATTGATGGTCAATTAGTACAGCGCATGCAAATTGAGTGGACGTGAGGGCGGAAGAAAGACATTACTATTCCATCACAAGGCATGCAGTAGTTAAATCATGGGTTGCTACTTCCATTGGTCTCCTTCGTATTTTGTGCCAATTTTTGACCATATTTGTAAGTAACATAATATTTATGCATGTCATAAAAATTGGCACAAAGAAATGGGGGCCAATAAACCAGGACGCAGGCAGCATGATCAATTTTTGCCAGGGCTACTGTTGGTGGCCTTTGTATTTAAATATGGACGGAGTGGAGTAGTACTATCTTTATATTAGCCTCGTAGGGCTCTCCCAGCGCCTAGGCTCGCCTCCCGCCTCGCCCACCGAATCCTGCCATGGATAATCCCTTAGATCCCAGGATCCCGCGGGCTACCCTCTCGTTGCGGCCCGCAACACTGCCGCCTTTGAGCGAAACCCACATGTGTTTTAGAGGGGATCCATTGCTCCGGAATCACAGATTGTGCCAGAGGACATGCCAGGGCTGCATTTCAGGTGGTGGGCAGCAAGGGAAAATCGGGTCGAGGAAGCGTCGCATCGATTGGAGAGAAGTTCCAAGGATCTGCGCATGGCGCAACACAAGGCGGAGGCGCAAGTCGATCTCAGGGGAGAGATGCTGAGGGATGTCAGCATCTGGCAGCGTCGTGTTGATTTCGAGCTAGGGATAATGGCAGAGATCATATTCATGGAGTCGACTGCGGAGGAAAGAACGCGCATGCCTGTGCAATGGCATGAGCAGCCGGTGCAACTGTTCAAATGGGCGATAGGACAAGCCAAATCCCGGGACCAGTTGCGGCGGCGCCGCTGGGCATGCATCGTAGGTGAGGTGAGATGCCCTCCTTCCCTACCAGCGATGCAGTGACCTAGTCGGTTGCTGCTGCAGTGAACTTGCAATGCCATGTCGGTTTGCAACCTTGACAATCACTCCATCTATATGTATTGTATTCCCGTGAAAATACTTGGTCGTTTGGAAAAAGATGGTAATTGATTTATCACTAGTTTTAGAATGCTTGGTCGTGACAATCAACCGAAGCCACAACCAGAAGTCTCCATCGCATAATACTTTATGGTCGATCGGACCTGCGTCTCACCGAAGGGACACGCATCGGCTTGGTCTGACATGTATGACCAGTTACATCACTGACTTGTGCGACCGCATTTGAGCAGTGTAGTACTCCCTCTATCTCAGTTTACAAGTCTTGCACGTGTACCTAGGTCGTTAATTTGACCAACTTAATAAGAGGCATACATTACGAAAAATATATCATTACAAACTTCAAATATTCTATTTTTAATGATATATTTTTTATGTTAAACAATTTATTTTATATAAGTTACATTGACGACCTAGATACACGTGCAAGCCTTGTAAACTGAGATGGAGGGAGTACTTGAAATTTATGTTCCACTAAACTCATCGGGAGCCGTTTCGGGCCTCGAAACCAAAACCATCAATTAATCTTTACCTTGTTCCCATCACATTCCAAAGTACTAGTGCTACAATTAAGTGCAAGCCTGCTCACACCTACTAGTACGTACCAAACCTGAACGTGTACCCACTATGCAGGTTTTAGTATGCTAGTACTTAGGTTATAAAAAGGGGAACTACCTAACCGAAAATTACTCTACCTTCCTCCTCATAAGTCCTTCTTCGTCCATCCTTACCATGGCCGGTGTGCAGAGCTCTAGGTCGTGAACTACTTGTAACAAGGGAGCGGCAACCAAGGCTGCAGAAAAAAAGAGGGCTCGCCGCCACGCAGAGACCTCGAAAGATCTCTCACGGTCAGGCGATGGCTCCCAGGAGCGCCCTAGCCACGAAGGCGAACATGCTGAGCTGGCGGCGCTGGAGTCGTTATCCCTCGACGGCATGCCTGATCAGCTCAATAAGCACCTCAATAAGCAGAAGGAGTTCATCCATGGCTTGGTGGAGCTGCTGAAGGAGAGCCTCGACGACATGCCCGCTGAGCTCAATGAGCAGGGGTAGTTGACCGCCGGCTTGGTGATGTTGCTGAAGAAGAGCATTGCCTCAGAGAAGAAGGTGGCCGGCGAAATCCTGCAACTTCAGGAGGACAAGGTGAAGCTCTGCCACGAGCTCAACCTGCCGAAGGAGGAGAACGCCGGCTGGAAGAAGCTGCATGAGAATAGTAGTTCCTCGATGAAGATGCTGCAGGACCTCGTCATGGAACAGAAGGAGGAGTTGGCGAAGCTCCGCATCGAGCACCCGCCTGCTGTCAAGGTACGTAATGCGGCCGTGGAACAGATGATGAAGGCTCGCGTCGAGAAATCCCGTGTCATGGACAGAATGAAGAAGATGGCGGAGGAGACGCACAAGGAGACGGAGGTCGTGGAGGCGATGAAGAAGCAGTTACGACTCTGCGGCCAGCAACCCTTCATGTAGTGAGAGCAGCGCCCTAGACTTGTGTGTGCGTCTTCCTTCTTTTTGGGGGATGATAATCTTCCTTCTTCTTTTGCTCCTGTGTTTCTTCTTTTGCTTCGGGTGTTTCGCCGCACGTGTCACATTCTCTGCGAGGCATGAATAGAATAATACTAACAATGAGATGACTAGCAAATTAGATCATTTTTTATCGCCACTAGCAAGATGCCCGTGCATTGCATGGAACATCAAGATGCATTTTTTATAGAACACCTGTTGTGATTGACCCATGCAGGAGTAATCCCATGTGTAAAAACTAATGATATCTCGAGAATTTTATTGGAAAAATGGTATCTCAAGAATTTCATCGAAAAAATGGTATCTCGAGAAAGATGAGAGATAAGGTGAGGAGGAGTGGGGCGTGGTGGTGACTGGTGGTCGGACTGGGCGGAGGCATGGGGATGGACGGTGCCGGCAGGCAGCAGCGGCCAGCATGCTAGATTGTTCTAGAGACTTCCTTTTTTAATTGCTCAGCAATGAGGTTGTGGGCGATAAGGATGAACGAGACAAGGCCTTATCTGTAAATGTGGAGAGAGGTTCGGGTATCATTTGCAAAATTGTCATAGTTTGCTTTCTATCCGCCAGATATAGATCGGACGGTCTATATTACAAGATGGCAGGTACACCGTCATCACCAACTTGGTTTTTTTATAAGAGTAGAGAGTAGGGATATGGCACTGGGTTGCCGTGTTTTGTGCTCCTCCATCGTACTCCAATGGAAAACTTGAGTATATCGCACGGTTCTTTGCTCCTCCTCAGGTCGTTGGCACATTTATACGAGCAGTCAAATCACAAGGCCCCGCCTTCCAATAGTAATGAGCCGTCAAATCACAAAGGCCCTCGCCTCTCTTGAAACCAACCTAGCTAGACTGCCCCGCCCTCTAGCCTTTTAAAAAATGTATACTTTTGTACAATAGTAGTATCGATTGATTGCGCCATGGAGCAAAACTAACAAGATGAAATTAAAGAAAAAGGTGGTACATCTAGAGAGCGCTCGTCGCCAAATTATGCATATAATACTATTAAAAAAGCTAGTACGTGCTTAAATGGGGTGCTAAATTATATTAAAGAAATTAGCATACCTATTTAATTCTTGGGTTCTTATTATTTATGCCACGAGTTGTGTATCACTACTCAGTTTTGCCATTAGAAGTTACAAATACTCAAAAATGCCATCGATCCGTGAGATGCCTGCTCAAAAATGCAATTAGATATCTCAAAAATGCCATCTTTAAGTTAGATGTTTGCTCAAAAATGCCATTAGACATTGTTATTTTCATGGCAAACCCGTTGACCATGTTACATGACAAAAATAAGCCGATTCTCACAATGATAAGTGTGGACCCGCTTGTCAGGAGTAACCAAGCGAATAATTTTACAGGAAAATAAGAACGCTGTTGGGATCAAGTAGGCCCCACATTTTATTTTACTGTAGTGAGATAGAGGGAGAGCTGGCATGTTGGTCCATCGGTATTTATGTCAATAACATGGCAAAAGATATTTGAGTCACAATAATGGTGTCCAGCACAACACACCCCTCAAATAAAACTAAGCACCCTGAAATTCTTTGACAAAACTAAGTACCCTGAAATTCTTTGACAACTAAACTGCTGGCTCTATGATGTTGGCCATATATATTGTACGTATATAATGTGAAGAAACGAGTGGTAGTACTATACCAACTAAAAGATGAACTGTAAGAAATACTAGTATGTACGTACTGAAGAGTTAAAGTAACAAGAAGAAACATAATATAGTTCTGCTGGGGGCTCAACACAACACACCCCTCAAATAAAACTAAGCACACCTGAAATTAAAGTAAGCAACTAATCCGGTAGACACTGCATTAGAACCACCATGAGCAACGACACTGCCACCTTACTCGGAGTCCTAGTCCACGTCCTCGACTTCGTCCTTGTCCCTCTTCCTCTTGGCCGATACTTCTTTGCTTGAACCGCACACTTGGCTCTTGCGCTTCATCCAACCCTTGTAGATATCAAAACAAAGGTAGCCATCCATTGCAGCGTAGTGGATGTGGTCTATATCTAGTACATTCCACTGCCATGCATGATGAAACGTGTGCGGAGGTTTCTTTAGTTTACCGTACGAAGGATGAACCATGGCTCCTGCCAGGGTCAACATTGAAGGCTGATCACGGGAGGGCACCAGCCGATTCTTCTGGAGGTTGAACGGGTTGCCTACAACGAGGCATATCCGATCCAGGACTCTTCTGTCGTTCGTAAAGTCTACAATAATGAATTTGACTTGGGCGCCCTTGAGGAAGTTCTTAAATTCCTCGCACTCAACGTCAGCATGGCATATGTGGTAGACCAAGCATAAGTCATGCACGCAAACCTGGATCACGACGGGTGAGGGAGTCCTGGATTAGGGGGTGTCCGGATAGCCGGACTATAACCTTTGGCCGGACTCTTGGACTATGAAGATACAAGATTGAAGACTTCGTCCCGTGTCCGGATGGGACTTTCCTTGGCGTGGAAAGCAAGCTTGGCAATATGGATATGTAGAACTCCTCCCATTGTTACCGACTCTGTGTAACCCTAGCCCTCTCTGGTGTCTATATAAACCGGAGGGTTTTAGTCCATAGGACGAACAACAATCATACCATAGGCTAGCTTCTAGGGTTTAGCCTCTCGATCTCGTGGTAGATCTACTCTTGTACTACCCATATCATCAATATTAATCAAGCAGGAGTAGGGTTTTACCTCCATCGAGAGGGCCCAACTCAAGTTAAAAACATCGTGTCCCTTGTCTCCGTTACCATCCGCCTAGACGCACAGCCGGGACCCCCTACCCGAGATCCGCCGGTTTTGACACCGACATTGGTGCTTTCATTGAGAGTTCCTCTGTGTCGTCATCTTTAGGCTCGATGGCTCCTCCGATCATCAACAACGATGCCGTCCAGGGTGAGACTTTTCTCCCCGGACAGATCTTCGTGTTCGGCGGCTTTGCACTGTGGGCTAATTCGCTTGGCCATCTGGAGCAGATTGAAAGCTACGCCCCTAGCCATCAGGTCAGATTTGGAAGTTTGAATTACACGACCGACATCCGCGGAGACTTGATCTTCGATGGATTCGAGCCACAGCCGAGCGCGCCGCACTGTCACGATGGGCATGATTTAGCTCTGCCGCCGAACAGTGCCCTGGAGGCCGCGCCCGCACCAGCTCCGACCCTTGGCTCGGAGCCAACTGCGCCGATCGAGGACGGGTGGCTTGACCCCGTCGCGAGGGCTGCAGTCTCAACGGTGATCGAGCCGAACACCAGCCTTATCCTCTGTGAAGCCCGTGACTCCAAGGTGCCGGACTCTCCTCCGGACTCCGAACCCTCCGCGCCCCTGCCAATCGAATCCGATTGGGCGCCGATCATGGAATTCACCACAGCGGATATCTTTCAGCACTCGCCCTTCGGCAACATCCTGAATTCACCAAGGTATCTCTCTTTGTCAGGAGAGTCCTGGCCGGATTATGACCGGCAGGATTGGGATGCGGACAACGAAGAAATTCGACGCCCACCCACCACCCACTTCGTAGCCACTGTCGATGATTTAACCGACATGCTAGACTTCGACTCTGAAGACATCGACGGTATGGACGACGATGTAGGAGACGAACAGGAACCAGCGCCTATAGGGCACTGGAAAGCCACCTCGTCATATGACATATATATGGTGGATACACCCAAAGAAGGCAAACAGCGGGGGATGACCCCTCCAAGAAGCAACCTGAGCGCCGGCGTTAGTGGCGCCGCTCTAAGTCCCGCCAAAGCAAAAACGGTGATATCGACACGGGAGATAATAACGCCCCGGACAGTGCCGAAGATAACTCCCTCCAGCAAGAGTCAGCGCAGGAGGATGGAGAAGCCAGCCCCCCTGAGAGGGCGGCAGACAGAGAGGAAGAGGATGATAATTACATGCCTCCCTCCGAAGACGAGGCAAGCCTCGGCGATGACGAATTTGTCATGCCTGAGGATCCCGTCGAACAAGAACGCTTTAAGCGCAGGCTTATGGCCACGGCGAGTAGCCTTAAGAAAAAAACAGCAACAACTTAGAGCTGATCAAGACTTGCTAGCCGACAGATGGGCTGAAGTCCTTGCGGCCGAGGAGTACGAACTCGAACGCCCCTCCAAGAGCTGCCCAAAGCGCAGGTTGCTACCCCGATTAGAGGAGGAAGCATTTAAACCTACATCACCAGCGCATGATGCTGCCGACTGCCACCATGTCATGTAGAGAGAGGCCTCCAGGCCCTCTACCCAAGCCGCACCTCGGCGCCGCTCAAAAAATACCAAGGCACGGGGAAACGTGCTAGACCTGCGGGATATGTTGGAGGACAAGGCAAGGCAAACAAGATCGATCTACGGATCGCGTGGGCACCCCACGACGCGAGACGATAACCGTCACGCCGGATATAGTAAATCCGGTCGGGCCGAACACAGCAGACAAAGCTCATTTGAGCTACGTCGTGATATAGCCCAGTACAGAGGTGCCGCACACCCACTATGCTTCACAGGTGAAGTAATGGATCATCAAATCCCAGAGGGTTTTAAACCCGTAAACATTGAATCATACGATGGCACAACAGATCCTGCGGTATGGATCGAGGACTATCTCCTTCATATCCACATGGCCCGCGGTGATGATCTACACGCCATCAAATGCCTCCCACTCAAGCTTAAAGGACCAGCTCGGCATTGGCTTAACAACTTGCCAGCAGAATCAATTGGTTGTTGGGAGGACCTGGAAGCCGCATTCCTCGACAATTTCTGTGGCACCTATGTGCGACCACCAGACGCCGATGACCTGAGCCACATAATTCAGCAGCCAGAGGAATCGGCCAGACAATTCTAGACACGGTTCCTAACCAAGAAAAATCAAATCGTCGACTGTCCGGACGCAGAGGCCCTAGCAGCCTTCAAGCATAACATCCGTGACGAGTGGCTTGCCCGGCACCTTGGACAGGAAAAGCCGAAATCTATGGCAGCCCTGACAACACTCATGACCCGCTTTTGCGCGGGAGAAGACATCTGGCTGGCTCGTAGCAATAACATGACCAAGAGCCCTGGCAATTCGGATAGCAAGGAAAGCAATGGCAGGTCGCGTCACAACAAGCACAAGCGCCGCATTAACAGCGACAATGCGGAAGATACGACAGTTAATGCCGGATTCATAGGCTCTAAATCCGGTCAATGGAAAAAGCCATTCAAAAGAAACACTCCGGGCCCGTCCAGTTTGGACCGTATACTCGATCGCTCGTGCCAGATACATGGTACCCCCGAAAAACCAGCCAATCACACCAACAGAGATTGTTGGGTGTTCAAGCAGGCCGGCAAGTTAAATGCCGAAAACAGAGACAAGGGGCTACACAGCGACGACGAGGAGGAGCCCCGGCCACCGAACAAGAGTGGATGTAAGGGCTTCCCCCACAAGTGCGGACGGTGAACATGATATACGCAACCCACATCCCCAAGAGGGAGCGGAAGCGTGCGCGCCAGGACGATATCTGGCTGGAGCCAGTTGCCCCAAAGTTCAACCCATGGTCCTCCTGCCCGGTCACTTTTGATCGAAGGGACCACCCCACTAGCATCCGCCATGGCGGATTCGCCGCATTGGTTCTAGACCCAATCATTGACGGATTTCACCTCACTCGAGTTCTTATGGACGGCGGCAAAGAACTCGAACTCGCTTTATTAGGATACAAAGGCGGAAAATAGGCATAGATCCCTCAAGGATTAAACCCACAAAACAACCTTTAAAGGCGCTATACCAGGAGTAGAGGCCAATCAGCACAGCTCGATTACACCGAAGTGGTCTTCGGATCCCTGGATAATTTCCGTAGCGAGGAGTTAATCTTCGACATAGTCCCGTTCCGCAGTGGCTATCACGCACTGCTCGGACGAACCACATTTGCAAAGTTCAATGCGGTGCCGCATCACGCATACCTCAAGCTCAAGATGCCAGGACCTCGAGGAGTCATTACGGTCAATGGAAACACCGAACGCTCTCTCCGAACGGAGGAGCATACGGAGGCCCTCGCAGCAGAAGTACAAAGCAGCCTCTCAAGGCAATTCTCCAGTCCGGCTATTAAACGTCTGGACACCGTCAAGCGCGCCCGAGTAAACTACAACAAGACCGCCTGGCACGTTCCGAGCAAGCGTAGCAATGCGGCCCCAACCCCAGCCCTCAAGAAACTGCGAAACCAGTACTACGCGTACATAATTACGCTTTGAAAATACCATGGGCACAGGGAGAGGGGCACAATAACGACATGCCCAAAATGCGGCTCAACCGCACTAGGGGCTCCCGATTTCGTCATTTTTTCTTACTTTCAGGACTCCACTCTCCGGAAGACCTGTCCGGCAGTACAACCGCCGAACGCACGATGCAACAACCAAGGAGGCGTAGTTACGCCGAATTCTGTGTGGTCTCTATAACGAGCAAAATACGTGTCTTACATACCGACCCGCAGCTCGCCCCTAGAGGGGGACATGTCAAATAGTCCCATCTCTTGCTTATCGCACTATTTGTATCGTTCTGCTTTTAACGCAGCCTTTTCAATAAACAATGCTTAGCTTCAGCTTATTATTGCATTCTCTATTCATTCCTTTTTTCATATACATGTCGAGTTATGACATTTCGCACCCGTACACTTTGGTACGATTAATACGCCAGGGGCTCAAGCACCCCATAATACGGCGTGAGAAGTCCGAACACTTTCACAAGTGCGGCCCTGTAAGTGCATCTAGTGCCCCTTAGTGATTTTGGTGTATTGAAGACTTATAGGTTAAGTAACTAATGTGTTTGTGAGTGTACACAGGTCTATAAGTCTATGAGGAGTATGATATTTACAGAGAAAGTCGACTCCTAAAAATGAAGTTCTTCATCTGAAGACTTTGATATTCTGAAGACTTTCTGAAGACTTTGAAAGTGAAGAAATTGGTGTGACCTTGAAGACTTGGTATTCATTTGAGGAACATGAAGCGTGAAGACTTTTGTTTTCGTAGTTTCATTTTCTCTTTCTTGAGTCATAGGAAACACTGCATCGTTAAAGGGGGTCGAGGAAATACTAAGGAAAAATTTCCATTTGATGCTCAACTCAAAATCCTACACCTACCAATCCCTTCGAGTGAAGCCTTTGAAAATCTCATACAGCTTCACCAATTTCTTCAAAGGATGTAGACGAAGCTCTTCCGGTCACGAGGAATTTGTTCTGACCGAGGAGTTAGGAATTCGCCAAAGGCGAATTGCCTACACAAAGGAGGAACATGATAGCCCCGAGGAATTTGAGAGTCAAATTTCCGATCGCTGTCAAGGCGCTACCACCTGTCCCAAAATATCTTATCCACCTAACGGTCATATCATTGAAGGGCATTTATGTCTTATCATGTAGGCTCGCTCCCTAGGCTATAAATAGCCGCCTCTACAACCACTAGCTGGTTGGCTGCTCCGAGAGAACTTGACACTTGTCATTTGAGAGCAACCCATCCTCCGAGGACTTTGAGAGAAAATCATCAAGTGAGGAAAAACCCAAAAGTGAGGAATAACCCAAAACCAAACCCCAACAAACCCAAAGTGATTGAGCATCATCAAGAAATTGATCCTGCATGGATCCGACGCTTGTTACCTTTGAAGATCGTGCTTCTTCCAGACGGTTAGGCGTCAGGTCTAGAGCATCCAAGAGGAATTGTGGATCGCCGAGTGACCAAGTCTGTGAAGGTTTGGAAGTCGCTCAAGACTTACCACGAGTGATTGGACGAGGTCCTGTGACCTTAGTTCAAGGAGAATACGGTGAGGACTTGGTGTCCTGAGCTGCGTGCTCGGATCGGGTGTCCGGACTGTGTGTCCTCGAGTTTAAATACTCAGCCGCTCCAACCAGATGTACAATCGAGACAGCAGCTTGGAACTGGTCTACCAAATCATTGTCTTCACCAACCTAATCGGTTCTATTTCCTCAACCCTTTCATTTCCTCATTATCGTGTTGAGTATTTGTTCATATCTGTGTTTGAAGACTTTGATCAAGACTTTCTCAATTTCCTCAGCTCAATTTCTTCACCGCTTGTCTTCATCCCGTGTTATCCTCGTGATTACGCTTTCAGACTGTGATTGTCTTCATTTCATCATGATGACTATGCTTGTAATCTGTTATGTTTACTTCGAGTACTTATTCCGCTGCAAGTAGTTCTTCGCTAAGGAATTTCCTCACCAAAGAAATTCCTCATTGAAGAATTCATAAAATCGCCTATTCACCCCCCTCTAGTCGATATAACGCACGTTCAATAGTTATCAGAGCAAGGTACTCCCTTGTTCTGAGTGATTTAGGTTTAACAACCTGGAGTATTATTTATGTAGACCGCAGGTATGAACAAGGTCTCAGCAGGCTGTCCTACCTTCGATGGGACGGACTACCCCATCGAAGAACAAAATGCGAATGCATCTTGAAGCAATTGACAATGATCTACGGTATGTTGTGAAAAAGGTGTTTCCTCACCACACCTTCTCCGAATGATGCCGATGTGAAGAGATTCAAGCAACTCGATTCTCAAGCGAAGAATATCATATGTGGCCATCCGAGCAAAGGTCAATATGGAAGAGTGAGTGCTTTGGAATCGCCAAACTCATCCGGGACAGCTGTCCAAAGTAAATGAAGGTGTTTCAACTCAGCGTGACTCTCGAGTTGATGTTCTTAGGAATCTCTTCAACCGCTTCAAAAGACTCGACAATAAAAATGTTCAACAAACCTTCGATCGCCTCACTGACATCTCAAATGAGCTTCAAGCACTGGGTGCCACTGACAACACCGACCATGAGGTGGTGAAGAAATTGCTAAGATCGCTTGATTCCTCATTTGATACTCGCACCGATGATACAAGAACGAAGTTGACTACAAGTCTCTTGATCCTGCCGATATCCTCGAAAGGCTAAATACTCACGAAGTTCCAAATTTTGTCAAAAGAGAGATCTCTATGGTTACTGCTATGAAAACACGTGCCTCAAGGCCAAGGTCAGGTCCGAATCCGAGAGTGAAGACTCGGTAGTAGCCTAGGAGATCCTCAAGAATTTGGCCAGAGCTAGCACCGCCGTGAAGAAATTCCAGAAATTCTCAAGACGTGGTTGCTTTGGAAAATCCTCAAGAAGCGGTGATTCCTCATCTAGTGACTATAAGAGAAGACTTTGTCACAGATGCAAGAAACCTGGTCACTATATCCAAGATTGTCCTCGGTGGGAAAAGGAATTAAGAAAGAAGAAACACAAGGATTACGCCTCGATGACGTGAAGAAGAAAAAGAAATCATCAAAATCTTCATCATCAAAATCCTCAAAACCTTCTTCTCACAAGAAGAGCAGCTCCAAAAAGGCTCGGGCATTCATTGGCAAGGAAATGGACTCAAGCTGAATCGAGGAAAATGAGGAAGAGGAGGAGTCCAAGAATCCGAATCTGGTGTGGCTAGTCCGGCTCTTGCTATCGCTTTTGTTAGCAAGTCCCTCTTCAACATCAAGAAACCGACTCACGACAAGCCCGATGAGGATGATGATGACTACGCCCCACCTATTGCTTCATGGCAAAAGGTGCTAAGGTACTAAATTTCACCTCCTCCGAATCTAGTGAAAATGAATCGATGAGGATCTCAAGCCCAGCTACTCTAAACTTGCTAAGATTGCTATAAAACAACAAAGGGCTTTTGAGAAGGTTCAAAACATGCTAGATAAGAGTGATGATATGTTAGGTGAAGAAATGGATCGCACTCAAGCCCTGACTGAAAATCTTCAGAGACTTCAGCCCATGCTTGACAACCTTCAAGGTCATCATAACACTCTCTTATCTGATCATGAGAAACTTTCTTATGAATTTCTTCAAAGAAAGCAAGATCTTGAGAAGCTAAGAGTGAGTTATGAAGATCTTCGTAGGAGCGCGATTCATTACTTGCTCAACAAATCAGCGCTTCTCAAGAAGAATTTGTTCCTCCATGCTTAAAGTGCATTGAACGTGAAACTGCTAATTCTTCACCGATGTTCAAATGCTTCAACTGTTACAAATTCTTCACCTGCCTCTGCTATCACTAATTCCTCATCCGAGGACATTGCTAGTATCACCGACGATGCAGATCGAAGGAATTGTACATGACAGGCATGTACAAAAGCCTCAAAGGGCATCGACTCTTTGTGATGTGCTTAAAAGCAGATCCTCAATAGGAACCCTAGGAAAGAGGGCAATGCCTTTGAGAGGAAACTCAATGCCGATGGAACGTATTGGAAGCCCGAAAGCAGTATCCCAAAACCTCATGGGTTGCTGCAAAGGGACCTCCAGTTGATCCATCTACCTTATCTGGTTTTACGTATGAATTTCCTCATTCTCACGATGAGTCATTTGAATCCAACTATAAACTGTTCAAAAATCAGAATGGTGAAGTATTTGCTAGATATGTTGGCACTAATCGCAGGAACGGTTCCCTATGAAGAAAATCTGGGTTCCCAAGAAGTGCCTTGAAAGTCTTCAGGTGAATGTCCTCATGACACCACCAGTGAAGAATAGGAACCCCAGATCAAATTCTTTATATGGACCAAATTCTTCATATGGATCCAAGTCCTCATACGGACCAAATTCCTCACGTGGATCAAATTCCTCAAAAGGATCAAAGTCCTCATATGATTATCATCGTGCTAACAACTCTGCTTCGCAGGTAGAGCTAAGGGCTATGAATATGTGCATTACTCTTCAAATCAATATGTTCATAAGTCCTCAAGAATTTCTCTCGCTTATTCATATGCTTACCCTAACCCCTCTTATGTGAAACGAAATGGTTTGGCCTCTATGCCACCATTCTCGTATGATGCTCGCAGAATGATGAACTCTTTGCCACCCCTTCAGATGTGGGTGGTGAAGAAAAGGAACTAATCTCTTCTGCAGGGTCAGGTCTCCAGACGCGTGCCTAAACGTCTCAAGAATTTGTCGGGGCCCGACAAAATGCACGAAAGGACGCAGGCTAATCATGATGAAATGAACTTTCATTTCACACGCCCTCCCATCGCTTATCTGAATACCGACCGATGAAATTCATCTCGATGAACTTGATATCATATTCTTCACCGATGAAGTATATGAGATCGTAAGTTGTACTAATTCATCCGCAGGATGATCAACCCAAAGCCACCGAAAGTGGGTTCTCGATAGTGGATGTACAAATCACATGACCGGTGACAAGAATCTATTGATGGATGCTACCTTATCACCGTCACATCTCAAGCATATCATCTTTGGCCGACAAAGGCAAAAGTCGTATTGGGACTTGGTAAGGTTGCTATCTCTAAGGACATGCACATGGACAAAGTCATGCTTGTTGAGTCTTTAGGATATAACCTCATGTCAGTCTCAATGCTTTGTGATCTTGATATGGTTGTTATCTTTGGCAAGTATCGTTGTGTTGTGATTATGGAAGTTTACAATTCGAAAGTCTTCAAGGCTTTAGGAGAGGAGACTTGTATATTGTTGACTTCTCTACAGGACCACAACCAGCCGTGTGCCTACTTGCAAAAGCTTCGTAAGGCTGGCTATGGCATCGACGACTTGGTCACGCAGGCATGAGGAATTTGCACACGCCATGAAGAAGAAGCATGTCATTGGCATTGAGAATGTCAAATTCCTCAAGGATCACCTATGCGGAGCCCGTGAAGTCGGAAAATGACCAAGGCCAAGCATCCAAATAAGACTATCATGACCACTACTCGTCCCTTCAATTGCTTCACATGGACCTCTTTGGTCCCAATCATTATTCAGCTATCGTTAATGAAGCATCACTATATGGCTTTGTTATTGTTGATGATTACTCTCGTTACACATGGGTACACATTGTTACTTACAAAAATCAAGTGCGTGAAGTCTTCAAACGATTTTCCTCGAGGGCTTCAACTAACTTTGGTGTGAAGATCAAGCACATCAGAGTGACAATGGAACCGAAGTTCAAGAATTCGGTCTTGATGACTATCTTGATGAACTTGGTATCACTCATGAGTTATCTGCTCCTTATACTCCTCAAAGAAATGGCATCGTGGAGCGCAAGAATGTAACTCTTGTTGAGATGGCTCGCACTATGCTTGATGAATACAAAACGCCTAGTCGCTTCGGATTGAAGCAATTGACACCGCGCCACATCATCAACAGAGTATATCTTCACAAATTCTTCAAGAAGACTGCCTATGAACTCCTCATCGACAAGAAACCTAACGTAAGTTATTTCAAAGTCTTGATTGCTAAATGCTGGATTAGAGATCCTCACCACAACTCTAAATTTGCACCAAAAGCACATGAAGGTTTTATGCTTGGTTACGTAAAGGACTCGCACACCTACAGTAGTCTTCAACATCGCTCTTCACAAGATTGTTGACATCAGAGATGTGCGGTTCGATGAAACTAATGGCTCGCAAAGAGAGCACCTACCTTCTGTGTTAGACGAACCAGCACCGAGGATTCTATCAGGTTCAAGGCAACCGAGGATGTCATTCCCATCAAGAAACTGCTGAAGAATTCATTCCTCAGACGTGAAGAACGCCGAGCTGATGCACCTCAAGATAATGTCAAGAAAATGGTGCCGAGGAAAATGATCAAATTCCTCGACGACAACCAGCTCATCCTCGCGTTGCAAAAAGAAGTGCAAGTTGACAAGATCATCGATGACATTGAAGCGCCAGTCCTCTCACACGCTCAAAAGCTTCACATTTATCTAACTTTTGTGGGCACTATGCTTTTGTCTCTATCACAGAGCCCTCTAAGGTAGATGAAGCATTTCGAGCCGGAGTGGATTCAGGCCATGCAAGAAGAATTACATCAGTTCGAGCTCAACAATGTCCGGAACTGGTCAAACGTCCGGATCCTCGCAAGCATAATATCATTGGCACAAAGTGGATCTATCGCAACAAGCAAGATGAAAATGGTCTTGTGGTGAGGAATAAGGCACGACTAGTAGCTCAAGGCTACACGCAGGTTGAAGGAATTGACTTCGATGAAACTTTTGCACTGCCGCTAGACTTGAGTCTATTCAAGCATATTACTCGCCTATGCTAACCATCACAATATCACTTTATATCAAATGGATGTGAAAAGTGCATTCCTCAATGGTAAGCTTGAGGAAGAAGTATATGTTGCTCAACCCCTGTGTTTTGAAGATCCAAAGAATCTCGACAAAGTCTTCAGACTCAATAAGGCCCTCTATGGCCTCAAGCAAGCCCTCGTATGCGTGGTATGATACATTGAAGGAATTCTTCGTGAAGAATGGCTTCACACCTGGTTCACTCGATCCTACTCTCTTTACTAAATCTTATGATGGTGAACTTTTGTGTGCCAAATATATGTTGATGATATTATCTTTGGTCAGATCGACCAACGCTTATAGTGATGAATTTGCCTACATGATGAGTGAAGAATATCAAATGTCTATGATGGGAGAGTTGAAATTCTTCTTAGGTCTTCAAATTCACAACAACACAATGGCATATTCATATCTCAGAGAAATACCTCAAAGATGTCCTCAAGAAATTCGGCATGCAAGACTGCAAAGGTGTCAAAATTCCTATGCCCACAAATGGCCATCTATGCAATCGATGAAAATGGTATTGACTTCGATCACAAGGTATACCGCTCCATGATTGGTTCCTTATTGTACTTATGTGCATCTAGGCCAGATATAATGCTTAGTGTTTGCATGTGTGCCCGATTTCAAGCTACACCAAGGAATCACACCATAAGGCTGTGAAGCATATTCTTCGATATCTAGCTCACACACCAACACTAGGATTATGGTACCCCAAGGGCTCTACTTTTGATCTCATTGGATATTCTCGACTGACTATGCTGGTGATCGTGTGGACCACAAGTCAACATCTGGTACTTGTCATTTCCTCGGACGATCTTTGGTCCGTTGGTCCTCGAAGAAACAGAATCACGTATCACCGCTTCATCATGGAAGCTGAATACATTGCTGCTGGCTCGTGTTGTGCTCAATTGCTGTGGATGAAGCAAACTCTCAAGGACTACGGCATCAACGTGAAGAATGTGCCTCTCTATTGTGACAATGAGAGTGCCATCAAGATTGCTCACAACCCAGTTCAGCACTCGAAGACAAAGCACATTCAAATTCGTCATCATTTTCTTCGTGATCATGTGTTGAAGGGCGACATCTCCATCGAAAGCACGTGAAGACTCAAGAACAGCTAGCTGATATCTTCACTAAGCACCTGGATGAGAAGAAATTTAGCAAGTTGCGGTGTGAGCTAAATATCTTAGAATCTTCGAATGTTCTTTGAAAAGGACACACATCCTAACACTTATGCAAAATTGATGACTTAGATGTGCAACACATGAAGAAACGTTTTCTTCAATCAATGAAGAATAACACTCTAAGTGTGAAGAAATTAATGAAGAAATTGATTCTCGTAACCCTACGACAATTGTACGCTGTGTCTGAAATCATCATTCTTATATGGTGGGTCACGCCACCACCAAAGTTGAAATCTTCAATTTAAGTTTTTCCTCGCTTTTGAAATTCTTCGCTTTTTCAAATTCTTCAACTTTGCAAAATCTTCACTACTTCCGTCGCCTTTCTTCATTGGCTATATATATATATATGGGTTTATGTCCTCTACAAAGATTCACTTATGGCTATTTCCTCAAGTCGCTTTTTATGCTAAGTGAATGTGATCGGACCCTTCCCCTCTATGCTATACTCAACCCAATCCATTCACAAATTCTTCATGTGCTCTACTTTGAAACTCGTTCAAAATCTTCATCAAGGCCCTTGATAGTGAAGAAATTATGAACGGAACTTTAAAACGAATCTTATCCAAACCTTCGCTTTTGCCATTAAACCGCTCCGCATCCCACGATGCATTACTTTATTCACCCACGATCAGACACGATCTCCACTACACAAGACGTGGGTGATACATGTAGTGAGAAGGGAAATGGTCAGGCATGTTCGTCCCTAAATCTTCAAGCGACCCGCTTTTCACCGCGCCTATAAATATCCCTCTCCCTTCCTCACTCTTTTACTCTGCTCGACCTCTCTCTCCGCCGAGTTCCTCAAACCCTAGCGCCGCCGCTTACTCCATCGTCAGCCGGTGAGGAAAAGCTTCATCGCCTTGACCTCGTCAGCCGACGTACTCGCTACCGACAAGGAAATCTTCACTCCGCTGTCAGCCAGAAGCTGTCTTCCTCCGCCAAGTTAGGGCGTGGAAGATCTGAACGGATTTAACTTCCCAACTGTTCTTCTCGGTTAAATCGTGTTCTTCACTTCGTAATTAAAAGTTACTTTTATTACTCGCTTTGATTCTCAAATTTTCTTCAAATTCTTCAAAGGTGTTTATTCCTCAAATCTTCACACATATGAACACCTTAAATCTCTTGACTCGCTTCTCTAAGCTATGATTTTCTTCAAGATTCCTCAATTGTGTGGATCCTCGATCTATACAACTCGAACCTAAGACAAAGAACGCTTAGTAAAATTCTTCAAGGCTCATCTGGTCAAATCCTCAAAACTTGTTTTTTTGAAAACCTTCCGAGAACGCATATGACCTCTCCAAATTCCTCGCACCTATACTGTTCACAGGTACAAATGTCCGCTGAATCCCTAGGTTCTCATCAACTTAACTCATTTGCAGCGTTCCTCGAAGAAAACTGCACACTTCTTCAGAGAACTCAATTGTTCAATTTCCTCAATCAAGAAAATGGCAGATGGTAAGAAGCCACGTAAGGGAGGAAAGAAACCCGAGGTTATGACTGCGTTTGAAATCCCCGAGGATATATATGCCGACTAATGCACACCAGATGAAGAAAGAAAAAATCAACGCAAGGTGCGATTCGTAAGATTGAACGGAGATGGGCACGGAATGGAGGGAATATAGATATGTAACTCCTAAGTACATGAAGAAATTCGCTCTAATCCTCCATGCCCAAGAGCTCCTTTGGCACTGCCAAATAGCTGATCCCACAAGCATCAAACGAGGTGAGGACTTTCCGAGGAATGGGCTAAACGCCAAGCAAAATTGGCAAAGCAAGCAAAGGAGGCAAGAAGAAATTCAATGAGGATTCTGCCACTGCCATCGCCTGAGGTCTCGGTCAAACCGAGGAAATCAATGCAAAAGAAGCCTGCTCATAAGCCAAGTGCTTCATCATCTGCCCTCACGGCCAAGTTCCTCAAAGCACCTTCCAAGCAAATTCCTCAAACTGCTGCTCCACCAAAGTCCTCAACAGCTCCGTCAAAACCTTCACCTCGTGCACCTAGCTACATGTCAAAGGACTGCTGGCTTTTCAATTGCCTCGAGCATCTCTCAAGTTCCTCGGCTCCCATTTCTTCAACTGGTCCGACTCAGCTGAAGACCAAAGCAACAGCTGGACGAGGTCCTCGGCCTAGCCCGACGAAGAAAATGGTTGCATTCCATGTGCCATCTGATGATGAGGCATCTGATGAAGAACTCGCGGAAATCATCAGAGACCGTCAAGTAAGGGCCGCTAGAGCCAAAGGTACATCTGTGCCACTGCTATTGGACCCAAAGAAAGTCCTCGACTTTATTGATCTCTGGCACAATGATCCCAATACCCCTCTGCCTGACCTTCATTTGACACCTGGACAAAGTCATATGTTGACTCACTTCCCATTCTATGCGGATACGTGAGGTGAGGTCGGATTGGTCGAGTGGGGCGGCCGCCCTTAGGTTGTTGGGCCGAGCCCCGACCCCGCCCCTCTATAAAAAGGGGAGAGGGACAACGTCCTTCTGCATTCATCTCCTTCCTGCTTGGTCCCTTTCTTCCACTCGCCATGGTGAGAGGGTGCGCTGACGCTCCAATGGCGGCGATGAGGGCTTCTGCTCGATAGCATGTCCCCCCTCGTACAGAGCTCATGGCGGTGGAGCCCGCTGTGAGAGGAAGAGGGAGGGGCAAGGCCGAGGCTGACGTGGCGCTCGGAGGAGAGGAGGACGGGGTGGCGCATCGACCGCGCTTCCGCCAGTGGCTCTCCCCCCAATGGAGGGCCATGTTGGAGACCAGCCCCGCGAGTTCTTCATCAGGCTGTACAAGCCAGTGTGTGGTCACCTCCACCTCCCCACCCCGTTTGCTCGGGTAATGGAGCTTGACCCGCCATAGGCCTTGAGGCTGCATATGAGGGGCTGCGGGAACGACGACATGTGGGTCGATGTCGACTTCCCCGCCCCTCACATCATGTACCTCCGCCGTGGGTGGAAGACCTTTGCCCGTGCCCATAGACTGTCGGAGGGGCACACTCTCCAGTTCAAGTTAATGGAGAACGGCGTGCTCTCCGTCAAGGTCTTCGGGCGCTCGGGAACCCGCTCAGGGTGCTGCGTGGAGAGCTCCACCGACAATGAAACCTCCTCCTCGAGCGACAGTGACGAGGAGGACAACGACAACGACGACAACGGTAGCGGGCGGGAGGACGCCGATTCCGACTCCGGCTGACTATCGATGGCAGCACCATCATCTGCATCGCCCTCTGCTACCTCTTGAGCATTGCGTTGGTTTTCCCTTGAAGAGGAAAGGGTGATGCAATAAAGCAGTGTAAGTATTTCCCTCAGTTTATGAGAACCAAGGTATCAATCTAGTAGGAGACCATGCACGAGTCCCTCGCACCTACACAAACAAATAAATCCTCGCAACCAACGCGAGAAGGGGTTGTCAATCCCTACATGGTCACTTACGAGAGTGAGATCTGATAGATATGATAAGATAATGTTTTTGGTAAATAATAAAGATGCAAAGTAAAATAAAAGACAATGAAAATAACTAAGTGTTGGAAGATTAATATGATGGAAAATAGACCCGGGGGCCATAGGTTTCACTAGTGGCTTCCCTCGAGAGCATAAGTATTACGGTGGGTGAACAAATTACTGTTGAGCAATTGATAGAATTGAGCATAGTTATGAGAATACCTAGGTATGATCATGTATATAGGCATCATATACGAGACAAGTAGACCGACTCCTTCCTGCATCTACTACTATTACTCCACACATCGACCGCTATCCAGCATGCATCTAGAGTGTTAAGTTCAAAAGAACAGTGTAACGCTTTAAGCAAGATGACATGATGTAGAGGGATAAAATCATGCAATATGATATAAACCCCATCTTGTTATCCTCGATGGCAACAATACAATACGTGCCTTGCTGCCCTGTCATCCGGGAAAGGACACCGCAAGATTGAACCCAAAGCTAAGCACTTCTCCCATTGCAAGAAAGATCAATCTAGTAGGCCAAACCAAACTGATAATTCAAAGAGACTTGCAAAGATAACCAATCATACATAAAAGAATTCAGAGGAGATTCAAATATTGTTCATAGATAAACTTGATCATAAACCCACAATTCATCGGTCTTACAAACACACCGCAAAAGAAGATTACATCGAATAGATCTCCACAAGAGAGGGGGAGAACATTGTATTGAGATCCAAAAGAGAGAAGAAGCCATCTAGCTAATAACTATGGACCCGAAGGTCTGAGGTAAACTACTCACACATCATCGGAGAGGCTATGGTGTTGATGTAGAAGCCCTGTATGATCGATGCCCCCTCCGGCGGAGCTCCAGAACAGGCCCCAAGATGGGATCTCACGGGTACAGAAGGTTGCGGTGGTGGAATTAGGTTTTTGGCTCCGTATTTGGTAGTTTCGGGGTACGTAGATATATATATAGGAGGAATGAGTACGTCGATGGAGCAACGTGGGGCCCACGAGGGTGGAGGGCGCGCCTGGGGGGGGGGGGGGGGGTTAGGCGCCCCCCCTACCTCGTGCCCTCCTGGTTGATGTATTGACGTAGGGTCCAAGTCCTCTGGATCACGTTCGTTCTGAAAATCACATTCCCGAAGGTTTCATTCAGTTTGGACTCCGTTTGATATTCTTTTTCTGCGAAACTCTGAAATAGGCAAAAAACAGCAATTCTGGGCTGGGCCTTCGGTTAATAGGTTAGTCCCAAAAATAATATAAAAGTGTATAATAAAGCCCATTAATGTCCAAAACAGAATATAATATAGCATGGAACAATAAAAAATTATAGATACGTTGGAGACGTATCAAGCATCCCCAAGCATAATTCCTGCTCGTCCTCGAGTAGGTAAATAATAAAAACATATTTTTTGATGTGGAGTGCTACTTAGCATAATTTCAATATAATTCTTCTTATTGTGGCATGAATGTTCGGATTTGATATGATTCAAGATAAAAGTTTAATGTTGACATAAAACAATAATACTTCAAGCATACTAACTAAGCAATTATGTCTTATGAAAATAACATAGCCAAAGCAAGTTATCCCTACAAAATCATATAGTCCTGCTATGCTCCATCTTCCCCACAAAAATATTCATATCATGTACCTAATTCGGTTTTAGCCAAGCAATTGGTTCATACTTTTAACGCGCTTTTAGCCTTTTCAACTCTTACACAATACATGAGCGCAAGCCATGGATATAGCACTATGGTGGACTAAGGTATAATGGTAGGGGTTATGTGGGAAGACAAAAAGGAGAAAGTCTCACATCAACGAGGCTAATCAACGGCTATGGAGATGCCCATCAATTGATGTTAATGCGAGGAGTAGGGATTGCCATGCAACGGATGCACTAGAGCTATAAGTGTATGAAAGCTCAAAAAGAAACTAAGTGGGCGTGCATCCAACTTGCTTGCTCATGAAGACCTCGGGCATTTGAGGAAGCCCATCATTGGAATATACAAGCCAAGTTCTATAATGAAATTTCCCACTAGTATATGAAAGTGACAAAATGAGAGGCTCTCTATTATGAAGATCACGGTGCTACTTTGAAGCACAAGTGCGGTTAAAGGATAGTAACATTGTCCCTTCTCTCTTTTTCTCTCATTTTTTTATTTGGGCCTTTTCTCTTTTTTTATGGCCTCCTTTTTTTTATTTAGTCCGGAGTCTCATCCCGACTTGTGGGGGAATCATAGTCTCCATCATCCTTTCCTCACTTGGGACAATGCTCTAATAATGATGATCATCACACTTTTATTTACTTACAATCCATGAATTACAACTCTATGCTTAGAACAAAACATGACTCTATATGAATGCCTCAGGCGGTGTACCGGGATATGCAATGAATCAAGAGCGACATGTATGAAAGAATTATGAACGGTGGCTTTGCCACAAATACAATGTCAATTACATGATCATGCAAAGCAATATGACAATAATGGAGCATGTCATGATAAACGAAACGGTGAAAGTTGCATGGCAATATATCTCGGAATGGCTATGGAAATGCCAGGATAGATAGGTATGGTGGCTGTTTTGAGGAAGATATAAGGAGGTTTATGCGTGATAGAGCGTATCATATCACGGAGTTTGGATGCACCGGCGAAGTTTGCACCAACTCTCAAGGTGAGAAAGGGCAATGCACGGTACCGAAGAGGCTAGAAAATTAAGGAAAGGTAAGTGTGCTTATAATACATGGACTCACGGTAGTCATGAAGAACTCATATACTTATTGCAAAATTTATTAGCCCTCAAGCAAAGTACTACTACGCATGCTCCTAGGGAAGGGTTGGTAGGAGTTAACCATCGCCGATCCCGACCGCCACACAAAGGAAGACAATCAACAAATACCTCATGCTCCGACTTCGTTACATAACGGTTCACCATACGTGCATGCTACGGGAATCACAAACTCCAACACATGTATTTTTCAATTCCACAATTACTCAACTAGCACAACTATGATATTACCACCTTTATATCTCAAAACAATTATCAAACATCAAATTTCTCATGATATTAATTAAAGCAAATTGCCATGCTATTTCAAGATCCTCAAAATAAGTGAAGCACGAGAAATCAATAGTTTCTATACAACAAATCCACCATCGTGCTCTAAAAGACATAAGTGAAGCACTAGAGCAAAGCTATATAGCTCAAAAAATATATGTGAAGCACATAAAGTATTCTAATAAATTCCGAATCAAGCGTGACTCTCTCAAAAGGTGTGTACATCAAGGATGATTGTGGTAAACTAACAAATAAAGACTCAAATAATACAAGACTCTCCAAGCAAAACACATATCATGTGGTGAATAAAAATATAGCTCCAAGTAAAGTTACCGATGGAAGTAGAAGAAAGAGGGGATGCCTTCCGGGGCATCCCCAAGCTTTGGCTTTTAGGTGTCCTTAGATTATCTTGGGGTGCCATGGGCATCCCCAAGCTTATGCTCTTGCCACTCCTTGTTCCATAATCCATCAAATCTTTCACCCAAAACTTGAAAACTTCACAACACAAAACTCAGCAGAAAATCTCGTGAGCTCAGTCAGCGAAAGGAAACAAAAGACCACTTCAAGGTACTTTAATGAACAAATTCTTTATTTATATTGGTGTTAAAACTACTGTATTACAACTTCTCTATGGTTTATAAACTATTTTACTAGCCATAGATTCATCAAAATAAGCAAACAACACACGAAAAATAGAATCTGTAAAAAACAGAACAGTCTGTAGTAATCTGTAACTAACCCAAACTTATGAACTCTAAAAAATCTACCAAAATAGGAAAACCTAGACAATTTGTTTATTGATCATAAGCAATTGGAATAAATATTTTATCACGTTCTGGTGATTTTTAACAATTATTTTCGTGAACAGAAAGTTTCTGCAATTTTCAGCAAGATCAAATAACTATCATCCAAGAAGATCCTATAGGTTAAACTTGGCACAAACACTAATCAAAACATAAAAAACACATCTAACCAGAGGCTAGATCCAAGATTTATTCCTAAACAGAAGCAAAAAAACTAAAAATAAAATTGGGTTGCCTCCCAACAAGCGCTATCGTTTAACGCCCCTAGCTTGGCATTGAGATTTCGATGATGCTCACATGAAAGACAAGAATTGAAGCACAAAGAGAGCATCAAAGAACACGTGATAAATACATCTAAGTCTAACGTACTTCCTATGCATAGGAATTTTATAAGCAAACAAATTATCAAGACAAGCAAAAACTAGCATATGCAAGGAAGTGGAAAGAAACAATAGCAAT
This sequence comes from Aegilops bicornis, assembly GCA_021605145.1. Lineage (NCBI taxonomy): Eukaryota > Viridiplantae > Streptophyta > Magnoliopsida > Poales > Poaceae > Aegilops > Aegilops bicornis. The sequence goes on from CM038674.1 coordinate 414,350,020, forward strand.
CTCAACATGACGAGAGGTAATTTAGTAAGATAAAGATTTCTACAACCATATTTTCCTCTCTCATAATAATTACATGTAGGATCATGGGAAAATTCAATAAAATAGCTATCACATAACATATTCTCAACACGATCCACATGCATGCAAAGTTGACACTCTTCCAAAATAGTGGGATTAACATTAACTAAAGTCATGACCTCTCCAAACCCACTTTTATCAAAAACTTCATAAGATTGAACATTCTCCAAATATGTGGGATCTAAAGATGACACTCTTCCAAACCCACTTTCAGTAATATTGGAAACACTATTATCAATCTCATATTCATCATGGGGATTAAATAAATTTTCAAGATCACAAGAAGAATGACGCCAATCATGATCATTGCAACAAATAGTAGTCATAGCAAAACTAGCATCCCCAAGCTTAGGGTTTTGCATATTATTAGCAAAATTGACATTAATAGAATTTATAATAACAACATTGCAATCATTCTTTTTATTCAAAGATCTATTGTGAATCACTTCATAAGTTTCTTCTTTCAACACTTCATCACAATTTTCAGATTCACGAATTTCAAGCAAAACCTCATAAAGATAATCTAGTGCACAAAACTCACTAGCAATAGGTTCATCATAATTGGGTCTCTTAAAGAGATTAGCAAGTAGATGAGGATCCATAAACTTTTAGCAAGCAAAGATGCAAGCAAAAAGAAGGCACATGGTAACACGAGCAAACAGAAGGACAAAGGGAAGAGGGGCAAATAAAACGGCAAGGCTGAAGTGGGGGAGAGGAAAATGAGAGGCAAATGGCAAATAATGTAATGCGAGGGATAAGGGTTTGTGACGGGTACTTGGTATGTTGAGTTTTGCGTAGACTCCCCGGTAACGGCGCCAAAAATCCTTCTTGCTACCTCTTTAGCACTGCGTTGGTTTTCCCTTGAAGAGGAAAGGGTGATGCAGTAAAGCAGCGTAAGTATTTCCCTCAGTTTATGAGAACCAAGGTATCAATCCAGTAGGAGACCACACATGAGTCCCTCTCACCTACACAAACAAATAAATCCTCGCAACCAACGCGATAAGGGGTTGTCAATCCCTACACGGTCACTTACGAGAGTGAGATCTGATAGATATGATAAGATAATATTTTTGGTATTTTTATAATAAAGATGCAAAGTAAAATAAAAGGCAATGAAAATAACTAAGTGTTGGAAGATTAATATGATGGAAAATAGACCCGGGGCCATAGGTTTCACTAGTGGCTTCTCTCAAGAGCATAACTATTACGCTGGGTGAACAAATTACTGTTGAGCAATTGATAGAATTGAGCATAGTTATGAGAATATCTAGGTATGATCATGTATATAGGCACCATGTCCGAGACAAGTAGACCGACTCCTGCCTGCATCTACTACTATTACTCCACACATCGACCGCTATCCAAAGATGCATCTAGAGTATTAAGTTCAAAAGAATAGAGTAACGCTTAAGCAAGATGACATGATGTAGAGGATAAACTCATGCAATATGATACAGACCCCATCTTGTTATCATCGATGGCAACAATACAATACGTGCCTTGCTGCCCTCGCACACCTTGGGAAAGGACACCGCAAGATTGAACCCAAAGCTAAGCACTTCTCCCATTGCAAGAAAGATCAATCTAGTAGGCCAAACCAAACTGATAATTCAAAGAGACTTGCAAAGATAACCAATCATACATAAAAGAATCCAGAGGAGATTCAAATATTGTTCATAGATAAACTTGATCATAAACCCACAATTCATCGGTCTCAACAAACACACCGCAAAAGAAGATTACATAGAATAGATCTCCATGAGAGAGGGGGAGAACATTGTATTGAGATCCAAAAAGAGAGAAGAAGCCATCTAGCTAATAATTATGGACCCGAAGGTCTGAGGTAAACTACTCACACATCATCGGAGAGGCTATGGTGTTTATGTAGAAGCCCTCCATGATCGATGCCCACTCCGGCGGAGCTCTGAAATAGGCCCCAAGATGGGATCTCACGGGTACAGAAGGTTGCGGTGGTGGAATTAGGTTTTTGGCTCCGTATCTGGTAGTTTGGGGGTACGTAGGTATATATAGGAGGAAGGAGTACATCGGTGGAGCAACGTGGGGCCCACGAGGGTGGAGGGCGCGCCTGGGGGGGGGGGGGGGGGGTAGGCGCGCCCCCCTACCACGTGCCCTCCGGGTTTATTTGTTGAAATAGGGTCCAAGTCCTCTCGGATCACGCTCGTTCCGAAAATCACGTTCTCAAGGTTTCATTCCGCTTGGACTCCGTTTGATATTCTTTTTTCTGCGAAACTGAAATAGGCAAAAAACAACAATTCTGGGTTGGGCCTCCGGTTAATAGGTTAGTCCCAAAAATATTATAAAAGTGTATAGTAAAGCCCATTAATGTCCAAAACAGAATATAATATAGCATGGAATAATAAAAAATTATAGATACGTTGGAGACGTATCACCCTCCTCCCTCGGCCACGTGCCTTGCCGAGGGCAATTCCCGCCATGCTCTCCATCGGTGCCTTCCCTGTCGCCTCTTCTTTGCCTTCACCTGCCACACCTGGAAGGAAAGGGGCAAGAACGGAGATCACAGGGCACTTATCTTTCTTTTAGCTTGTAGGCACTTGCCAAATCTTAATTTCTAAATAATGTAATCTCTCGAGCCCATGCTTGTGTCCTCAGAACATTCAGACTTGTATCAAGATGTCAATCAAAAGACCGGCCTTGCGGGAACCCATGCATGTATACGTCCATGCAGAGGCGAGAAGCCTCTTTAATACAAGTAAACGAGTTTCCCCGGCAAGCTATCCTGCCGGTGCCCTCTATGCCTGCCGGAGAATCACATCTACCGGGTTACAAACAAAGGGTCCAGCCCCTCGTCAATCTTCTTTTAGCAAATGCTACTACGACCATTCTGACCGAAGCAGCGTTCGGGCCAGGGATGGGAGCACCCGAGTTTAAAAGAGAGTGGCGAGGTTTTCTAATGCACAAGTCATAGGTTATGAACATGAATGGGCAAGAGGTGAACTTTATCTGTTTGGTTTGCCAGGGATTGTCGTGCCGGGCAGTCTTCCCAACTTCTTGTTGGAGCCGGGTCCTTGGCGGAATCGAGCGTCCTTGCCGCAGCTGGAAAGAAGAGAGGAAAGGAGCATGGAACCTTGGCGGTCCATTAACATTTGTTGGAATCAAAAAGCAGTACAATATCCTGGACAAGCATGTATATACGTATACACATAAACATGGAAATCAACGGGAAACTGTACATACTAAGTTTTTTTTGCCTGACTGCAGGCATGTGGCCTCATACCGCTTTTGTACATAGGTTACATGCCTTGCCGGGCAAGGCTAGTACAAAAAAGGGGTTGTCGGGGCTCCAAGAACCGCGCCTTTAGGGGTAAAATTTGCGAAGATGTTCGATATTCCGTGAATTGCTTACCGGTATGTTATCTTCGGGCCTCTGTATGGATCAAGGCCGCCCGGTGACCGGGGATACCCGATAAGGACCTTCCCACTTTGGCGTCAACTTGTTTGAACTCTTGGCGGATTGGATTCGCCGAAGAACAAGGTCACCTTCCTCAAGGCTTCGGGCGTGAACCTTGCGGCTATGGTAGCGGTGCAAAGCTTGCTAGTTGCGAGCGGCTCGCACAACAGCCTGAAGACGATCTTCCTCAAGGAGCGTCGCATCATCTTGGCGCAACTGCTCTTGATCAAGCTCATCATAAGCGAGCACTCGAGGTGACCCGTATATGAGTTCTGTGGGGAGAACTGCTTCTGCCCCGTATACCAGGGCAAAGGGTGTCTGGCCAGTGGCTCGATTTGGTGTCGTTCTGATCGACAAAGAACCGTTGGCAACTCATCAATCCAGCTCCTTCCACACTTGTGTAGCCTATCAAAAGTTCTGGTCTTGAGGCCTCGCGATACTTCTGCATCCGCCCTCTCAGCCTGGCCGTCACTTCTAGGATGAGCAACAGAAGCAAAACAAACCTTGCTGCCGAGCTCTTAGATGTATTGCACGAAGGTGCGGCTCGTGCACTGCGTGCCGTTGTCGGTGATGACTCTATTTGGCACACCAAAACGGCAGACTAGTCCTTTGAATAACTTGACGGCTGATTGTGTTGTCACCTTTCTCACCAGTTCCACTTCCTGCCACTTTGTGAACTTGTCGATCGCGACGTACAAGTACTCAAAGCCCCCGACAGCACGGGAAAGGGGCCCAGTATGTCGAGCCCCCATACCGTAAATGGCCAGGAAAGAGGGATTGTGTGAAGAGCTTGGGCTGGTTGATCAAGCTTCTTTGAGTGGAACTGGCATGCTTCACACTTGGTTACTAGTGCAGTTGCATCCTGGAGAGCGGTGGGCCAGAAGAAACCTTGCCGGAATGCTTTGCCGGTAAGGGCTCTTGACCCTATGTGGGAGCCAACAGCTCCAGTCCGTCCTCCTGAGGAATGCACTTCAGTTTCATGGCATTCGGTCTCCTTCTGTATAGAGCATCATCCACAAACTGGTACATGCTGGACTGACGGGCTATTTTCTCCGCCTCTTGGGAGGCTGATCTGGCCCACCAACACCTATGGGACCGGCGGACCAAGCCCCTTTCGGTTCGGCGGGGGGCGGAGGTCGCACGAAGAGCAGATCGAGGCGGTTAACACGAAAGTTTACCCAGCTTCTGAGCTCTCCGGAGAGATAACACTCCTACTGCTGCATGTCTGAGTGTATTGAGTTCTTGCTCGGGAGCGCTGAGTGTTACAGTACACACAAGCTGCTAACGAGACCGAGCGTGAGTGTTCTCTCCTCCCCTCCTACGTTGCGCATGGGCCTCCTTTTATATGCTAAAGGGGTCTCCGACAGGTGGCAACGTAGACAAGGGTAAAAATGGAAAAGGAGTGGTTGGTACAGCTACTTGTACAGTGTATCATACCTAACCCTGACGGCAGGGGACAAAGACATTAAATGCCCGTCTACGTCGGCCTAACAGTGTAGAAAGGGACCATCAGGGGCGCCACCACTTGCCATGATGGCAATCTTGTCACCGCTTGCCATCATACTCACCGGCCGCACGGCCTCTTGCCACGCGCGCCTGGAAAGGTCCCAGGGCGACACGTTAGTGGATGTGCTGGAGCGCAGGTACAGAGTGGTGGTCTGTTTCTTAGGGAGTTCCCTTGTTTGGAGGAAACGGACGGTGCGCTGCGCCCATGCCGGAGCCTGGGGCTCGATGGCAAGGACTAAAGGCCTATCTTCGGCCGTAGGGGCAGCTTCCTCTACGGTCAGGGCTTGGGGCCCTGCCGGTGGTTGCTGCTCCCCGGCATGCTTGGGGTACCCGGCAACGTCCTTGCCGGCGGCTCTTGGGAGCTCAGGGGAAAGTACTTGCCGGGGCCTGCCTTCCTTCGCTTGTTCTGTCCTGCTAATGGCTCAACGGATTGCTGGGTTAATTGAAGCACAAAGGTACCTGGTTCCACAGGCAACTTGAGGGCAGCGCGTTTCGACAAGTCGTCATCAATGCTGTTCTCTGCTCGGGGAACATGCTCTGCTTGTAGACCGTCAAAACGCTCCACCAACTTCCTCACTTCATCCACATAGGCCTCCATCAACGGGCTCTGGTAATCCTTGTTAACTTGCTTGACGACAAGCTACGAATCACCCCTGATGATGAGCTCCCCTTATTCCAAGGTCTGCCGCGATCCTGAGACCAGCAAGCAATCCCTCGTACTCTGTAGTGTTGTTCGTTGATTTTTCCCGGGGAAAGTGCATCTGGACTACATACTTGAGGCGCTCCCCGGTGGGTGTGACGAGTAGTACGTCGACACCAGCACCTTGCAGTGAGAAAGCTCCATCAAAGTACATAATCCAATCACGGCTTGTCTCCTTGCTGGGAAGGGTGGTCTCTTGAATCTCTTCGTTGGGCGTTGAGGTCCATTCTGCTATGAACTCTGCCAAGGCTCGGCTCTTGATTGTTGAAGTACTTTTAAACTTGAGGGCAAAACTTGACAGTTCTAACGCCCACTCCACAATCCTCCCGGTTGCATCCGAGTTGTGCAATATTCATTGCAAAGGGAGGCGGGTGACGACGGTGATCTCATGCGCTTGGAAATAGTGACGCAGCTTCCTCGAGGACACAAGGAGGCCGAAAAGTAGCTTCTGTATGCCAGAATATCTTGATCTAGCCCCCTGCAAGAGGGAACTGACAAAATAAACCGGGTGCTGCATCACCTTCTTCTTCTGTTCGTTTTCGCCCACTTGCGCAGACTCCGTCTTGCCGGCATCAGGACCTGCCGGGGAGAGTTCCGACCCATCATCCGACGGCTTCGCCGCCGCCGCTGCTTCTTCCTCAAATTCTCTTTGTGCCACTGGCGCATTACTGACCACTTGATTCGTTGCCGCTAGATATAGCAGCAACGGCTCTTGCGGTTTAGGCGCGACTAGTATTAGCATGGAGGAGAGGTACCTCTTCAAATCTTGCAGCGCTGCCTCTGCCTCCGGAGTCCATTTCATTGGACCCGCCTTTTTCAAAACTTTGAAAAAGGGGAGGGCGCGCTCAACAGATTTGGAGATGAACCTACTTAGAGCAACAACGCAGCCGACGAGCCTACAGACATCCTTGACTCATCTTGGCGCCTCAATCTGCTCAATTGCTTTGATCTTGTCAGAATTTGCTTCGATTCTGTGTTGAGACACAAAGAACCCACGAAGCTTGCCAAATGGGACGCCGAACACGCACTTCTCTGGGTTGAGCTTGAGGTTGATCTTGAGCAGGTTTGCAAATGTTTCCTCCAGATCCTGCACGAGTGTGGCCTTGTCCTTGGTGTTGACCACTATATCATCCATATAAGCTTCCATATTTCTATCCAGCTGGGGCTCAAAACCAATTTGGACTGCTCGGGCAAATGTCGAACAAGCGCTTTTCAACCTGAAAGGCATCCGTACAAAACAGTACGTACCACATGGGGTGATGAACGCAGTCTTTTCTTCGTATTCCTTCATCATGAAGATCTGGTGGTATCCTGAGTAGGCGTCGAGGAACGACGACAGGTCACACCCGGCAGTGGATTCCACTATTTGGTCAATGCGTGGCAGAGGGAAAGGATCCTTTGGACAGGCTTTATTGATATCTGTATAGTCAATACACAACCTCCATTTCCCATTTGCCTTACGCACTACCACTGGATTGGCCAACCATGTGGGGTGGAGCACTCCTCTGACCAAGCCTGCCGCCTCCAACTTCCTGATCTCCTCGATGATAAACTCTTGTCGCTCCAAAGCTTGCTTTTTGACCTTCTGCTTGACGGGCCGCGCATGCGGACAGACAACAAGGTGGTGCTCAATCACCTCCCTGGGAACGCCGGGGATATCAGATGCTTGCCATGCAAACACGTCGACATTCGCCCGCAGGAAGGCGACGAGCATGCTTTCCTATTTGCTGTCAAGGGTGGAGCTTACGGTAAAAGCTCCACCCGTGCCATCCTTCCTGACGGGCACCTTCTTGGTTTCTGGTGTGGCCGCCTTGGACCTCGTGCCCCCGCTGGCGGAGCTCTCTGGCATGTCCCCAATGGGAACACGGCGCTCCGAAGAGGCGCGTTTGACGGAGGGGGTGTAGGAGTCCTTGCCAGGGTTAGAAGTCTTGCCGGAAGGGGCCTTGCCGGTTTTCTTCTCTCCTGGGGTCTCAGCGGTAGGAGAAAGTGCCTTGGCAGCAGCTGCTGCAACTGCCTCCCGGTAGAGTTGGTCGGCGCAGATGAGCGCGTCTTTCTTATTAGAGGGGACGGTGATGATGCTCATTGGCCCGGGCATCTTCAACATGTTGTAGGTGTAATGTGATGCCGCCATAAACTTGGCCAGTGCTGGGCGACCGAGGATCCCATTATAGGGCAAAGGGATCTTGGCAACATCAAAAACAATCTTCTCCGTCCTATGGTTCAGCTTGCCCCCAAATGTAATGGGCAACGTGATCTTACCCTTCGGCTGACTCCTCCCCGGGTTGACCCCTTGAAATGTGCCCGTCTCCTCGAGATCTCCATCGGGGATTTGCAGCCTCTTGATCATAGCGGGCGAGATCAAGTTCAGACCGACCCCACCATCGACTAGCACCTTCGTCACCGTGAGGTTGCGTATTGTTGGCGAAACCAACAACGGAAAACACCCGACCACCGTTGTGCGATCAGGGTGATCCTCGGTGTAAAAAATGATAGGCGTGCTGGACCACTTCAGTGGCCTCTAGGCGTTGAACGATGGCTGCGTGCAGTGACTTCACGCGCCCACTGTTTCAGTTGGTGGTGAGAGGTATGCAACGAGGCGCCACCATCGACGCACATGGCCTCTGTAGCTTTCTGAAACTCGTGCTCGCTGGACTCGTCGTCCTCATCATGATCATCGTCTCCCTCTTTCTTGTCACGGCCCCGAGCGGGCCTCTCTGGTTGGTTATCTTTGCCGCGGTGACCCCCTCGGCCGCCACGCTTCTTGTCGGACGCCTCAGCACCATCCTGGCCCTTCTCCTTATCACGCCTCTCATACTCAGCTTTCTGCTTCTCTGCAAGCATCTCAACCTGCCAAAAATTCTGGAGATCATGGCCCTTGGTGCGATGGATCTTGCAGTACTGCTTGTCGGAGCCTTCTGTCTTGTCGGCAGTCGCCAAGGCCCGGCAGGCGGTGCACCCGGCAACTTCCTTGCCGTGGTCGTCAGCCTTGGCCTTCTTGGCGGCGCCGGATTCGCCGGATCCTTCGATGGCAAGCACGGTCTTGCCTTTACGCTTCCTATTGCAGCGTTGGCCCTTCTTTGCCGGGGCGAGGAGTCCTCGTCTATGGAGTCGGTTTCCGCGCCGACATCCCGAGGTACTTCCTCCCTTCTTCAGCTCGAGCACATCTATCGGACAAAACATAAAGCTCGGCTACATCCCTAACCTTGTTCATCGCCAGCTCCTGACGCATCTTGCGGTTGCGCACATTCTGATGGAATGCACTGATGACGGTGGCGGGATGAACATCTGGGATGTTGTACTGCACACGGCTTAACCTTTGTATGTACTTGCACAGGGTTTCGCCGTCTTTCTGGGGAATGACACGCAAATCACTTGCCTGACCAGGAGCTTGGTGGCCCCTAGTAAAGGCGCCAACAAACTCGTGGCACAGATCCGACCAAGAAGAAATGGAATCCACTGGCAGGTGCATCAACTATGACATGATGTTGGGCTTAAGCGCCAACAGGAAGTAGTTGACAAGCACCTTGTCGTCGCGATCCCCGACGGCTTGCATCGCGATAGTGTAGATGCTGAGGAACTCCCACGGGTGAGTCTTGCCGTTGTAATTTTCTCCGACCTCAGGCTTGAATGTGTGGTGGGTGGGCCACTGGAATTGCCGCAGCTCACAGGTAAAGGCTGGATAACCCACCTCGTAAGTTAAGTCACCGGAACCCCCCGCCGCTGGGCAGTCCATAGTGGGCCCCGCACACCTATCTGACTGATGGCACGCTTCCCGTCGCCGCTCGATAGTGGTCCGAGCATCTTCCTGGGCTCACTCCCGAAGAACTTGACGTTGGTCACAGCGGGCTCGCGGGTCGGGTGACGCTGTGGAAACGTTGTCACTGGCATCGGCCCGACGAGCTGGCGAGTGCTGTTGCTGGCGTGGGGGAGGAAAGTGCACCGTGGTCGCAACAGCTCCGCTCCTTCCACCACTGGCGTGCGCCGGCACAAGGGTCCTGCTGGTCGCGGTTCATCTTTATTGGCGAAGCTGATGAGGCTCCGGATGGTGGCTCTCCACTCATCGAGCTTCTCCGTGGCAGGAGGAAAGCCGAGGAGCAGTTGCACGCGCGCCAACGCTTCTGCTGGCGTGGGTGGTGGTGAAAGCTGCATGGACCTTGACGCGCTCTGACCTCTAACCACGTTAGAAGGAGCTCTATCACGGTCTCGCGGTCGCGCGCCATTTCTGCCAGCGTCTGGGCGCGTATGCTGGCCCGGTGCATCTCGCGAGTGACGCAAAGGGCTCTTCCAGCGGCGGTGCCCGGGGGCACCGACGTCGCGGTGTTGCTCGTCATGTGCGACCCGGGAAGACCGTGGCACGGGAGCCGACTGGGGCGTCCTGGAGGTTGCCGCGCCGCCCGTGGGCAGCACGGCCCAGCCCCTATACCCAGCGGCGTGCGGCTCGTCGTCTTGGGCATGAACGACGCTGCTCGCCTTGCTCCGATTGCTAGGGTGTCGTAGAGGCTCGCGGGTGTCGGGGCAGGCTGATCTGGCCCACGGACACCTATGGGGCCGGCGGACCGAGCCCCTTTTGGTTCGGAGGGGGGCGGAGATTGCACGAAGAGTGGATCGAGGCGAAGCACACGAGCAGTTTACCCAGCTTCGGAGCTCTCCGGAGAGATAATACTCCTACTACTGCTTGTATGAATTGTATTGTGTTCTTGCTAGGGAGCGCTGAGAGCTACAGTATACTCCAGCTGCTAACGAGACCTAGCATGAGAGTGTTCGAACCCAGAGGGAACTGATCGACTGACCAAACCCTTTCTACGTTGCGCATGGGCCTCCTTTTATATGCTCAAAGGGGCTCCGACAGGTGGCAACGTAGACGAGGGTACAAATGGAAAAACAGTGGTTGGTACACCTACTTGTATAGTGTACGGTGTACTCTACCTAACCCTGACGGCAAGGGACAAAAGCATTAAATGCCCGTCCCTGTCGCCTAAACAAAGGCAACAGTGGACCGTCAGAGCGCCATCGTCGCCACGATGGCAAGCTTGTCGCCGCTTATCGCTGCTCCCGGCTGGCTGCACAGCTTCTTGACACGCTGCATGGAATGGTCCCATGGCGACACGTTGGTGAATGAGCCGGAGCGGAGATGAAGAGAGGTTACTGCCGGCAAGTGCCTTGCCGCTGCTGAATCCTTGTCGCGCTTTGAGGCTTGTCGCTCTCCGAGCCTTCCCGCAAGCTCCTCTTGCCGGGTCTTGTCTTCGCGTGCCTTGAGTGGCCTTCCGGCAAGCTCCTCTTGCCGGGCCTTGTCTTCTTGGTTAAATACTTTGTTCTTGAATGGCACCAAAGGAACCACGGAGGATCTTGGCGGTGACCAGCAAGCCACCCGCTGGTGCCCAATCGCCGATGCACGAAGTTCGGGATACTAGGGTACCCTACTCTAGTGAACCGACAGAGCCCCTGTGCCCGGCCACACACGGTGCCGAGCGCTGTTGGACCAGGCCCAAAACAAAGGCACGGTCACATGCGGCCTTGATCACGCCTGCATCTTGCTCGACTCCACCACGCCCCCACGAACAGCATGCGTCGAACGTGGCGTCGTGGGAGAGATCGTGGGGGTTTCTTTATTAGGAAAAGTGGAACGTCCGCCTTCTCCCTCCTTATAAACAGGGAAACAGGGCAGGTCGCCCACCTCGCCATTGCTGTCTCGTCTCGAAAACCACCGCCGCTCCCCCTTCTCTAGTGCGAAGAGAGCAGCGCTCCGCCTTTCGCCACGCCGCCATTAACGCCGCCGGTCTCTCCACCGCCCGCCATGGCTCAAAGTCGACAAGGGAAGGGCGTGAAGTCGGCCGAGGCGCAGCTGCTCGCGGGCGCCGCGAAGGAGCGGGCCATCTTCTCTCCCCAGCTCGACGCAAAGGAGGTGAGGAGGGTTACTACCTCTTCTCGGTCGACGGAGACGCCAGGCGCATCCGCCGCATCGAAGGTACTCCCGCCACCGCTTCGAACTAGCCCCAACTGGGTACCCTTTCTTTGAGCTTTTCTTCTATTGCGGGCTCGCCCGCCTTTCTCAATTCTTCTGCGATATCATGAACACCTACGGATTCGCCTCCTTGATTTCACCCCCAATGCTGTCTCGACCATGGCAGTTTTCGCACACCTTGCGAAAACTTTGTCGGATCCACCAAACGTAGCCCTCCTCCGCCACTTCTTCATGCCCCGCGTTGAGAGAGGGGAGCCGCTTGCCGGAGGGATTGCTTGGGTCTCCAGGATCGGCAAGAAAGAAGCTTATCTGGAAGGAGAGCTCCGTAGAAAATGGGAGGAGTGGAGAGCCAATTGGTGTTGGATCGTTGAGGAGAACCCGCAGCCCTTCACTGCCCTGCGCCAAACCCCAATAGTGCGCGACAACGATTGGAGCAACTTGGCGCCGGAAGATGCTAGGTTGAAGATTGCTGTGACCCGGATCTTGCGCCTCAGGCTTGCCGGACTCATCAGAGGCGCTAGCTTGGCGAGATTTCCTTCGCCACAGATCGCTTCCCTTCCAGGAGAGGAGGAGACCTGCTTGGGAGTTCCAAAACGCAGCGGACATCATGAGGCTGCGCCCGGGCCTCAACTGGAATTTCACTGCCTTGGAGTTGGATGCGATGTTGCTAGAGCTGTTCAAGCATGACCCCGATCACCCGAGTGGTTTAGGTTGCCGAGGGGGTCATCCCATTGTGCAACAATTCTGCGCTCGACCGCATCCGCGCTATGATGCCGTTATGCGATTCTCATGGGATCGTTCCAACTCGCAAGAGCCTGCGGGACGACATCGTATGCGACAATTCTTCGACAGCTTGGAAGAAATGCCGATCCGCCCGACGAAAGCGTAAGAAGCTCACCCGCGACACCACCGACGATTTAGATGCGCGCGATTGCCACTGGGGAGGAGGCGGCAGATTGCCACCGGGCGTCTTCGGGTACACCCTGGAGGAGGCAGATGCAGCAGAGGCGGCAAGCCTTGCCGAGCGAAGGGAGTTCGCCGGTGAGGAAGAGCTTGCCGAACCCGAGGCCGAGTCGAGCGAACCAACCGAGGGCGCTTCTTCCCCACCATCCAGCAGCTTGCCGCAAACGGAGCCCCCGGCTCCGCTTAGAGGCGCTCTCCGCCAGCCGAGACGAGACGGGCGGCAGACGGGCTAACAGTCAAGAAGCTGCGGCGACGCGCTTCATCATGCAAGCAATGTTGCTGCTGAGCACCCCACACTGCTATGATAATCAAGCGGGATCCTCCCAGGCCACCGCCGACACCTCCGCTAAGCGGTCAAGAGAGCCCACTCCTCCGCCTCGTCGCACCGAGGCGAAGTCGGAGTTTGATCTCTCCGCTCAGCTCCGATGAGGAAGAAGAAGAGTAAGCTTCAATATTGTGTTTGTATTTCTTCAATTTTGTTGCTTCATCTTGAATCTGATTTGCTTGCTCAACTCTTTCCTTTTCGTGACGCTGGCCCAGAGCGTCAAAGAGAGCCAAGACCCGGTGGTCGCTATTGAGGACGATCCACCCGTGGCAACAGGAGGCGCGTCTGAGACCCCCTTGCCGGACCCGCAACCTTCCTCAAAGCAGCCCCCAAAGACAAATTTCTGCAGTAAGTATGCGGTTTTCTCCTTACTATTAGGTGTGCATGGGTGCTCCTTCTTCATTGATATTTGATTGTTGGTTTGTGTAGGAGCAGAGCAGCCTCATCAGGAGGGCCCGGAAGCCGCCCCCGAAATTCTATCTGTTTCGACTACGCCGCCAAGGGAGGATTCTCCGCAAGGAGCGTTCTCCGCAAGGGAGACTACTCCGGCAAGGGATAGCACCAAGTGATCCTCCAAAGGGTCGAGACCATGGCTGCAGATCCCATTGCAGGTAATCCTCTTGCGCGAAAATTTCCCTTGGGCTCGTTTTCTTCTTCTGATTCTATCTTTGGATATTTGCTTGACTTTCTTCATCTGTCCGCCACAGAGCCGATGGAGAACGAGGTCACCGGCGAGGAGGACGCGTGCTGCAACACTGACGAAGCCGCCGCTGTGGGAGAAGAAGCCGGCGCTGACGAGCCTGCCGGCGAAGAGGCCACCGAGGCTGCTGCCGCAGAAGCCGGGCGAGGGTCTGGCGATCGACCGACGGCCCCGAGGTCAGCAGGAGCGCCAGCGCCATACACCGACCGGGCCGATCCTCCGTCGCTGCCGCAGCTGTCGCCAGTTCAAGAGCCTCAGCCCGGCGCCTACTTGAAGGCCGGGCGACGGGCGTCTTCATCAAGCTCCCATGGGAGTCGAGCTCGAGGCACCGGCCGAAGGAGAAACCTTCGATGAAGAGCTGCTCGCCTCCGCTGGGCTGACGCTGGTGGACGCGCCAAGCAGCAGCAGTGGCGAGTCTGAGGAGGAGCAGCTGCTGAAGAAGCTGCTGTCGCTCTACCGCGCAGACATGGAGAAGCGCGCAGAAGAGCTCCGGGGCGCCAACCTAGAAACTCTCCGGAACGTAGCAGAAGAGCGGGAGCGATTTGCTGAAGAGCGCACAGCCTTCATCCTTGAGAAGGCTGAGGTCGAGGAGCAGCAAAGGCTTGCTGCCGAGAAGCTATCTGCGCAAGAAGGCGAGTTGGCGCAGCGGAAGATCAATCTTGACAGCTATGAGGAAGAGCTTGTCGCGCACGAGGAGTCACTTGGCGGGGCTCTTAAGGAAGCGAAGGATGCTGCCGCAGCCGCCGAGGCCGCCAAGAAAGAGTTGGAGACGAAGGTGACGCAGCCGAGGCCGCCTCAAGAGCGGCGAGGAGCTTGCTGCGCCAAGCACGAAGCGCGAGAAGGACGCCTACACTCTTGGCGAGCTGCAGGGCCGCCTTTGCCGATAGGAGCAAGGAGCTCGACGCCGCCAAGGATTCCAAGGCAGATCTTGAGCTGAAGCCGACCACCCGATGCGTGACACCGGACGGCGCCAAGGAGCGGGAGGTGGGCCTGTTGGAGAGGATCAAGGCCAACGAGGAGCCGCCGGGCGAATGCTGTTGCCACCTGTGAGCGCCTTGAGGGAGAGTGTGGAGCACCGGACCAAGGTCTCGTGGATATCGCTGCCGCCATCCACAAAGGAAATGATGGAGCCGGGATGGTGGATCTTGGATACTCCTCCGACGAGCACCTCCAACCCAACGCCAAGCTTAGCTTATTCTTCAAGGGCGTGGACGGCTCTCCAATGACTCCGGAAGAGATCCCAAAGCAATGGCCGAGGAATCGCGCCAGATCTGTGCAGGAGCCCTCCGTAAGGTGTTGATGAAGGTGGCCTTCCGCAATCCGTGCCTCAACCTGAATGGCGCCTCGCATCCTTGCCGCCAGATGCCGATGTGGAGGCGCCAAAGCCCTTGTCGCACACATTGTGGTCATGGTGGTCAATATCAAGCGGGTTGATGGCGACCGCGTAGACTAGGCCGCCAATTTTATCTTTCCCTTGTCGCTGTTGATCATGTTTAGAACAATTTATTAGATCTGTGACAAGCTATTTTGTAATATGACTCTATCTTAGGCGATGATTGCAATGTTATTTCCTTTACTTGATTCCTTCCTTTGTAATGCGTTTTGCCCTCACGCTTTTAGGGAACTTGTCGGTGCAGGCACCTTTGCCATGAAGGCCGAAAAGTGGAACGTCAAGAGCCTCGTCTGGCGGTGCCGCCTCCGACAAGCAACCTTGTCGCGACTAGCTGCAGCTCACTTAAGTTGTTGAGCGGACTCAAACAAAGTAAAGGCGCGACTAGTCATGAGTTGGTTCCTCCGCCGCACAGGTTTTCCATACAAAGTACTATCGCTCGAGGAAGATAACTTAAAATTTAAGAACTGATTGCTCAAACTTGGGCAACTTAGCTTTTCCGTCGCTTGCTTCCCAAGAAGGTTAAACTTCCTTGAGCGATGCTTGGTCCACACCATTATCTTTCTCCTTCCCCCGACAAACTTGTGTGCGGGGAACCTTCCTTTCTTTGAGAAAGAGAAAGAAGAGAAAATAAAGATATGGAGCCTTGTGGCTCGTTATCACTTACCAGGGGTAGGTGCTGCACAAAGTGTCAGATAATGCATGCAAAATAGAAATAAACAGCATGAAATCGACAATGTGTGCGACGCACGCTAGCTTTACTGATGCATGGGGTCTGTGCCCGGCTTTGTACAAAGGATTACATGCATCAGCGGCAAGACTTGTACAAAAGGTGGTTGCCGGAACAGGGCCCTACGGGTAAAACTTACGAAGATGCTCAATATTCCAGGAGTTGCTCACCGGAATGCCATCTTCGGTCTCAAGGCGGACAGCGCCAGGCCTAGTGACTCATTTCACCCGATAAGGGCCTTCCCACTTCAAGGCCAACTTGTTGGAATTCTCGGCGGACTGAACGCGTCAAGAACAAGGTCGCCTTCCTCGAGACTTCGCCTTAACTTTGCGGCTATGGAAGCGGCGCAAAGCTTCTTTGCCGGTACCGAGCAGCTCGTCAGCCAGATCAAGATGATCCTCCTCAAGGAGCAAGCGTCATCTTGTCGCAGCTGCTCTTGCTCAAGCTCATCATAAGCGAGCACTCGAGGCGATCCGTATCTGAAGTTCCGTGGGGAGAACTGCCTCTGCTCCATAGACTAGAGCGAAGGTGTCCGCCGCTGGCTCGATTTGGCGCTGCTCGATCGACCAAAGAACCACCGGCAGCTCCTCAATCCAGTTTCTTCCGCACTTGCACAGCCTGCCGAAAGTTCTGGTCTTGAGCCCACGCAGCACTTCAGCATTTGCCCTCTTCGCTGACCGCTGCTCCTCGGATGAGCAATGTAAGCGGCACCTTGGCGCCAAGATCTTGGACGCATCGCATGAAGGTGCGGCTTAGAACTGTGTGCCGTTGTCGGTGATGATCCTGTTAGGGATTCAAACGGCAAACAATCGACCAAGAACTTGACCACTGATCGTGGTGTCACCTTCCTCATCGCTTCCACTTCGCCACTTTGTGAACTTGTCGATTACGACGCATAAGTACTCAAAGCCCCCGACAGCTGTCGGGAAAGGGGCCGAGGATGTCGAGCCCCTGCATCAAAATGGCCAGGATAAATCGATCGTCTGGAGAGCTTGAGCTAGCTGGTGTGTCGCTTGGAATGGAACCGCATGCTTCACACTTGGTTACTTGTGCGATTGCATCCTCGAGGGCTGTCGGCCAAAGAAACCTTGCTTTAACGCTTTGCGGCAAGTGCTCTGCGCCAATGTGGTGACCACATATGCCTCCATGTATCTCTCGCCAACATCTTTTGTCCGTCTTCCCGATGAATACACTTCAATTTCACACCGTTGAGTCTTCTTCGCATAAAGGTGCCGTCGACAAAACCGGTACATACTTGACCGCCGGGCTACTCTTTCCGCTTCTTCTTGCTCTTCGGAAGTTCTCCGTCTCAAGGAAATGGACAATCTGTTGCGCCCATCTTTGGAGCTTGCGGCTCGACAACAAGGACTAAAGGCACATCTGCTGCTGCGGGAACATCAGCTTCCACGGCAAGAACCTGCGGCTCAGCCGGAGCTTGATGTTCCCCGGCAAGCTTGCCGGAGCAAAACTTGTCGGGAGCGTCTGCTTCAACAAAACAAACCCTGGGGCTTGTCGGAGCAGACTGCCCCTCAGCTCTGTTGGTGTCGATCTTGGGGACCTTCTTGGCGGCGGCTTCGGGAAGCTCTGCCGGAAAGTAGTCACCAGAGATCAACTTCCTCTTTTTGCTCTGTCCGATTGATCGGTGTTACGGACGGTTGAGTTAGCTTGAGCACAAAAATCCCTGGTTCCACAGTGCAACTTAAGTGCAAGCGACTTTGACAAAGCCATCGGCAATATCATTCTCGAGCTCTTGGAACATGTTCCATTTGTAGGCCGTCAAAGTGTTCTTCTAGCTTTCTCACTTCATCAACGAGGCTTCCATCAATGGACTCTCGATAATCTTTGTTCACTTGGCGGACGACAAGCTGCGAATCACCCACGACAATAAGCTTCTTAATCCCAAGGTCTATCGCAATCCTCGAGACCGCAAGAAAACCTTCATACTCTGCTGTATTGTAGGTTGCTTGCTCCTTGGGAAAATACATTTGGACTATGTACTTGAGGTGCTCTCCGATTGGGTGCTATAAGCAGCATCGCCAAAGACCGGCGCCTTGCAGCGAGAAGGCACCATCAAAGTACATCAACCACTCTTTGCTCGCTTCCTTGACGGGGATGCTCGTTTCTGGAATTTCTTCATCTGGCGTTGGTGTCCATTCCGCTATGAACTCTACCAATGCTCTGCTTTGGATAGTTGATGTGCTTTCAAACTTGAGGCCAAAGCTTGATGCAGTTCCAAAGGCCCACTCGACAATCCTGCTGCCGGTGTACTAGAGTAGGGTACCCTAGTATCCCTGCATTGCAGACGGACGATTCTGCACCTCACAAGCGGGGTTTGCCCGGTGACCGCTAAGATCCTCCGTGGCTCCTTTGGAGCCATTCAAGAACAAAGTATTTGACTAAGAAGACAAAGGCCCGGCAAGAGGAGCTTGCCAAGGCCATTCGAGGCATGCAGAAGACAGGGGCCCGGCAAGAGGAGCTTGCCGAAGGCTCAGGCGCGACAAGCCTCCGGACGCGACAAGGATTCGTCTGACAAAGGCGCTTGCATGCAAGCAACCTCTCTCCATCCCCGCCGCAGCTCATCCAACAACGTGCCGCCATGAGGCCATTCCATGCGCCACAGGTCAAGAGGTCAGGCAGCCAGCGGAGAGCAGCGATAAGCGGCGCTGACAAGGTTGCCATCGTGGCGAGCGGTGGCGCACCTGACGGTCTCTGTCGCACTGTTTGGGCGACACAGATGGGCATTTATTGCTTTTGTCCCTTGCCGTTAGAGTTAGGTATTTTGCACCGCATAATCGCTCAAGTAGGTGTACCAACCTCTGTTTTTACATTTGTACCCTCGCCTATGTTGCCACCTGTCGGAGACCCCTTGAGCATATAAAAGGAGGCCCATGCGCAACGTAGAAAGGGTTCGGTTCATTCGACTCACTCGAGACCAGATATGCTCACGCTAGGTTTTGTAGCTCCCATCGCTCCCTAGCAAGAACACAATACATCAAACAAGCAACAGTAGGAGTTTTATCTCTCCGGAGAGCTCCGAAGCTGGGTAAACTGCTCGTGTGCCTCGCCGATCCGCTCTTCAGGCGATCTCTCCCCCTCCGAACCACAAGGGGCCTGGTCCGCCCGGCCCCATAGGTGTTCGTGGGGTACGATCAGCCTCCCGACATCTTTGGCGCGCCAGTAGGGGCGTCGAGGCCGTGTGAATCTGATCCGACGCTCACACGAAAGCAAAGGTCTCTCAACATCTTCCTCAACATGCCACCGAAGAAGAAGGCTTCGACGGCAGCAGAGCCGTCCGCATCATACCCACCCTCACCGCAGCAAACGGGTGGTGGAGCAGACGCCGGCGGAGGAACGGGCGCCGACGAAGGTGTTCGCGACGTTGCCAAGTCCAAGGACAAGGCCCCGCAAACCTCGGCATCCGCGCATCCCCCGCGCCTGTCTCAGGAGACGCGGGACCAACAACGTCATGGCGTTCACAATGCCATACGTTCGTTGGATCGAGACCCTCAAGACCAGCATGCGCACCAACATGCTGGCACGAGTGAGATACGGTCGCCTGGACGGGGTGCTGCTCCTTCTAACATAGTTAGAAGTCCGAGCATATCCCGCTCCTCGCACCGTTCGCCAATGCCACCCACTACTCCAGCAGAAGCTCGGGCGAGCGCTCAGCTGCTCCTCGCCTACCCTCCAACGGCCGATAAGGTCGACGAGTGGAGGGCCACTATCCAGAGCCTCATCGGCTTTGCTAACGGCGACGCCCGCTGGTAACTAACGCCGCCATTGCCGCGGCAAGACGACAAGGCACGAGCCGGTGGCGACGAGATCTGTCGGAGGTGCAACTACCATGCACTCTCCGCCTCAAGGCCAAGATCACCGACTCACCAGATCCACCTCGACAGCGACTCCACCGCGTCGTCGGATCCGCGAGCTCGCCGCGATCAGCGCCAAGTTCTTCATGAGCGACAACAAGAGGACGCTCGAACTCGCATCGAGCGCCGGAGAGAAGCGCGACGTCAGTCCGACAAGCGCGCTGGGCCTTCTGTTGACATGCGCGCCCAGAGGAGCCAGCGACTTGTCAGACGCGATAGGTTGCCCTGCTGTTCACTCGTGAGCTGCGGCAAGTCCAAAGGGCCCAGCCGGAAAAATTTCAAACCAGATGTGCCGGAGAAGTATGATGGCGGGGCGCATCCATCGAGTTCCTCAGATCTACACCATCGCGTGCAGGCTGCGGGGGACGGGACGACAAGATCCTCGCCAACTACTTCCCGCCGTGCTCAAGCCCAACGTCAGATCTTGGCTCATGCACTTGCCGGACAGCTCCATATCCTCTTGGGCAGATCTGTGTCATCAGTTTGTTGGCGCCTTCACAGGTGGCCACAAACCTCATGGACAAGAGAGTGACCTTCATCTGCTCACCCAAAAGGAAGGAGAGTCCCTGCGCAAGTTCATTCAGAGATTGAGCCGTGTGCACTACAACATCCTGGATGTCCACCCCGCCAAGGTGATCGGTAGCGTTTCATCAGAACGTGCAGAACCGCAGGATGAGGGAGGAGATGGCGATGTGCAAAGTCAAGGACGTTAGTGAGCTGTACGCCTTGGCCGACAAGTGTGCACGCGCTGAGGAAGGGAGGAGACTCCCAGGAGAGAATGCAGAAGCAGGATCTGACAGTGAGGAGGCCGCCCCGGCAAAGAAGGGCCGGCGGCGAGGCAACAGGAAGAAGAAAGGTAGAGAAGTGCTAGCTGTTGAGCAGTCCGGCAACGGAGGTGGCGACAAGAACGCCAAGGCTGGTGGCTCCAGTAAGGAGGTTGCCGCTGACACCCACCACCAGTCTGTGGCGGCCACCGACAAGCAGGACGGCTCCGGCAAGCAGTACTGCAAGATCCACCGCACCAAGGGCCACGACCTCCAGAGCTGCAAGAAGGTCGAGCAGCTTGTTGAGCAGCAGAAGGCTGAGTACGAGCGGCGCGACAAGGAGAAGGCCCAGGAAGGTGCTGGGGGAGCAAGCAAGAAACGTCCCGGCCGGGGAGGACGCCGCGGCAAGGCCAAGCAGCGGCAAGGATACAGACCTCCCCGCGGTCGCGACAAGGATGAAGATGATCACGACGATGAGGATATGGAAGACGCATTTACGCCGATGAGCGTGAGTTTGTAAAAGCCACAGAGGTCCTTCTGCGTTGACGAAGGTGCTTCCTCGCATACCTCCCATCGCCAACTCAAGCAATGGATGCGGAGGTCAATGCAGCGGAACCATCCGTAGAGTCACGCAAGCCTCAAGTGGTCCAAAGACGCTTAGCGTCTTTGATATTGAGGACCACCCTGATCGCATAATCATGCGGTCGGGTGCTTGCCGATGTTGGTCTCACCAACCATCCGCAACCTCAAGGTCACCAAGATGCTAGTTGACGGCGGGGCGGCTTGAACTCGATCTCCTCCGCGGTGCTCCGTAAGCTTCAAATCCTCGACAATGAGCTCGAAGAGACTAGCACCTTCCAAGGAATCAATCCGGGAAGGAGCAAGCGTAGGGAAGATTACGCTGCCGGTAACATTTGGCGCCGAGCTGAACTTTAGGACTGAGAGGATCACATTCGACGTTGCCGATTTCCCATTGCCTTACAATGGGATACTTGGCCGTCGAGACTTGCCAAGTTCATGGCAGCCTCTCACTACGCCTACAACTTACTCAAGATGCCAGCCCGATAAGTGTCATCTCTGCCCATGGCGACAAGAAGGATGCCCTTATCTGTGCCGACAAGATCTACCGATGCAGCAGCCGCGACAGATTGCCAAACACTTGCCGCTGAAGCTCCGGGGAAGAAGACAAGTCCAAGTCCGCAAGAGCTCGATGCCCACTCCGGCAAGCGCACCTCTTCGGAGTGCTGCGCTACCGTCGAGGACGCACCATCGAGCTCCACCGGCAAGTGCAAGAAGAAGATGGTAGCTCCGCCAAAGACCAAGAAGGTGCCCGCCAAGGAGGACGGCACTGGTGGTACCTTCACCATCAGTGCCTCTTTCGACCGTAAATAGGAAGGCGCGCTCGTTGCTTTCTTCGTTGCTTTCCTGCGGGCGAATGTCGACGTGTTTGCATGGCAACTGGCCCGACATCCCGGTGTTCCTGTGGAAGTGATTGAGCACCGCTGGCCGCTTGTCCTCATGCGCGCCCGTCAAGCAAAAAAGTCAGGAAGCAAGCGTTGAGCGCCAAGAATTCATAGCGTAAGAGATCAAGAAACTGGAAGCAGCAGGCCTTGTCAGAGGAGTGCTCCATCCTACGTGGTTGGCCAATCCTATAGTCGTGCGCAAAGCAAATGGAAAATGGAGACTTTCTATTGACTTCACGGATGTCAATAAAGCTTGTCCCAAAGATCCATTTCCCTTACCGCGCATCGACCAGATTGTTGACTCCACGGCTGGATGTGATTTGCTTTCGTTTCTTGATGCATACTCAGGATACCATCAGATCTTCATGGCTGAAGAAGATGAGGAGAAGACCGCATTCATTACACCATGTGGCACATACTGATTCATACGGATGCCTTTCGGTTTGAAGAATGCTGGTTCAACGCTTGCAAGGGTAGTCCATGACGCTTTTGAGCCGCAAATGCACGTAAATGTAGAAGCCTACATGGATGACATAGTGGTCAAAAGCAAGGACAAAGCAACTCTGGTTCAAGATTTGGACGAGACCTTTGCAAATCTGGCGCAAGATCAACCTCAAGCTCAATCC
The DNA here is from genome assembly GCA_021605145.1 of Aegilops bicornis. NCBI lineage: Eukaryota > Viridiplantae > Streptophyta > Magnoliopsida > Poales > Poaceae > Aegilops > Aegilops bicornis. Next base: position 414,372,526 of record CM038674.1, read on the forward strand.
CGAGAAGTGCGTGTTTGGAGTTCCTTCCGCAAGCTTCTCGGGTTCTTCAGAATCTTAGCGAGGGATTGAAGCCAATCCCGACAAGATCAAGGCCATTGAGCAGATTGAAGCACCAAAGCGCGTCAAGGATGTACGAAGGCTTGCGGTTGCGTCAGCTGCTCACCGATGGGATTTATTTCTAGGTCTGCTGAGCGTGCCCTGCCGTTTTTCAAGATTTTGAAAAAGGCAGGTCCAATGAAATGGACTCCCGAAGCGGAGGCTGCGCTGCAGGACTTAAAGAGATACCTGTCCTCCACTCCAACACTTGTCGCACCTAAACCACAAGAGAAGTTGCTGCTATATATAGCGGCAACCAATCAAGTGGTTAGTGCTGCGTTAGTAGCGGAGCAGGAGGCGGATGACGAGCCAAAGAACCACGGCAAGCACATCCAGCGACAAGCGGGGCTTCGCCGACAAGCTCTGGTCCCGACAAGGACGAATCCAGCAGACGCATGACCGAGATGCGAGAAAAGGATGGTGCAGCGCCCAGTTTACTTTGTCGATTCCCTCCTGCAGGGGCTAGGTCAAGGTACTACGGTGTGCAGAAATTGCTTTTCGGCCTCCTCATGGCCTCGAGAAAGCTGCGCCATTACTTCCAAGCACATGAGATCACAGTTGTCACTCGCTTTCCGCTCAAGAGGATACTACATAATCCAGAGGCAACAGGCAGGATTGTCGAGTGGGCACTGGAACTGTCAAGCTTTGGTCTCAAGTTTGAAAGCACTTCAACTATCCAAAAGCGAGCATTGGCGTAATTCATAGCGTAATGGACGCCAACGCCAGATGAAGAGATTCGGAGACGAGCATTCCCGCCAAGGAAGCAAGCAAAGAGTGGCTAATGTACTTTGATGGTGCCTTCTCGCTGCAAAGGCGCCCGGTGCGGCGTCTTGCTTATCGCACTCCACCGAGAGCACCTCAAATGCGTAGTCCAGATGCACTTTCCCAAGGAGCAAGCAACAAACAATACTGCAGAGTATGAAGGTTTGCTTGCCGGTCTCAGGATCGCCGTAGACCTTGGGATCAAGAAGCTTATTGTCAGGGGTGACTCACAGCTTGTCGTCCGCCAAGTGAACAAAGATTATCAGAGTCCGTTGATGGAAGCCTACGTTGATGACGTGAGGAAGCTAGAAGAGCACTTTGACGGCCTGCAAATGGAACATGTTCCAAGAGCTCAGAATGACATTGCTGACGGCCTGTCAAAGTGCGCTGCACTTAAGTTGCCTGTGGAACCAGGGGTTTTCGTGCTCAAGCTGACTCAACCAACCGTAACACCATCAACTAGATAGAGCAAGAAGAGGAAGTTGATCTCTGGTGACTACTTTCCGGCAGAGCTTCCCGAAGCCGTCGTTGCGAAGGTCCCCAAGATCAACTCCAACAGTCTTTGAGGCGGTCTGCTCCGACAAGCCCTGTGGTTTGTTTCGTTGAAGCAGACGCTCCCGACAAGTTTTGCTCCGGCAAGCTTGCCGGGGAGCATCAAGCTCCGGCTTAGCCGCAGGTTTTTGCCGTAGAAGCTGACGTTCCCGCAGCAGCAGATGTGCCTTTAGTCCTTGTTGTCGAGCCACAAGCTCCAGCATGGGCGCAGCCGATTGTCCTTTTCCTTCAAACAGGAGAACTTCCCGAAGAACAAGATGAAGCGGAAAGAGTAGCCCGGCAGTCAAGTATGTACCAGTTTGTCGACAGCATACTGTACAGAAGAAGACTCAACGGTGTGAAATTGAAGTGTATTCCTGTGGAAGATGGATGAGAAGCTGTTGGCGAGATACACGGAGGCATATGTGGTCACCACATTGGCGCGAGAGCACTTGGCCGGCAAAGCTTTCCGCAAGGTTTCTTCCGCCGACAATGCCTCCGTGATGCAACTGCACAAGTAACCAAGTGTGAAGCGTGCTGGCCCATTCCAAACAGATACACCAACCAGCTCGGGCTCTCCAGACGATCCCTTTATCCTGGCCCTTTTCGGTGCAGGGCTCGACATCCTCAGCCCCTTCCCGAAGCTGTCGGGGCTTTGAGTACTTGTATGTCGCCATCGACAAGTTCACAAAGTGGCGGAAGTGGAAGCCGTGAGGAAGGTGACAAAGACAGATCCAGCAAGTTCTTCAAAGTCGATTGTTTGCCGTTTCGGAATCCCTAACAGGATCATCACCGACAACGGCACACAATTTACGAGTCGCACCTTCATGCAGTACGTCCAAGATCTTGGCGCCAAGGTCTGCTTTGCTTCCGTTGCCCATCCGAGAAGCAATTGTCAAGCAGAGAGGGCAAATGCTGAAGTGCTGCGCGGGCTCAAGACCAGAACTTTCGACAGGCTGCACAAGTGCGGAAGAAACTGGATCGAGGAGTTGCCGGTGGTTCTTTGTCGATCGTCAGACGACGCCAAATCGAGCCACCGCCGGACACCTTTGCTCTAGTCTATGGAGCAGAGGCAGTTCTCCCCAGGGAACTCGTATACGGATCGCCTCGAGTGCTTGCTTACGATGAGCTTGAGCAAGAGCAGCTGCGACAAGATGACGCGCTGCTCCTTGAGGAGGATCGTCTTCAGGCCGTTGTGCGAGCTGCTCGCTACCGACAAGCTTTATGCCGCTACCATAGCTGCAAAGTTAGTGCGAAGTCTCGAGGAAGGCGACCTTGTTCTTCGGGCGTTCAGTCCGCCAAGAATTCAAACAAGTTGACGCCGGTGGGAAGGCCCTTATCGGGTGAAACGAGTCACTAGGCTCGGCGCTGTCCGCTTTGAGACCGAAGATGGCATCCCGTGAGCAACTCCTGGAACATTGAGCATCTTCGTAAGTTTTACCCATAGGCGCGGTTGCGGAACACGTTCCGGCAACCACCTTTTGTACAAGTCTTACCGCTGTTGCATGTAATCCTTTGTACAAAGCGGTATGAACCCGATGCATCAAGAAAACTCATGCGTTGCGCACAACTTGTCAAATTCATGCTTTCATCATTTTATTGCATGCTTTGGCTAACGCTTTATGCAGCAACCACACCCGGTAAGAAAATCGAGCCATTGGGCTCCATAACTTTATTTTCTCTTCTTTCTCTTTTCTCAAAGAAAGGAAGGCTCCCTCGCGCACAAGTTAACCAGGGGAAGGAGAAGATAATACTATGGACCAGCATCGCCGAGGAAGTTTCGCCTTTATCGGGAAGCAAAAGATGTAAAAGCTAAGTTGCCAAAGTTTGAGCAATCAATTTTAAATTTTTAAGTTATCTTCCTCGAACGAGAGTACTTTGTATGTAAAACACTGCGCAGAGGAACCAACTCATGAGCTAGTTAGTCGCGCCTTACTTTGTTTCGAGTCCGCTCAACAACTTAAGTGAGCTGCGGCTAGTCGCGACAAGGTTGTTTGTCGGAGGCGGCACTGCCTAGGTCGACGTTCCGCACTCAAGGCCATGCAAAGGTGCCCGCACCGACAAGTCCCCCAATTGCGTAAGGCAGAAACGTACAAAGGAAGGAATCAAGTAGAGGAAATAACGTTGCATTGATCGCCTAAGATAGAGTATATTACAAAATAACTTGTCGCCGATCTAACAAAGTGTTCTAAACATGATCAGCAGCGACAAGGGAAAGATGAAATTGGCGGCCTAGTCTACGTGGTCGCCATCAATCCGCTTGATCTTGTTCACCTTGTCCACAATGGGTGCGACAAGGGCTTTGAGCTCCTCCACGTTGGCATCTGGCGGCAAGGATCTGAGGACGCCGTTAAGGTTGAGGCCCGGATTGCGGAAGGCCACCTTTATCAACACCTTCTCGAGAGCTCCTGCACAGATCTGGCGTGATTCCTCGGCCAGCTGCTTTGGGACCTCTTCCCGGAGTCGCTGGAGACTCGTCACCATGCCTTTGAAGAATAAACTGAGTTTGGCGCTGGGTTGGAGATGCTCGTCGGAGGAGTATGCAAGGTCCGCCATCCCTGTGTCCATCAGCTCGTTGTGGATGTCGGCCAGCGGTGTCCACAAGACCTTCACCCAGTGCTCCACGCTCTCCCTCAAGGCGCTCACTGGGTGGAGACAACATTCGCTAGCAGCTCCTCCTTGGCCTTGATCGTCTCCAACAAGCCCACCTCCCGCTCTCCGGGCGCCGCCCAACGCCTCGCTGTGAGTGGTCAGCTCAGCTCAAGATCCGCCTTGGAATCTTTGGTGGCGTCGAGCTCCTTGCCCCTATCGGAGAGACGGCCTGCAGCTGCGCCAAGGGTGTAGGCGTCCTTCTCGCGCCGTGCTTGAGCGCTGCAAGCTCTTCGCCGCTCTTCTTGAGGCTGGCCTCCACTGTATGCCACCTTCACCTTCAACTCTTCCTTGGCGGCCTCGGCGGGCGGCAGCATCCTTCGCTTCCTTGCGCCCGCCAAGTGACTCCTCGTGCGCGGCAAGGTCCTCTTCGTGGCTGTCCAGGTTGACCTTCGCTGCGCCACTCGCTTTCCTGCGGAGAGCTTCTCGGCAGCCACCGCTGCTCCTCCTCACCAAGGCCTTCTCAAGGATGAAGGTCGTGCGCTCTTACAAGTTGCCCCAGCTTCTGCTACGTCGCGGAGAGTTTCTTGGTTGGCGCTACGGAGCTCTTCTGCGCGCTTCTCCATGTCCGCTCCTGCCCTCGCGACAAGTGCTTCCCGGGACTCCAACTTGGCTTGCCGGGCGCAGTAGAGCGACAACAGCTTCTTCAAGACTGCTCCTCCTCGATTCGCTGTTGCTGCTTGGCGCATCCACCAGCGTCGGCCAACGGAGGCGAGAGCTTCGCCCGTCGAAGGTCTCTCCTTCGACCCGGCGCCTGAGCTCGGCTCCCGGGGGAGTTTGATGAAGACACCCTCGCCCGGCCTTCAAGTAGGCGCGCCGGGCTCGGAGCTCTCGAACAGAGTAACGGCGGGGAGTCGGTTGTCGGTGCAGCGCTGGCGCTCCTGACCTCAGGGCCGTCGGTCGATCGCCCGACCCTCGCCCGGCTCTGCGTCGGCAGCCTCGGTGGCCTCCTCGCCGACAGCCTGTTCGACGGCCTCTTCTTCCACAACACGGCCTGTCGGTGTTGCCTGCTCCTCCTCGCCGGCAGCCTCGACCTCCATCGGCTCTGCGTCAGGCGAAAGAAGGAGCAATCAAGCAAATGTTCAAAAAGAGAAACAGAAGAAAACAAGCCCAAGGGAAATTTTCGTGTAAGGAAATTACCTGCAACGGGATCCGCAGCCATGGCCTCGACCACTGGAGGGTCACAAGGCTGTCCCGTCTTGAGGTAGCCTCCTTGCGGGAGTGGCCTCCCTTGTCGGAGGGCGCCTGCTGCCGAGAATCCTCCCTTGGCGCGTAGTGGCAGCGCAGACAGATTTCGGGCGGCTTCCGAGCCTCCCGATGAGGCTGCTCTGCTCCTACACAAGCAAACAATCAGATATCAACGAAGAAGGAGCACCCCTGCACACCTAATAGTAAGGAAAAACGCACACTTACTCAGGGGGCTGTCTTTGGGGCTGCTCTGAGGAAGGTTGCCGGTCCGGCAAGGGGTCTCAGACGTCCTCTGTTGCCACGGGTGGATCGTCCTCAACGACGACCGTCGGGATCTTGGCCCTCTTCGACGCTCTCTGGGCTAGCGTCCTGAAAAGGGAAGAGTTTAGAGCGAAGCAAATCAGATTCAAGATGAAGCAACAAAATTGAAGAAATACAAACACAATCTCAAGAGCTTACTCTTCATCTTCCTCCTCGGAGCTGAGCGCGGAGAAGTCAAACTCGGCTCGCCTCCGGTGCGACGAGGCGGGGGAGTGGGCTCTCTTGGCCGCTTGGCGGAGGCGTCGGCGGTGGCCTGGGAAGATCCCGCCCCAGTTGTCGCAGCAGTGTGAGGCGCTCCCGCGGCAACGTCGCTTACCCATGTAGAGCGTCATGTGGCCGCGCCTATCGTGGGCGATCTGCCGCCCGACTCGTCTCCGGCCTTGCGGAGACGCCTCTTCGGCGGAGCTGGGCTCCGCTGCGGCAAGTCGCTGGGTGGTGGAGAAGAAGCGCCCTCGGCGGAGTCCACTCGACCCGGCCTTGGGCTCGACAAGCTCGTCCTCGCCGCGATCTCCTTCGCTCGGTAAGGCTTGCCGCCTTCGCAGCGTCCGCCTCTTCCACGGTGTACCCGAAGGCTCCAGCGGCAGCGGCTGCTGCCGCCTCCTCCACCCTGGTGGCAATACGCGCCATCTCCTCGTCGGTGGTGTCGCGAGTGAGCCTTTTCTGCTCGTCGGAGCGGATCGGCACTTCTTCCAAGTCGTCGAAGAACTGCTGCACGACCTCGTCGGGGGGCAACTGCCAGGTTGGAACGATCCCATGGGAATCGCACAACGGCATCATGGCGCGGATGCGGTCGAGCACCGAGTTGTTGCACAATGGGACGACCCCCCTCGGCAACCTAAACCACTCAGGGTGATCGGGTCGTTCTTGAACAGCTCTAGCAAAGATCGCATCCAGCTCCAAGACGGTGAAATTCCAGTTCAGGCCGGGCGCAACCTCATGATGTCTGCCGCATTTTGGAACTCCCAAGCAGGCCTCCTCCTCTCCCCGCAAGGGAGCCGATGCAACAACAAGGAAGTCTGCGCCAACCGCGCCTACTTACGGTTAGTCCGCAAGCCTCGAGGCACAAAATCCGGGTCACAGATATCTTCAACCTGGCATCCTCCCGCCAAGTTACTCCAATCTCTGCACGCGCACTATTGGGGTTTGGCGCCTGCAGCGATGAAGGGCTGCGGGTTCTCCTCACGACCCAACACCAATTGGCTCTCCACTCCTCCCACTTGTTGCGGAACTCTCCTTCCAGATAGGCTTCTTTCTTGCCGATCCTGGAGACCCAAGCTATCCCTCCGGCCAGTGGCTCTCCTCTCTCGACGCGGGGCACGAAGAAGTGGCGGAAGAGTGCCACATTTGGTGGATCCCGACAAAGTTTTCGCAAAGGTGTGCGAAAACTGCCATGGTCAAGACGGCGTTGGGGGTGAAATCAAGGAGGCGGAGGCCATATGTGTTCATGATATCGCAGAAGAACTGAAAAGGGGCGGGCAAAGCCCGCAATAGAAGAAAAGGGCAAATAAAGGGGTACCCAGTTGGGGCCAAATCAAGCGGAGGCGGGAGTACCTTCGTGCGGCGGATGCGCCTGGCGTCTCCGTCGACCAACAGAGATAGAAGACATCCCGCAGCTCCTTTGCGCCGAGCTGAGGGGGGAAGATGGCCCTCTCCTTGCGCAGTGCCGCGAGCCGCTACGCCTCGGCCGACTTGACGCCCTTCTCCTTGTCGGCTTTCGGAGCCATGGCGAGGGTGGCGGAGGAGGCCGACGGCGGTGAGTACGCTTGTGGCGAAAGGGGGCGGGGCGCTGCTCTCTTCGCACTAAAGAAGAAGGGGGGAGCGGCGGCAGTTTTCTTGACAAGACAGCAATGGCGGAGTGGACGGCCTGCCCCTGTTTCCTCCGCTTATAAAGAGGGGGGGGGGCATTCCGCTTTTCCTAATAAAGAAACCCCCACGACCACGCCCACGATCTCTCGCACGACGCCACGTTCGGTGCGTGCCGTTAGTGGGGGTCGTGGTGGGTCGAAGCGATGCGGCGTGATCGAGGCCGCGTGTGACCGTGCACTTATTTTGGGCCTGGCCCGACAGCGCTCGGCACCGTGTCTGACCCAGGCCCGGGGCTCTGCCGGTGTACTAGAGTAGGGGTACCCTAGTATCCCGTACTGTGCACGCAGACGATTCAGCAAGACCAGCGGCGGGGTTTGCCTGGTCACTGCCAAGATCCTTCGTGGCTCCTTTGGAGCCATTCAAGAACAAAGTATTTGACTAAGAAGACAAGGCCCCGGCAAGAGGAGCTTGCCGGGAAGGCCATTCGAGGCATGCAGAAGACAGGGCCCCGGCAAGAGGAGCTTGCCGGGAAGGCTCGGAGCGCGACAAGCCTCCGGACGCGACAAGGATTCGTCCGTGGCAAGGCGCTTGCCGCGGCAAGCAACCTCTCTCCATCCCCGCTCCAGCTCATCCAACAACGTGTCGCCATGAGGCCATTCCATGCACGCGTGTCAAGAGGCTGTGCAGCCAGCGGAGAGCAGCGATAAGCGGCGCTGACAAGCTTGCCATCGTGGCGAGTGGTGGCGCACCTGACGGTCTCTGTCGCACTGTTTGGGCGACACAGACGGGCATTTATTGCTTTTGTCACTTGCCGTCAGAGTTAGGTATTTTGCAATCGCATACTCGTTCAAGTAGGTGTACCAACTCCTGTTTTTACATTTGTACCCTCGCCTATGTTGCCACCTGTCGGAGACCCCTTGAGCATATAAAAGGAGGCCCATGCGCAACGTAGAAAGGGTTCGGTTCATTCGACTTACTCGAGACCAGATATTCTCACGCTAGGTTTTGTAGCTCCCATCGCTCCCTAGCAAGAACACAATACATCAAACAAGCAGCAGTAGGAGTTTTATCTCTTCGGAGAGCTCCGAAGCTGGGTAAACTGCTCGTGTGCCTCGCCTCGATCCGCTCTTCGTGCGATCTCCGCCCCCCTCCGAACCACAATGGGCCTGGTCCGCCGGCCCCATAGGTGTTCGTGGGTACGATCAGCCTCCCCGATACCTGCCTGTCGCATCTGGATTTTGCAGTATCCTTTTCAGCGGAAAGCGAGTGACAACTGTGATCTCATGTGCCTGAAAGTAATGGCGAAGCTTTCTCGAGGCCATGAGGAGGCCGAAAAGCAATTTCTGCACACCAGAGTACCTTGACCTAGCCCCCTGCAGAAGGGAACTGACAAAGTAAACTGGGCGCTACACCATCCTTTTCTGCATCTGCTCATGCGTCTGTGCAGATCCGTCCTTGTCGGGACCAGAGCTTGCCGGCGAAGCCCCCTGCTTGTCGCTGGATGTGTCTGCCGTGGTTGCTAGCTCATCATCCGCCTCCCTCTCCGCTACTAACGCAGCACTAACCACTTGATTGGTTGCCGCTATATATAGCAGCAACTTCTCTTGTGGCTTAGGTGCGACAAGTATTGGAGTGGAGGACAGGTACCTCTTTAAGTCCTGCAGCGCAGCCTCCGCTTCCGGAGTCCATTTCATTGGACCTGCCTTTTTCAAAATCTTGAAAAATGGCAGGGCACGTTCAGCAGACCTAGAGATAAACCTGCTGAGAGCAGCCACGCAACCGGCAAGTCTTCATACATCCTTGACGTGCTTTGGTGCTTCAATCTGCTCAATGGCCTTGATCTTGTTGGGATTGGCTTGAATTCCCCGCTGAGACACGAAGAACCCGAGAAGCTTGCCAGAAGGGACTCCGAAACACGCACTTCTCGGGGTTGAGCTTGAGGTTGATCTTGCGCAGATTTGCAAAGGTCTCATCCAAATCTTGAACCAGAGTTGCTTTGTCCTTGCTCTTGACCACTATGTCATCCATGTAGGCTTCTACATTTACGTGCATTTGCGGCTCAAAAGCCGTCATGGACTACTCTTGCAAACGTTGAACCAGCATTCTTCAAACCGAAAGGCATCCGTATGAAACAAGATGTGCCACATGGAGTAATGAATGCGGTTTTCTCCTCATCCTCTTCGCCATGAAGATATGATGATATCTCGAGTATGCATCAAGAAATGAAAGCAAATCACATCCAGCCGTGGAGTCAACAATCTGGTCGATGCGCCGCAAGGGAAACGGGTCTTTGGGACAAGCTTTATTAACATCCGTGAAGTCAATACAAAGTCTCCATTTCCCATTTGCCTTGCGCACAACTACGAGATTGGCCAACCACGTGGGATGGAGCACTCCTCGACAAGGCCTCGCTGCTTCCAATTTCTTGACCTCTTCGCTATGAATTCTTGGCGCTCCACCGCTCCTTCACGACTTTCTGCTTGACGGGTCGCGATGAGGACAGACAGCTAAGTGATGCTCAATTACTTTCACAGGAACACCGGGATGTCGACGGTTGCCATGCAAACACGCCGAAGTTCGCCCCGTGAAAGCAACGAGCGCGCCTTAGTATTTAGGGTCGAGAGTGGCACTGATGGTGAAGGTACCACCAGTGCCGTCCTCCTTGGCGGACACCTTCTTGGTCTTTGGCGGAGCTGCCATCGTCTTCTTGCACTTGCCGGAGGAGCTCGATGGTGTGTCCTCGATGGTAGCGCAGCACTCCGAAGAGGTGCGCTTGCCGGAGTGGGCATCAGAGCTCTTGCCGGACTTGGTCTTCTTCCCCCCGGGAGCTTCAGCGGCAAGTGTTTTGCTACATTGCAACCGCTGCCTCCCGGTAGATCTTGTCGGCACAGATAAGAGCATCCTTCTTGTCGCCATGGACAGAGATGATGCTTATCGGGCCTGGCATCTTGAGTAAGTTGTATGCATAATGAGAGGCTGCCATGAACTTAGCGAAAGTGCCGGATTTGCCAAGTATCCCATTGTAAGGCAATGGGAAATCAGCAACGTCGAATGTGACCCTCTCAGTCCTAAAGTTCAGCTCGGCTGCCAAATGTTACCGCAGAACGTGATCTTCCCCTTCGCTTGCTCCTTCCCGGATTGATTCCTTGGAATGTGCCGCCTCTTCGAGCTCGCTGTCGGGGATCTGAAGCTTCGGAGCACCGCTGGAGGAGATCAGGTTTAAGCCCGGCCCGCCGTCAACTAGCATCTTGGTGACCTTGAGGTTGCGGATAGTTGGTGAGACCAACATCGGCAAGCACCGACCGCAGATTATGCGATCGTGGTGGTCCTCAATATCAAAGATGATAGGCGGCCGACCACTTCAGAGGCTTGCATGACTCTACGGATGGTTCACCGCATTAACTTCCCGCATCCACCGCTTGAGTTGGCGGTGGGAAGTATGCGCAGGAAGCACCTCCGTCAACGCAGAGGACCTCTGTAGCTTTCAAACTCCTGCTCATCGGCGCCGCCATCATCCATGTCTTCATCGTCGCCTTCGCTTTCATCCTTGTCGCGGCCGCTGGAGGCCTGTCTCCTTGCCGCCGCTTGGCCTTGCCGCGGCGCCCTCCCGGCCGGGACGTTTCTTGCTGGCTCCTCCAAAGACCTTCCTGGCCTTCTCCTTGTCGCGTCGCTCAGATTCAGCTTTCTCATTTGCTCGACAAGCTGCTCTACCTTCTTGCAGCTCTGGAGGTCATGGGCCTTGGTGCGGTGGATCTTGCAGTACTGCTTGCCGGAGCCGTCCTGCTTGTCGGCGGCCGCCACAGACTGGTGGTTGGTGCCAGCGGCAACCTCCTTGCCGGAGCCACCAGCCTTGGCGTTCTTGTCGCCACCTCCGTTGCCGGACTGCTCGACAACTAGCACATCTCTGCCTTTCTTCTTCCTGTTGCCCCGCCGCCGGCTCTTCTTTGCCGGGGCGGTCTCTTCACTGTCAGATCCTCCTGCTTCGGTATTCTCTCCGGGGAGTCTCCTCCCCTCCTCAGCACGTGCGCACTTGTCGGCCAGTATGATAGCTCATCGACGTCTCGATCTTGCACATCGCCATCTCCTCCGCAGATCTCGCGGTTCCGCGACGCTCGATGGAACGCAGCTGATCACCGCGGCAGGGTGGACATCTGGGATGTTGTCTTTGCACGGCTGAATCTCTGAATATATACTTGCGCAGGGCTCTCCTTCCTTCCGGGCGAGCAGATGAAGGTCGCTTTCTTGGCCATGGGGCTTGTGGTCATCAGAAGGCGCCAAGAAACCGATGGCATAGATCTGCCCAAGAAGATATGGAGTTGTCCGGCAAGTGCATGAGCCGAGACTGACGTTGGGCTTGAGCACCAGCCGGGAAGTAGTTGGCAAGGATCTTGTCGTCTCGCCCCGGCAGCCTGCACCGCGATGGTGTAGATGCCGAGGAACTCCGGACAGATGCGTCTTGCCGTCGTACTTCTCCGCACGTCGGCTTGAAGTTTTTCTTCTTTGGGCCACTGGACTTGCCGCAGCTCACGAGTGAACGCAGGGCAACCTACCGCTGCACGGCAAGTCGCTGGTTCCTCGGGCGCGTGCATGTCGACAGAGGGCCCGGACGCGCTTGTCGGATTGACGTCGCGCTTCTCTTCGGGCGCCGATCGCGAGTCCGAAAGCGTCCCTCTTTGCTGCCGATCATGTAGCACTTGGCGCTGATCGCGATGAGCTTGTGGATCTGATGACGCAGCGGAGTCGCTGTCGAGGTGGATCCGGCGAGTCGGGCGATCTTGGCCTTCGGGCGGAGAGTGCATGGTGGTTGCACCCCACCGTCTGCCGCCACCGGCTCGCGCTTGGCGTTCTGCCGTGGCAGCGACGCACTCGGTTGCCGCGGGCGTCGCTGTTAAGCGGCCGATGTGACTTCAGATGGTGGCCTCCACTCGCCAACCTTGTCGGCCGTTGGAGGGTAATCGAGGAGCAGTTGAGCTCTCGCCAGAGCTTCTGCTGGGGTAGTGGGTGGCGGTGGCGAACGGCGCGAGGAGCAGGATATGCTCGGACTTCTATCTATGTTAGAAGGAGCAGTACCCCGTCCGAGCGACCGTGCCTCGCTCGTGCCAGCATGTTGGCGTGCATGCTGGTCTTGAACGTCCCGAGATCCTCCAGCTTGATCTCGGTCCAACAAGCGTATGGCATTGTGAATGCCATGACGCTGTCGGTCCCGCGCCTCCTGAGACGGGCGCGTCACATGTACGGACGCCGAGGTCTGTGCGGCCTTGTCCTTGGACTTGGTAGCACCGTGAGCTCCCCCGTCACCGTCCATTCTTCCGTCGGCGTCCACCCCACCACTTGTTTGCTCCGGTGGTGGTGGGTTCGACGCGGACGGGGCTTCTGCCGCTGAAGCCTTCTTCTTCGGTGGCATGTTGACGAAGATGATGAAGATCTAGCTCGCGTGGACGCCGGATCAGGTTCACACAACCTCGACGCCCCCTACCTGGCGCGCCAAAGATGTCGGGGCAGGCTGATTCGCCCACGGACACCTATGGGGCGGCGGACCGAGCCCTTTTGGTTCGGAGGGGGGCGGAGATCGCACGAAGAGCGGATCGAGGCGGACAATGCAGCGGTTACCCAGCTTCGGAGCTCTCCGGAGAGATAACACTCCTACTGCTGCTTGTATGAATTGTATTGTGTTCTTGCTAGGGAGCGCTGAGAGCTACAGTATACTCCGGCTGCTAACGAGACCTAGCGTGAGAGTGTTCGAACCCGGAGGGAACTGATCGACTGACCAACCCCTTTCTACGTTGCGCATGGGCCTCCTTTTATATGCTCAAAGGCTCCGGCAGTGGCAACGAGACGAGGGTACAAATGGAAAAACAGTGGTTGGTACACCTACTTGTACAAAGGTACGTTGTACTCTACCTAACCACGACGGCAAGGGACAAAAGCATTAAATGCCCATCCCTCGCCGCCTAAACAAGGCAACACGGACCGTCAGAGCGCCACCGCTCGCCACGATGGCAAGCTTGTCGGCGCCGCTTATCGCTGCTCCCGCTGGCTGCACAGCTTCTTGACACGCAGCATGGAATGGTCCCATGGCGACATCGCTGGTGAATGAGCTGGAGCGGAGATGAAGAGAGGTTGCCTGCCGGCAAGTGCCTTGCCGTGGCTGAATCCTTGTCGCGTTTGAGGCTTGTCGCTCTCCGAGCCTTCCCGGCAAGCTCCTCTTGCGGGATCTTGTCTTCTGCGTGCCTTGAGTGGCCTTCCGGCAAGCTCCTCTTGCCGGGCCTTGTCTTCTTGGTTAAATACTTTGTTCTTGAATGGCACCAAAGGAACCACGGAGGATCTTGGCGGTGACCAGGCAAGCCTCGCTGGTGTCAGAATCGCCTGCGGCACGAAGTTCGGGATACTAGGGTACCCCTACTCTAGTGCACCGACAATGGGCCAGCCGCCCGCCACCATCTCTGGCAGCCCCATCGCCGCCTGCTGGTATGGGCGGTTCGCCTGCATTTAACCGATCGCTGTGATCCCCTTCTTCTTGGGAGCCATGGCGATGAAGAAGTCAATGCGCTAACTTCTAGACCGGATTTTCATAGCCTAGAGCCCCCTACCTGGCGTGCCAAAGATGTCGGGGAAACGATACCTATGGGATCCTGAGGACCCCTACTACGGTTGGCGGGGGCGAAGAGCTGCGCAAAGAGCAGGTCTAGCGATCAACGCGAGGTGATTTTTACCAAGGTTCGGGCCGTAAATGATGCGTAAAACCCTAGTCCTGCTTGTATGTGTTTATCTCGTGTTCTTCAGTTCTTGGACTAGCTACTATGCGTGCCCAATCCAAAAACTCCGAAATCCTTCCACAGTACGCCTCGGGCCTCCTTTTATATGTCAAAGGGGTCGCCACAGTGGCACACAAGAGGTGGAAAGTATCTACAGTGTACAAGTTTATCGCCTGACACTATAGGACAAACGCATTTAATGTGCTGCCTACGTGCCCTCTTGCTTTATCGGGGATGACAATAGAGCTCATCCCATCCGTCGCCGCCTTGCCTTGCTTCGACGCGCGTCCAAGCTGACGAGGCATGCAGTGCCATGCTAGCTGGCTGGTCACTGTGCTGGTGTAGTGACATGGCCTTCACTAAGATCTGCATGCCACCACGCAGGTGCTTGCCTAGTTGGCGGGCTGGTTGCCATGTCGGAACGACCGCGGGGCAGTGAAACTTTGGTAGGTGCGGGCCTGGCCGCGGCCCCGCAGATGCCCTCGGCAAGGGTCTTGCCGGGGCCTCGCGGCCGTCCCCGGCAAGGATCCTGCCGGGGGTCTTCGTGTTCTGGTTCTTATGTAGACTCGCAGGCCTTTAGTCTTCACAAAGATCTGCATGCCACCACGCAGGCGCCCCTGAGTCTTGGTTTCGACGTTGTCGATGGTGTCAGAACTCTCAGGCTCAAGGGTGGCGGCCTTGCTGGTGTTGGGCAAGTCGCCCCGGCAAGGCTCTTGCCGGGGCTATGTAGGCCGCCCCGGCAAGGGTGTTGCCGAGGGAAGTCCATCTTGCCACTTTGCTCTTCATGCGTCTGGCTTGGGTGCTGCCTTGGCAGTCTCGTACCTTTCCTTCCTCCGCCCCGTCAAGCATGGCCGTATGTGCGGCTACGACTGCCGTGCACAAGTAAAGGGGTACAGAAAGGCCCCTACTTTCGTACACCGACATACCTCCCATTCGAGGTTTTATTTTTCCTGAAACATCGGCAGCCCAATTTATGTATTTTTTTGAAGAAAACGCAGAGGTCTGTTCTATTTTTCTATATAAGAATAGGGACGCCTCGTCCAACTTATGTTTCCCTTCTAACTGTATTATATATATTTAAATTATTTATATGTTATTATATATTATTGTTATCGTCATCATATATTTAACAGATACTTACATATGTAAGAAAACAATATCCCACATCTTATTAACTTATAAAAATAATTTCTTACCAATAAAATCCTGGATTTTTTGGCAACGAAAATCCTGGTGATTGTGTACAAAAGCTTGGTAAGATTTAAGGACCAATGTAATAATAAATCACTTATTATTTAAATATATTTATAACAAAAAGCTCAGCCACTGTTTATTTTTTGATAACATTGTTGCGCCCAACCCAACATTATAATTAGAATCAGCCTAGCAAAATCATGTATTTCGAGAAAGTGCAAATGGCCTATAATTTTTTAGGAAAAAAATAAATGGGCCACATGGACGCTATATTATTTGTTCGCCCAGCCCAGCAAATGGATTGTAATTCTAAAAAAAGAGATGAAATTGACTGTAAATTCTGAAAAAATGGGTTGAATATGTGCCACATTTCTGGAGGCTGAAATGTGGGCCAATAGGTCGAAGCCAATGCAAGTCGTTGTCAACTTAGTCAGCAAATGATTCTGACATCGTTAGCCGTTGGATTTACATCCAACAACCAACATCCATCTTCAATCTCTCGTCTTCTTCCTGCAGCGCCGCCGGGACCACCTGCTCCCGCCTCCTGCTACAGTAGCTTTGCTTAGCACGCTTCACTGTGAAGCGCTACCCCACCGTCGGCCAGGCCATCCCTCCACCCCTCCACACCTCCTGTTGTTCTCCACCGACTGCCGAACCACACCGCACCAGAACCAGTTAACCCTCGTACACCTCTCCGTCTGCGACTCTACGCCCGCGTCTTCCCATCTCCAGCTCGTTGCTGTCCGGGGCCTCGCCATCGTCCACCACCTTGGATGCGCTCGGCGCGGAGTGGTCAACAAACGACATCCATCAGAAGTAGACTGTGCGTGGAGAGGCTGATAGCTGTGTCCACGGCCGCACGCAAGGAAATGCCTCCTTATTACACGCAAAATAATGATTCCTCCTTCTGATAGCTGGGACCCACCGGAAGGGCCTCTGTATTTCACGAAAAAAACGTTCCCCCCGCTGACAGGTCAGACCCACCAGCTATATCTTCGCATGCAAGGAAGTGCCTCCTTATTACGCACACAAAAATGAATACCCCCTGCTAGCTGGGACCCACCATAGTGGGAGGCTGACTTGTGGGCCTACTAAGTTGAAGGGGACGGAGGGCTTTGTCAACTGAGTCAATATGAAGGATTCTAGCTCCAGTGACCGTACGATGTCCATCCAATAGCCGTAGTGCTTCTTCATCTCTGGTCTTCTTGCTCCAGCCGCCCAAACCAGCGCTTGTCGTGCCGCGTGCTCCTGCCTCCCGTGGCCGGCTGTGATGCCGCGGAGGCCTCACCGCCCCCTACTACTCCCACCGCTGGCCAGGCCATCCCTCTACTCACCCACACCCTCTGTTATTCTGCGGCGACGGCAGCCTCACACCGCAGCCGAACTAGTGAACCCTCATACTCCTCTCCAAGGGCATCCGCCGCATCTTCCCCGGCTCCGCGTCGTCCCCTTCCTAGGCCTCATCGTCGTCCACCGCCCTGGTGCTCTCGGCACGGCGTGGTCAATGTGGTCAAGGAACAACTTCCATCCGAAGAGTACTGTACATGGAGAGGCTGACAGCTGGGTCCATGGCCACAGCAAGGAAGTGCCTCCTTATTACGCGGAAAGTAATGATTCCTCCACATGACACCAGGGACCCACCGGACGGGCCACAATATTTCGCGAAAAAACATTTCCCCCTGACTGCTGGGACCCACCAGCTACATCTTCGCACGCAAGGAAGTGCGTCCATATTACGGGCAAAAGATGATTCGTCCCCCTGACTGCTGGGACCCACCAACTACATCTTCGCACGCAAGGAAGTGCCTGACAGTTGGGACCCACTTGGTCAAAGCGTACGTAGCGTTGTCATTCTGGTCGCGAACGTGTACGTACATACGACCGGTCTGTCTGCAGGCTGCAGCAATGAACTGTGGCCGTGTAAGGAAGGGCACGTGTCGTAGTAGAGGCGCACACGTAGCATGTACACATACGTACAGCCAGGGTGCAAGAAAGAAAATACGGCCACGTACGTACATATGGGCGGGGTCTCGGACGCCAACTCGCGCATACGTACGGCCAGGGCTCGTGTACATGGCTTTGTCGGAACGGAGAAACTGCGTCGTTGTCGTGTTCATGGGGAGGCAACGAAATGCATCGTGTTCATCGGGAGGCAACGGAATACATCGTGTTCATCAGGAGCCAACTGGCTTGGACGGAACAACCGATGGAAACGAGGCCTGGTGTACCACAGAACAAAGGAAACGGCCTTATGTTCGACCGGCCACGGCCGAAACGGGATCCTGTTCATCGGGAGGGGTTTGGCGTACCGCAAAATGGAGGGAACGGACTTCTCTTGGACCTCCTACGGTCAAAACGGAGTCCTGTTGATCGGGAGGGGTGTGGCGTACCGCAAAACGGAGGAAATGAACTTGTGTTGGAGCACTACGGTTGAAACGGGGGTCCTGTTCATCGGGAGGGGTGTGTCACGCAAAACGGGACTCCACAGGATACTGTTCATCTCCACCGTCGACCTCCTCCAGCCTCCACGGCCATCGCTCATCCAAATACGACCTCCTCCAGCCTCCACCGCGACCGCTCATCCAGCCTCCACCGCTCCTCCATCGGGCTCTTTGCTCAATCAGCCCTCTCCACGGGGTCCTGTTCAACCACCCCTCCACGGGCTACTATTCATCCAGCCCTCCACCGGCTACTGTTCAACCAACCCTCCACGGGGTCATCCTGTTCATCCAGCACTCCACGGGGTCCTGTTCATCCAGCCCTCCACCAGCTCGATCGATCGGGGTCCTGTTCATCCAGCGTCAACGACCTCTACTACCACGGGGTCCTGTTCATCAACCCCCCACCGGAACTGCTCATCCAACCCCCCCAACAACGCCATCGCTCATCAAGAGGCGCAAGTCCGATCGGCTTCAGATTAGCAGCAGAGCGGCGAATTGCTTGATCGGGTTCGATTAACGACCATCGATCGACCGCCGGGTTCAAGAACGCGAGTTCGCAGCGGTAATCGCCGTTCGAGATGGCGAATGCCTCGCCGGGTTCACTTAGAGCCTAACGCCGCGACGCACATACGCGCACGCAGTACGAGAAACGCGGCATCGCCGCCCTGACCACCCACCGTAACCGGGAACTCCCTGATATTTTCCTCGCCCTCGCTTCTACCACGGTTTTTTCCGTCATGGACGACCAAAGAATGTCATGCAACTGCGTCTCCAGCCCGCCCAGGACAAAAAGCCTATTTTCTGTCATGATTTTTTGTCATAGAAGTAGGAGCCCACCACATCTATGATGATACCGGGTTTTGTCACAATTATCGTCATAGAAGTGTCATAAGTATGGCAGAAAAAATTTCGTTTTGCCCAAAATGTCACGGATGTGTCTTTTTTTGTAGTGTTAGTACTAACACCATCCCCTGTCATTTTGTGTTCCTTCCTATTTCTCTGTGCCATGTTAAGTCAAGCCGACAAGAAAAAGGAATAAAAATTTAATTCTTCAGAACAAATTGATGCGTGATACAGACGAACTGAAGTTTGATGTTAGACAACCACATGATAGGAGGATGTAATATGTACGAAAAACAAGACGGATGAGATAATCAGAACTATGAAGTGTAAACTAAGCAGAAGGCATTTCAATAAATTAGAAGCAATGCAATGGAAGGTAGACACCATATGAAAGATGCTACAAATATCGCTCTGCCAAGTAAACAGTGTCTCGTCATAACTGGCATTTAAACAAATGTGAAGCAGTATAAGAAATAAATCATATGCAAGATGCAAACAACATCACACTACCAAATTAAAGGTCTCTCGTCATTAGTGCCATTGCATATTCACAACATTGCATATTCACAGCTTATGATGTGTAAACTAAGCAGAAGGCATTTCAACAAATTAGAAGCAATGAAATCTAGACACCATATGTAAGAAGCAACGAATATCACTCTACCAAGTTCAAATTGTCTCATCATTAGTGCCATTTCAACAAATTAGTAGTACAATCTAGAAAATAATGTGAGATGTAAACTATATCAGACTCCCAAGTTAAACGTGTCTTGTGAAAAGTGATTGTTGCAGGTTACACAACAGTAGTATTTTGATGTAAGAGCATGGTGTGATAGACAGATATTGTATGTTCTAGAAACAGGAACACGTGTCTTATTCACAAGTATAATGTGTAAATTAAGCAGACGTAATTCAACAAAATTAGAAGCAATACAAGCTAGACATCATACATAACATGCAACCACATATGACAGTGCCATGTTAGAGGGAGCACCTATGATGGTGGACAAGGGTGGACGTGCCCATCATCAGCACAACTACTTTGAGTGTCTATGCATGTGTTGTCTTTCAAATCTTGTTGGGGGGATGGGCGAGTAGAATGTGGAGAGGCCCTTCGTTTGGAAGAAGCACCTTTATCCACTACCTTGCTAATTTCCTTCTGCTTTATTGATTTTGCATTGTTAAGTAAAACTGACAAGAAAAAGCAATAAAATTCACTCTTCAGAACTCATTCATGCATGATACTGACAATCACTACCTTGATGTAAGGCAAACACATGATACGAGGATGGAATATGTACGAAAAATGTGACGACATGGCATATTCACAACTATTTGTGTAAACTAAGCAGAAGTAATTTAATCAAATTACAAGCAATACAAGTGAGACACTGTATGCAACATGCAAGACAATATCACACTGCCAAGCTAGAGAAAGCACCTGGGATGCCGGTTTCGCTGGAAGACCGCCATCAGTCCCTGCCTTATTTTTCTTCCTATTTCTTAATTGTATTGCCTTGTCAAGTCAAACCCATAAGAAAAATGAATAAAAATTTGCTTTTCAGAACTCATTGATGCAGGATGCTGACGAGCACTACCTTAATTTAATGTAACGCCCTCGATGCGGCTATATCTCCCACGTGTCAAAGCACGACTTAGAGGCATAACCGCATTGAAAGCAATGTCGCAAGTGAGGTAATCTTCACACAACCCATGTAATACATAAGGGAAAGAGATACATAGTTGGCTTACAATCGCCACTTCACACAATACATAAATAAACATTCATCATCCGTATTACACTCAAGGTCCGACTACGAACCAAAATAAAGAAGATACCCCAAATGCTACACAGATCCCCGATCGTCCCAACTGGGCTCCACTAACGATCATCGTGAAAAGACACATAGTAACGACCACGTTCCTCATCGAACTCCCACTTGAGCTCGGTTGCGCCACCTGCACCGCATCGCCGGCACTGCAACTGTTTTGGTAGAATCTGTGAGTCACGGGACTCAAAGCAATCTCACACCCGCGAGATCAAGACTATTTAAGCTTATAGGAAGGACAGAGTTGTGAGGTGGAGCTGCAGCAGTTTACTAGCATATATGGTGGCTACATTCGCAAAAGAGAGCGAGAAGAGAAGCAAAGCACGGTCGTGAAGCTAGTAGTGATCAAGAAGTGATCCTGAACTACTTACGCCAAACATAACTCCAACACCGTGTTCGCTTCCCCGGACTACGAGAAGAGACCATCACGGTTACACACGCGGTTGATGTGTATTTTAATTAAAGTCAACTTTGGGTTTTCTACAACCGGACATTAACAAATTCCCATCTGCCTCATAACCGCGGGCACGGCTTTCGAAAGATAATACCCTGCAGGGGTGTCCCAACTTAGCCCATTATAAGCTCTCACGGTCAACGAAGGATATTCCTTATACCGGGAAGACCCGATCAGTCTCGGAATCCCGGGCTACAAGACATTTCGACAGCAATAAAACAAGACCAAAGAAGCCGCCTGGACAGCCGACAAATCCCGATAGGAGCTGCACATATCTCGTTCTCACGACACATCCGGATAAGTCAAGCTACGAGTAAAACCAAGCCTCGAAGTTTCCCCGTGGTGGCCCAAGAGGTTGCTCGGTTCGGCCAGCACTCAAAGGAGCACCGGGTCCGGGGTTAAAATAAATGACCGCTGGGCTCGCGAAAACCCGGGGAAAAAGGCTTAGGTGGCAAATGGTAAAACCAATGTTGGGCCTTCTTTGGAGGAGTCTTATTCAAAGCGAACTGTCAAGGGGTCCCATAAATCACCCAACCGTAAGGAACGAAATCAAGGAACATAACACCGGTATGACGGAAACTAGGGCGGCAAGAGTGGAACAAAACACCAGGCATAAGGCCGAGTCTTCCACCCTTTACCAAGTATATAGATGCATTAATTATAGCAGATATATTGTGATATCCCCAACAAGTAAACATGTTCCAATAAGGAACAATATCTCCATGTTCCAACAAGGAACAAACTTCATCTTCACCGCAACTAGCAACGCTTATAAGAGGGGCTGAGCAAAGCGGTAACATGGCCAAACAACGGTTTGCTAGGAAAGGATGGTTAGAGGTTTGACATGGCAATATGGGTGGCATGATAAGCAAGTGATAGGCATCAGAGCATAGGCATAGCAAAAGAGCGAGCATATAGCAAGCAAAGATAGAAGTGATTTCGAGGGTATGGTCATCTTGCTCGCAAGGTTCTCGTGAGTTGTCGAAAGCTTGATCCTCGTAAGCGTTCTCAACTGGTTCCTCGTTCACGTACTCGTCTCCCGGCTCTACCCAAAGCAAGAACACAAACAAAGGAACCACAATAAATCATGGTGCAATGCACAAGCAACATGATGCAAAACATGACATGATATGCGAGATGTGATATGCAATGCGATGCGTGCTCGGAAGGAAAATGATGAACCAGGCATCAACTTGGCAAACCAAGTATGCCGCTGAAAGATGAGATGATTTCGTTGAAATCGATATAAAGATCACCGAATCGGATGCACGGTTTGCAAATGACAAGCAAAACAAGAATGGCACAAATCTGCCATTAACAACATGATACCACATAGCAAGCAACAAGAAATTAAGCTACTGCACCCAAACGTACCAGAAAAGCATATGGCAGTGATCTACTCAAGATGGTTGACAAAATATGAACACTGAGCTACGGCTAAATCACATCATAACAGGTCCAAACAAGCATGGCAAAAGTGCAAAATATATCAGCTTCACAGAACATGGCAAAATCAGCATCAGGAAGCAATGTTCAGAGCAATGAAACAGCATGCTACAGGAACTTATAATAGCAAAACAAGGCACGGCGTGAATCTACTCAAAGCATAGAACAAAAATCCCTTACTGACCATAAGCCAAAAAGGATCAGAAAATATAATAGCACCCATGTAAACATAGCAAGTTTCGTTAACAGATTCAGCAACAGGGCATGACAAAAACAGATAACAAGTAGGCATGTTTAAGAGCTCGATGCGCTCACTACAGAGCATTTGATGATAAACTAAGAATACATACATTAAGAAGACATGGCATAGAATACATACATGGCAAGAACAACATCATAGCATACACGGATCAACTACAACAACCTTGGCAAAATTGAATAACATGTAAACAATCTGCCAGGAAACATTTTATAGCAAAAGTAGATCTCGATTGACTCAAGCTACGGTACTCCATAATTGCAAACAAAGGCATGGATGGATAGAGCATAACCATATGTTCAAAACATCCTTACTGAAGTATCTCAAAATATGCATGGATCTCTCGGTAGCATCAAGTTAACATGGCATAAAAATATCAGCAAAACAGGGGCTGAAATCAGCAACATCATTAAGCCTAGTTTGCATGCTTGTGCTAGTCACCACAGGGATCAAAAAAATACATGGCATACACCCCTGGAAAGATGGCATGGCATATTACAAAACACATGTAGGACTCAAATTCATAGGATGCACACATCAATCATGGCAAAAATGACAAAAGTGTATGTTCTGTTAAGAAACAGAAACTAACATCACATAGCCCTCTTCCAACAGCATTTCGGGCATCAAGATGAGCTCAAATGAAAATGATGAAATGAGACGAAATGATCTACTCTTCGAGGCGAACATTTTCACATATTATACGCATGAAACAGAGCTACGAGTACAGAGTTATGGCATGAAGAAAATTCAATAAAATATCACCAAAAAATGACTGCCTTCGTCGGTGGATCTCAGATCCGAATCGGGGCGAGGCGGGATCGAAGCGGCCGACGGGCGTGGGGGCTCGGGCCGAGGAGGAGAGGCCGGGCCGGCCGGGCGGCGACGGCGGGCGCAGCGATCATGGGCGGAGGCGGCGGAGGCCGCAGCGGCTGGGCGGGCTGGCGGCGGCGTGGCGAGGCGACGGCGGGGCCGGGCCGAGGCGGCGAGGCCCGAGGCGGCGCTGGCGCTGGCGGGCAGCTACGGGCGGGCGCGGGCCGGAGGGGCGGCGCTGGGCCCCACGGCCCGGGCGCGTCGGCGGTGAGCCGTGGACCGAGGGCCACGTGGCAGCCCCTCGTTGGTCAAGGCCGCGGCGGATGCGTCCGGTCCGATCCGGACTTGTCCGGCGGCGCGGAGGGGATTTCGTCGAGGGTTTCGGGGGAATTGATCCGGGATTTGGAGGGGGAGATGCATATTTATAGGTAGAAGGAGCTAGGAAGCTCCAAATGAGGTGTAGTTTTCGCCCACACGATCGTGATTCGACGGAGAGCATGGAAGTGACTTAGATGAGTTATTGGGCTGTTTTGAAGAGGTGTTGGGCTGCAACTTAAAAGAGGCCTTTGCGAGAGTGCGGTTAACCGTTGGAGTACCAAACGAGCTCCAAATGACCCGAAACTTGACAGGTGGTCTACCAGTGGTATACCAAGGCCACTTGACAAGGCCCGGTCCATTCCGAGAAAGTTTAGTACCCGCTCACGGAAAAAGCGTAAAAGGGACGCCTGGGACCATAGGAGTGCCGGATTGCAAAACGGACAACGGGGAAAATGCTCGGAATCATGAGACGAACATGTATGCAAATGAGATGCACATGATGACATGATATGAAATGCATGACGCGGACAAAATGCAAAAAGAAGAAAAACCCAACCATGGAGGGAATATCATATCACAATGCCGAAAATGGCAAGAGTTGGAGATACAAATATGGAAAGTTACATCCGGGGTGTTACATTTAAGGCGGCCGCATGATAGGATGATTGAATGTGTAAGAAGAAAGGACAACATTGCATATTCACAGCTATGATGTGTAAACAAAGCAGAAGGCATTTCAACAAATTTTAAGCAATGAAAGCTAGCCACCATATGAAAGATTCAACGGATATCACTCTACCAAGTTAAAACTGTCTCTTCATAAGTGCCATTTCAACAAATTAGAAGTAGTACAAGCTAGAAAAGAATGCGAGATGTAACCTATATCACACTCCCAAGTCAAACGTGTCTTATGATAAGTGATTGTTGCAAGATACACAGCATTAGTACTTTGATGTAAGAACATGGTGTGATAGACATATATTGTATGTTTTAGAAACAGGAACACGTGTCTTATTCACAAGTATAATCTGTAAAGTAAGCAGATGGAATTCAACAAAATTAGAAGCAATACAAGCTAGACATCATACATAACATGCAACCACATATAACAGTGCCAAGTTAGAGGGAGAACCTGTGATGGTGCACTAGGGGAGACGTGATCATCATCAACACAGCTATGTTGAGTGTCTATGCATGTGTTGTCTTGCAAATCTTCTTGGGGGTGGCGGAGTAGAATCTGTAGAGGCCCTCCGTTTGGAAGGAGCACCTTTATCCACTGCCTTGCTAATTTCCTTCCGCTTTATTGATTTTGAATTGTCAAGTAAAACCGACAAGAAAAAGCAATAAAATTCACTCTTCAGAACTCATTCGTGCATGACACTGACAATCACTACTTTGGTGTAAGGCAAACACATGATACCAGGATGGAATATGTACGAAAAATAGGACGACATGACATATTCACAACTGTTTGTGTAAACTAAGCAGAAGCCATTTCAACAAATAAGGAGCAATGCAAGCTAGACACCACATGAAAGATGCAACCAATATGACTCTGCCAAGTTAAAAGCGTCCCATCATAAATGGCGTTTCAACAAATTAGAAGCAGTGCATGCTATATATGGAAGATGCAACTAATATCACACTGCATATACTAAAGGTGTCTCGTCATACTGATTGATGCGGGATACAAAAAAACAACAGTTTTATGTAAGGACATGCTTAATAGACAGATGTACTCTGTACTAAAAACAGGAAGGCATGTCACATTAACAGGTATAATGTATAAACTAAGCAGAATGGCACATGCAATTTAACCAGATTGGAAAAATTACAATCTAGACACCATATGCAACATGCAACCACATATCACGCCAAGTTAGAGCAAGCACTGCGATCTTTGGTGTAGAAATGCGGTCATCAACTACAGAGCTACGTTCACTATCTTCATCTAGCCTTGCTGTTTCTTGAGAATCATGTGGGGAGGCTGACACTGCATTCTTTAAAAGAGCGTATTTTCTCACAGTAACCCCCTGGCGTGACTGTCTCATCATAAGTGCTTGATGAGGGATACACAAGAACATTAGTTTGATGTAAGAACATGGTTAATAGACAGATGTACTATTATGTACGAAAAACAGGAAGGCGTATCATATTCAAAGGTATAGTGTGTAAGCTAAGCAGATGAAATTTAACCAAATTGGAAGCAATACAAGCTAGACATCCGGCGGGAGTGGTGAGCATGATCATCAAGGACCCGTGAGCCTGGTGGGAGGCGGGATGCTTCGCCACCATCATGGCTTTTTAGTTGGCTTCCAGGTGATGCCTGTTTGTGCTGGGCTTGTCACTAGCTCGGCCTGTGCCCTGACTAGCTATTCGTCTTCTGGTGCTCCCGGGATGGTGGTTCATGTAAAGATATCTTTCCTTATCTTAATAAAGACTGACTTCGGCCTTTCGAATACAATCTAGACACCATATGCAACATGCAACCACATATGACACCGTGAAGTTAAAGCAAGCAACTGGGATGGTGGTTCATGGCGAACGAGATCATCAACTCCAGAGCTACGTTTACCGTCTCCATCTGTTGAACATGCAACCTTTAAAGTGCCGACACATGTCTTGCCTGCCCGCGAAGAAAGCAGGAGCGACTTCTCTCTTTTATTTCATGTTTCTGTCAAGGCAGAGTCTGAAATACCCATGTATAAAAACACAATAGTGAGAGTATGGGTGAAGTGTGCAGAACTAGTGCACTGTAAAAGTAGCAGATAGTAGGTGGCTAAAAAATAAATGACACGAGACAAATGATAGCTCTACAACATTGCATGGCAAACAAAAGATTCTACTCCATATGATTTTGTAATATATGAGCACAGGGATGGCTGGGAAATGCAGGTACTCCTCCAGCACACCACCACATGTGGTCCTATCAAAATAACAGTCGACTGAAAATAAATAGGTCAGTCGATTTTTTTATGAACCGTCCGATCTATAAGGAACGGGCAGATGGCCCTCGTATACCTCCTGCGAGTCACCGTTGACGATCTTTCTCTAACCACCAGCGACCACCGGCCTAGACCCCTGCCTCCGCCGCCCTGCCGTCCCCTCAACCTCACACCACCGCCGTGCTTGGCAGCGCTCCCCGGCCATCCCTTTAATCCCGGCCGACCTCCAGATCGGGCGCCAGCAGCTCCTAGGCCCCACACACCCCTAAGATAAATGCCGAGGCGCTGCTTCCCCAGTGTAATAGGCGGACTAGCGCCTGTTATGCTGGGGAATGCTTCCTTTAGTTGGGAATCAACTGACCAGGAATTGAAATCCAGGGGGCGACGGACCTCTAGCTAAGGTGAAATAGTATATGAGGAGAAACCTTGTGCATCGCGAGTTACTAGGAACATCTAGTATCTGGAAGAAGCAGCCTATGGGATGAATAGCGTGCAAGAAGACATGTAAGATTTGCACGAATAAGGGAAGAGGAGTACCATTTCCGATTGCCAGTGCTGTGTCCTCCAAATGTCGCGACGATTTTATTATTTTTACGAGGGAATCGATGTTTTGGAGGAGGGTGGAGCCTTGGACGAACCCATGTCCAAATTGTTGACTGTGTTGCGATGGCCATCTGTCGGTGGAGGGGTAGCAGATCCGAGGCGGCGAAGGACGGCATGGCGGGAACAGCTCCGGTGCGGTGGACGGTGGTGAAGTTGGAGCGGCATCAGTGAGGCGCAGGACAACGTGGGTTAACTGGCTCGGGTACGCGCACGTCGACGTCCTGGAGGCAGCTCGGCCTCGGCTTCAACTACTAGCCGTGGAGGATGTTGCGGTTGCGGTGGACGACGACGTCGGGGTATCGGCTCCGACGTGATGGAGGAGGGCGGCGGTTGATGGGTGGGATGGGGTGGCGGACGGAGGACGCCGGGGTTTCGCGTCTGGTGGAGAGGTAGTTTTGGTGTGACGCCCCCGATTCAATCGTACACTAATCATGCACGCAAACATGTACGATCAAGATCAGGGACTCACGGGAAGATATCACAACACAACTCTAAAACATAAATAAGTCATACAAGCATCATAATACAAGCCAGGGGCCTCGAGGGCTCAAATACAAGTGCTCGATCATAGGCGAGTCGGCCGGAAGCAACAACATCTGAAGTACGGACATAAGTTAAAACAAGCTGCCATAAGATGGCAAGCACAAACCAGGATACAGATCGAAGAGGTGCGGGCCTCCTGCCTGGGATCCTCCTAACTACTCACGAGTGCGTCGTCGGCGGGCTGCCTGCGTAGTAGTAGGCACCTCCGGTGTAGTAGGAGTCATCATCGACGGTGGCGTCGCTCCTGGGCTCCATCGTCTGGTCACAATCGGGTAAAGAAAGGGGAAAAGGGGAACAAGGCAACCGTGAGTACTCATCCAAAGTACTACAAGCAAGGAGCTACACTACATATGCATGGGTATATGTGTAAAGGGCCATATCAGTGGACTGAACTGAGAATGCCAGAATAAGAGGGGGATAAATAATCCTGTCGAAGACTACGCTTCTGGCAGCCTCCGTCTTGAAGCATGTAGAAGAGAGTAGACTGAAGTCCTCCAAGTAGCATCGCATAGCATAATCCTACCCGGCGATCCTCTCCTCGTAGCCCTGTTAGAGAGTGACCACCGGGTTGTATCTGGCACTTGGAAGGATGTGTTTTATTAAGTATCCGGTTCTAGTTGTCATAAGGTCAAGGTACAACTCCAAGTCGTCCTGTTACCGAAGATCACGGCTATTCGAATAGATTAACTTCCCTGCAGGGGTGCACCACATAACCCAACACGCTTGGTCCCATTTGGTCGTACACACTTTTTTGGGTCATGCCCGGCCGCGGAAGATCAACACGTCGCAGCCCCACCTAGGCCAACAGAGAGGTCAGCACGCCGGTCTAAACCTAAGCGCACAAGGGTCTGGGCCCATCGCCCTTAGCACACCTGCACGTTGCGAACGCGGCCGGAAGCAGAACTAGCCCCCTTAATACAAGAGCAGGCTTACGTTCCAATCCGGCGCGCGCCGGGCCGACATCACGAAGGCTTGGTGATACCACGCCGAAAGTGCCCATATCTTTCCCACGTAGTTGGTTAGTGCGTATAGACCAAATGGCCAGACTCAGATCAAATACCAAGATCTCGTTAAAGCGTGTTAAGTATCCGCGAACGCCGAACAGGGCCAGGCCCACCTCTCTCCTAGGCGGTCTCAACCTGCCCTGTCGCTCCGCCACAAAGATCCACACAGAGAGCCGTTGGGACAAAGGTCCTTTCAGCCCCCAATCCGTGAATCACTCGCAGGTGCTCCTCGAGCCGACCCGACTTTAGTCACCACATGTATCATGTATAAAGTATATAGTATATACACGTGATCACCTCCCAGGTGATCACGGCCCGATAGTATAGCATGGCAGACGGACAAGAAGGTAGGGCCACAGATGGAATACTAGCATCCTATACTAAGCAGTAGGATAAAGGTGTAAGGGTAACAATCAGTAGCAACAATGACAAAGTTATGCAGCAGAATAGGATTAACGGAAGCGGTAACATGCTACACTACTCTAATGCAAGCGGTAGAGAGTAGAATAGGCGATATCTGGTGATCAAGGGGGGGCTTGCCTGGTTGCACGCATAAGGAGGGGTCGCCGGTGGCGAGTCGACCACGAGGCATCAAAGCATCGTCACGGGGTTTACCAGAGAAAAGAGGGGGGAGAAACAGTAAATATAAAGCAAACATAGCATAACAGGACAACAGGCAGAGCTAGACGTGTTCTAACGCGGTGCTACACGATACCGACGAGGGGGAAGTCAACCGGGAATGTTTTCCCGGTTCCGGACCTGTGTTAGACAGATGACCGGAGAGGGAAAGTTCCATGTTCATCATGCTAGGGGCATGTGACAGATGAACAGACCGCGAATTCGGATTCGTCACGTTTTTCTGAGCAACTTTCATGTAGAAAACATTTTCATCCGAGTTACGGTTTAATTTCTATTAAATTTCTAAGTTTTATTAATATTCTGGAATTAAAACTAATTCAAAAATAAAGATTAAATTGTTACATGCACACACAAAGTGTACACAGCAAAGAAGCATAGAGGCTGACAGGTGGGGTCCTGTTGACTGCCCAGACTGCAGTCAACTAAGACTGTTGACTAGTCAAAGGGACAAGGGGACCCGCATGTCATTAACTGGGATATCCCAGTCAGATTTGACCGTCAATGGTTGACTGGGGCCACTTGTCAGTGACTAGACTCAGTTAGACTTTAGTTAAGTTACATTAATTAGCAGTGGGGGCCACTAGTCATAGGGCCATCTAACTAATGAAACTAATAATAATAAAAAATTAATCCCCAATTAGCCTGGTCGCCCCCAATCTTACAAGGCTGAGGCCACGGCCGAGCACGCACCGCGACGCACTAGTGTGCGGCGGCCGGTGCCCAAAGACACGGGCGGAAGGGGAGCAGGCACAGCCGCCAGGACGTGGTCGGCCATGAGCGATGTGGGCGCTGCCCAGCGAGGGCGGCTGGTCGCGACCAGCCGCCATGAAAGCATGGCGCGCGCCACCAGGCAGTGGAAGGCGGAGGCGGGCTTGGCGCGCACTGGGCGGCCAAGGCCGCGGCCCGACGTGGCCAGAGGCCCGCAAGCGCGGCTAGGGGCGCGTCAATGGAGCAGCGAACAGGGGCGTGCGGGTGCGCGAAGCCGAGCTCCCTGTCATGGCGGCCAACGCGTGGGGCGGCAAAACGACGACGAATTTGAGGGGAAAGAAAAGGGGAACGGAGAGAGGAGCTCACATCGAGCCTGTAGGTGAGCAAAGCGGGCTCGGGGAGGTTCCGATGAGGCCGAATCGAAGACGGCAAGCAGCGGGGCGGAGGTTGAAGATGACCTCGATCTGGTCGATGTGGGGGTTCCCGGCTTGACCTCATGGCCGCAGACGGCATAGTGGATGGCGGCGGTCCTCCTGGACTCGCCTGTGTGGAGAGGGGCGTGCAATGGCCGCGGCAACGACATGGAGGATCTCGGTCACGCGGAGCTTACATGTCTGAGATCGAGCAGAAGGGGATGAGGAAGACAGGGGATCGAGGGGGGACGGATGTGGGCGGTCTAGGGTTTCGCTGCAGGGGGCTTGGGATCGGCCTTATCTCCTCCGGAGCTCGGGTGGATGCCCGACGTGTGTGCATCGCCGACCATGGTGCCGGTGGATGGGCGACACGCCCTCCCTGTGTACAGGAGAAAGGAGATGTGGAGTAGGTGGGCTGGGCCATATGTCAGAGGTCGAGTAGGCCCTTACTTTTTTCTGTTTTTCTGTTGTTTTAAGACAGAGACAACTAGGGAAAGGTTTGGGCTACCATAATACTTTGAAAATTTTTGGGACTAGGCCACTTAAATTCTTTGTAGTGTTTGGCATTGCCTCAAAAAGTTTGAGGGGCAACCAAACCCATTTGGATTTTGCACAAATAAAATAGCATTTTGAAACGTCGAAATGGCACTATTTTAATTGCTACAGTCCATCTTGGCTTGGAGGTGATGTTGCTTTCCTTAACAATCATTTGTTATGGAATTTTTGACGAATGATGAACATTTTAGTTTTCATGTCTGTCAAATATGATTTCTTTTACTTTAGATTGGATTTGAATTTGAATTGTGATTTGGATCAAGTGAAGATTAGCAAAAGTAACATGATGACATGGCACCATTAACAGGGGATTACTGTAGCATGACACTGGGGGTGTTACAAATCTCCTCCACTACAAGAAATCTCGTCCCGAGATTTAAGGGGTGGAGTAAGGGGGAAAGACTCAGGAAGGACGGAGCTCAACACAAGATAGTTACCTGGGGACTATCTCAGTGAACGTGGCAAGGAGGCATCTCTCGAGTTGAATTTCAAGGAAGTCATCGAGAGCAAGGTAAGAAGGTGAAATAAGAAGCTTCAATCGGGTAGTCAATCGTTCGTTGCCTGAAACAAAGTGTGAAAGGGTTTCAGAGCGACGGGAATACGTATTTTGTCTGATGCCAGAATAGATCGCCTCTCAGAAGTCGGCTCAGGATTTTCAAATGAAGCCAAGTGTGAGAAATAATCTTAGAAACAAGGTTGTACAGGAGAGTCAGGTTTCGATCATGTGGAACTGTGGGTTATGAGCCCACCATGTGGGTTAAAAGTAGAAAGGGGGCCGATAGTAAGGCATGTCAGATGATAGACTGTCAGCTATGTTGCCAACCACGTTGGTACCAAGGGCGAGGGACGAAGAGAACTATTTTACTGCTCGTTGAAACGAGGCGGACCAGTAGGCAAAGTTCTCGTCCATCGGTGGTTACCGGAATGTCACCAACATTAGTAACAGGGCCGTACTAACCGAATTGTACCTTGAGGCATTTTTATAAGCAGGGAATTATTTTTGCTTAGATCATATAGATCGCAAGAAAGGTTAAACAAGACAATGGAAAGGAAACGTGTTTAAACGCATATTTCAAGGGTATATCCTTCCCAAGGACAAGCAGAGTATGATATCCATGATAAGGCAGCAAGTTCAAAAGCATTTAGATAAAGGGGGCGAGGGAAGAATCATGATATTACACATACAACGGTGTTTGGATAATAGATCAAGAAACATTCGACAGTGTGCTTCCAATATTCATGGTTGATATTCGGAATACCCCAGTCATGCTTCGAGGTAGCATTAACTTGGTGTTCCAAGTAGGGGGTTGGAGTTGAAGATCACAATAAATACTCAAAGAACAATTACGGGAATAGCGAGTCCAAGGTGTAACCAAGACATGATCAAACATGTGTTGGAAAGAAGACAAGGGGGTTGTCAATGATAACTCAAATCATTGGAGGTCAAGGATGGTATTTCTCACCATGAATTCAGTTGTTATTTCAATAGAAGTCAAAATGTTGATGCTGATCATGAGGCCTTTGTCGAGAGGCTCTATGAAGATGCCATCGAACAGCAATGACATCAAGCAAAAGGAATGATGAAGCGAAAGGTTATTGGAACCATGGGTACGACACAACTCGAAATCAAGTCTGTTCAAGGAGAAATGATATGACGAGGAAGATCACGGAAGATTAGCTTACCATCTAAATCTGTGCTCCGGAAAGAGGGGCCAGGTAGCACAGTTAAAAAGTTGCACGATAATGATATAGCGGATCAGGCTAGCAATGACTTGAAGGATTAATAAACTCATAAGCAATGAGGAATACTTAGAGTTATCGAATCGATGTGCAGAATTGATTCACTTATCAGTGTTCTCGGTTGACGACAACCCGTAACCCGTGAAAATTGGAATTCGGTGAGAAATAACGGTTGATGAAGAACCCATAAGAAGTTATGTAGTTCCATGATATTCTTGCGGTACCAGAGGGTATATTCAAGGGTAGAGCGGGATAGAGGTTGGACAAGTGAAATCATTTGCAGAAGGCAAGAACTTAAACTTGTCCAAGAAATGGGATCAAAGAAGAACAATATGGTCGAAACCACAGTCTCAAAAGACCAAGCATAGGTAAGAGAAGAAGTTATAACAAGGGGATTATTATTACTACGAGAAGCTTCCATGATAAGTTCCACCTCGGGTCTATGGGCATGAACACAAAGTTCAAGGTCGATTCTCACTTCTCCAAAGCATAACCTTACATTCACTTCTCGTTTCGATAATGGCATTAGTGTTGAAAGTTTTACCTGGTGAAATACCAGATGAGTATGACCCATGAAAACTTCCGAGTTCACACATATTAAGGAAGGCATAGGTTCAACCCATCGTGGCATCTTAGGAACATATACCACAAACTTGGGTAAATAATACAAGGTCGAAAGTAGAGCATTGTTCAAAAGCAGATGATACAATTTACCAAAGGCATTATATACCCATGGAAAGGCTCTCAAGGTTATTCAATATGAAGGACAATCATGGGATAAAATCCAACAAAGGAACCGATGGTCCACAAGGGATCTGATGTGAGCATCGGTACTCAACCAGAGGAAGAAGAATGCACGGGCATCATATTATAGAACATCTGAATAATTCGATGCTTAGATAACAAAGGAATTACGATTTCCAAATCAAGGGATCGGAAGCCAACGGTCTGATTTAGAATGGATAAGTCGAATAGACTTAGGGTAAAATCGACCAATTTGATGGGTTGATAACCAGCTCCTGTTCAAAAATGACATCCGGGCCGAAAAGATAAGTTAAAAGGATCAACCGATGATTGCGTGCATTCGCACTCATGTTGAATCAATAGGATCAAAATGATAATGACAATGGATGTCAACAAGATTACTAGACTTATGGGATTAACCAAAATGCAACCAAGTAAGAATTTCAAGAACAATAAGCTGTTTGAGGATTTTCGGAAGATCGAATAGTATTTTGAATACCTTTGTGAATTACTTGAATCAATTGGGGATGAGCAAATACTCGATAAGTGCGAGAAACTATTTGTAGGGGTAGTCAGGGGCAAAGAACTGCAAGGAAGTAGGCACAAGTATTCTCGAGGTATCTTGTAATAACAAGATCAACTGAGAATGAAGGTATGAATGACAATTGTAGGTAGTTATCCTTAAGGGTATATCGGTGGTAGGGGATTGTAAAGTCGGTGGGAACAAGGGTCTCGGGAAAACCTCGGAGAGTATCTTCGGAATCTTCTGGTGCAGCAAGTGATCATCTGAAGTGAGGGGCTCTCCGGGAGAAAGTATTTACAAGAACCTACAGTTACTCTTTTTAGCAAAATCATTTAACCCGAATAGGAGAGAGTTCAGAGTCCCAGAGTAAAGGTCGAGGAATAAAAGATCCTACTACCTCCCAATGGCGACGTGGGCCCATGGGCCACACAGCCATGTTAGTAAAAGTTTTGTAAAGTCTAGACTCGATTTCATACAAGGAGTGTGGAAGGGGGATTCCTACAGGCATTCGGCTCTGATACCAACTTGTGATGCCCCCGATTCAATCGTACACTAATCATGCACGCAAACGTGTACGATAAAGATCAGGGACTCACGGGAAGATATCACAACACAACTCTAAAACATAAATAAGTCATACAAGCATCATAATACAAGCCAGGGGCCTCGAGGGCTCGAATACAAGTGCTCGATCATAGACGAGTCAGCGGAAGCAACAACATCTGAGTACAGACATAAGTTAAACAAGCTGCCATAAGATGGCAAGCATAAACTGGGATACAGATCGAAAGAGGCGCAGGCCTCCTGCCTGGGATCCTCCTAACTACTGCTGGTAAATGCGTCGGCTGGCTGCGTAGTAGTAGGCACCTCCGGTGTAGTAGGAATCATCATCGACGGTGGCATCGGCTCCCTGCGCTCCATCGCCCGTCGCAGCAATCGGGTAAAGAAAGGGGAAAAGGGGGAACAAGGCAACCGTGAGTACTCATCCAAAGTACTTAAAGCAAGGAGCTACACTACATATGCATGGATATATGTGTAAAGGGCCATATCGGTGACTGAATCGCAGAATGCCGTAATAAGAGGGGATAGCTAATCATGTCAAGACTACGCTCGCAGCCTCCGTCTTGCAGCATGTAGAAAAGAGTAGTCTGAAGTCCTCCAAGTAGCATCGCATAGCATAATCCTACCCGGCGATCCTCTCCTCGTAGCCCTGTTAGAGAGCGACCACCGGGTTGTATCTGGCACTTGGAAGGGTGTGTTTTATTAGGTATCCGATTCTAGTTATCATAAGGTCAAGGTACAACTCCAAGTCGTCCTGTTACCGAAGATCATGGCTATTCGAATAGATTAACTTCCCTGCAGGGGTGCACCACATAACCCAACACGCTTGATTCCATTTGGCCGGACACACTTTTATGGGTCATGCCCGACCGCGGAAGATCAACACGTCGCAGCCCCACCTAGGCCAACAGAGAGGTCAACACGCCGGTCTAAACCTAAGCGCCAGGGTCTGGGCCCATCGCCCTTAGCACACCTGCAGCTATAACGCGCCGGAAGCAGAACTAGCCCCCTTAATACAAGAGCAGGCTTACGTTCCAATCCGGCGCGCGCCGCTCAGTCGCTGACGTCACGAAGGCTTCGGCTCATACCCCGACGTCGAGTGCCCATATATTTCCCACGTAGTTGGTTAGTGCGTATAGACCAAATGGCCAGACTCAGATCAAATACCAAAAACTCGTTAAGCGTGTTAAGTATCCGCGAACGCCGAACAGGGCCAGGCCCACCTCTCCCCTAGGCGGTCTCAACCTGCCCTGTCGCTCCGCCACAAAGATCCACATAGAGGGCCGTCGGGACAAAGGTCCTTTCAGCCCCCAATCCGTGAATCACTCGCGGGTGCTCCTCGAGCCGACCCGACTTTAGTCACCACATGTATCATGTATCATGTATAAAGTATATAGTATATACCCGTGATCACCTCCCGAGTGATCACGGCCCGATAGTATAGCATGGCAGACGGACAAGAAGGTAGGGCCACAGATGGAATACCGTAGGATAGCAGGTAAGGGTAACAACCGTAGCAACAATGACAGGCTATGCAGCAGAATAGGATTAACGGAAAGCAGTAACATGCTACACTACTCTAATGCAAGCAGCAGAGAGTAGAATAGGCGATATCTGGTGATCAAGGGGGGGGGGCTTGCCTGGTTGCACAGACAAGGAGGGGTCGTCGGTGACGTAAGCCCAGAGGGGCATCAAAGATCCGCACGGGTCTCTTGGAGAAAAGAGGGGGAGAAACAGTAAATATAAAGCAAACATAGCATAACAGACAACAGCAGAGCTAGACGTGTTCTAACGCGGTGCTACACGATACCGACGAGGGGGAAGTCAACTGAATGTTTTCCGGTTCCGGACTATGTTAGACAGATGACCGGAGAGGAAAGTTCCATGTTCATCATGCTAGGGCATGTGACAGATGAACAGACCGCGAATTCGGATTAAATCACGTTTTCTCGAGCAACTTTCATGTAGAAAACATTTTCATCCGAGTTACGGTTTAATTTCTATTAAATTTCTAAGTTTTATTAATATTCTGGAATTAAAACTAATTCAAAAATAAAGATTAAATTGCTACGTGCACACACAAAGTGTACACAGCAAAGAAGCATAGAGGCTGACAGGTGGGGTCCTGTTGACTGCCCAGACTGCAGTCAACTAAGACTGTTGACTAGTCAAAGGGACAAGGGGACCCGCATGTCATTACAGGATATCCCATCGGCAGTTTGGACCGTCAATGGGTTGACTGGGGGCCACTTGTCAGTGACTAGACTCAGTTAGACTTTAGTTAAGTTACATTAATTAGCAGTGGGGGCCACTAGTCATAGGGCCATCTAACTAATGAAACTAATAATAATAAAAAGTTAATCCCCAATTAGCCTGGTCGCCCCCAATCTTACAGTGGCCAGAGGCCACGGCTGGGAGCACGCACAGCCGCACGCACTAGTGTGCCGGTGGCCGGTGCCAAGCACACGGGGCGGAAGGGGAGCAGGGCACGGCCCTGGCCAGCTGGCGTGGTCGGTCAAGGCAATGTGGGCGCTGCTCGCGAGGGCGGCTGGGTCGCGACCAAAGCCGGTGCGCGAGCACGGCGCTGGCTGTCACCGCAGTGACGATGGAAGGCGGAGGCAGCCTTGGCGCGCGTTAAGCTGACCAAGGCGCCCGACGCGCGAGAGGCCCGCAAGCGGCTAGGGGCGCGTCAATGGAGCAGCGAATGTCAGGCGTCTGCGGGTCTGTGCGAAGCGGGCTCCTGTCATGGCGGCCAACGTGCGTGGCGCGCCAAAGCGGCACGAATTTGAGGGGAAAGAAAAGGGGAACGGAGAGAGGAGCTCACATCGAGCCTATAGGTGAGCAAAGCGGGCTCGGGGAGGTTCCGATGAGGCCAAATCGAAGACGGCAAGCAGCGGGGCGGAGGTTGAAGATGACCTCGATCCGGTCGATGTGGGGGCTCCCGGCTTGACCTCGTGGCCGCAGACGGCATAGTGGACGGCGGCGGTCCTCCTGGACTCGCCTGTGTGGAGAGGGGCGTGCAATGGCCGCGGCAACGACGGGGAGGAACTTGGTCACGCGGAGCTTACACGTCTTAGATCGAGCAGAAGGGGATGAGGAAGACAGGGGATCGAGGGGGGACGGATGTGGGCGGTCTAGGGTTTCTCTGCAGGGGGCTTGGGATCGGCCTTATCTCCTCCGGAGCTCGGGTGGATGCCCGACGTGTGTGCATCGCCGGCCATGGTGCCGGTGGATGGGCGACACGCCCTCCCTGTGTACAGGAGAAAGGAGATGTGGAGTAGGTGGGCTGGGCCATATGTCAAAGGCCGAGTAGGCCCTTAATCTTTTCTGGTTTTCTGTTTTTTTTAAGACAGAGACAACTAGGGAAAGGTTTGGGCGACCATAATACTTTGAAAAATTTTGGGACTAGGCAACTTAAATTCTTTGTAGTGTTTGGCATTGCCTCAAAAACTTTGAGGGGCAACCGAACCCATTTGGATTTTGCACAAATAAAATAGCATTTTGAAATGCCGAAATGGCACTATTTTAATTGCTACAGTCCATCTTGGCTCGGAGGTGATGTTGCTTTCCTTAACAATCATTTGTTATGGAATTTTTGACGGATGATGAACATTTTAGTTTTCATGTCTGTCAAATATGACTTCTTTTACTTTAGATTGGATTTGAATTTGAATTGTGATTTGGATCAAGGGAAGATTAGCAAAAGTAACATGATGACATGGCACCATTAACAGGGGATTACTGTAGCATGACACTGGGGGTGTTACATTTGGCGCCCACGGAGTACGAATGAGGAATCGCACGGGGGGCGGGGGCGGGGGGGAGCTAAGGGAGAACCATGTTTCGGTTTGGGACACGCTTGTTTTTGGTTTTTTTGAATAGATGGGACACACTTGTTTGAAATTTGGGGAAAGTACAAACTTTGCCCCCTCTTAAATTTTGGACCTACTGCGGGTCGGGGGTAGGATGGTAATCCCAGGTGTCCCAAATAGTGGGCGGGAGCGATTTCGGTCGCGGGCATGTGTGCTTAGGTGGCTGCTACTTCTTGAGCTTGCGTTGGTTTTTCCCTTGAAGAGGAAAGGGTGACGCAGCAAAGTAGAGTAAGTATTTCCCTCAGTTTTGAGAACCAAGGTATTAATCCAGTAGGAGACAACGCACATGTCACCGAATGCCTGCACAAACAAACACCAACTTGCACCCAACACGATAAAGGGGTTGTCAAACCCTTCACGGTTATTTGCAAAGTGAGATCTGATAGAGATAGATAAACGGTAAAGTAAATATTTTTGGTATTTTTGGTTTATGGAACGGAAAGTAAAAGATTGCAAAGGAAGTAAATAGGAAACTAAAATTGTAGATCAGAAACTTATATGATGGAAAATAGACCAGGGGGCCATATGTTTCACTAGAGGCTTCTCTCAAGATAGAAAGTATTACGGTGGGTAAACAAATTACTGCTGAGCAATTGATAGAAAAGCACATTATTATGACGATATCTAAGGCAATGATCATGAATATAGGCACCACGTCAGTGTCAAGTAGTCCGACTCCTGCCTGCATCTACTACTATTACTCCACACATCGACCGACTCCTGCCTGCATCTAGAGTATTAAGTCATGAAGAACAGAGTAACACATTAAGTAAGATGACATGATGTAGAGGAATAAACTCAAGAAGTATGATGTAAACCCCATCTTTTTATCCTCGATGGAAACAATACAATACGTGCCTTGCTGCCCCTACTGTCACTGGGAAAGGACATCGCAAGATTGAACCTAAAGCTAAGCACTTCTCCCATTGCAAGAAAAACCAATCTAGTTGGCCAAACCAAATCGATAGTTCGAAGAGACTTGCAAAGATATCAAATCATGCATATCAGAATTCAGAGGAGATTCAAATAATATTCATAGATAAGTTGATCATAAATCCACAATTCATCGGATCTCGGCAAACACACCGCAAAAGAGTATTACATCGAATAGATCTCCAAGAACATCGAGGAGAACATGGTATTGAGAATCAAAGAGAGAGAAGAAGCCATCAAGCTACTAGCTATGGACCCGTAGGTCTGTGGTAAACTAGTCACACATCATCGGAGAGGCTATGGTGTTGATGTAGAAGCCCCCCGTGATCGAATCCCCCTCCGGCAGGACGCCGGAAAAGGCCCCTAGATGGGATCTCACGGGTATAGAAGGTTGCGGTGGTGGAAAAGTATTTTCGTGGATGCCTCTGGTGGTTTGGGCATATAAGAGTATATATAGGCGAAAGATTTAGGTCATGGGGTGCATGAGGGGCCCTAAAGGGTGGGGGGGGCGCCCTACCCCCTGGGCGCGGCCTCCGTCCTTGTGGCCACCTCGTGGCTTCTCCGACTTCATCTCCAAGGCTTCTGGTTTCTTTCTAGTCCAAGAAAGATCATCGCGAAAATTTTATCCCATTTGGTATTCCTTTTCTGCGAAACTCTAAAACAAGGAAAAAACAGAAACTGGCACTGGGCTCTAGGTTAATAGGCTAGTCCCAAAAATAATATAAAATTGCATATTAATGCATATAAAACATCCAAAACTGATAATGTAATAGCATAGTACAATCAAAAATTATAGATACGTTGGAGACGTATCAAGCATCCCCGAGCTTAATTCCTGGTCGTCCTCGACTAGGTAAATGATAAAAACAGAATTTTTGATGTGGAATGCTACCTAACCTATTTATCCATGTAATTTCTTTATTGTGGCATGAATGTTCCGATCCGTATGATTCAAAACAAAAGTTTAATATTGACATAAAAACGATAATACTTCAAGCATACTAACAAGATAATTATGTCTTCTCAAAATAACATGGCCAAAGAAAGCTTATCCCTAAAAAATCATATAGTCTGGCTATGCTCCATCTTCATCACACAAAATATTCAAATCATGCACAACCCAGATGACAAGCCAAGCAATTTTTTCATACTTTTGACACTCTCAAACCTTTTCAACTTTCACGCAATACATGAGCGTGAGCCATGGACATAGCACTATAGGTGGAATAGAAGGTGGTTGTGGAGAAGACAAAAAGAGGGAGATAGTCTCACATCAACTAGGCGTATTAACGGCTATGGAGATGCCCATCAATAGATATCAATGTGAGTGAGTAGGGATTGCCATGCAACAGATGCACTAGAGCTATAAGTTTATGAAAGCTCAAAAAAAAAGAAAACTAAGTGGGTG
The DNA here is from genome assembly GCA_021605145.1 of Aegilops bicornis. Taxonomy (NCBI): domain Eukaryota; kingdom Viridiplantae; phylum Streptophyta; class Magnoliopsida; order Poales; family Poaceae; genus Aegilops; species Aegilops bicornis. The sequence goes on from CM038674.1 coordinate 414,413,422, forward strand.
TGCATCCAACTTGCTTGCTCATGAAGACCTAGGGCAATTTGAGGAAGCCCATCGTTGGAATACACAATCCAAGTTCTATAATGAAAAATTCCCACTAGCATATGAAAGTGACAACATAGGAGACTCTCTATAATGAAAATTATGGTGCTACTTTGAAGCACAAGTATGGAAAAAATGATAGTAACATTGCCCCTTCTCTCTTTTTTTCTTTTCTTTTCTCTTTTTTTTCTCTTTTTTTTCTTTTTTTATTTTTTTTCTTTCTCACATGGGATAATGCTCTAATGAAGATCATCATACTTCTATTTACTTACAACTCAAAAATTACAACTCAATACTTAGAACAAAATATAACTCTATGTGAATACCTCCGGCGGTGTACCGGAATGTGCAATGAATCAAGAGTGACATGTATAAAAAATGATGAAAGGTGGCTTTGCCACAAATACGATGTCAACTACATGATCATGCAAAGCAATATGACAATGATGATGCGTGTCATAATAAATGGAACGGTGGAAAGTTGCATGACAATATATCTCAGAATGGCTATGGAAATGCCATAATAGGTAGGTATGGTGGTTGTTTTGAGGAAGGTATATTGTGGGTTTATGGAACCGTCGAAAGTTGCGCGGCACTAGAGAGGCTAGCAATGGTGGAAGGGTGAGAGTGCGCATAATCCATGGACTCAACATTAGTAATAAAGAACTCACATACTTATTACAAAAATCTATTAGTCATCAAAACAAAGTACTACGCGCATGCTCCTAGGGGAATAGATTGGTAGGAAAAGACCATCGCTCGTCCCCGACCGCCACTCATAAGGAAGACAATCAAAAAATATCTCATGCTCCAACTTTGTACATAACGGTTTACCATATGTGCATGCTACGGGACTCACAAACATTAACACAAGTATTTGTCCAATTCACAACTACTCACTAGCATGAATCTAATATCACCTTATTCATATCTCAAAACAATCATAAGGAATCAAACTTCTCATAGTATTCAATGCACTTTATATGAATTTTTTTATTACATCCTTCTTGGATGCCTATCATATTATGACTAAATTTATAACCAAAGCAAATTACCATGCTGTTTTAAAGACTCTCAAAATAATATAAGTGAAGTACAAGAGTTCATCAGTTTCTATAAAATAAAGCCACCGCCATGCTCTAAAAATATATAAGTGAAGCACTAGAGCAAAATTGCCTAGCTCAAAAGATATAAGTGAAGCACATATAGTATTCTAATAAATCACGGTTCATGCGTGTCTCTCTAAAAAGGTGTATACAGAAAGGATGATTGTGGCAAACTAAAAAGCCAAGACTCAAATCATACAAGACACTCCAAGCAAAACACATATCATGTGGTGAATAAAAATATACCCTCAAGTAAAGTTACCGATAGACGAAGACGAAAGAGGGGATACCTTCCGGGGCATCCCCAAGCTTAGGCTCTTGGTTGTCCTTGAATATTACCTTGGGGTGCCTTGGGCATCCCCAAGCTTAGCTCTTGCCACTCCTTATTCCATAGTCCATCAAATCCTTACCCACAACTTGAAAACTTCACAACACAAAACTCAACAGAAAATCTCATATGCTGCGTTAGTATAAGAAAATAAATCACCATTTTTGGTACTTTTGTGAACTCATTCTTTATTTATATTGGTGTAATATCTACCATATTCCAACTTTTCCATTGTTCATACCCCCCGATACTAGCCATAGATTCATCAAAATAAGCAAACAACACATACAAAACAGAATATGTCAAAAACAGAACAGTCTGTAGCAATCTGGATATTTCGAATACTTCTGTAACTCCAAAAATTCTGAAAAATTAGGACAACCTAAGAATTTTTTTTATTAACCTTCTGCAAAAATAATCAAATCAAAAGAACTCCTCTGTTAAAAATGAGAATTGTTTTCCTGAGCGCAAAAGTTTTTGTTTTTCAGCAAGATCAAATCAACTATCACCGTAAGCTATCCCGAAGGTCTTACTTGGCACAAACACTAATTAAAACACAAAACCACATCTAACCAGAGGCTAGATGATTTATTTACTGCAAAACAGAACCAAAAAGCAAAAGCAAAAACAAAAATAAAATTGGGTTGCCTCCCAACAAGCGCTATTGTTTAACGCCCTTAGCTAGGCATAAAACGCGAATAGATCTAGGTATTGTCATCTTTGGCATGCAATCCATAAGTAGCTCTCATAATAGATTCATATGGCATTTAACTTTGTTTCTTGCATAGTTTTCCATGCCCTTCCTTAACGGAAATTGAAATCTAGTGTTTCCTTCTTTCATATCAATAATTGCACCAATTATTCTAAGGGAAGGTCTACCAAGAATAATAGGACATGTAGGATTGCAATCTATATTAAGAACAATGAAATCTACGGGCACATAATTCCTATTTGCAACAATAAGAACATCATTAATCCTTCCCATGAGTTTCTTAATAGTGGAATCCGCAAGATGCAAATTTAAAGAACAATCATCAAATTCGCGGAAACCTAACACATCACATAAAGTTTTTGGAATCGTGGAAACACTAGCACCCAAATGTCGGTGTACTAGAGTAGGGGTACCCTAGTATCCCGAACTTGTGCACGGGCAGTTGCAGCCCTCCGCGGCGAGGCTTACCGGGTGACCGCCAAGGTCCTCCGTGGTTCCATTCGAGCCAATAAAAAACCAAATATTAAAACCAAGGAGACAACGCCCCCGCAAGAGGAGCTTGCCGGGAAGGCCACCCCAGGCACCAAGGAGACAAGGCCCGGCAAGAGGAGCTTGCCGGAAGGCCCGATGAGCGACAAGCTTCCGGACGCGACAAGACAACAACAACCGCGGCAAGGCGCTAGCCGCAGACCACCACTCTGTACTGCGCTCCAAAGCACATCCACTAACGTGTCGCCACAGGACCTTTCCGGTAGCGCGTGGCAAGAGGCCGTCTGGCCACCGAAGCGCCGATGGCAAGCGGCATCGACAAGATTGCCATCGTGGCAAGCGGTGGCGCCCGACGGTCCCTTTCTGCCTTTGTTAGGGCGGCGTGACGGGTATTTAATGCCTTTGTCCCCTGCCGTTAGGGTTAGGTATGATACCGTATGCACAAGTAGTTGTACCAACCACTCCTTTTCCATTTTTACCCTTGTCTACGTTGCCACCTGTCGGAGACCCCTTTAGCATATAAAAGGAGGCCCATGCGCAACGTAGGAAGGGGTTCGAAAGGTTCGAAGCCAGAGAACACTCACGCTCGGTCTCGTTAGCAGCTTGTGTGTGCTGTAGCACTCAGCGCTCCTGAGCAAGAACTCAATACACTCAGACATGCAGCAGTAGGAGTGTTATCTCTCCGGAGAGCTCCGAAGCTGGGTAAACTGCTCGTGTGCCGCCTCGATCTGCTCTTCGTCGACCTCCGCCCCCGCCCGAACCGAAAGGGGCTCGGTCCGCCGGTCCCATAGGTGTTAAATGGGCGGATCAGCTTCCCGACATCTTTGGCGCACCAGGTAGGCGTCGAGATTGTGTGAACCTGATCCGGCGTCCACACGAAGCTAGATCTTCATCATCTTCATCGACATGCCACGAAGAAGAAGGCTTGGCGGCAGATGTTCCGTCTGCGTCGAACCCACCACCACCGAGCAAGCGGGTGGTGGGGTAGACGCCGTGAAGAATGGACGTCGACGGGAGCCCACGGTGCTGCCAAGTCAAGGACAAGGCTGCGCAGACCTCGGCGTCCGTACATGCACCGCGCCCGTCTCAGGAGGCGCGGGACCGACAGCGTCATGGTATTCACAACGCCATACGCTCGTTGGACCAAGATCGAGCTGGTGGATCTCGGGATGCTCAAGACCAGCATGCACGCCAACATGCTGGCGCGAGCGAGGCACGGTCGCCTGGACGGGATACTGCTCCTTCTAACATAGTTAGAAGTCCGAGCATATCCCGCTCCTCGCGCCGTTCGCCATCGCCACCCACCAGTCCAGCGAAGCTTTGGCGAGAGCTCATTTGCTCTGGATTACCTCCAACAGCCGACAAGGTCGATGAATGGAGGGCCACCATTCGTAGTCTCATCGGCTTTGCCAACGGCGACGCTCCGCTGGCAGCCGAGTGCATCGCTGCCGCGGGCAGGACTGCTAAACACGAGCCGGTGGCGGCATTTAAACCGTGGGGTGCAACCACCATGCACTCTCCGCCCCGAAGGCCAAGATCGCCGACTCGCCGGATCCACCTCGACAGCTACTCCACCGCATCATCGGATCCACGAGCTCGTCGCGATCAGCGCCAAGTTCTTCACGAACGATAGCAAGAAGACGCTCGAACTCGCATCGAGCGCCGAAGAGAAGCGCGGCGTCAATCCGACCAGGGCGCTGGGCCCTCTGTCGACATGCATGCGCCAGGGGAACTAGGCGACTTGCCGTACGCGGTAGGTTGCCCTGCGTTCACTCGTGAGCTGCGCAAGTCCAGTGGCCCAGCAACAAGAGGAAGTTGATCTCTGGTGACTATTTTCCGGCAGAGCTTCCCGAAGTCGCCGTCAAGAAGGTCCTCAAGATCAACACCAAGGTGTCTTTGAGGAGCGATCTGCTCCGGCAAGCCCTAGGGTTTGTTCCGTTGAAGCGAGCACGCCCGACAAGTTTTGCTCGGCAACCTTGCCGAGGAACGTCAAGCTCCGGCTGAGCCGCAGGTTCTCGCCGTGGAAGCAGATGTTCCCGCAGCAGCAGATGTGCCTTTAGTCCTTGTTGTTGAGCCGCAAGCTCCAACATGGGCACAGCAGATTGTCCATTTCCTTCAGACAGGAGAACTCCCCGAAGAGCAAGAAGAAGCGGAAAGAGTAGCCCGACAGTCAAGTATGTACCAGTTTGTCGACAACACACCTGCATGTAAGAAGACTCAACGGTGTGAAATTGAAGTGTATTCACCGGGAAGACGGACAAAAGCTGTTGGCAGAGATACATGGAGGCATATGTGGTCACCACATTGGCGCCAGAGCACTTCTTAAGCAAAGCGTTCCGGCAAGGTTTCTTTTGGCCGACAGCCCTCCAGGATGCAACTGCACAAGTAACCAAGTATGAAGCGTGCCAGTTCCATTCCAAGCAGATGCACCAGCCAGCTCCAGCTCTCCAGACGATCCCTTTAACCTGGCCATTTTTGGTCTGGGGGCTCGACATCCTCGGCCCACTTCCCCGAGCTGTCGGGGGCTTTGAGTACTTGTACCTTGCAATCGACAAGTTCACAAAGTGGCCGGAAGTGGAAGCAGTGAGGAAGGTGACAGACACGATCGGCGATCAAGTTCTTTAGGTCGATTGTTTGCGCTTCGAATCCCTAACAGGATCATCACCGACAATGGCGGGCAATTCACGAGCCGCACCTTCATGCGATCGTCCAAGATCTTGGCGCCAAGGTTCTGCCGCTTCGCTTGCTCATCCGAGAAGTAACGGTCAAGCGGAGAGGGCGAATCTTTGAAGTGCTACGCGGGCTCAAGACCGTAACTTTCGGCTGTGCTGCACAAGTGCGGAAAGAACTGGATTGAGGAGCTGCCGGTGGTTCTTTGGTCGATCAGACGACGCCAAATCGAGCCACCGCCGGACACCTTTCGCTCTAGTCTATGGAGCAGAGGCGGTTCTCCCCACGGAACTTCGTATATGGATCACCTCGAGTGCTCGCTTATGATGAGCTTGAGCAAGAGCAAGTTGCGACAAGATGACGCTGGTCCTTGAGGAGGATCGTCTTCAGGCTGCTTTACGAGCTGCTCGATACCGAAGCAAGCTTTGCGCCGCTACCATAACCATAAAGTTAATGCCAGAAGTCTTGAGGAAGGCGACCTTGTTCTTCGGCGCGTTCAGTCCGCCAAGAATTCCAACAAGTTGGCGCCGAAGTGGGAAGGCCCTTACCGGGTGAAACGAGTCACTAGGCCTGGCGTTGTCCGCCTTGAGACCAAAGATGGCATTCCGGTGAGCAACTCCTGGAACATTGAGCATCTTCGTAAGTTTTACCCGTAGGGCGCGGTTGCCGGAACCCGTTCCGGCAACCACCTTTTGTACAATTCTTGCCGATGTTGCATGTGATCCTTTGTACAAAGCCGGGCGCAGACCCCGTGCATAGCACCTACCCCCGGTAAGCAATAACGAGCCATAAGGCTCCATATCTTTATTTTCTCTTCTTTCTCTTTCTCAAAGAAAGGAAGGTTCCCTCGCCACAAGTTTGCCGGGGAAAGGAGAAGATAATGGTGTGGACCAAGCGTCGCTCAAGGAAGTCTAGCCTTACCGGAAGCAAACGATGTAAAAGCTAAGTTGCTAAAGTTTGAGCAATCAGTTTTTTTTTAAGTTATCTTCCTCGAACGACCGTACTTTGTATGGAAAACCTGTGCGCGGAGGAACCAACTCGTAGCTAGTTGCGCCCTTACTTTGTTTCGAGTCTGCTCAACAACTTAAGTGAGCTGCGACTATAGCTAGTTGCGCCCTTACTTTGTTTCGAGTCCGCTCAACAACTTAAGTGAGCTGCGACTAGTTGCGACAAGGTTTCTTGTCGGTAGCAGCACCGCCAGCAGGCTGCTGACGTCCCGCACTCAGCGCCATGCCTGTGCCTCACGACAAGTTCCCTAAAAGCGTAGGGCAAAAACATACAAAGGAAGGAACCAAGTAAAGGAAATAACATAGCAATTGCTACCCGAAATAGGGTTATATTACAAGATAGCTTGTCGCAGCTCTAATAGATTGTTCTCATAACATGACCAGCTGTTGCTGTTTGGTGCGACAACCAGCGTCAGTCCAGCGGAGGCGAGCAGCTCTTCATCAAAAGTTTCTCATTCGGCCGGCGCCCTGAAGCTCGACGCCCATGGGAGCTTGATGAAGACGCCATCGCCGGCCTTCAAATAGGCGCCGGGCTAGGGCTCTTCGGAGCCCGTCACTGCCGCAACGGCGGAGGGATCGGCGGTCGGCGTAGCGCCTGGCGCTCCTGCGGCCTCAGGGCCGTCAGTGCGATCGCCGGACCCCTCGCCAGCTTCTGCGGCGGCAGCTTTGGCGGCCTCTTCGCCAGGCTCGTCGGGCGCCAAACTCTTCTCCGATGGCAGCGGTGTCGTCGATGTGCCGCGTCCTCCTCGCCCGTGACCTCGGTCTCCATTGGCTCTGTGGCGGATGGATCGATGACCGGAAAATGAAGAAAAGTCAAGCAAATATTCAAAAGAAAATCAGAAGAAGAAGAACACAAGGAAAGTTTTCAAGCAAGAGGATTACCTGCTAGGGTCTGCAGTCATGGTCTCCGCCACTGTGGATCGCTGGTCTTTGTCCCTTGCCGGAGAGCTGTCCCTTGCCGGAGAACTGCCCCTTGCCGGAGAAGTCTCCCTTGCCGGAGAACGCTCCCTTGCCAGGGAATCCTCCCTTGGCGGTGTAGTCGAAGCAGAAGGCATGTCAGGAGCGGCTTCAGGGCACTCCTGGTAAGGCTGCTCTGCTCCTACACAAATCAGCGGTCAGATATCAGCAAAGAAAGAGCACCCATGCATGCCGAACAGCAAGAAGTAAACCATATACTTACGCTGGGGGCTGCGCTGGGGGCTGCTTTGACGAAGAGTTGCCGCGTCCGGCAAGGTGGTCTCGGACGCGCCTCTTGTCAAGGCGGTGGGTTCGTCCTCGATGACAATCACCGGGCCTTGGCTCTCTTCGACGCCTTCTGGGCCATTCCACGAAAAGGAATGGGTTGAGTGAAGAAAATCAGATACAAGACAAAGCAACAAGTCAAGAACTACAAATGCTCGTGCCTGTTTTGGGCACTGGCCCAACAGCTTCGGCACCGTGTGGCCCAGGCCGGGGCTCTGTCGGTGTACTAGAGTAGGGGTACCCTAGTATCCCGAACTTGTGCACGGGCAGTTGCAGCCCTCCGCGGCGAGGCTTACCGGGTGACCGCCAAGGTCCTCCGTGGTTCCTTTGGAACCATTCAAGAACAAAGTATTCAAGCCAAGGAGACAAGGCCCCGACAAGAGGAGCTTGCCGGGAAGGCCACCCAAGGCACCAAGGAGACAAGGCCCCAAAGAAGAGGAGCTTGCCGAAGGCCCGTGAGCGACAAGCTTCCGGACGCGACAAGACAACAACCGCGGCAAAGGCGCTTGCATGCGGCACCACCACTGTACCTGCGCTCCAAAGCACATCCACTAACGTGTCACCTGGGACCTTTCCAGCGCTACAGGCAAGAGGTCAGGCGGCCAGCGGAGCGCGGTGGCAAGCGGCGCTGACAAGATTGCCATCGTGGCAAGCGGTGGCGCCCCTGACGGTCCCTTTCTGCACTGTTAGGGCGACGTAGACGGGCATTTAATGCCTTTGTCCCCTGCCGTTAGGGGAGCTCCCAAGAGCCGCCGGCAAGGACGTTGCCGGGTACCCCAAGCATGCCGGGGAGCAGCAACCTCCGGCAGGGCCCCAAGCCCTGACCGTAGAGGAAGCTGCCCCTACGGCCGAAGATAGGCCTTTAGTCCTTGCCATCGAGCCCCAGGCTCCGGCATGGGCGCAGCGCACCGTCCGTTTCCTCCAAACAAGGGAACTCCCTAAGAAACAGACCACCACTGTACTGCGCTCCAGACATCCACTAACGTGTCGCCTGGGACCTTTCCAGCGCTACGTGGCAAGAGGTCAGGCGGCCAGCAGAGCTTGGCAAGCGGCGCTGACAAGATTGCCATCGTGGCAAGCGGTGGCGCCCCTGACGGTCCCTTTCTGCACTGTTAGGGCGACGTAGACGGGCATTTAATGCCTTTGTCCCCTGCCGTTAGGGTTAGGTATGATACACTGTACAAGTAGCTGTACCAACCACTCCTTTTCCATTTTTTACCCTTGTCTACGTTGCCACCTGTCGGAGACCCCTTTAGCATATAAAAGGAGGCCCATGCGCAACATAGGGGGGGGGGGTTCAAAAGGTTCGAAGCCAGAGAACACTCACGCTCGGTCTCGTTAGCAGCTTGTGTGTACTGTAGCACTCAGCGCTCCTGAGCAAGAACTCAATACACTCAGACATGCAGCAGTAGGAGTGTTATCTCCGAGAGCTCGAAGTTGGGTAAACTGCTCGTGTGCTTCGCCTCGATCTGCTCTTCGTGCGACCTCCGCCCCCCGCCGAACCGAAAGGGGCTCGGTCCGCCGGTCCCATAGGTGTTCGTGGGCCAGATCAGCTTCCCCGACACCAAATCACACAAAGCATAGCAATCACAATCTTTAATCTTAATCTTAATAGTAGGTTCCCTCTCATCATAAATTTTTCTAGGGATAGAAACTTCCAATTCAAGCTTGTCTTCAAAAGATTGCATCATAGCATCAACGATGTGTTTAGCAAAAGCTTTGTTTTGATTATAAGCATGAGGAGAATTCAACATGGATTGCAACAAGGAAATACATTCTATTAAAGAACAATTATCATAATTAAATTCCTTGAAATCCAAAAGAGTGGGTTCATTGCTACCTAAAGTTTTGACCTTTCCAATCCCACTTTTATCAATTTTTGCATCAAGATCTAAAAACTCCAAATCATTGGGTTGCCTTTTAAATAAAGTTGACTTATCTCCAGTCCCATATTTATCAAGATTTATATTGTAAAACAAAGATTCAATAGGAGTCACATCAATCACTTTAATATATTCATCATTATTCTCACGGAAACTAGAAGAACATGTTTTTATGAACCAATCTTTTTTAACACGCATCTTAGCGGTTCTTTCTTTGCACTCATCAATGGAAATGCTCATAGCTTTGAGAGACTCATTGATATCATGCTTGGGTGGAATGGATCTAAGTTTCAAACAATCAACATCAAGAGAAATTATATCCTCATTCCTAGCCAAATCATCAATCTTAAGAAAATTTTCTTCAATCAAAGCATTGAAATTCTTTTGCGAATTCATAAATTATTTAACACTATTCTCAAAATCAGAGGGCATCTTATTATACTTTCCATAAGAATTGTTGTAGGAATTACCATAATTATTAGAGGAATTACTAGGAAATGGCCTAGGATTAAAATTACCTCTATACACGTTATTACCAAGATTGTTCCTACCAACAAAATTCACATCCATAGATTCATTATTATTCTCAATCAAAGTAGAAAAAGGCATATCATTAGGATCAATAGGAGCACTCTTACTAGCAAATAATTTCATAAGCTCATCCATATTTCCACTCAAAACATTAATCTCTTCAATAGCATGCACTTTTTTACTAGTGGAAGACCTTTCGGTATGCCATTGAGAATAATTAACCATAATATTATCTAGGAGTTTAGTAGCTTCTCCTAAAGTGATTTCCATAAAAGTACCTCCCGCGCCCAAATCTAAAAGATTTGTAGAAGCAAAATACAATCCGACATAAAAAATTTGTATAATCATCCACAAATTCAAACCATGCGTAGGGCAATTTCATATCATTAATTTCATCCTCTCGCAAGATTGTGCAACATATTCATGATCAAGTTGCTTAAAATTCATAATATCGTTCCTAAGGGAGATGATCTTAGCAGGAGAAAAATACTTGGAAATAAAAACATCTTTACACTTATTCCATGAATCAATACTATTTTTAGGCAAAGATGAAAACCAAGTTTTAGCACGATCTCGAAGCGAGAAATAGCTTCAATTTAACAATATCATTATCCACATCTTTTTTCTTTTGCATATCACACAAATCAACGAAATTGTTTAGATGGGATGCGGCATCTTCATTAGGAAGGCCGGAAAATTGATCTTTCATAACAAGATTCCGCAAAGCAACATTAATTTCACAAGGTTCCGCATTAGTAGCAGGAGCAATCGGAGTACTAATAAGATCATTGTTATTGGTGTTGGAAAAGTCACACGATTTGGTATTCTCTTGAGTCATCATGACAAAGCAAGCAATCCAACACACGAGCACACAAAAAGCAAGCGAAGAAGACGAACGAAAGAGGGGCGAAGAAAAGGCAAAAATCTTTTCTAAAATCTTTTTAGAAGTGGGGGAGAGGAAAACGAGAGGCGAATGGCAAATAATGTAATGCAAGAGATGAGAGTTTATGATGGGTACTTGGTATGTCTTGACTTTGTGTAGATCTCCCCGGCAACGGCGCCAGAAATTCTTCTAGCTACTTCTTGAGCTTGCGTTGGTTTTTCCCTTGAAGAGGAAAGGTTGATGCAGCAAAGTAGAGTAAGTATTTCCCTCAGTTTTGAGAACCAAGGTATCAATCCAGTAGGAGACAACGCACAAGTCACCGAATGCCTGCACAAACAAACACCAACTTGCACCCAACGCGATAAAGGGGTTGTCAATCCCTTCACAATTATTTGCAAAGTGAGATCTGATAGAGATAGATAAACGGTAAGTAAATATAATTGGTATTTTTGGTTTATGGAATGGAAAGTACAATATTGCTAAGGAAGTAAATAGGAAACTAAATTTTTAGATTGGAAAATTATATGATGGAAAATAGACCCGAGGGCCATAGGTTTCCCTAGAGGCTTCTCTCAAGATAGAAAGTATTACGGTGGGTGAACAAATTACTGCCGAGCAATTGATAGAAAAGCGCATAATTATGACGATATCTAAGGCAATGATCATCAATATAGGCATCACGTCCGTGTCAAGTAGACCGACTCCTGCTTGCATATACTACTATTACTCCACACATCGACCGACTCCTGCCTGCATCTAGAGTATTAAGTTCATGAAGAACAGAGTAACGCATTAACTAAGATGACATGATGTAGAGGAATAAACTCAAGCAATATGATGTAAACCCCATCTTTTTATCCTCGATGGCAAAAATACATTATGTGCCTTGCTGCCCCTACTGTCACTGGGCAAGGACATCGCAAGATTGAACCCAAAGCTAAGCACTTCTCCCATTGCAAGAAAAACCAATCTAGTTGGCCAAACCAAATCGATAGTTCGAAGAGACTTGCAAAGATATCAAATCATGCATATATGAATTCAGAGGAGATTCAAATAATATTCATAGATAAGCTGATCATAACTCCACAATTCATCGGATCTTGGCAAACACACCGCAAAAGAGTATTACATCGAATAGATCTCCAAGAACATCGAGGATAACATGGTGTTCAGAATCAAAGAGGGAGAATAAGCCATCTAGATACTAGCTATGGACCTGTAGGTCTGTGGTAAACTACTCACGCTTCATCGGAAGGGCAATGGTGTTGATGTAGAAGCCCCCCGTGATCGAATCCCCCTCCGGCAGGACGCCGGAAAAAGGCCCCTAGATGGGATCTCACGGGTACAGAAGGTTGCGGTGGTGGATAAGTATTTTTGTGGATGCCTCTGGTGGTTTGGGCATATAAGAGTATATATAGGCGAAAGAATTAGGTCAGGGGGTGCACGAGGGGCCCACAAGGGTGGGTGCGCGCCCTACCCCCTGGGCACGCCCTCCGTCCTTATGGCCGCCTCGTGGCTTCTCCGACTTCATCTCCAAGTCTCCTGGTTTCCTTCTGGTCCAAGAAATATCATCGCGAAAGTTTTATTCCGTTTGGTATTCCTTTCTGCGAAACTCTAAAACAAGGAAAAAACAAAAACTGGCACCGGGCTCAAGGTTAATAGGTTAGTCCCAAAAATAATATAATATAGCATATTAATGCATATAAAACATCCAAAACAGATAATATAATAGCATGGAACAATCAAAAATTATAGATACGTTGGAGACGTATCAGCGGCCATTGTGTATGAATGTTTCTCGGAGGCGGTTGCGTGGCGTCTAGATGAAGCTAGAAACCTGCCCCGGTTTAGACCTTTAGACGTCGGGCCGGTAGGTTTCACGGGTCCGAGTTAGAAAAGTAATTTCCTTCTACCAAACATTGGTCTCACGCGGTTTCGGGCGAGTAGAGGCTCTTTTGGCGCTTCGTTCGAAATTTTGAAACAAAAGCTTTCATGTTTAGAGTACTCTTGAACTTTGAGGATTGACCTAAATAGACAACGTTAAATTTGACCTTGTATGTTTGAAAACCTCATTAAATTATGCACTTCTTTTTGAAACTTTGACACTTGAAAATCCTATAACTACGGTTATTTTGGAATGGAGGAGGTAAATTTGAATCTATTTTGTACACGACTATATATGCTACTGTGTACAAAAGCAGGGCAAAGATTGGTGCCCCCATAATTTAGGTATGATTTACAAATGCCATGATATCAAATTCAAATAATTGAATGGACTTCATCTTGAATTCGAATTTTTTAAACCACCTTAAGTTGAATTCAAATGTATGCTAGTTCATAGCTAGCTATTTATAATGTTCATTGTGTAACTTTACACACACAACACGAACTATATTCACGTTTATATTCGATTGCTAAAGCGATGCATTGTCTGGAGTTCAAAATACTAACTTTGTGGATCAATTTTGTTGAATAATAACATAGACATGCTCAAATTCGATAGAATATAGATGTCTGATGGATCAATGACCGTTCCTTACGTGAATTGCAAATATCATGATCCCATCCTAATATTTGGATACAATTTATATTTTTAATCAATGTGTACATCAGTCTTTTACGTGTAGTTTCACTCTCCATCGGTGGTCTTTCACACACTCTCTCCCGAGGTGTCTTTCTCGCGGACATGCTCTTCATATAAACCTTCCTCCCTCTCGTAACCATTTACGACTGTTTTCACTAACCTTTATCACAAGCACTCTTCCTCTCACAAGCATACACACGCACAATCCCCATCGACCCTTTCTATATACATAGACCTGCCTACGTGTCTCTCGCACACACATTATCTTTAGGCCTGTCTCTCACGCATTGTCTCCACCTCTTTTCCTAATTGAATAAGGGGTTACCTTAGTCCGAGGACCTAGGGTTACAAATCCTAGCCGGCTTTGTCAGTGGACATAGAGTCCTTCATGACTCTGTTATCTTTGTCTTGTATGACTAGTCCTCCATGGGTCTTCCTAAATGCGTCACGGGTCGACCAATGTGGCGCAGGACGGAACCGAACCAAGGGCCTCACCTCGGCCCACAGGACCTCACGCGGTGACACACCCTCTACCCCCAGGTCTCGTTATCTTCTCACACCCACACAGACCAACACAGACACCACACAAAATGTTTTCTCCGTGTGCCTCTATCCTCTCCCCCTTTGCATATACACACTCAAGGGCATCTCTTGTCGTGACATCATATTCGTCTCTCTCTCTAGACCTCTCTCATTTCTCGTGCTATCTCTCCCACGCCCCCCTCCCCCCGCCGGCCCCTCTACCCATGCCTCTCTCAAATACGTAATACACACACATACCTCTCTAGGCCCTGCCAAATACATCAACTACACATTCACACATGTTACATCATGTGCCCGATTGATCTAAAAAGCCCTCTCTTCACGTTTATTTCGCATACAACATTCCTTTTGAATAAAACCACACAAAGTGTGGCCAAAAATTTATTTTAGAATATCTACATATATACAACATTACAAAGTTATATGGAGGAGTATGAACGTTAATTTGCATTGCATGGTGCCCACAATGATATTTATTCCGCACTGTGAATTTTTATATTTTTATACTATATATAAAGTTAGTCATAATAAAGAGAAACGAAGAGCATCTCTCTCTTCATCGCATACACCCCCTCTATGCCCCTTTCACGTACACACACAAACTATCTGCAGGTCCTCTAAAAATACGCCCCCAGCACATTCACGCATGTTTCATTTTTCTCTCGCGATATATACAGTGATGATCATAGTATTTGTAGAGAAAGCACGATACGTACATTGGACTTCAGAATCCACTCATTACGGTCACCAAATTACATTTTGTGGTTATTATATAGTCACGGGCTCACCGTACAACTCTGTATTTGCTTAAGACACGACTAGTTGACCAGTTAAACGCTCCACGTGGCACCTCTAGTGTTGCATCACATTATCTCACTACCATTGGGCCCACCTGTCGGCGTGTATAAGAATTAAAACAAACGATAAAAAGATATTGGATGGTGGTTCGAAGTCATAACCGCGGGCACAGCGGACAAGGTGGCCTGGTATTGGTATGCTGAGCCGTCTGTTTTAACGCATAGGAGCTGGTGTGGTGATTATACACACACGCACGCATGCACACGAATTGCATGGACACAACACTCACACGAACACACGCACGCAGCACTCACACGTACACACATAGCCACGCACGCACGCAACACTCACATGCACACACACACGCATGCATGCACACACCACACGACCAACACACACTCTCACGCTCAAGTGCTCAACCTACACGTGCATGCGCACACATCAGGCCCTGACAGACACATACACAACCAGGTGCTCCCGCGCACGGGTTGGAGTCTTGTCGCGCCTGGGTAAATTTGTGTTTATTTGACCTTTTTCCTATGTTAACTGATAGGTGGGACCCACAAGGAACGTGGTTAATTTAACTAGTCAACATAGTGCCACGCAGACTATTTGGCCGGTCAACAGAGTGCAATCTGATGTTGAACGATGGGCAAGTGATCGTATAATCACCGCAAAACATATATAGTGACAGTAATGAGCGTATTCTGAAGTCCAGTGACTGTATTATGCTTTTTGCTTGAAATACACTGACCGCCCGTGTATTTATCTCTTCTCTCGCTCTCCCTGTGGAGCCGAGTAGGCCAACGTGCCAGTGCCTAAATTGGCACATGCCTCCCCATTATTGTTGTATTGGTTTCGTAAGAGCGAACAAGCATTCACGTCTACTGTACAAGCTATAGATATGAGTTACAAATGCTATGAAGACCAATACAAATATTTGAATCCACTTTATGCCCAATTTCTCTCTATAGGCCCTCCAAAAGTACATCTCTACACGTTCTCGCATGTTACATCTAACAACTATGCAATACATCACTACTACTACACTCTAACACAATAAATCATATGTGTTTTTAGTTTTACTAGATCTCATATTGTTACTTAATTATTCAGTTTGCATACATTAAAATCGCCTTTGAAATGTATGGCTAGTATCATCTACAGCGCGGGAAAAATCCCGCCCTTGCCTGTTTAATCGGGTTTGTATCGATGGATCGTGCGAAACAGCAAAACTACAGTAGTACTACAGTACAAGTAACAATTCACTAGGCCGCCGTGTCATGTACTCCTCCGTCGTAAGAGTGGAGCACTCGCTTTCATAAATGTTCTAGTCCCTTTCGCCGACATGTGGGACATCAAGCAACTGGGTCCACATGCCATACCGAAATAACAGTGCAGAGCAGCATGGGTGAAGCCCCCCATTCATGGCACCGGCGTAGTAATGAGCAATGAGGCATCAAATCACAAAGTTGCACCTTTCCCACAGTTAAGTTTGAGGGATGAATTAATAATGCTAATAAAAGAAGTTGGAGGGACGAATCAACTATCATTTCACTGGTTGCTGAATCTGCTTCTCCCTCATCTTCTTCAAGTTAACCACGTGTTGCTTCTGCCATTATTCTGCCTCATGTGGGACGCGGATTGGCTTGGTAAAGCACTGACACGCGGGACTGCATGTTAGCAAACCGCCAGGCCAACGTCCTCTAAAAATTAAGAAACCTCCCCCACCATCCGTGCGGCAAAATCACCTCCTTTTTACTAATGTTAATACTATAATTTTTTAGATCAATATAATCGAGGTTTGTATAGATAGAACACAGGAGCAAAACCAACTGGTACGGTTAAGGGCATCCACAATGTGTAACCAAATGTGAAAATAGCTTTTGGCTGAAGGAAATATGCCCTAGAGGCAATAATAAAGTTGTTATTTTATATTACCTTATTCATGATAAATGTTTATTATTCATGCTAGAATTGTATTGATCGGAAACCTAAATACATGTGTGAATACATAACAAACATTGTGTCCCTAGTGAGCCTCTACTTGACTAGCTCGTTGATCAAAGATGGTTAAGGTTTCCTGACCATGGACATGAGTTGTCATTTGATAACAGGATCACATCATTAGGAGAATGATGTGATGGACAAGACCCATCCGTTAGCTTAGCATAATGATCATTCAGTTTTATTGCTATTGCTTTCTTCATGTCAAATACATATTCTTTCGACTATGAGATTATGCAACTCCCGGATACCAGAGGAATGCCTTGTGTGATATCAAACATCACAACATAACTGGGTGATTGTAAAGATGCTTACAAGTATCTCCGAAGGTGTTTGTTGGGTTGGCATAGATCGAGATTAGGATTTGTCACTCCGAGTATCGGAGAGGTGTCTCTGGGCCCTCTCGGTAATACACATCATAAGCTTGCAAGCAAATGACTAAGGAGTTAGTCACTAGGTGATGTATTACGGAACGAGTAAAGAGACTTGCCAGTAACGAGAGTGAACTAGGTATGAAGATACCAATGATCAAATCTCGGGCAAGTAACATACCGATAGACAAAGGGAATTACGTATGTTGTCATAAGGTTCGACCGATAAAGATCTTCGTAGAATATGTAGGAGCCAATATGGGTTGATACGTCTCCGTCGTATCTATAACTTTTGATTGTTCCATGCCAATATTCTACAACTTTTACATACTTTTGGCAACTTTTTATACTATTTTTGGGACTAACATATTGATCCAAAGCTTAATATCAGTTCCTGTTTGTTGCATGTTTTTTCTCCGCAGAAAATCCATATCAAATGGAGTCCAAACGCGATAAAAACTTATGGAGATTTTTTTGGAATATATGTGATTTTTGGGAAAAAGAATCAACGCGAGACGATGCTCGAGGGGCCCACAAGGACGAAGGGCGCACCCCAGGGGGTAGGGCGCGCCCCTCATCCTTGTGGCCACCCCGTAAGGCAGTTGGTGCCCTTCTTCTGGCGCAAGAAAGCTAATATCCAAATAAAATCGTGTTAAAATTCCAGCCCAATCGGAGTTACGGATCTCCGGGAATTTAAGAAACGGTGAAAGGCCAGAATCTGGGAACGCAGAAACAGAGAGAGATCCAATCTCGGAGGGGCTCTCGCCCCTCCGCCGCCATGGAAGCCAAGGACCAGAGGGGAAACCCTTCTCCCATCTAGGGGGAAGGTCAAGGAAGAATAAGAAGGGGGTCTCTCTTCTCCTCTCTCCCGGTGGCGCCGGAATGCCGCTGGGGCCATCATCGCAACGACAATCTACACCAACAACTTTGCTGCCGTCATCACCAACTCTCTCCCCCTCTATGCAGCAGTGTAACACCCCTTCTCCCCGTTGTAATATCTACTTGAACATGGTGCTCAACGCTATATATTATTTCCCAATGATGTATGACTATCCTATGATGTTTGAGTAGATCTGTTTTGTCCTATGGGTTGATTGATGATCGTGATTGGTTTGAGTTGCATGTTTTATTATTGGTGTTTTCCTATGGTGCTCTCCGTGTCACGCAAGCTTGAGGGATCCGTGTTGTAGGGTTTGCAATATGTTCATGGTTTGCTTATTGTCTGTGTTGCGTGAGTGACTGAAACACAAATACGGATAAGTGGGTCTTGGCGTATGGGAATAAAGAGGACTTGATACTTCAATGTTATGGTTGGGTTTTACCTTAATGATCTTTAGTAGTTGCGGATGCTTGCTAGAGTTCCAATCATAAGTGCATATGATCCAAGAAGAGAATCTATGTTAGCTTATGCCTCTCCCTCATATAAAATTGCAATAATGATTACCGGTCTAGTTATCGATTGCCTAGGGACAAATAACTTTATTATGACAAAAATCTCTCTACTAAAACTAACTTAGTTGTTTCTTTATCTAAATAGGCCCTAGTTTTTATTTACGTTCTCTTTATTATCTTGCAAATGTATCCTATCACACCTACAAAGTACTTCTAGTTTCATACTGGTTTTAGGGAAAGCAAACGTTAAGCGTGCGTAGAGTTGTATCGGTGGTCGATAGAACTTGAGGGAATATTTGTTCTACCTTTAGCTCCTCGTTGGGTTCGACAATCTTACTTATCAAAAGAGGCTACAATTGATCCCCTATACTTGTGGGTTATCAAGACCTTTTTCTGGCGCCTTTGTCGGGGAGCATAGCGTGGGGTTAATATTTTCGTGTGTGCTTGTTTGCTTTATCACCAAGTAGTTTTTATTTTTTGTTCTAAGTTGTTTTCTATCTTTAGTTATGGGTAGGAAACGCAAAATACCAAAAAAATAGTTGTACTTGCTAAACCAATGGTTGAAGAACCACACAAAATCTATCATACTACTGAAGCTTTCTACTTGGATCATCTTCGATCCATTTGTGCTCGTGCTGAAAACCCAACTAGCTTAGTTGAGGGAAAATCATTAAATGAGCATGCTTGTTTTGTGCGACACCGTTTATCTCAAAAAAGGAAACTTTTATGGCATCATATTAATAGTTTGTATTGCTATGCTTTGAATTTATGCGAAATACATGATTTTGCTTGTTGTTTTGAGGACCCTAGAAAACACCTTCGCTTCGAATGTGAGTTTAAGGATAATGGAATCTTATCTTCTTATGCCAAGGGTGTTTATAATTACTTTGATATTGAAAAAACTGAAGAATTTGTTGCTTTTAAGGGTGCTTATGAAATTGCTTCTTTGATTGAAAAGTATGATGCTACTCTTTACAAATCTGAAAATTTTTCCATAGTTAAATATTGCTATGAAAACTATGCTTCTAATGCTTATGTTAAGCCATATATTGAAGACTCCTCCGCTGTCCAAGAGGAGACTAATATTTTGCAGGAAACTATGGAAGAAGAAATTGCTGAAACTGTGAGCTCATTAGATGAAAAATATGAGGAGGAGAGCGAAGAACAAAAGGGAGAAGAGCGGATTGATCACCCGTGCCCACCTTCTAATGAGAGTAACTCTTTATCCCATACATTCTTTAATTCCCCTTCGTGCTTACCGATGGATGAATGCTATGATGATTGCTATGACCCTTTTCATTCGTTTGAAATATCCCTTTTTGATGAACTTGATGCTTGCTATGCTTATGGCCAAGTTGCCAGCATGAATTATGCTTAAGGAGACGAAGTTGCTATAGTCCCTTATGTGAAACATGAAATTGTTGCTATTGCACCCATGCATGATAGTCCTATTATCTTTTTGAATTCTCCCAACTACACTATGTCGGAGAAGTTTGCGCGTATTAAGGACTATATTGATGGGTGATACGTCTCCAACGTATCTATAATTTTTTATTGTTCCATGCTATTATATTATCTGTTTTGGATGTTCAATGGGCTTTATTATACACTTTTATATTATTTTTGGGACTAACCTATTAACCGGAGGCCCAGCCAAAATTGTTGTTTTTTGCCTATTTCAAAGGTTTCAAGGAAAGGAATATCAAACGGAGTCCAAACGGAATGAAACCTTCAGGAACGTGATTTTCGGAACAAACGTGATCCAGAGGACTTGGAGTGGATGTCAAGCAATCAACGAGGAGGCCACGAGGCAGGGAGGCGCGCCCCCACCCTCGTGGGCCCCTCGTAGCTCTCCTGACCGACCTCTTTCGCCTATATATACTCATATACCCTGGAAACATCAGAACAGGAGCCGAAACCCTATTTCCACCGCCGCAACTCTCTGTACCCATGAGATCCCATTTTGGGGCCCTTTCCGGCACTCCGCCGGAGGGGGCATTGATCACGAAGGGCTTCTACATCAACACCATTTCCCTCCGATGATGTGTGAGTAGTTTACTTCAGACCTTCGGGTCCATAGTTATTAGCTAGATGGCTTCTTCTCTCTCTTTGGATCTCAATACAAATTTCTTCTCGATTCTCCTGGAGATCTATTCAATGTAATCTTCTTTTGCGGTGTGTTTGTCGAGATCCGATGAATTGTGGGTTTATGATCAAGATTATCTATGAACAATATTTGAATCTCCTCTGAATTCTTTTATGTATGATTGGTTATCTTTGCAAGTCTCTTCGAATTATCAGTTTGGTTTGGCTACTAGATTGATCTTTCTTGCAAGAAGTGCTTAGCTTTGGGTTCAATCTTGCGGTGCTCGATCCCAGTGACAGTAGGGGAAACGACACGTATTGTACTGTTGCCATCGAGGATAAAAAGATGGGGTTTATATCATATTGCTTGAGTTTATCCCTCTACATCATGTCATCTTACCTAATGCGTTACTTTGTTCTTATGAACTTAATACTCTAGATGCATGCTGGATAGCGGTCGATGTGTGGAGTAATAGTAGTAGATGCAGGAAGGAGTCGGTCTACTTGTCGCAGACGTGATGCCTATATACATGATCATGCCTAGATATTCTCATAATTATGCACAATTATATCAATTGCTCGACAGTAATTTGTTCACCCACCGTAATACTTATGCTATCTTGAGAGAAGCCACTAGTGAAACCTATGGCCCCCGGGTCTGTTTTCCATCATATTAATATCCCGTCAACTAGCTATTTCTGGCGCCGTTTATTTTGCAATCTTTACTTTCACTATTTATCATAAAAATACCAAAAAATGTTATCTTATCATCTCTATCAGATCTCACTTTTGCAAGTGGCCGTGAAGGGATTGAAAACCCCTTTATCGCGTTGGTTGCAAGGTTCTTATTTGTTTGTGTAGGTACGAGGGACTGGAGCGTGATCTCCTACTGGATTGATACCTTGGTTCTCAAAAACTGAGGGAAATACTTACGCTACTTTACCGCATCACCCATTCCTCTTCAAAGAAAAAAACAAATGCAGTGCTCAAGAGGTAGCAAGAAGGATTTCTGGCGCCGTTGCCGGGGAGTCTACGCACAAGTCAAGACAGACCAAGTACCCATCACAAACTCTTATCCCTCGCATTACATTATTTTCCATTTGCCTCTCGCTTTTCCTCTCCCCACTTCACCCTTGCCGCTTTATTCGCCCTCTTTTCCGGTCGCCTCTTTTTCGCGTGCTTCTTGTTTGCTCGTGTGTTGGATTGCTTGCTTGTCACGATGGCTCAAGACAATACTAAATTGTGTGACTTTACCAATACCAACAACAATGATTTTCTTAGCACTCCGATTGCTCCTCTTACCGAAGCTGAATCTTGTGAAATTAATGCTGCTTTGTTGAATCTTGTCATGAAAGATCAATTTGCCGGCCTTCCTAGTGAAGATGCCACTACCCATCTAAATAGCTTTGTTGATTTGTGTGACATGCAAAAGAAGAAAGATGTGGACAATGATATTGTTAAATTGAAACTATTTCCGTTTTCTCTTAGAGATTGTGCTAAAACTTGGTTTTCATCTTTGTCTAAAAATAGTATTAATTCTTGGAATAAGTGCAAAGATGCTTTTATCTCTAAGTATTTTCCTCCCGCTAAGATCATCTCTCTTAGATACGACATTATGAATTTTAAGCAACTTGATCATGAACATGTTGCACAACCTTGGGAGAGGATGAAATTAATGATACATAATTGCCCTACTCATGGTTTGAATTTGTGGATGATTATACAAAAAAAATTATGTCGGATTGAATTTTGCTTCTAGAAATCTTTTAGATTCGGCCGCGGGAGACACTTTTATGGAAATCACTTTAGGAGAAGCTACTAAACTCCTAGATAATATTATGGTTAATTATTCTCAATGGCACACTGAAAGATCTACTAGTAAAAAGGTTCATGCGATTGAAGAAATTAATGTTTTTAGTGGAAAGATGGATGAACTTATGAAATTGTTTGCTAATAAGAGTGTTTCTTCTGATCCTAATGACATGCCTTTGTCTACTTTGATTGAGAATAATAATGAATCTATGGATGTGAATTTTGTTGGTAGGAATAATTTTGGTAACAATGCGTATAGAGGAAACTTTAATCCTAGGCCGTTCCCTAGTAATTCCTCTAATAATTATGGTAATTCCTACAACAATTCTTATGGAAATTTTAATAAGATGCCCTCTGAATTTGAAACTATTGTTAAAGAGTTTATGAATTCGCAAAAGAATTTCAACGCCTTGCTTGAAGAAAAATTGCTTAAAGTTGATGAATTGGCTAGGAACGTGGATAGAATTTCTCTTAATGTTGATTCTTTGAAGCTTAGATCTATTCCACCTAAGCATGATATCAATGAGTCTCTCAAAGCCATGCGAATTTCCATTGATGAGTGCAAAGAAAGAACCGCTAGGATGCGCGCTAGGAAAGATTGCTTTGTAAAGGCGTGTTCTTCTAGTTTTTATGAGAATAAAGATGAAGATCTAAAAGTTATTGATGTGTCTCCTATTAAATCTTTGTTTTGCAATACGAATATTGATAATGATGGGACTGGAGATGAGTCAACTTTAGTTAAAAGGCGTCCCAATAATTCGGAGTTTTTAGATCTTGATGCAAAAATTGGTAAAAGTGGGATTGAAGAGGTTAAAACTTTAGATAGCAATGAACCCACTATTTTGGATTTCAAGGAATTTAACTAGGATAATTGCTCTTTAATAGATTGTATTTCCTTGTTGCAATCCGTGCTAAATTCTCCTCATGCTTATAGTCAAAATAAAGCCTTTACTAAACATATCGTTGATGCTTTGATGCAATCTTCTGAATAAAAACTTGAGTTGGAAGTTTCTAGCCCTAGAAAACTTTATGATGAGTGGGAACCTACAATTAAAATTAAAATTAAAGATCATGAATGCTATGCTTTGTGTGATTTGGGTGCTAGTGTTTCCACGATTCCAAAAACTTTGTGTGATTTGTTAGGTTTCCGTGAATTTGATGATTGCTCTTTAAACTTGCACCTTGCGGATTCCACTATTAAGAAACCTATGGGAAGAATTAATGATGTTCTTATTGTTGCAAATAGGAATTATGTGCCCGTAGATTTTGTTGTTCTTGATATAGATTGCAATCCTTCAGGTCCTATTATTCTTGGTAGACCTTTCCTTAGAACGATTGGTGCAATTATTGATTGAAGGAAATATGCCCTAGAGGCAATAATAAAGTTATTATTTATTTCCTTACATCATGATAAATGTTTATTATTCATGCTAGAATTGTATTAACCGGAAACATAATACATGTGTGAATATATAGACAAACAGAGTGTCACTAGTATGCCTCTACTTGACTAGCTCGTTAATCAAAGATGGTTATGTTTCCTAACCATAGACATGAGTTGTCATTTGATTAACGGGATCACATCATTAGGAGAATGATCTGATTGACATGACCCATTCCGTTAGCCTAGCACTTGATCGCTTAGTATGTTGCTATTGCTTTCTTCATGACTTATACATGTTCCTGTAACTATGAGATTATGCAACTCCTGCTACCGGAGGAACACTTTGGTGCTACCAAACGTCACAACGTGAATCGGGTGATTATAAAGGAGTACTACAGGTGTTTCCAAAGGTACATGTTGGGTTGGCGATTTCGAGATTAGGTTTTGTCACTCCGATTGCTCGGAGAGGTATCTGGGCCCTCTCAGTAATGCACATCATTATAAGCCTTGCAAGCAATGTGTCCAATGAGTTGGTTACGGATGATGCATTACGTAACGAGTAAAGAGACTTGCCGGTGACGAGATTGAACTAGGTAATGGACACCGACGATCGAATCTCGGGCAAGAAACATACCGATGACAAAGGGAACAACGACGGTTGTTATGCGGGTTGACCGATAAAGATCTACGTAGAATAGGTAGGAGCCAATATGGGCATCCAGGTCCCGCTTATTGGTTATTGACCGAGAATAGTTCTAGGTCATGTCTACATAGTTCTCGAACCCGTAGGGTCCGCACGCTTAAGGTTTTGATGATGCTTATATTATGAGTTTATGAGTTTTGATGTACCGAAGGAGTTCGGAGTCCCAGATGAGATCGGGGACATGACGAGGAGTCTCGAAATGGTCGAGACGTAAAGATCGATATATTGGACGACTATATTCGGAGTTCGGAAAGGTTCCGAATGATTCGGGTATTTTTCGGAGTACCGGAGAGTTACGGAATTCGCTGGGGAGAAGTATTGGGCCTTATTGGGCCCTGCGGGAAAGAGAGAGGGGCTGCCTAGGGCAGGCCGCGCGCCCCCCCATGGCCTAGTCCGAATTGGACTAGGGGGAGGGGCCGCACCCCCTCCTTCCTTCCCTTCTCTCTTCCCTTTCCTTCTCTCCTACTCCTACTACATGGAAGGTCTCCTAGTTGGACTAGGAAAGGGGAATCCTACTCCGTGGGAGTAGGACTCCCCATGGCGCGCCTACTAGGGCCGGCCTCCTCCTCCCTCCCTCCTTTATATACGGGGCAGGGGCACCCCATGGACACACAAGTTGATCTACGGATCGTTCCTTAGCCGTGTCTGGTGCCCCCCTCCACCATATTCCACTTCGGTCATATCGTCATGAGCTTAGGCGAAGCCCTCGCCGGAGAAGTCATATCGCTATGAGCTTAGGCGAAGCCCTGCGTCGATGGAGCATCATCATCGCTACCACGCCGTCGTCTTGACGGAACTCATCCCCGACACTTTGCTGGATCGGAGTCCGGGATCGTCATTGAGCTGAACGTGTGCGTAACTCGGAGGTGCCGTACGTTCGGTACTTGGATCGGTCGGATCGTGAAGACGTACGACTACATCAACCGCGTTGTTATAACGCTTCCGCTTACGGTCTACGAGGGTACGTGGACATACACTCTCCCCTCTTGTTGCTATGCATCACCATGATCTTGCGTGTGCGTAGGAAATTTTTGAAATTACTACGTTCCCCAACAAAGGGCATCCGAGCCTAGGTTTTTATGGTTTGATGTTTTGCACGAGTAGAACACAAGTGAGTTGTGGGCGATACAAGTCATACTGTCTACCAGCATGTCATACTTTGGTTCAGCGGTATTGTGAGATGAAGCGGCCCGGACCGACATTACGCCAGACGCTTACGCGAGACTGGTTTCACTGCTACGAGCACTCGTGCTTAAAGGTGGCTGGCGGGTGTCTGCCTCTCTCACTTTAGTTGAACCGAGTGTGACTACGCCCGGTCCTTGCGAAGGTTAAACGGAGTCTATTTGACAAACTATCGTTGTGGTTTTGATGTGTAGGTGAGAACGGTTCTTGCTAAGCCCGTAGCAGCCACGTAAAATTTGCAACAACAAAGTAGAGGGCGTCTAACTTGTTTTTGCAGGCATGTTGTGATGTGATATGGTCAAGACGTGATGAGATATAAGTTGTTGTATAAGATGATCATGTTTTGTTGAAGTTATCGGCAATCGGCGTAAGCCCTATGGTTGTCTCTTTGTTGCATAAGATGCAAGTGCCAAATAATTGCTTTACTTTATCGCTATGCGATAGCAATAGTTGCAAGAGCAATAGTTGGCGAGACAACCATGTGATGACACATTGATATAGATCAAGATGATGAAGATCATGGTGTCGTGCGGTGACGATAGAGATCATGACAAGATACTTTGGAGATGGAGATCAAAGGCGCAAGATGATCATGGCCATATCATGTCACATATTTTGATTGCATGTGATGTTTATCTATTATACATCTTATTCTTGCTTTGATTGACGGTAGCATTTTAAGATGATCTCTCACTAATTATCAAGAAGTGTTCTCCTCGAGTATGCACCGTTGCCAAAGTTTGTCGTGCCCATACACCACGTGATGATCGGGTGTGATAAGCTCTACGTCCATCTACAACGGGTGCAAGCCAGTTTTGCACACGCGGAATACTCAGGTTAAACTTGACGAGCCTAGCATATGCAGATATGGCCTCGAGCACGGAGACCGAAAGGTCGGCGTGAATCATATAGTAGATATGATCAACATAGTGATGTTCACCATTGAAAACTACTCCATCTCACGTGATGATCGGTTATGGTTTAGTTGATTTGGATCACGTGATCACTTAGATGACTAGAGAGATGTCTGCCTAAGTGGGAGTTCTTAAGTAATATGATTAATTGAACTTAAATTTATCATGAACTTAGTCCTGGTAGTATTTTGCAAATTATGTTGTAGATCAATAGCTCGCGTTGTTGCTTTCATATGTTTATTTTCATATGTTCCTAGAGAAAATTGTGTTGAAAAATGTTAGTAGCAATGATGCGGATTGGATCCGCGATCCGAGGTTTATCCTCAATGCTGCATGTAAGAATTATGTCCTTAATGCACCGCTAGGTGACAGACCTATTGCAGGAGCATATGCAGACGTTATGAACGTTTGGCTAGCTCAATATGATGACTACTTGATAGTTTAGTGCACCATACTTAACGGCTTAGAATCGGGACTTCAAAGACGTTTTGAACGTCATGAACCATATGAGATGTTCCAGGAATTGAGGTTAATATTTCAAGCAAATACCCGAGTTGAGAGATATGAAGTCTCCAACAAGTTCTATAGCTAAAAGATGGAGGAGAATCGCTCAACTAGTGAGCATGTGCTCAGATTGTCTCAATACTTCAATCGCTTGAATCAAGTGGGAGTTAATCTTCCAGATAAGATAGTGATTGACAGAATTCTCTAGTCACCATCACTAAGTTACTAGAACTTCGTGATGAACTATAGTATGCGGGATGACGAAAACGATTCCCGAGCTCTTCGTGATGTTGAAATCAACGAAGGTAGAAATCAAGAAAGAGCATCAAGTGTTGATGATTGACAAGACCACTAGTCTCAAGGAAAAGGGCAAAGGGAAGAAGGGGAACTTCAAAAGGAACGGCAAGCAAGTTGCTGCTCGAGTGAAGAAGCCCAAGTCTGGACCTAAGCCCGAGACTAAGTACTTTTGCTGCAATGGAACTGGTCACAGGAAGCGGAACTACCCCTGAATATTTGGTGGATAAGAAGGATGGCAAAGTGAACAAAGGTATATTTGATATACAGATTATTGATGTGTATTTTACTAGTGTTCATAGCAACCCCTCGGTATTTGATACGGTATAGTTGCTAAGAGTAGTAACTTGAAACGGGAGTTACAGAATGAACAGAAACTAGTTGAAGGGAAGTGACGATGAGTGTTGGAAGTAGTTCCAAGATTGATATGATCATCATCGCACACTCCCTATACTTTCGGGATTAGTGTGGAACCTAAATAAGTGTTATTTGGTGTTGAGCATAAATATGATTTGATCATGTTTATTGCAATACGGTTATTCATTTAAGTAAGAGAATAAATTGTTGTTCTGCTTACATGAATAAAACCTTATATGGTTACACACCCAATGAAAATGGTTCATTGGATCTCGATCATAGTGATACACATATTCATAATATTGAAACCAAAAGATGCAAAGTTAATAATGATAGTGCAACTTATTTGTGGCAATCGCCGCTTAGGTCATATTGGTGTAAAGCGCTTGAAGAAAACTCCATGCCGATGGACTTTTGGAATCACTTGATTATGAATCATTTGATGCTTACGAACCGTGCCTTTTGGGCAAGATGACTAAAACTCCGCTTCTCCGAACAATGGAACAAGCTACCGACTTATTGGAAATAATACATACCGATGTATGCGATTCAATGAGTGTTGATGCTCGTGGCAAGTATCGTTATTTTCTGACCTTCACAAAATGATTTGAGCAGATATGGGTATATCTACTTGATGAAACATAAGTCTGAAATAATTGAAAAGTTCAAAGAATTTCAGAGTGAAGTGGAAAATCATCGTAATAAGAAAATAAAGTTTCGCGATCTGATCGTGGAGATAAATATTTGAGTTACGAAGTTTGGTCTTCATTTGAAACAATGTGAAATAGTTTCGCAACTCACGCCATATGGAACACCACAACATAATGGTGTGTCCGAAAGTCGTAACCGCACTTTATTGGATATGGTGCGATCTATGATGTCTCTTATCAATTTACCACTATCGCTTTTGGGGTTATGCATTAGAGACAGCTGCATTCACGCTTAATAGGGCACCGCCTAAATCCGTTGAGGCGACACCGTATGAACTATGGTTTAACGGAAACCTAAGTCGTCGTTTCTTAAAGTTTGGAAGTTGTGATGCTTATGTGAAAAAGTTTCATCCTGATAAGCTCAAACCCAAATCGGAGAAGTGCGTCTTCATAGAATACCCAAAGGAAATTGTTGGGTATACCTTCTATCACAGATCCGAAGGCAAAAACATTCGTTGCTTATAAATGGATCCTTTCTAGAGAAGGAGTTTCTCTCGAAAGAAGTGAGTGGGAGGAAAGTGGAGCTTGATAAGGTAATTTGTACCTTCTCCCGAATTGGAAAGTATTTCATCACGGAAATCAGTTCCAGTGATTCCTACACCAATTAGTGAGGAAGCTAATGATGATGATCATGTAACTTCGCATCAAGTCACTACCGAATCCCGTGAGGTAAACCAGAGTGAGATCCGCACCAAAGTGGTACGGCAATCCTGTTCTCGAAGTCATGCTACTAGATCATGACGAACCTACAAACTATGAAGAAGCGATGGTGAGCCCAGATTCCGCTAAATGGCTAGAAGCCATGAAATCTGAGATGGGATCCATGTATGAAAACAAAGTGTGGACTTTGGTTGACTTGCCCGAGGGTCGGCAAGCAATAGAAAATAAATGGATCTTCAAGAGGAAGACGGACGTTGATAGTAGTGTTACTATCTACAAAGCTCGACTTGTCGCAAAAAGGTTTTTGACAAGTTCAAGGTGTTAACTACAATGAGATTTTCTCAATCTGTAGCGATGCTTAAGTCTGTCCGAATCATGTTAGCAATTGCCACAATTTATGAAATTTGGCAAATCGATGTAAAACTGCATTCCTGAATGGGTTTCTCGGAGGAAGAGTTGTATATGATGCAACCGTAAGGTTTTATCGATCCAAAGGGAGCTAACAAAGTGTGCAAGCTCCAGCGATCCATCTATGGACCTGGTGCAAGCATCTCGGAGTTGGAATATACGCTTTGATAAGTTGATCAAAGATATAGTTTATACAGACTTACAAAGAAGCCTCAGATTTACTAGAAAGTGAGTGGGAGCACTACAAGATTTCGATAAGTATATGTGAATGACATATTGTAGATCGGAAATAATGTAGAATTATTCTGCAAAGCATAAAGGAGTGTTTGAAATGAGTTTTTCAAACAAAGACCTCGGTGAAGCTGCTTACATATTGAGCATCAAGATCTATAGAGATAGATCAAGACGCTTGATAAGTTTTTTCAATGAGTACATACCTTGACAAGATTTTGAAGTAGTTCAAAATGGAACAGTCAAAGAAAGAGTTCTTGCCTGTGTTACAAGGTGTCAAATTGAGTAAGACTCAAAACCCGACCACGGCAGAAGATAGAAAGAGAATGAAAGTCATTCCCTATGCCTTGGCCATAGGTTCTATAAAGTATGCCATGTCAGGTACCAGATCTATTGTATACCCTACACCGAAGTTTGGCAAGGAGTACAATAGTGATCTAGGAGTAGATCATCGGACAGCGGTCAAAATTATCCTTAGTGGAATAAGGATATGTTTCTCGATTATGGAAGTGACAAAAGGTTCTGCCGTAAAGGGTTACGCCGATGCAAGTTTTGACACCGATCCGATGACTCTAAGTCTCGATCTAGATACATATTGAAAGTGGGAGCAATTAGTTAGAATAGTTTCATGGAGCATTGTTGACATAGAAATTGCAAATACTTACGGATATGAATGTGATGTAATCTGTTGACTAAAAATATCTCACAAGCAAAACATGATCACACCTTAGTACTCTTTTGGGTGTTAATCACATAGCGATGTGAACTAGATTATCGACTCTAGTAAACCCTTTGGGTGTTGATCACATATCGATGTGAACTATGGGTGTTAATCACATGGTGATGTAAACTATTGCTGTTAAATCACATGGCGATGTGAACTAGATTATTGACTCTAGTGCAAGTGGGAGACTGAAGGAAATATGCCCTAGAGGCAATAATAAAGTTATTATTTATTTCCTTACATCATGATAAATGTTTATTATTCATGCTAGAATTGTATTAACCGGAAACATAATACATGTGTGAATATATAGACAAACAGAGTGTCACTAGTATGCCTCTACTTGACTAGCTCGTTAATCGAAGATGGTTATGTTTCCTAACCATAGACATGAGTTGTCATTTGATTAACGGGATCACATCATTAGGAGAATGATCTGATTGACATGACCCATTCCGTTATCCTAGCACTTGATCATTTAGTATGTTGCTATTGCTTTCTTCATGACTTATACATGTTACTGTAACTATGAGATTATTCAACTCCCTGCTTACCGGAGGAACACTTTGGTGCTACCAAACGTCACAACGTAATCGGGTGATTATAAAGGAGTACTACAGGTGTTTCCAAAGGTACATGTTGGGTTGGCGTATTTCGAGATTAGGTTTTGTCACTCCGATTGTCGGAGAGGTATCTCTGAGCCCTCTCGGTAATGCACATCATTATAAGCCTTGCAAGCAATGTGACCAATGAGTTGGTTACGGGATGATGCATTATAGAACGAGTAAAGAGACTTGCCGGTGACGAGATTGAACTAGGTATTGGATACCGACGATCGAATCTCGGGCAAGTAACATACCGATGACAAAGGGAACAACGTATGTTGTTATGCGGTTTGACCGATAAAGATCTTCATAGAATATGTAGGAGCCAATATGGGCATCCAGGTCCCGCTTATTGGTTATTGACCGAGAATAGTTCTAGGTCATGTCTACATAGTTCTCGAACCCGTAGGGTCCGCCCGCACGCTTTAAGGTTTCGGCATGATGCTTATATTATGAGTTTATGAGTTTTGATGTACCGAAGGAGTTCGGAGTCCCAGATGAGATTGGGGACATGACGAGGAGTCTCGAAATGGTCGAGACGTAAAGATCGATATATTGGACGACTATATTCGAGTTCGGAAAGGTTCCGAATGATTCGGTATTTTTCGGAGTACCGGAGAGTTACGGAATTCGCCGGGAGAAGTATTGGGCCTTATTGGGCCCTGCAGAAAGAGAGAGGGGCTGCCTAGGGCAGGCCGCCGCTTCCCCATGGCCTAGTCCGAATTGACTAGGGGAGGCCGCACCCCTCCTTCCTTCCCTTCTCTCTTCCCTTCCTTGTCTCCTACTCCTAATACATGGAAGGACTCCTAGTTGGACTAGGAAAGGGGAATCCTACTCCTGTGGGACTAGGACTCCCCATGGCGCGCCTCTACTAGGGCCGGCCTCCTCCTCCCTCCCTCCTTTATATACGGGGGCAGGGGCACCCCATGGACACACAAGTTGATCTACGGATCATTCCTTAGCCGCAGGCGGTGCCCCCTCCACCATATTCCACTTCGGTCATATCGTCATGAGCTTAGGCGAAGCCCTGCGCCGGAGAAGTCATATCGTCATGCGAGCTTAGGCGAAGCCCCGCGCCGGTGGAGCATCATCATCGCTACCACGCCGTCGTCTTGACGGAACTCATCCCCGACACTTTGCCGGATCGGAGTCCGGGATCGCCATCGAGCTGAACGTGTGCAGAACTCGGAGGTGCCGTCACGTTCGGTACTTGGATCGGTCGGATCGTGAAGACGCACGACTACATCAACCGCGTTGTTATAACGCTTCACACGGTCTCACGAGGGTACGTGGACATACACTCTCCCCTCTCGTTGCTATGCATCACCATGATCTTGCGTGTGCGTAGGAAATTTTTTGAAATTACTACGTTCCCCAACATTGATATGAATGAAGGGAATATTAGATTCCAATTTCCGTTAAGGAAAGGCATGGAACACTTCCCTAGAAAGAATATTAAATTACCTTATGAATCTATTATGAGAGCCACTTATGGATTTCCTACCAAAGATGGCAATACCTAAATCTATCCTCGCTTTTATGCCTAGCTAGGGGCGTTAAACAATAGCGCTTGTTGGGAGGCAACCCAATTTTATTTTATTTTCTTGCTTTTTATTTCTGTTTTATTAATAAATCTTTGATATAGCTTGTAGTTAGATGTGTTTTTATGTTTTAATTAGTGTTTGTGCCAAGTTAAACCTATAGGATCTTCTTGGATGATAGTTATTTGATCTTGCTGAAAATTCCAGAAACTTTCTGTTCACGAAAACAATTGTTGAAATCACCAGAACGTGATAAAATACTTATTCCAATTGCAGTAGATCAATAAACAAATTATCTAAGTCTTCCTATTTTGGTATATTTTTCGGAGTTCCAGAAGTTTGCGTTAGGTACAGATTACTACAGACTGTTCTGTTTTTGACAGCTTCTGTTTTTCGTGTGTTGTTTGCTTATTTTTATGAATCTATGGCTAGTAATGGAGTTTATGAACCATAGAGAAGTTGGAATACATTAGGTTTAACACAAATATAAATAAAGAATGAGTTCAATACAGTACCTTAAAGTGGTGGTTTGTTTTATTTCGCTAACGGAGCTTATGAGATTTTCTGTGGAGTTTTGTGTAGTGAAGTTTTCAAGTTTTGGGTAAAGATTTGATGGATTATGGAACAAGGAGTGGCAAGAGCCTAAGCTTGGGGATGCCCAAGGCACCCCAAGATAAAATTCAAGGACAACCAAAAGCTTAAGCTTGGGAATTCCCCGGAAGGCATCCCCTCTTGCGTCTTCGTCTATCGGTAACTTTACTTGGGGCTATATTTTTATTCACCACATGATATGTGTTTTGCTTGGAGCGTCTTGTATGATTTGAGTATTTGCTTTTTAGTTTAACACAATTATCCTTGCTGTACACACATTTTGAGAGAGACACACATGATTCGGAATTTGTTAGAATACTCTATGTGCCTCACTTATATCTTTTGAGCTATATAGTTTTTGCTCTAGTGCTTCACTTATATCTTTTAGAGTACGGTGGTGGTTTTATTTTATACAAATTCTTGATCTCTCATGCTTCACTTATATTATTTTGAGAGTCTTAAACAGCATGGTAATTTGCTTTAGTTGTGAAATTAGTCCTAATATGATAGGCATCCAAGATGATTATAATAAAAACTTCCATATTGAGTTCATTGAATATCGTGAGAAGTTTGATACTTGATAAGTGTTTTGAGATATAAAGGTGGTAATATTAGAGTGTGCTAGTTGAGTAATTATGAAATTGAGAAATACTTGTGTTAAGGTTGGCAAGTCCCGTAGCATGCACGTATGTTAAAAGTTGTGTTACAATTTGATGCATAAGGTGTTCTGTAATTGCTTTCCTTATGAGTGGCGGTCGGGGACGAGCGATGGTATTTTCCTACCAATCTATCCCTCTAGGGGCATGCATAGCAGTACTTTTCTTCGAGGCCTAATAAACTTTTGCAATAAGTATATGAGTTCTTTATGACTAATGTGAGTCCATGGATTATACGCACTCTCACCCTTCCACAATTTTCTAGCCTCTACGGTACCGTGCATTGCCCTTTCTCACCTTGTGAGTTGGTGCAAACTTCACGTGCATCCAAACCCCGTGATATGATACACTCTATCACACATAAACCTCCTTATATCTTCCTCAAAACAGCCACCATACCTACCTATCATGGCATTTCCATAGCCATTCCGAGATATATTGCCATGCAACTTTCCACCGTTTCGTTTATTATGACAAGCTCCATCATTGTCATATTGCTTTACATGATCATGGAGTTGACATTGTATTTGTGGCAAAGCCACCATTCATAATTTTTCATACATGTCACCCTTGATTCATTGCATATCCCGGTACACCGCCGGAGGCATTTACATAGAGTCATATTTTGTTCTAAGTATTTAGTTGTAATTCTTGAGTTGTAAGTAATAAAAGTGTGATGATCATCATTATTAGAGCACTGTCCCATGTGAGGAAAGGATGATGGAGACTATGATTCCCCCCCCCCCCGCCCCCAAGTCGGGATGAGATTCCGGACAAAAGAAAAAAAAGAGGCCAAAGAAAAAAAAAAGAGAAGGCCCAAAAAAGAGAAAAAAATGAGAGAAAAAGAGAGAAGGGACAATGTTACTATCCTTTTTCCGCACTTGTGCTTCAAAGTAGCACCGTGATCTTCATGACAGAGAGTCTCCTATGTTGCCACTTTCATATACTACGTGGGAATTTTTCATTATAGAACTTGGCTTGTATATTCCAATGATGGGCTTCCTCAAAATGCCCTAGGTCTTCGTGAGCAAGCAAGTTGGATGCACATCCACTTAGTTTCTTTTGTTGAGCTTTCATATATTGATAGCTCTAGTGCATCTGTTGCATGGCAATCCCTACTCCTCACATTGACATCAATTAATGGGCATCTCCATAGCCTATTGATTAGCCGCGTCAATGTGAGTCTTTCTACCTTTTTGTCTTCTCACATAACCCCCATCATTATACTTTATTCCACCCATAGTGCTATATCCATGGCTTGCGCTCATGTATTGCGTAAGGGTTGAAAAGGCTGAAGCGCGTTAAAAAGTATGAACCAATTGCTCGGCTTGTCATCGGGGTTATGCATGATGAGAACGTTTTGTGTGACGAAATTGAAGCATGGCCTAACTATATGATTTTGTAGAGATAAGCTTTCTTTGGCTATGTTATTTTGATAAGACATAATTGCTTGGTTAGCATGTTTGAAGTATTATTGTTTTTTTGTCAACATTAAACTTTTATCTTGAATCTTTTAGATCTAAATATTCACGCCACAGTAAAAAGAATTACATTGAAAATTATGCTAAGTAGCATTCCACATAAAAAATTCTGTTTTTATCCTACTCGAGGACGAGCAGGAATTAAGCTTGGGGATGCTTGATACGTCTCCAACGTATCTATAATTTTTTATTGTCCAATGCTATTATATTATATGTTTTGTGGATGTTCAATGGGCTTTATTATACGCTTTTATATTATTTTTGGGACTAACCTATTAACCGGAGGCCCAACCCAAATTGCTGTTTTTTTTGCCTATTTTAGTGTTTCGAAGGAAAGGAATATCAAACGGAGTCCAAACAGAATGAAACCTTCAGGAACGTGATTTTCGGAACAAACGTGATCCAGTGGACTTGGAGTGGACGTCAAGCAATCAACGAGGAGGCCACGAGGCAGGGAGGCACGCCTGCCCCCTGGGCACGCCCCCACCCTCGTGGGCCCCTCCTAGCTCCCGTGACCGACCTCTTTCGCCTATATATACTCATATACCCTAGAAACATCAGAACAGGAGCCGAACCCTATTTCCACCGCCGCAACTCTCTATACCCGTGAGATCCCATCTTGGGGCCTTTTCCGCCTCTCCGCCGGAGGGGGCATTGATCATGGAGAGCTCCTACATCAACACCATAGCTCTCTGATGATGTGTGAGTAGTTTACTTCAGACCTTCGGGTCCATAGTTATTAGCTAGATGGCTTCTTCTCTCTCTTTGGATCTCAATACAAAGTTCTCCTCAATTCTCTTGGACATCTATTCGATGTAATCTTCTTTTGCGGTGTGTTTGTCGAGATCCGATGAATTGTGGGTTTATGGTCAAGATTATCTATGAACAATATTTGAATCTCCTCTGAATTCTTTTATGTATGATTGGTTATCTTTTCAAGTCACTTCGAATTATCAGTTTGGTTTGGCCTACTAGATTGATCTTTCTTGCAAAGGGAGAAGTGCTTAGCTTTGGGTTCAATCTTGGGGTGCTTGATCCCAGTGACAGTAGGGGAAACAACACGTATTGTATTGTTGCCATCGAGGATAAAAAGATGGGGTTTATATCATATTGCTTGAGTTTATCCCTCTACATCATGTCATCTTACCTAATGCGTTACTCTGTTCTTATGAACTTAATATTCTAGATGCATGTTGGATAGCGGTCGATGTGTGGAGTAATAGTAGTAGATGCAGGCAGGATTCGGTCTACTTGTCGCGGACGTGATGCCAATATACATGATCATGCCTAGATATTATCAAAATTATGCACAATTCTATCAATTGCTCGATAGTAATTTGTCACCCACCGTAATACTTATGCTATCTTGAGAGAAGCCACTAGTGAAACCTATGGCCCCCGGGTCTATTTTCCATCATATTAATCTCCCTCAACTAGCTATTTCTGGCGCCGTTTATTTTGCAATCTTTACTTTCACTCTTTATCATAAAAATACCAAAAAATATTATCTTGTCATCTCTATCAGATCTCACTTTTGCAAGTGGCCATGAAGGGATTTACAACCCCTTTATCGCGTTGGTTGCAAGGTTCTTATTTGTTTGTGTAGGTACGAGGGACTTGAGCATGGTCTCCTACTAGATTGATACCTTGGTTCTCAAAAACTGAGGGAAATACTTATGCTACTTTACTGCATCACCCTTTCCTCTTCAAGGGAAAACCAATGCAGTGCTCAAGAGGTAGCAAGAAGGATTTCTAAGCGCCCGTTCTTGGAGTCTGCGCACAAGTCAAGACATACCAAGTACCCATCACAAACTCTTATCCCTCGCATTACATTATTTGCCATTTGCCTCTCGCTTTCCTCTCCCCCACTTCACCCTTGCCGTTTTATTCGCCCTCTTTTCCGTTCACGAGCATATAAAATTATGCATTTCTCCTTAGACACATGAAAAAGTACGAATTTCAAAATGGCAACTAAATTCGCTCGCCCTCAAATTTTTTATGGGTGTCCCAGCAAAAAAGTATATTATTTGTTTATTTGCGATGGTAAAAAATATATTATTTGTTGGGTTGACCAATATAATACAATATTCATCTCATTACTAGAAAGGCAAGGACACCTTGCGTTTGTGGTTAGCATATGTGACAAGACTGAATTTGGTTGCTGGCTCGTTAGCTCACATCATGATTATTTTTTTGAATCTTTTATGCAAAAATGACGTCACATCTAGCATTTCTTTTCTGCAAAAATGATATCACACCTAGCGCCTCCACCACCAATAGTCACCGACAGTGGGCCATGCACGTTTGGCCTGCCACACGACAGCGGATATGCCCGCATACGCACTTTGTGACCGTATTTGCACGAGAACACAAGTTGAGTGACCACAAATCCGTATTTTTAAAGTTTCAACACCGAACTAAACATCCAGAGCAAGTTTTATGACTCCTGGTGATATTACCTCTTTCCAATATGATAAAATTGCAACAAACTTTTTATACTATGCATTGGCCTTTACTTTGTGTGCATGAATTGTTCTTTTATGACATGCCGATGCATAGGAAGAGAGTTAGACTTCGTCATTACATGATATATGTTACTTTGTGCTCACTACTAAATTACAAATCATTGTTAATTAAAATTGGCTTTGATATACCTTGGGATCCGGGTGGATCCATTACCTGAGCACTATATGCCTAGCTTAATGGCTTTAAAGAAAGCGCTGCCAGGGAGACAACCCGGAAGTTTTAGAGAGTCATGTATTTCCATTGAGTGCTTTTAAATAGTTTAGAAACAAAAAAATAAAGTGGGGAACTTCAAAACTTTTTCAAAAAGAAAAGTGAAAGTGAGAAAGACGAGCATTGTTAAAATGGGAGCTAGCCTTGAAGTTTGTTTATGCCCATGGAAACTTTGTGAACCTTGATTACAGTAACTTTTCAACAAAAATAATTATCCCCTTGTATAAATCCATTGTATTATAAAAAAAATGTGCCAAGATTTGCCTTTAGGATGATTAAATTGCTTGTCTGGTTTGTGCGGTGCAAAAACAGAAGCTTTGGCTGTAGTGTGCGATTTTACATTTTTTCCTGGAAAGTCAAACGCTTCTGAAACTTTTTGCACAGTACTTCTTTACAAATTTTTTATTTTGTTCTAGTTTTTCAGAATATTTGGAGTTACATAAGTATGGTTGATATTCGGATTACTACAGACTATCCTATTTAAGAAAGATTCTATTTTTGATGCATTGTTTTGCTAGTTTTGATGAAACTATCGACTTTATCGGTGGTATAAGACATAGAGAAGTTATAATACAGTAGCTACAATGCAAAAATAAAATATGAATGAGTTTGCAACAATACTTGAAGTGGTGATTTGTTTTATTATACTAACGGATCTCACGAGGGTTTTGTTAAGTTTTGTGTGATTGAAGTTTTCAAGTTTTGGGTGAGATCACGATGGATGAAGGAATAAGGAGTGGCAAGACCTAAGCTTGGGGATGCCCGAGACACCCCAAGGTAATATTCAAGGACTCCCAAGCAACTAAGCTTGGGGATGCCCCTTAAGGCATCCCCTCTTTCTTCTAACGATCATCAGTAATTTTACTTAGAGCTATATTTTTATTCGTCACAAGATATGCGTAAATCTTGGAGCGTCATGTGCCTTTTATTTTTCTTTTAATAATGTACCATGCTGGTATGAGATAGTCCTTGCTTGATTTATAGAATGCTCTTTGCACTTCACTTATATCTTTTGAGTATGGCTTTATAGAATGCTTCCTGAGCTTCACTTATATCATTTGAAGTTTGGATTGCCTGCTTCCCTACACATAGAAAACTGCCATTTATAGAATGCTCTTTTGCTTCACTTATATTTGTTAGAGAGTGGGCATATCTTTGGTAGAAAGAACTAAACTCTCTTGCTTCACTTATATCTATTTGGAGAGTTGACAGGAATTGGTCATTCACATGGTTAGTCATAAAATCCTACAAAAAACTTGTAGATCACTGAATATGATATGTTTGATTCCTTGCAATAGTTTTGCGATATGAAGATGGTGATATTAGAGTCATGCTAGGGGGTAATTGTGGATTATAGAAATACTTGTGTTGAAGTTTGTGATTCCCGTAGCATGCACGTATGGTGAACCGTTATGTAACGAAGTCGGAGCATGATTTATTATTGATTGTCTTCCTTATGAGTGGTAGCCGGGGACGAGCGATGGTCTTTTCCTAGCAATCTATCCCCCTAGGAGCATGCGAGTAGTACTTTGTTTTGATAGCTAATAGACTTTTGCAATAATTATACGCACTCTCACCCTTCCATCATTGCTAGCCTCTTCGGTACCATTCATTGCCCTTTCTCACCTCGAGAGTCGGTGCAAACTTCGCTGGTGCATCCAAACCCCGTGATATGATACACTCTGTCACACATAAGCCTCCTTATAGCTTCCTCAAAACAGCCACCATATCTACCTATCATGGCACTTCCATATCCATTCCGAGATATACTGCCATGCAACTTCCATCATCATCATATACATGACTTGAGTGTTCATTGTCATATTGCTTTGCATGATCGTAAGATAGCTAGCATGATATTTTCATGGCTTGTCCATTTTTTTATATCTTTGCTACGCTAGATCATTGCACATCCTGGTACACTGCTAGAGGCATTCATATAGAGTCATATCTTTGTTCTAGTATCGATTTGTAATATTGAGTTGTAAGTAAATAAAAGTGTGATGATCATCATTATTAGAGCCTTGTCCCGGTGAGGAAAGGATGATGGACACTATGATTTCCCCACAAGTCGGGATGAGACTCCGGACGAAAAAAAAGAGAGCCAAAAAAAGAGAAAACAAAAAAATGAGAGAAAAAGAGAGAAGGGGCATTGCTACTATCCTTTTACCACACTTGTGCTTCGGAGTAGCACCATGTTCTTCATATAGAGAGTCTCTTGAGCTATCACTTTCATATACTAGTGGGAATTTTCATTATAGAACATGGCTTGTATATTCCGATGATGGGCTTTCTCAAATGCCCGAGGTCTTCATGAGCAAGAAAGTTGGATGCACACCCACTTAGTTTCAGTTTGAGCTTTCATACACTTATAGCTCTAGTGCATCCGTTGCATGGCAATCCCTACTCACTTGCATTGACATCAATTGATGGGCATCTCCATAGCCCGTTGATTAGCCTCGTTGATGTGAGACTTTCTCCCTTTTTGTCTTCTCCACACAACCTCCACCATCATATTCTATTCCACCTATAGTGCTATATCCATGGCTCACGCTCATGTATTGCGTGGAAGTTGAAAAAGCTTGAGATCATTAAAAGTATGAAACAATTGCTTGGCTTGTCATCGGGTTGTGCATGATGAAACACTTTATGTGGTGAAGATGGAGCATAGCCAGACTATATGATTATGTAGGGATAACTTTATTTGGCCATGTTATTTTGAAAAGACATGATTGCTTTATTTGTATGCTTGAAGTTGTCTTAATGTCAAATGATAGACTATTGGTTTGAATCACTCGTGTCTTAATATTCATGCCATGATTAGATTATTTTATCAAGATTATGCTAGGTAGCATTCCACATCAAAAATTATCTTTTTTATCATTTACTTACTCGAGGATGAGCAGGAATTAAGCTTGGGGATGTTGATACGTCTCCGTCGTATCTATAATTTTTGATTGTTCCATGCCAATATTCTACAACTTTTACATATTTTTGGCAAATTTTTGTACTTTTTTTGGGACTAACATATTGATCCAGTGCCCAGTGCCAGTTCTTGTTTGTTGCATGTTTTTTGTTTCGCAGAAAATCCATATCAAATGGAGTCCAAACGCAATAAAAACTTACAGAGATTTTTTTGGAATATATCTGATTTTTGGGAAAAAGAATCAATGCGAGACGATGCTCGAGGGGCCCACAAGGACGGAGGGCGCGCCCTAGGGGGTAGGGCGCGCCCCTAGTCCTTGTGGCCACCCCGTAAGGCGGTTAGTGCCCTTCTTCTTGCACAAGAAATCATGTTAAAATTTCAGCTCAATCGGAGTTACGGATCTCCGGGAATTTAAGAAACGGTGAAAGGCCAGAATCTGGGAACGCAGTAACAGAAGGAAACAGAGAGAGATCCAATCTCGGAGGGGTCTCGCCCCTCCACCGCCATGGAAGCCAAGGACCAGAGGGGAAAGCCTTCTCCCATCTAGGGGGAAGGTCAAGGAAGAAGAATAGGGGGGCTCTCTCCCCCTCTCTCCCGGTGGCGCCGGAACGCCGCTGGGGCCATCATCGCAACGACAATCTACACCAACAACTTTGCTGCCGTCATCACCAACTCTCTCCCCCTCTATGCAGCGATGTAACACCCCTTCTCCCCGCTGTAATCTCTACTTGAACATGGTTCTCAACGCTATATATTATTTCCTAATGATGTATGACTATCCTATGATGTTTGAGTAGATCCGTTTTGTCCTATGGGTTGATTGATGATCGTGATTGGTTTGAGTTGCATGTTTTATTATTGGTGATGTCATATGATGCTCTCCAGGTCGCGCAAGCGTGAGGGATCCCCGCTGTAGGGCTTGCAATATGTTCATGGTTTGCTTATTGTCTGTGTTGCTTGAGTGACTGAAACACAAACACGGTGTCGGTGTACAAAAGGAGGGGCGCACTTTTGCACCCCTTTACCTGTGCACGGGCAGTCGGAGCCGCACCCACGGTCACACCAAGCAGAACAGGGGAGGTGAGCCAAGGTGAGACCGAAGCCCAAGATAACCAGAGCAACGTCGAGGCCAAGACCACAAAGAGCAGAGGGACGAAGCAGGTTCCCTCGGCAAGACCCTTGCCGGGGCAGCCTCAGTAGCCCTGGCAAGACCCTTGCTGGGGCAGCTCACCCCACACCAACAGAGCGAGCCACCCTTGAGCCCACGGTCTCCAACATCACGTTGGGTCAGGGCTCGGGAGGCACCTCCATGGTGGCATGCAGATCTTTGTGAAGACAAGGAACACTCAAGATCAGATGAGGATTAGAAGACGACGATCCTCGGCAAGATCCTTGCCGAGGAAGGCCACCGGACCCTCGGCAAGGTCCTT
The DNA here is from genome assembly GCA_021605145.1 of Aegilops bicornis. Taxonomy (NCBI): domain Eukaryota; kingdom Viridiplantae; phylum Streptophyta; class Magnoliopsida; order Poales; family Poaceae; genus Aegilops; species Aegilops bicornis. The sequence goes on from CM038674.1 coordinate 414,455,941, forward strand.
GCTGGGGACGACAACGCGCCGCGGCAAGACCCCTGCCGGGCCACCCGCCAAGGCCTCCGCCAAGGACACTGGCAGGGCCACCGTTAGGCCCACGCCAACCAACTTTCCACCACCGTTCGCATGCAGCTGCCAGCCCAACCAGCTGGGCGGGCACCTGCGTGGCAACATGCAGCTCCCAGACCAACTCATCAAGCGCCTACGTGGCGGCATGCAGATCTTCGTGGAGGCTCCACCACCGCGCCACCTCAGCTGCCTGCCTGCCTACGTGGCGCCGCATGCGTCGCTGGCCAGGGCGCGTGTCGAAGCAAGGAGGAGCGATGACGGACGGGACGGGCCTCGCCCCCGTCCCCAATAAAGCAAGGGGACACCTAAGCTACGCGTTAAATGCGTCTTGTCGTGTAATACGAGCGATAAGCTCAGGGCACTGTGCGCCTTTCCACCTCCTGTGTGCCACTGTGGCAGCCCCTTTCGACTATAAAAGGAGGCCCATGGCATACTGGAGAATGATTCGGCTCTTTCAAACCACGCACTCACCACAGCGAGTTTGAGAGCTCAAGAACTCTCTGAAATACACCCACCAAAGCAGGACTAGGGTTTTACGCATCCTCGCGGCCCGAACCTGGGTAAACGATCCTTGTGCTGGTTACTAATCCTGCTCTTCTCGCAACCCCGCGCCCCGGCAACCGTAGTAGGGATTCTTGTGATCCCATAGGTGTCGTTTCCCCGACATCTTTGGCGCGCCAGGTAGGGGGCGCAATTGTGAGAATCTGGTCTAGTAGTTAGCCTAGCAGTTCTTCGTCGCCATGGCTCCTAAGAAGAAGACGGCCACGGCGATCGGCTCGTTGGGAGCCGAACGGCCCGTGCCGGTGCGGACGAGCAGTGGACCGGTCGCGGACAGGACCCCGGCCGCGGTCTGTGAGCACCAGCATCGCCCTGGCAGTCAAAGCCTGGCGAGCGGCGTCGTTTGCGCGCCAGACGACCGGCCACACGTCGCCAGATCCAAAGACGGAGCTGGGCCCCCCGTAGGCGGCGTGGGGCCCTCCAGGGGTGTCGTTGTGCCACCTCCGGGCAGCGCAGCGACCTCCAAGACGCCCACACCGGCGACCACTGCGCGCTCTTCCCATGGTGTGCGCGCCGAGTAGTGTCACCACGCTGGTGACCCTGGGCACCGCCGGGGGAAGAGCCCTCTGCGTCATCCGCAAGATGAAGGGGTTCAGCATGCCCGCCGAAGTGCTGGCGAAAATGGCACGCAACCGCTGGGTCGTAACAGAGCTCCTTCTAACGTAGTTAGAAGTTGAAGCGCGCCGTGATCCACGCAGCTGTCGCCGCCGCCCACGCCAGAAGCTTTGATGCGCGCAGCTGCCTCGACTTCCCTCCTGCTGCGGAGAAGCTCGATGAGTTGAGGGCCACCATCCAGAGCCTCCTCGCCGTCGCCAACAAAGACGATCCGCGACCGGCGGGGCCCTCGGGTCGGCGCTCCATCGAGCCACCACGTGCTGGCGCTGGGAGGACCGGGGGAGCTGCGGCCACGGTACACTCTCCTCCTCCTCGCCAGCCGCCGCGGACGTCGGCCCGTCATGACGACGCTTGTGATAATATCCCCATAGCATCGTCCGACCCGCGGACCCTCCGCGACCAGCGCCAGGTTCTTCCGGAACAAGCTCACGAAGACGCTCGGATCACCGTCGAGCGCCGGCGTGAAACGCGCCGCCAGTCGGACAAGCGGGCGGGACCCGCTATGGACCACCCAGCACCGGGGGGCTCCGGCGGCCTACCTTACGAGGTGGGCTGCCCGGCCTTCACCCGTGAGCTGCGGCAGTTCTAGTGGCCGTCCCACCGCACGTTCGAGCCCGACGTTGGTGAGAAGTACACTAGCAAGACCCATCCGTCCGAGTTCCTCAACATCTACACCATCGCGATGCCGGCTGCTGGAGCTTGCGACGACAAGGTGCTTGCCAACTATTTCCCGCTGGCGCTGAAGCCCAATGTTATGTCTTGGTTGATCCACTTGCCGGTGGATTACATTTCTTCTTGGTCTGATCTGTGCCATGAGTTCGTTGGCGCCTTCACAGGAGGCCTCCAAGCTCATGGCCAGGCCAGTGATCTGCATATCATTCCCCAGAAGGAAGGGGAAACCCTGCGCAAGTACATCCAAAGATTCAGCCGGGTGCAGTACAACATCCCCGACATTCATCCCGCCGCTATGATCAGCGCGTTCCACCAGAACATGCGCAACCGCAAGATGCGCGAAGAGCTGGCGATGACCAAGGTTATGGATGTGGTCGAGCTCTACGTTCTGGCCGATAGGTGCGCCCGGGTTGAAGAGGGAAGGAAGTACCCCGGCGAAGACGCCGGTGCGGAAAGCGACTCTACCGATGAAGATGCTGCCACCCCGACGAAGAAGGGACGGCGTCGCAACAGAAAACACAAAGGCAAGGCCGTCCTTGCCGTTGAAGGATCTGACGACACCGGCGCCGGCAAGAAAGTCAAGGCAGACGCCCCCGGCAAGGAGATTTCCGAGTGCGCCGCCTGCCGGGCCTTGGCGGCTACCGACAAGCCAGGAAACTCCGGCAAGCAATACTGCAAGATCCGCCGCACCAAGGGCCACGACCTCCAGAACTGCCGACAAGTCGAGCTGCTTGTTGAGAAGCAAAAGGCTGAGTGCGAGAGGCGGGACAAGGAGAATGACCAGGATGGTGATGAGGGATCCAGCAAGAATCATGGTGGCCAAGGAAGCCGCCCAAGCAAGGACAACCAGCAAGAGAGGCCCGCCCGGGGCCGTGACAAGAAACAAGAAGACGATGATCACGACGAGGACGACGAATCCGGTGAGCAAGGGTTCCAGAAGGCGACGGAGGCCATGTGCGTCGATGGCGGCGCCTCGCTGCATACTTCTCACCGCCAGCTCAAGCAGTGTGCGCGTGAGATTACGACAGCGGAGCCGTCGTTCGACGCTCAGAAACCGCTGAAGTGGTCCAGCACGCCCCTCATCTTTGACGTCGAGGACCACCCTGACCGCACAACCGCGGTCGGGTGTTTGCCATTGTTGGTCTCACCAACGATACGCAGCCTCAGGGTGAATAAGATGTTGGTTGACGGCGGGGCCGGCCTGAACCTGATCTCGCCTGTCGTGATCAAAAGATTGCAAATCCCTGATGGAGACCTTGAGGAAATGGGCACGTTTCAAGGGGTCAATCCGGGGAGGAGCCAGCCGAAGGGGAAGGTCACACTGCCCGTGACGTTTGGAGGGGAGTTGAACTACAAAAGGAGAGGATCATCTTCGACGTGGCCGAGATCCCCTTGCCCTACAAGGGGATCCTCGGCCGCCCGACACTAACCAAGTTCATGGCAGCATCACACTACTCCTACAACATGCTAAAGATGCCCGGGCCGTTGACCATCATCTCCGTCCCCTTCGACAAGAAGGACGCGCTGATCTGCGCCGACCAACTCTACCGGGAAGCAGTTGCAGCAGCTGCCGTCAAGGCGCCTGTTCCTGCCGCTGAAGGCCCGGGAGGGAAGAACAAGCCCGGCAAGACCTCTCGCACCCACTCCGGCAAGCGCACCTCCTCAGAGTGTTGTGCTACCGTCGAGGATGTGCCAGAGAGCTCTACTGGCACAAGCAAGAAATCTAGAGCCGAGCCACCGCAGACCAAGAAGGTGTCCGCCAGGAGGATGGCACAGAGGGGCCTTCACCATAGGCTCCACCCTCGGCAAAGAATAGGAAGGCGCGCTCGTCACCTTCCTATGGGCGAATGTCGACGTGTTTTTGCGTGGCAAGCATCCGACATCCCCGGTGTTCCCAGGGAGGTGATTGAGCACCACCTAGCTGTCTGCCCTCATGCGCGGCCCGTCAAGCGTAAGGTCGTAGCAGGCTCTGGAGAGGCACGAGTTCATCACAGAGGAGATCAGGAAGTTGGAAGCAGGAGGTTTGGTGAGAGGAGTGCTCCACCCGACGTGGTTGGCCAATCCGGTAGTGGTGCGCAAGGCGAATGGGAAGTGGACGCTGTGTATTGACTACACAGATATCAATAAGGCTTGTCCTAAGGACCCCTTCCCGTTGCCGCCAAGATCGACTGCATTGTTGACTCCACGGCCGGGTGTGATCTGTTATCATTCCTCGACGCCTACTCGGGCTACCACCAAATCTTTATGACAAGAGAGGATGAAGAAAGACAACATTCATCACCCCATGTGGTACATATTGCTTTTTACGGATGCCTTTCGGGTTGAAGAGTGCTGGCTCGACGTTTGCAAGAGCTGTCCAAATTGGTTTTGAACCTCAGCTCCATAGAAATATGGAGGCATACATGGATGACATAGTGGTCAAAACCAAGGACGGGCCAACTCTTGTGCAAGATCTGGAAGAGACATTTGCCAACCTGCGCAAGATCAACCTCAAGCTGAACCCTGAGAAGTGTGTCTTCGGCATTCCGTCCGGAAAGCTTCTCGGTTTCTTTGTGTCGCAGCGCAGGATCGAGGCAAACCCAGACAAAATCAAGGCTATTGAGTAGATTGAGGCGCCCAGGCGGATCAAGGATGTGCCTCGGCTCACCGGCTGCATCGCCGCCATGAGCCGATTCATCTCCAAGTCCGCCGAGCGCGCCCTTCCTTTCTTCAAAATCCTGAAGAAGGCAGGCCCAATGGAGTGGACCCCAGAAGCCGAGGCAGCATTCCAGGATCTGAAGAAATACCTTTCCTCCACGCTGATACTGGTTGCGCCTAAACCACAAGAGTCGTTGCTGCTATATCTGGCAGCGACGAATCAAGTGGTCAGCGCCGCACTGGTGGCATAGAGGGAGGTCGACGAGGAGGCAGTGACGGTGGTGGAACCAGCGGATGGCAAGCCAAGATTCCCCCGGCGGGGCCTGGTGCCGGCAAGGCGCGGCCCCCGGCAGAGTCTGATGCCACCAAGGCAGTGCCCGCGTAGTCGAGTGAGGTGGTGCAGAAGAAGAAGATGATGCAGCACCTGGTTTACTTTGTCAGCTCCATCTTGCAGGGGGCTAGGTCGAGGTATTCCGGTGTGCAAAAATTGCTCTTCGGCCTCCTTATGGCCTCGAGGAAGCTGCGTCATTACTTCCAAGCCCACGAGATCACTGTCGTACCCGCCTCCCATTGCAACGGATACTGCATAACCCAGATGCGACCAGAAGGATTGTGGAATGGGCCTTGGAATTTTCAAGCTTTGGTTTAAAGTTTGAGAGTACCTCGACAATCCAGAGCAGAGTCTTGGCGGAGTTCATTGCAGAATGGACCTTGACGCCTGACGAAGAAATCCAGGAGACCACTCTCCCCGGCAAGGAAGCAGACCGCAACTAGATCATGTACTTTGATGGGGCTTTCTCGCTGCAAGGCGCCGGTGTCGGTGTGCTGCTCGTCGCACCCACCAGAGAGCACCTCAAGTACGTGATCTAGATGCACTTCCCTAGGGAGATGTCCACCAACAACACTGCTGAGTACGAGGGATTATCAGAGCCCATTGATGGAGGCTTACGTAGATGAGGTGAGGAAGCTGGAAGAACGCTTTGACGATATTCAAGCGGAGCACGTCCCCTGAATGGAGGACGACATCGCCGATTACCTGTCAAAGCGTGCCGCATTCAATCTACCTGTGGAACCAGGTACCTTTTTGCTCCGGTTAACTCAACCATCCGTCGAACCATCAACAGGGCAGAACAAGCGGAGGAAGTCAGGTCCTGGCAAGTACTTTCCTACCGATCCCCCTGGGGCTGCCGGCAAGAGTGCCGCCATGACGCCGAAGCCTGCCCAAGAGCAATCGGGTTCGGCAGGCGTCAAGCCCTGGCCGTCAGAGACAATCGCTCCCATGGCGGAAGAGATGCCTTTGGTCCTTGCCGTCGAGCCCTGTGCTCGGCATGGGCGCAGCATACCGTCCAATTCCTCCAAACAGGGGAGCTTCCTGAGGAGCAGGAAGAAGCGGAGAAAGTAGCCCGTCGGTCCGCCCTGTACCAGTTCGTCGATGACGTCCTGTACAAGAGAAGGCCGAACGGCGTGAAATTGAAGTGCATCCCCCGGGAGGAAGGACTGGAGCTGTTGGCGAAAATACATGGAGGCATATGTGGCTCCCACATAGGGTCAAGGGCCCTTGCCGGAAAGGCGTTCCGGCAAGGTTTCTTCTAGCCCACCGCCCTCCAGGATGCGATGGCACTAGTAACCAAGTGTGAAGCGTGTCAGTTCCATTCAAAGAAGCTTCATCAACCAGCTCAAGCCCTTCAAACAATCCCTCTCTCCTGGCCATTCTCGGTCTGGGGGCTCGATATACTGGGCCCTTTCCCCCACGCTGTCGGGGGCTTTGAATACTTGTGCGTTGCAATCGACAAGTTCACAAAGTGGTCGGAGGTGGAGGCAGTGAGAAAGGTGACTGCTTAGTCAGCTGTCAAGTTTTTCAAAGGACTGGTCTGCCATTTTGGTGTGCCAAACAGAGTCATCACCGACAACGACACGCAGTTCACAAGCCACACCTTCATGCAATACATTCAAGACTTCGGCAGCAAGGTCTGTTTTGCTTCCGTGGCACACCCACGGAGCAACGGCCAAGCGGAGAGGGAAAATGCTGAAGTGTTGCGAGGCATAAGGACGAAGACCTTTGACAAGCTCCACAAGAGTGGAAGGCGCTGGATTGATGAGTTGCCGGCGGTTCTTTGGTCGATCAGGACGATGCCAAATCGAGCCACCGGCCAGACACCCTTTGCCCTAGTATATTGGGCGGAGGCAATTCTCCCCACGGAACTCATATACGGGTCACCTCGAGTGCTCACTTATGATGAGCTTGAGCAAGAGCTGTTGCGCCAAGATGACGCGACGCTCCTTGAGGAAGATCATCTTCGGGCGGCTGTGAGAGCAGCACGCTACCAGCAAGCCTTGCGCCGCTACCATAGCCACAAGGTTCATGCCCGAAGCTTTGAGGAAGGCGACCTTGTTCTTCGGCGCTCGATCGGTCAAGAATTCCAACTAGTTGACGCCAAAGTGGGAAGGCCCTTATCGGGTAATATGAGTCAACAGGCCCGGCGCAGTCCGCCTGGAGACCGAAGATGTTGTCCCAGTGAGCAACTCCTGGAACATCGAGCATCTACACAAGTTTTAGCCGTAAGGCATGGCTTGCCGGGCCTCCCGGCAAGCCACCTTTTGTACAAGCTTTGTCGGCAAGGCATGTAACCCTTTGTACAAAGCCAGGGGTAGACCCTGAGCATAAATGAATGAAGCGCTGGCGCCCTAAGTAATAGCATGCATGCTAGGTCGAGTCTCTTCCTTGGTTAGGGTTGATAGTGCTTAGCGGCGACTAACCCCTAGCCTAGAGGTCGAGTGCGCATCTATCTATTTCTTTTTGTCCTCCTTTGGTTCGCAGGGCACATGAGCACTTCTGCTGAGCTACTTGGAAGAAAGGAAACGGACCGGCGTCCCGACCCCGGCAAACCAGAGTTGCCGGGGGCTGCAAGCACAAGGATCCAACCGCGGCAAGACAAGGTTGCCGGGGGCTGCAGATCCAGATAAGTCTTTCATCCTCTATCATGCATTTCGGAACGGAACTGGGATATGTGAAACCTCGTTTTATTTCTAGGCCACCGTGCTCCCCTTTTCTATACCCAAGGATTATCTTCTGGGCCCGGATTTGGTTGTAGTCGCGGTGGAAAGGAAGTAGAACGAGGAGCCTAAGCCCGCTTCATCCCTGCCTCCGCCAAGGGCGCGAGAATGGTCGAGCAAAGTAGGGGGGCGGCAAGGCCATTTGCCGGGTGAAAACGTTTATCTTAAATTATAACAAGGATTCGCTCCTTATTGCGGGGTCTGCCCACGAACAAAAAACCCGGCAAACATCCCTTTTTCATTAAAAGCATCCCACACAGGTACAGTCTGTACGGAATGAAAAACATGAACAAGGGGGATTACAAGCTTTAAATTTAACAAGGCCCGAAGGCTTACAGATTAAAAAAGGGATAAGTTGTCCGTGATCCCTTTCTTGTCCCTCTCCTCAGGAGGCAATTCAAGGAGGCGAGAGGGCAAAAGGGGCGCCTAGGCGAGCTACGAGCAGCAAAAAGCACCAAGAGAACACCTCGGTGGCCGCCCACAGGTGGGCCGGTGATGACGGTGTCGGGAAAGGAGTTGGAAGACGAGGCGGCAGGACCGGCAGTACGCGACGAAGGCGTCGGTGCCCGCGTACTCTGAGTTGACGGCCTTGCCGCCCACCCTCTTCCTCTTCCGCAACCTCCCGACGCTAGCCGCCCAAGGAGACGGCCCCGAGAAGTTCAAGGAGTTGGCCCCGGCAAAACTCTGCCAGAGGAGCGGCCAGGTGCAGATGTTGCTGCTGCCGCACCCGCCCAGGCACGGGGCGTCTGACGCCTAGTCGGACTCATCCCCGTCATCTGCCCCGCTGTCCTCCTCATCACTTTTGCTCGAAGTCCATTGTCAGAATCTCCGTCGGAGGAGCTCTCCACACAGTACTTCAGGCGAGTCCTGATGCGAGCGAACATCTTCCACCCACGACGGAGGTACATGACCCGAGGAGCCGGGAAGTCGACGTCGACCCGCGTGCCCCCATTCCCACAACCCCTCATGTGCAATCTGAGGGATTGGGGCGGGTCACGCTCCATCTCCCGAGCAAACGGGGCAGGAAGACGAAGACGGCTACGCGAAGGCCGCCGCAGCCTGATGAAGAACTCGCGGGGCTGGTCTCCAACATGGCCTTCCATCGGAAAAGGCATCATTGGCGGGGGCGAAGCCGGCGCGCCGCCCCGTCCTCCTCTTCCCCGAGCACTACGACCTCTGCCCCGGCCTCGCCCACGGCCTCGCCCCCTCTCCCTTCCCCTTGCGGTCGGTTCCACCACCGCGGGCTCAGGAGGAGGAGGGACGCGCTGTCGAGCGGCGACCCTCGCCGCCACCGTTGAGGGACCAGGATTCCCCTTCTCCATGGCGAGTGAAAGGAAGAAGCAGAAGCGGGAGGAGATAGATGACAGAAGAGTGCGGGACGCCATCCCCGCTTCCCCCCTCTTTATAAAGGGGTGGGGTCGGGGCTCGGCCGCCCCGCTCGGCCGCCCCGCTCGGCCAATCCAGCCACCAGAGGCGCAGGGAATCAGGACCGACCCGCTGCCCCAACCAGCGACGGGCCGGTTTCCCGCCTCCATCGCTTGCCACCCCAGGCACATGAAGAACGTGTGGCGGACGTGCAGAACCAAGGGGACGGGTGAAGCAACCTCTCCCCACCCCGTGATCGTGGGGAGTGGACGCCTTGAAGACCGCGGCCCGGCCCCATTCAGTAAATGAGCCGCGCCTCCACGCCTCCCTCTTTTTATGGGGAAGGCGCGAGCCGCCTCTTTACTGCGATGTGACGCATGCCTGTGCGAACCGCCCCACGCATGCCGCCCCACGCATGCCGCCCACGTCACGTGCACCCCTCCACGCCATGCCGCACCGCGCGTGGGTCGTGGGAAGCGCAGCGCGTGAAAAGTTTTACCGCGGTAAAAACCGCCCCGCCTGCCCACACATCGTTTTGGGCCTGGCCCAACAACGTGTCACGCTTATGTGTGGCCCAGGCCCGGGGGCTCCTGTCGGTGTACAAAAGGAGGGGCACACTTTTGCACCCCTTTACCTATGCACGGGCAGTCGGAGCCGTGCCCATGGTCACACCAAGCAGAATAGGGGAGGTGAGCCAAGGTGAGATCAAAGCCCAAGATAACCAGAGCAACGCTGAGGCCAAGACCACAAAGAGCAGAGGGACGAAGCAGGTTCCCCCGGCAAGACCCTTGCCGGGGCAGCCACCCTTGCAAGGGAAGCTCGCCCCACACCAACAGAGCGAGCCACCCTTGAGCCCACGGTCTCCAACATGACGTTGGGCCAGGGCTCGGGAGGCACCTCCATGGTGGCATGCAGATCTTTGTGAAGACAAGGAACACTCAAGATAAGATAAGGATTAGAAGACGACGATCCTCGGCAAGATCCTTGCCGAGGAAGGCCACCAGACCCTCGGCAAGGTCCTTGCCGAGGACGAAAGCGCGCCGCAGCAAGACCCCTGCCAGGCCAAACGGCAAGACCCTTGCCGGGCCACCCGGCAAGGCCCCCGGCAAGGACACCAGCAGGGCCACCGCCAGGCCCATGCCAACCAAGTTTCCACCACCGTTCGCATGCAGCTGCCAGCCCAACCAGCTGGGCGGGCACCTGCGTGGCAACATGCAACTCCCAGGCCAACTCATCAAGCGCCTGCGTGGCGGCATGCAGATCTTCGTGGAGGCTCCACCACCGCGCCACCTCAGCTGCCTGCCTGCCTACATGGTGCCGCATGCGTCGCTGGCCAGGGCACGTGTCGAAGCAAGGAGGAGCGGCGACAGACGGGACGGTCCTCGCCGCCGTCCCCAATAAAGCAAGGGGACACCTAAGCTACGCATTAAATGCGTCTTGTCGTGTAATACGAGTGATAAGCTCAGGGCACTGTGCGCCTTCCACCTCCTGTGTGCCACTGTGGCAGCCCCTTTCGACTATAAAAGGAGGCCCATGGCATACTGGAGAAGGATTCGGCTCTTTCGAACCACGCACTCACCACAGCTAGTTCGAGAGCTCAAGAACTCTCTGAAATACACCCACCAAAGCAGGACTAGGATTTTACGCATCCTCGCGGCCCGAACCTGTAATGATCCTTGTGCTGGTTACTAATCCTGCTCTTCTCGCAACCCCGCGCCCCGGCAACCGTAGTAAGGATACTTGTGATCCCATAGGTGTCGTTTCCCCGACACACGGATAAGTGGGTCATGGCGTATGGGAATAAATAGGACTTGATACTTTAATGCTATGGTTGGGTTTTACCTTAATGATCTTTAGTAGTTGCGCATGCTTGTTAGAGTTCCAATCATAAGTGCATATGATCCAAGAGAGAAAGTATGTTAGCTTATGCCTCTCCCTCATATAAAATTGCAATAATGATTATCGGTCTAGTTATCGATTGCCTAGGGACAAATAACTTTCTTGTGACAAAAAGCTCTCTACTAAAACTAACATAGTTGTTTCTTTATCTAAATAGGCCCTAGTTTTTATTTACATTCTCTTTATTATCTTGCAAATGTATCCTATCACACCTACAAAGTACTTCTAGTTTCATAGTTGTTTTAGGTAAAGCAAACGTTAAGCGTGCGTAGAGTTGTATCAGTGGTCGATAGAACTTGAGGGGATATTTGTTCTACCTTTAGCTCCTTGTTGGGTTTGACACTCTTACTTACCGAAAGAGGCTACAATTGATCACTTATACTTGTGGGTTATCATGGGCATCCAAGTTCCGCTATTGGTTATTGACCGGAGAGGTGTCTTGGTCATGTCTACATAGTTCTCAAACCCGTAGAGTCCGCACGCTTAACGTTCGTTGACAATATAGTGTTATATGAGTTATGTATGTTGGTGACCGAATGTTGTTCGGAGTCCTGGATGAGATCATGGACATGACGAGGAGCTCCGGAATGGTCCGGAGGTAAAGATGATATATAGGATGATATGGTTCGGCCAAGGGGTAAAGCCCACGGGGCTTTAGATCGGTGCAAAAGGAGTTTTGCGGAGGACAGTGGGGAAAACGCCAGAGACCCTGGCGTCTAGCCTTGGGCCAGACGCCAAGACCCATGGTGTCTGGGCCAAACGCCAAGGACTGTGGCGTCTGGTCCTGGAAGTCCGAGAAGGACTCTTCCTTGCGGGCAAAACCGACTTTGAGGAGGCTTTTACTCCAAGTTTCGACCCCAGGGCTCAACATATAAATAGAGGGGCAGGGCTAGCACCCGGAACACATCAAGATTCACCAAGCCGTGTGTCGGCAACCCCATCCCCTCTAGTTTATCCTTCGTCATAGTTTTCGTTGTGCTTGGCCAATCCCTGCAGAGATTGTTCTTCACCAACACCGTCAACACGCCGTCGTGCTGCCGGAACTCATCTACTACTTCGCCCGTCTTGCTAGATCAAGAAGGCGAGGACGTCATCGAGCTGAACGTGTGTTGAATGCGGAGGTGCCGTATGTTCGGTACTTGATCGGTATGGATCGTGAAGATGTACAACTACATCAACCGCGTTGATAAACGCTTCCGCTTAGCGATCGTCAAGGGTATGAAGATGATCTCCCCTCTCGTAGCTATGCATCTCCATGGATAGATCTTGCGTGTGCGTAGTTTTTTTTAAATTGCATGCTACGTTTCACAATAGTGGCATCTGAGCCAGATCTGTGCGTAGATAATATGCACGAGTAGAACACAAAGAGTTGTGGGCGGTGATCATCATACTGCTTACCACCAATGTCTTATTTTGATTCGGCGGTATTGTTGGATGAAGCAGCCCGAACCAACCTTACATGACCAAGACCGGTTCCACCGACAAACATGCATAGTTTTGCATAAAGGTGGCTGACGAGTGTCTGTTTCTCCTACTTTAGTTGAATCGAATTTGACTGTGGCCGGTCCTTGTTGAAGGTTAAAACAACAAACTTGATAAATCACCGTTGTGGTTTTGATGCGTAGGTAAGAACGGTTCTTGCTAGAAGCCCGTAGCAGCCACGTAAAACTTGCAACAACAAAGTAGAGGAAATCTAACTTATTTTTGCAGGGCATGTTGTGATGTGATATGGTCAAGACATGATGTGATATACATTGTTGTATGAGATGATCATGTTTTGTAAAAGTTATCGGCAACCGGCAGGAGCCTTATGGTTGTCTCTTTATTGTATGAAATGCATACGCCATGTAATTGCTTTACTTTATCACTATGCGGTAGTGATAGTTGTAGAAGCAATAGTTGGCGAGACGACCACGATGCTATGATGGAGATCAAGGTGTCGAGCCGGTGACAATGGAGATCATGACGATGCTTTGGAGATGGAGGTCAAAAGCACAAGATGATGATGGCCATATCATGTCACATATTTTTGATTGCATGTGATGTTTATCTTTTATGCATCTTATTTTGCTTAGTACGGTGGTAGCATTATAAGATGATTCCTTCACTAAATTTCAAGGTTAAGTGTTCTCCCTTAGTATGCACCATTGCGACAGTTCATCGTGTTGAGACACCACGTGATGATCGGGTGTGATAGACTCTACGTTCAAATAAAACGGGTGTAAGACAGTTTTGCACATGCGGAATATTCGGGTTAAACTTGACGAGCATGGCATGTACAGACATGGCCTCAGAACACTGGAGACCGAAAGGTCGAACGTGAATCATATAGTAGATATGATCAACATAGAGATGTTCACCATTGCTGATCACTACTCCATCTCACGTGATGATTGGACATGGTTTAGTTGATTTGGATCACGTATCATTTAGATGGCTTGAGGGATGTCAATCTAAGTGGGAGTTCTTAAGTAATTTGATTAATTGAACTTAATTTATAATGAACTTAGTGCTGATAGTATTTTCAAATTGTGTCATAGATCAATAGCTCTCGATATAGCTCCCCATTTATTTTTGATATGTTCCTAGAGAAAAATAAGTTGAAAGATCATAGTAGCAAAGATGTGGACTTGGTCCGTGATCTGAGGATTATCCTCATTGCTGCATAGAAGAATTATGTCCTTGATGCACCACTAGGTGACAGACCTATTACAGGAGCAGATGCATACGTTATGAATGTTTGGCAAGCTCGTAATGATGACTACTTGATAGTTTAGTGCACCATGCTTTACGGCTTAGAACCGAGACTTCAAAAATGTTTTGAAACGCCACGGAGCATATGAGGTGTTCCAAGAGATGAAATTGGTATTTTAGACTCATGCCCGTGTCGAGAGGTATGAGACCTTTGACAAGTACTTTGCCTACAAGATGGAGGAGAATACCTCAGCCAGTGAGCATGTACTCAGAATGTCTAGGCACTACAATCACTTGAATCAAGTGGGAGTTAATCTTACAGATAAGATAGTGATTGACAGAGTTCTCTAATCACTATCACCAAGCTACTAGAACTTCGTGATGAACTATAATATGCAAGGGATGATGAAAACGATTCCCGAGCTCTTCACGATGCTGAAATCGGCGAAGGTAGAAATCGAGAAAGAGCATCAAGTGTTGATGGTTAACAAGACCACTAGTTTCAAGAAAAAGGGTAAGGGAAAGAAAAGGGAACTTCAAGAAGAATGGAAAGCAAGTTGCCACTCCTGTGAATAAGCCCAAAGCTAGACCTAAGCCTGAAACTGAGTGCTTCTACTACAAAGGGAATGGTCACTGGAAGCGGAATCTGCCCCAAATACTTGGCGGATAAGAAGGATGGCAAAGTGAACAAATGTATATTTGATATACATGTTATTGATGTGTACTTAACTAGTGTTCATAGTAGCCCATGGTTATTTGATACCGGTTCAGTTGCTAAGATTAGTAACTCGAAACATGAGTTGCACAATGAACAGAGACTAGTTAAAGGTGAGGTGACGATGTGTGTTGGAAGTGATTCCAAGGTTGATAAGATCACCATCGCACACTCCCTCTACCTTCGGGATTAGTGTTGGACCTAAATAAATGTTATTTGGTGTTTGCGTTGAGCATGAATATGATTGGATCATGTTTATTGCGATACGGTTATTCATTTAAGTCAGAGAATAATTGTTGTTCTGTTTACATGAATAAAACCTTCTATGGTCATACACCCAATGTAAATGGTTTATTGAATCTCGATCGTAGTAATACACATATTCATAATATTGATGCCAAAAGATGCAAAGTTGATAATGATAGTGCAACATATTTGTGGCACTGCCGTTTAGGTCATATTGGTGTAAAGCGCATGAAGAAACTCCATGCAGATGGGCTTTTGCAATCACTTGATTATGAATCATTTGATACTTGCGAACCATGCCTCATGGGCAAGATGGCTAAAACTCCGTTCTCTAGAACAATGGAGCAAGCCAATGACTTATTGGAAATAATACATACCGATGTATGCGGTCCGATGAGTGTTGAGGCACGCGGCGGGTATCATTATTTTCTGACCTTCATAGATGATTTGAGCAGATATGGGTATATCTACTTAATGAAACACAAGTCTAAAACATTTAGTTCAACAAATTTCAGAGTGAAGTGGAGAATCATCGTAACAAGAAAATAAAGTTTCTACGATCTGATCGCAGAGGCGAATACTTGAATTACGAGTTTGGCCTTCAATTAAAAACAATGTGGAATAGTTTCACAACTCACACCACCTGGAACACCACAGTGTAATGGTGTGTCTGAACGTTGTATCCATACTTTATTAGATATGGTGCGATCTATGATGTCTCTTACCGATTTACCACTATCGTTTTGGGGTTATGCATTAGAGACAGCTGCATTCACGTTAAAAAGGGCACCGTCTAAATCCGTTGAGACGACACCGTGTGAACTGTGGTTTGGCAAGACACCTAAGCTGTCATTTCTTCAAATTTGGGGTTGCGACACTTATGTCAAAAGGCCAGTATATCAAAATTACAATTTGCAGAAGGCCACTAACACTAATCAAGGCAAAATTGATGGGGTTTGCCTCATACTAGCAACAAAGGACATTAATATACCCTTGCTTGCATGCGGAAGTGAGAAGGTTGGTTTGCATGGCGCTGCATTAATCAAGCTATGAGGAGTGAGATGGTTAGCTCTTTGGGCGTTGGAGAAAAAAAATATGCATCAATTGACACGTCAAACGGGAATTTGTATGGATCAATCCCGCGAAGGAAAACCCCGCCTTTCTTTTTTAACACAAGTAGTACTCCTACGTACGTACTTGTATCCTGTTTGGGTCTAGGCCTTGCATTGCCATACTTCGCCACACATTTTTGCTAAGCTTGCCTAAATTTTTCAAAATGAAAAGGAGGTACAATTGCGCACGGCTGTTGCGGTCGCACCACACCCTTACACCGTCGCTCCTACATGCCGCAAACCAACCAAGGGAATGCACCCTCACTGACACATGCTACTGCATGTGATCAAACCAAACTCAGCCATCCTACCGCTAACACATAATTTTCGTTCATACAGTATGTTTATCCAACCGCATGTTGGGGAAGATCCGTACGGCCCGTGCGGTGGTCTGTTGGGGAAGAAGAAGAGGTGAGGGAGAAGGGTTGGGAGACATAGGATATTCATCCAACCACCTGAAATGGTCGAATGACCCAAATGATGAAAGTCAGACGACTTGCATAAATATATGTTCAAAAGATCCCTAAAAACACCAACATAAAGAAAAACTATCACTGCTTGTAGAACGAGACGGCCTCGTCGTCTTTGGCTGCCGGCGCGAAGCAGCCATAGCTACCGACGTGTGTTTCCACACCGTGGTTGTCCTCGGGCTCCAGCTACTCGTTCACGCGGAGCATGCGGGCGCTCTGCACGGACGAGAGCACAACCCGGTTCAAGTCCAGGACGTCCGGTTTCGCCTGCCGGAGGGCCTCGATGGCAGCGGCATCCGCGTGCTCCGCGTCAAGTTGAGCCTCCGCCGCCCGGTTCAAGTCCAGGACATCCAGTTTTACCTGCAAGAGGGCCTCGATGGCAGTGGCATCCGCGTGCTTCGCGTCGAATTGAGCCTCCGCCACCCGGTTCAAGTCCAGGACGTCTGGTTCCGCTTGCAGTAGGGCCTCGATGGCAGCGGCATCCGCGCGCTCCGCATCAAGTTGAGCCTCCGCCGCCTGGTTCACATCCACGACATCCGGTTCTACCTGCAGGAGGGCCTCGATGGTGGAGGCATGCGCACGCTTCGTGTCGAGTTGAGCCTCCGCCTACCGGTCCTCCTTTAGTATCGCCAGGTTGAACCGCTGGTCCGCCTGCACCATGGGGGACCCGGACGCCGGCACGAAGTCGACGTCCATCGTCTCATATGCATCGGGGACTGCGCCGCGACCTCCGCCATGAACATTGGATCGGCTTCCTCCTCCTCGGAGCTTGGCTCCAGAGAGCTCTGGGATTGGCCCGCCGTAAAGCGAGCTTGGGAACGGAGGTCTGTGGCGCCGATCGCCGCCGCGATTTCTGCTGGCGCCCGCGCCAAGATCTTGTAGTACGTGATCTTGTGGCGCACCATGGCTTTCCGGTGAACTAGGGGACGCTTGAGGCAGGCTAGGGGATCGAAAGGTGGGGGAATGGGCTGGAGAGGAGGTGTGGTTTTGGGGCAGTGGCTGGCGTATGCCGAGCAGCGAAGGTTCTGGTGTGAATAGTGGTTCCGGTGATGACCGGTCAACCTGTTTTGACTGTACATCGCTCTTGTCGCGTTCGCGTTGCACCCTGGCACGCTAGACCCTCCATGTCGCTCACCGAATGGAACGCCCTTCGTCTTGCGTTTTCGCTCGCTTGTGGGACCGCAGTTGAGAGCAAACCGACATCCCTCCCCTCCCCCGCCCGCGTCATTTATACTACTACTCCCTCTGTTTTATGCAGAGTAAATCAAAAAAGAGGGAGTATACTACTAGTACTATGAGCACTGCATACTCTACTGTAGATGTTGTTAGTACTCCACTAGTACTATTGGACATAGAGCTTAAAAGAAGTTACTATTGGACTGGCTATACGTGGCGAAATCCTAGTAGGAAGAGCATGCGCGAGAACAAGCACATTCACGTGTTTGAAAACAAATTGGAAACCATCTCTGTTTGAATACAAATCTAGGAGTACGTACGAATCTAAAAATATTCATTGGGCGTTTTTGAATGTTGATACTTTTTTCTGTAAGTTTGATCAAAGTAGAGATACTTTGACTACAGATAAAACTTATATGTAACTAGAAAGGATCGGAGGGAGTAAGTTGTACGTTCAAAAGCGAAACAAACATTGAATACCCTTTATATATGATTTGTTGATGCTATGATCACCGGTTCAAAATTTTGAATCCGCCATAGGTATAAGACATGCACCCACTCGTTCTCTCTCGATTTCATTTCGGGGTCCGGAGATCGATTGTAAGAGGACTAGGGTGGGTACAGTATGTTCGTTTCACTTTTGAACATACAATATACTCCCTCTGATCCCCATAGACCCGCCCCCCGGGGTCATTTCTATCATAGAAACAGACCAAACCTTTATGTCCTTGCACGACACGCAATTGATCTCTCAACATCAATCGATCTCGTCAAGATGTGTCGGGGCATGAACCGAATGGGATGTCAAAACTAAGACGGGAAGCGACACGTAATGGAGGCAAAGTGAAACTTTAAACGAACCGTTTGTCTGTATGTGTCGGGGATATACCCCGCGGTGTAAACCGGCCGGAAGTTAACCCGGCCGGTCTGGACGGCTCACTGGTAACCCGCCCGGAGCTTGGCGGTTCACGGGCTACCCGCCCGGTCTTGGCGGTTCATTAGTAACCCGGCCGGCGGATCAGAAGGCCGGTTCAACTATTGTGGGCCGGTTTAAGAGGAAAGGCATGAGGAATATTTTACAAGGAGTTAAGACCAGGACTTGTATCCGGTTTTGTATTAGAGATAGACTAGTCCTAATCCTAATAGGACTCCACATGTAAACCGCCCCTTCAACATATATAAGGAGGGGCAGGGCTCCCCAAAGAGGGACAAGTTCCACAAGTTCCACAAGTTGGACAAGTTAGGTTTAGACAATAGCTCTCGAGTTAGAGCACTCTTGTAACCGTGATCATCATCATCAATATCAATGAAGCAGGACGTAGGCTTTTACCTCCACCGTGAGGGGCCGAACACAGGTAAAACCTCGCGTCTCTCGTCCCGCTCAACCCCTCTCAAGCTACCACATAGATGCGTTGGCCTCGCGACTAAGTCCTGATACTAAGGACATCTGCCGTGACAAATCCACGACAGTTGGCGCCCACCGTGGGGCAGCACGATGGTGTTGAGTTCTTGGAGGGATCTATCTCAGGGATCAAGAAATTCATGATTTACGGATGAAGAAGCTCGCGATTGATCTGATGAAGAAAAGACGGCGCAAAACAATTGCACAAGGAAACTCAAAGTACAAATTGAGATCGAGAGAGTTAAACTCGAGGTACAATTTGAGATTGAGATAGAGCTAAGGTTGCGGTCCGCTCCGCTAATGCTGTCCCAAAAAAAAATCGCTGAGACCGTGATCTAACTTTCCGATGTATCTGCCGAGGCTGATACGAAGCAATCATGCCCTGTGGTCAAGTCACCGCAGTCCTCGGTTTTCTTTGACCGACCAAACTAGGCACGTGCACATGCATGTAAAGGATTAGATCAGCTGCCGTGTTCTCACAAGAAACAATTGGTACTACTTCAATTAAGCTGCCATTGCTCCCGTGGTGGCCAAGTCAATCTACAACTCCAGATTTTACTACATGAAGAGGCGTTCGGATCTACTTTGGCAGATTCATTCAAACAAAAAAACTGTCTTGAAGCTCTCACGTGGTCAAGTAAGGACAATCCGTCATGTCAAGCCAACACGGGCCGGATGTTGTTGCTAGTATGCAAGGGGTCAAAGGGCGGAATACCCTGTTCGGATACAGCCCCGACCCGGATTTTACTACATAAAGCTGCCGTTGCTCCTGTGGTTTCTCCTCGCCTCGCAAAACGCTTGTCCGTCCGTGTCCACCATGGCTCGCGGTGGCCGCTGCAGCCCGTGGTGGTCGCCTTTAGCCGCCGTTCTGCGGCCTCCTCTGCTCGCCTCCGCTAAGAGCTTGCCGGAGTCACCGCTGCAGCCGTGCCTTCGAGTTGCCTCACCTCCGCAGCCTTGGTACAAGCTACGAGTCGCCGCAGTGAGCTTGCTAAAGGCGCCAGATTTAATTCATCGAGCAGCCTCGCGCCAACTCGCCAGCCTCCTCCAAAAACTGCTGCTGCGGTCCGACTTGGCTTTGCTCCGCTTCGCATGCAGAGCCTCGTTGAGCCGCCGCCTCGGCCGGTCTTGAGTTGTTTCTGAAATACGTCGCACCGCTTGCTGCCGTGGTAACCGCCCTCAAAACTGCCGTTGCTATACCTCCTCCGGTGAGCCCGCATGTCACTGCAGAGCCGTTCCATGCGCCGCCATGGACTGCCAGCGTCAAACCGACCCGGCATCGTTTTGAATCGCTGGACTCCTCCAACGTCCTGGTCAACCCACTGGAGAGGTCTCTCTTCGCCCATGATGAGGCCTAGAGTGCACGCATCTACTTCAAATCAGTATGCTTCGCTTCGCCACCACACGTTGGAACAGGAAATTCAGAAAATGAAGAAATACTCCCTTGTCCGGAGTTGTGCACCGTCCAAAATGACGTCTATGGCAGCAGTGCGGTACTCCATGAGGGTTTTTCACCAGAGTACCATATGAGCGAAAAGCCACATCAAATGCCGTCTGCGTGAAACATATGCGCGGATCATTTGTCGTTCGGATCAATTAGCAAAGGTGGTGCCATGTTGTGCCTATGAAGTGTGAGTCAGCACCGTCACACACATCGGCGTCTGTGCCCGCTTACTGATGGAACATGTATGCGCAAGTCGCCGCCCGTGCAGCTTAATATATATATTAACCCGTCGGAGCCGCATTGAGCCACCCTTGCCGCTTTAAGCTGCGGGGTTATATTAAGTGGCCGGTCTGCCTGAGCCGCTGGAACTATATTGGGTCGCTGGTCTGCCCGAGCCATCTCTATCGCGATAAACGGATCATCCGTCGTCCGAACAAATCAGGTGATATCCGTCCAAGTTTGTCTTATTATCACATGTTGTTTTTGTCAAAAACAAGTTTATCTTTGCCTTGGTCTGCAATATTGTTTATGCAGGGCAAATATTTATGACAAAAAGTGATATTATACCGCGGAGGTAGAGGCACGCCAACATCTTTTGGCACAGGTGGTCCTCGTTACTTAACGGACTCCCGCATCCGGTTTACAATGCCGTGGCTGTCTCTCGCGATCGCGCCGGTTTACAATGCCGTGGCCGTCTCTCGCGACCATGCCGGCGTACAATGAGGAGGACAACTTGCCCGTTCGACACCGGCTTACAACGCCACGGCCGGTTCATCTGTCTATGCCGCCTCTGATGTTACGGTCGTCTTTACCGTCTGCCTCTCGCGCCTGGTCTACATCAACACACCGGCCGCTACCGTCTGCGTGAGCTGTTCATTGAGTATGAGCAAGTCACTACTTGGGAAGCCCGGTTTCTCTTCCAACAAATTGGATGCAATTTATCATATATTACCAGCCGCCCGTCACCTTTGGATGGTTCAATGGGCAGGCGCAAGTCGCCGCCACCACAATTTGGTTAACTTCAAATCGCTAGTTGGAAGGAACCATTGGCGAAAGGTCGACACGGCTTATAATGGATAATTTATAACCCGCCGTAGTCACCTCAACCTTCCGTGGATTCACATTGTGCTATCAACACCAATGATATACAAGTTATGCCGGTTTATATCACGGTTAAATATGGAGAGTTTCAAGCCAACTCCTCGAGTCACCTTGAGACTCGGGGCTACGATGACATGACTCAAAGAATATTGCCAGTTTCAGCAAATTTAAAGAACCCCAGGACGATGGAGGGAAGGATAACCCGGTCCCGGAGGCTACTGTTATATTGATGAAAGTTTAAAGGCCGTCAGAAAATTTCCGGTTTAGAAAGTGTATGACAGTTACAAAATCCCGGCTCAATGAAGAAGATCCGGGTCATCAGAAAGGATTCCGGTTTAAAATCCGGCTAAAGGAAAGTCAGTCTCACTGAAGCTTTCAAATATCCGGTTTACAATCCGGTTCAAGGGAAATCTGTTCTCTCACAAAGCTCTTTAGCTCTCAAATCCGGTTAACAATGTCCGGTTCAAAAAGGAATTAACTTCTCGCAAGTTTGAGTCTAAAGGCCGTCAGAAAATTTCTGGCTGAAAATGAAGATTCCGGTTTAACATCCGGTTCACGGGAAAGATGTCTCCCACAAAGCTTTGAAGCTCTCAATATCCGGTTCAAAATCCCGGTTCAAGAAGGATTTATCTCTTGCAAAAAGTTAAAGGATGCCAAAGAGGACCTGCAGCCATGATTCGCGGTTCAAAAATGGGTATCATGCCTTGTTGGCTTATCATATTATTGATCACTTGGGGGCTAGGTCATGTCTGAACCATAGTCACACAACATGATCGGCGCAATTCCACAGTATCACTTGGGGGCATTGGTCGATACCGAACCATATCAACGCCATTTGTTATGCGAAAAGCCACGGATCACTTGGGGACTTGTGGTCACGTCTGAACCATAGTCACGCCTCTTGATCGGCCTAGTGCCACAGCATCACTTGGGGCTTTGGTCGAACCCGAACCATCGCTACACCTCTTGATCGGCGTAATGCCAATGCATCATTTGGGGACCTGGCTGACTCGAACCATAGCTACGCCTTTTGGGGGCTTGGTCGTGTCCGACCATGGTAATGCCTCTTGATCGGCTCAAAGCCTCATTTGCAATGGTTTTATATTTGCCTTTGCTTGAATTTTGTTCTCTTTTAAATTATTTCTTTTGTTGTGTTTTCAAACCGACATTATTAATCCGGTTCAAACTGTCAATTACAAATTGGCGGAACACGGTCAAATCTAATCCGAGACTATTTGCCCGGTTTGATGTTACCATCTTATTATGGAGTAAACCGGTGTTCATTAACCCGCTTGACTTTCAATTACAAGTTGTCAAGACATGATCAACTCATAATCCGGAGACTATCAGCCCGGTCTGGTTTGACTACGAGTCGCCAAGATATATATGGTTAAACCGGTGTTTATCACAACCCGCACGGTTTATCATCAATTGACACAATATGAAAGGAGTTATTATTACTCAAGATTGGGGTTATCACTCTTACTACAAAAAGTTGGTAAAACCAGCAATGTGATTCAATATCACAGAAACAGGTTGAATAAAGCATGATTGTAAATCACTGACGTTTATTAAACCGCCCGGCTTTCGACTATGTGTCGCCAGTATGATGATAAATTATCCGGTGTTTGTTAAACCGGCCTGGCTTTGGACTATGAGTCGCCAGTTCATATTTGGATTGCGCCATTGGAATCACGCGCTTATGAATCATTGGGTATATTATTCAAATAGCCAACATGGCTGGATTTCTATTATGGTTATCAATAACCAGATTGTGATTACGGTTTTCAAAATTGCTTTGGAGCAATGGCTATCATATTATCAATGGATATAATTTTTATTCTACAATTGAAGGAATAGTCCCGAGTTGCTGCAGGCTTACAACCCGCACTTGGGGGCTACATTATTTAAGTTGAGATTACATCCAACATGCAAGTCCATGTCGCTGCAAGCATGCACCATGACACTTGGGGCTAATGCAAAGTCATTCTTTGTTTATCTTATTGAAGACCCGACTCATCACATTATAATGAGCCGGCCCTTGGGGGCTACCAATTGCTCCTGTCAAACAATTCAAGGTACAAAGCTTTTATTCATTACATTGAAGGGTCCACTGCTCAGTTGGTAGAACACAAGGCTCTTAACCTTGTGGACGTGGATTCAAGTCCCATGATGGGGGTTACATCATATGATGTTATTTTCATTGAAATATATATCAAGTCCCTGCTTATTAGTGCATAATGACCCGGCCCTTGGGGGCTACAATGGTTGAAGTTTTTATGAGCATCAGACAATTACAAGTCCCAGTGTTGTTGCAAGCATGACAACCCGCACTTGGGGGCTACATATGTGGAATACTCAATTCGACTAGTGATTGAGATGAACAACCTGGATTTCTTCAAGATTGTGATATTTAAGCAAGTCTCAAGCTGTTGCTATGCTACCTTCTTAAGACTTGGAGGCTACAAGTGATAGGCATATAAGAGGTATATTTTCAAGCTGGATGTTAACTACAAGTATGACCCGGTGCTGTCAATATTTATAAACCGGTGATCTTAGCAAGGATAAACCGGCAAGTTCTACGTCCTTAAACCGGCTGAAGATCGGATGAGTATTTCAAGGACCAATATGTCGGAAAAAATACAACATTGGAAATACAAGCATGGTCTAGGCCCACATGCGAATGATACTCGGCGGAATGTTCAAATGAGGCATGCGGGAGGATGGACTCGACAGGAGGGCGGCATGATCAATGGAGAACAAGGTTGGAGAGGAATGAGAAATAAGCAATGATAACCCACAAGTATAGGGGATCGCAACAGTTTTTGAGGGTAGAGTATTCAACCCAAATTTATTGATTCGACACAAGGGTAGCCAAAGAATATTCTCAAGTATTAGCAGTTGAGTTGTCAATTCAACCACACCGGGATAACTTAGTATCTGCAGCAAAGTATTTAGTAGCAAAGTAATATGATAGTAGTGGTAATGGTAACAAGAAGTAACGGTAGCAAAAGTAATATTTTTGGTGTTTTGTAGTGATTGTAACAGTAGCAACAAAAAAGTAAATAAGCGAAGAACAATATGTGAAAAGCTTGTAGGCATTGGATCGGTGATGGAGAATTATGTCAGATGCGGTTCATCATGTAACAATCATAACATAGGGTGACAGAACTAGCTCCAATTCATCAATGTAATGTAGGCATGTATTCCGAATATAGTCATACGTGCTTATGGAAAATAACTTGCATGACATCTTTTGTCCTACCCTCCCGTGGCAGCGGGGTCCTAATGGAAACTAAGGGATATTAAGGCCTCCTTTTAATAGAAATCGAACAAAGCATTAGCACATAGTGAATACATGAACCCCTCAAACTATAGTCATCACCAGGAGTGGTCCCGATTATTGTCACTTCGGGGTTGCCGGATCATAACACATAGTAGGTGACTATAGACTTGCAAGATAGGATCAAGAACACACATATATTCATGAAAACATAATAGGTTCAGATCTAAAATCATGGCACTCGGCCCTAGTGACAAGCATTAAGCATAGCAAAGTCATAGCAACATCAATCTCGTAACATAGTGGATACTAGGGATCAAACCCTAACAAAACTAACTCGATTACATGATAGATCTCATCCAACCCATCACCGCCCAAGAAGCCTTCGATGGAATTACTCACGACGGGCGGTGAGCATCATGAAATTGGTGATAGAGGATGGTTGATGATGACGATGGCGACGAATCCCCTCTCCTGAGCCCCGAACGGACTCCAGATCAGCCCTCCCGAGAGGTTTTAGGATTGGCGGCGGCTCCGTATCGTAAAACGCGATGAATCCTTCTCTCTGATAGTTTTCTCCCCGAAAGCAAATATATAGAGTTGGAGTTGAGGTCGGAGGAGCTCCAGGGGGCCCACGAGGTAGGGGGACGCGCCCCCCACCCTCGTGGGTAGGTCGTGGGCCCCCTGACGTGGATTTTTCTTCTGGTATTTTTCTTATTTTCCAAATAGATGTTCCGTGGAGTTTCAGGTCATTCTGAGAACTTTTGGTTCTGCACATAAATAACACCATAGAAAGTCTGCTGAAAACAGCGTCGGTCCGGGTTAGTTCCATTCAAATCATGCAAGTTAGAGTCCAAAACAAGGGCAAAAGTGTTTGGAAAAGTAGATACGACGGAGACGTATCAACTCCCCCAAGCTTAAACATTTGCTTGTCCTCAAGCAATTCAGTTGATAAACTGAAAGTGATAAAGAAAAACTTTTACAAACTCTGCTTGCTCTTGTTGTTGTAAATATGTAAAGCCAGCATTCAAGTTTTCAAAGAAAGATTATGACTAACCACATTTGCAATAACTCTTAAGTCTCATGTTTACTCATATCAATAGCATAATCAACTAGCGAGCCATAATAATAAATCTCGGATGACAACACTTTCTCAAAACAATCATGATATAATATAACAAGATGATATCTCGCTAGCCCTTTCTGAGACCGCAAGAAACATAAATGCAGAGCACCTTTAAAGATCAAGGACTGACTAGACATTGTAATTCATGGTAAAAGAGATCCAGTCATACCCAATATAAATTAATAGTAATGGATGCAAATGACAAGCTGCGCTCTCCGGCTAGTGCTTTTTAATAAGAGGGTGATGACTCAACATCAAAGTAAATAGATAGGCCCTTCGTAGAGGGAAGCAAGGATTTGTAGAGGTGCCAGAGCTCGATTTCGAAATAGAGATAAATAATATTTTGAGCGGCATACTTTCATTGTCAACATAACAACCAAGAGATGGTGATATCTTCCATGCTACACACATTATAGGCGGTTCCCAAACAGAATGGTAAAGTTTATACTCCCCATCCACCAACAAGCATCAATCCGTGGCTTGCTCGAAACAACGAGTGCCTCCAACAAGCAACAGTCCCTGTGGGGAGTTTTGTTTGCAATTATTTTGATTTAGTTTGCATAAAGCATGGGACTGGGCATCCCGGTGACCAGCCATTTTCTCGTGAGTGAGGAGCGGAGTTCACTCCTCTTGAGAATAACCCGCCTAGCATGGAAGATAAGGGCAGCCCTAGTTGATACATGAGCTATTCGAGCATACAAAACAGAATGTTTATTTGAAGGTTTAGAGTTTGGCACATACAAATTTACTTGGAACAGCAGGTAGATACCGCATATAGGAAGGTATAGTGGACTCATATGGAATAACTTTGGGGTTTAAGGGATTGGATGCACAAGACGTATTCCCCCTTAGTACAAGTGAAGGCTAGCAAAAGACTGGGAAGCGACCAACTAGAGAGCGACAACAGTCATGAACATTGAGTACAAGCATGAGTAGGATATAATCCACCATGAACATAAATATCGTGAAGGCTATGTTGATTTGTTTCAACTACATGTGTGAACATGTGCCAAGTCGAGTCACTTAAATCATTCAAAGGAGGATACCACCCCACTATACCACATCACAACCATTTTAATAACATGTTGGCACGTAAGGTAAACCATTATAACTCATAGCTAATCAAGTATGGCACGAGCAAATATGATCTCTAATTGTCATTGCAAACATGTTTATTCATAATAAGCTGAATCAGGAACGATGAACTCATCATATTTACAAAAACAAGAGAGGTCGAGTTCATACCAGCTTTTCCAATCTCAGTCGGTCCATCATATATCGTCATAATTTCCTTTCACTTGCACGACCGAACGATGTGAATAATAGTAAGTGTGTACGTGCATTGGACTAAGCTGGAATCTGCAAGCATTCAATAAACAGGAGAAGACAAGGCAATATGGGCTCTTGGTTAAATCAACAATAATGCATATAAGAGCCACTTCAACAATTTAATTATGGTCTTCTCCTATCGACCCCCACAGAAAAGAAAAGAAATAAAAACTATTTACACGGGAAAGCTCCCAACAAGCAAAAAGAAGAACAGGAAATCTTTTTGGGTTTTCTTTTAATTATTACTACTACAGCAAGAAAAGTAAACTAACAAGAAGTTACACTAATTTTTTTTGGTTTTTCTTAAGGTTTAATGAAACACACAAGAAGAAAGCAAGAAAAAGAAAATAAACTAGCATGGATATTACAGTGAAAGAGTATGAGCACCGACATGTAGCAATGAGTGTGTGTAAACATAAATGTAATGTCGGTGGGAGATACGTACTCCCCCAAGCTTAGGCTTTTGGCCTAAGTTGGTTTATTGCCAAGGATGGCCTGGCGGATATCCGTAGGTGTAGCTGGGGTCGTACTGAGATGCATCAATTATCACTTCCTGAGCTGCAGCATGGCGGCGAGCTGCCTCCGCCCTCCTCTCATACTCATCTGCCTCCTCTCTGGTAATATCATATCTTCCTTTTGCCTGATAATCGAAGAAGGCAGGAGCAGGAAGAGTAATACGGACATCATGACGTCTGTCAAAGATTAAGCGATATAAGAGAAGTGATTCATTCCTCCCGACAAACTGGTGGTGGACCATAGTATTATAGTCTAAATAAGTAGGAGGCAACTCAATATCATCCTCACGAACGTCCACACCAAGAAAATCAGCTAAGCGGGTTGCATAAATTCCTCCAAAGAAATATCCATTAAATCTATTATAATGCAACCTACGTGCAACAATGGCTCCCAAATTATAAGATTTGTCTCCTAACGCAGCACTCCTAAGAATACTAAGGTCAGGGACACACATATGACATGCTTCATCTTTACCATTTATGCACCTACCTATGAAGAGAGGAAAATAATGTATAGCAGGAAAATGAATGCTCCCTATGGTAGCTTGTGCTATATCTCTAGATTCCCCACAGTTATACTAGCAAGAAAATTTCTAAATTCAGATTTATGGGTTCACTAGCACTACCCCATTGTGGAAGTTTGCAAGCAGTAGTAAAATCCTCTAAGTCCATGGTATAAGATTTTTCATAAAGATCAAACAGGACAGTTGGAGAATTACGTGAAGGTGAAAATTCAAACCTCCTCACAAATGAACTAGTGAGATAGTGGTACTGGCGGCATTTGTCTGCCTCGAAGCTCACAAGATCAGCGTTACACAAATATGCATTAAATTCTTCCTTGATTCCCGCCCGATCCATAAAGTTCTCTGAAGGCCATTCACAAGGGCGCACTGGAGCGTCCCTTGGTGGCTCATCGTCAGCATCACGCATTGCAAGCCTGGGTCCTTGCTTCCTTGAAGAACCACCTTGGAACATTTTCCTAAGCATATTTCTTCCTCTGAAAAAATTATGAAATTTTTAGTAACTTCAAACAAAAGTGAACCAAGCTCAATAAAATTGATAGCAACTACTCCTACGAGTGCCTAAAGCCTATATCATGCATTAGAACTACTTGGAACCATATAAATTTGACATGCAAGCTCAAGAACATGGTCACCTAGGCAGCACAAATTTGCAATGAATAAAGCACTAGAACAAAAACTAATTGGACCAGTGGAGGAGTCACATACCAAGGAACAATCTCCCCAAGCAGTTTTGTGAGAAGTGCTTTGAGCAAGGAGATCGAAAATCGCAGCAAAATGAGCTAGAACTCGTGCTTGAGCTGGATATTGGTGTTTGTGGGAGGAAGAAGGAGTGTGTGGGTGCAGGAATAAGTGGAGGTGAGCCACCGTGGGCCCATGAGGCAGGGGGGCGCGCCCTCCACCCTTGTGGCCAGGTACTTGCCCCTCCTGCTGTGTTCTCAGTGGCAGATATTCTCAAATATTCCAGAAAAAATCATATTCCATTTTCAGGGCATTTGGAGAACTTTTATTTTTAGGGTATTTGTATATTGCACAGATAAATCAGAAAACAGACAGAAAAATACTATTTTTACTTTATTTCAACTAAATAACAGAAAGTAGAAGGAGGGTACAGAAGATTGTGCCTTCTAGTTTCATCCATCTCATGCTCATCAAAAGGAATCCACGAACAAGGTTGATCAAGTCTTGTTAACAAACTCATTCCGAATAACATGGAACCGGAGAAATTTCGAATAACACTATGTTACCTCAACGGGGATATGCACATCCCCAATAATAAGAACATCATATTTCTTCTTGACAGTAGGAAGAGGAAATTCAAAACCTCCAAAAATAATCGATGGAATTTTTCCAATAGAATTGATACTATGAACTTGAGGTTGTTTCCTTGGAAAGTGTATTGGCTCATTACCATTAACATGAAAAGTGACATTGCCTTTGTTGCAATCAATAACAGCCCCTGCAGTATTCAAAAAAGGTCTTCCAAGAATAATAGACATACTGTCGTCCTCGGGAATATCAAGAATAACAAAGTCCGTTAAAATAGTAACGTTTGCAACTACAACAAGCACATCCTCACAAATACCGACAGGTATAGCAGTTGATTTATCAGCCATTTGCAAAGATATTTCAGTAGGTGTCAACTTATTCAAATCAAGTCTACGATATAAAGAGAGAGGCATAACACTAACGCCGGCTCCAAGATCACATAAAGCAATTTTAACATAGTTTCTTTTAATGGAGCATGGTATAGTAGGTACTCCTGGATCTCCAAGTTTCTTTGGTATTCCACCCTTAAAAGTATAATTAGCAAGCATGGTGGAAATCTCAGCTTCCGGTATCTTTCTTTTATTAGTAACAATATCCTTCATATACTTAGCATAAGGATTCATTTTGAGCATATCAGTCAAACGCATACGCAAAAAGATAGGTCTAATCATTTCAGCAAAGCGCTCAAAATCCTCATCATCCTTTTTCTTGGATGGTTTGGGAGGAAAAGGCATGGGTTTCTGAACCCATGGTTCCCTTTATTTACCATGTTTCCTAGCAACAAAGTCTCTCTTATCATAACGTTGATTCTTTGATTGTGGGTTATCAAGATCAACAACAGGTTCAATTTCTACATCATTGTCATTACTAGGTTGAGCATCATCATGAACATCATCATTAACATTATCACTAGGTTCATGCTCATTACCAGATTGTGTCTCAGCATCAGAAATAGAAATATCATTTGGATTCTCGGGTGGTTCAGCAATAGGTTCACTAGAAGCATGCAAAGTCCTATCTTTTTTCTTTTTTCTTCCTTTTAGAAGGACTAGGTGCATCAATATTATTTCTTTGAGAATCTTGATCAATTCTCTTAGGGTGGCCTTTAGGATACAAAGGTTCCAGAGTCATCTTACCAGTTCTAGTAGCCACTCTAACAGCATAATCATTTTTCTTACTATTCATTTCATTGAGCAAATCATTTTGAGCCTTATGTACTGGTTCTACTTGAGTGGTAACCATAGAAGCATGTCTAGTAATGAGTTTAAGTTCACCTTTAACATTAGCCATATAATCACCCAAGTGTTCAATCATATAAGCATTTTGTTTTAATTGACTACCAAAATAAGCATTGAAATCTTCTTGCTTAACCATAAAGTTATCAAACTCATCCAAGCATTGGCTAGCAATTTTAGTAGGAGGGGTTTCAGCTTTATCATATCTATAGAGAGAATTTACCTTTACTGCCTGTGTCGGGTTATCAAGACCATGAGTTTCTTCAATAGGTGATGGATTAAGATCATATGTTTCTTCAACAAAGTGATAAATTAAGACCATGTATTTCTTCAATAGGAGGTAAATTCTTAACATCTTAAGATTTTATACCTTTTTCTTTCATAGATTTCTTTGCCTCTTGCATATCTTCAGGACTGAGAAATAGAACACCTCTCTTCTTCGGAGTTGGTTTAAGAATAGGCTCAGGTGCTAGCTTAGGAGGCGTCTAATTATTTTCATTTGTCAACATATTATTCAATAGAATTTCGGCTTCATCCGGTGTTCTTTCCTTGAAAACAGAACCAACACAACTATCCAGGTAATCTCTGGAAGCATCGGTTAGTCCATTATAAAAGATATCAAGTATTTCATTTCTTGAGAGGATGATCAGGCAAAGCATTAAGTAACTTGAGAAGCCTCCCCCAAGCTTGTGGGAGACTCTCTTCTACAATTTGCACAAAGTTGTATATTTCCCTTAAAGTAGCTTGTTTCTTATGAGCAGGGAAATATTTAGCAAACAAGTAATAAATCATATCCTGGGGACTACGCACACAACCAGGATCAAGAGAATTAAACCATATATTAGCATCACCCTTTAATGAGAACGAAAATATTTTAAGGATATAAAGATAGCGAGATCTCTCATCATTAGTGAACAGGTGGCTATATCATTTAATTTAGTAAGATGTGCCACAACAGTTTCAGATTCATAGCCATGAAAAGGATCAGATTCAACCAAAGTAATTATATTAGGATCAACAGAGAATTCATAATCCTTATCAGTAACACAGATAGGTGAAGTAGCAAAAGCAGGGCCAGGTTTCATTCTAGCATTAAGAGATTGTTGATTCCATTTAGCTAATAACCTCTTGAGTTCATATCTATCTTTGCAAGCTAAAATAGCTAAAGCAACTTCTTTTTCAAAAACATAACCCTCAGGAATAACAGGCAAGTCTTCATCATCACTTTCATCAATATAATCAGTTTCAATAATTTCTTTCTCTCTAACCCTAGCAATTTGTTCATCAAGAAATTTACTAAGTGGCACAGTAGTATCAAGCATAGAAGTAGTTTCATCATAAGTATCATGCATAGCAGAAGTGGCATCATCAATAACATGCGACATATCAAAACGAATAGCAGAAGCAGGTTTAGGTGTCGCAAGCTTACTCAAAATAGAAGGTGAATCAAGTGCAGAGCTAGATGGCAGTTCCTTACCTCCCCTCGTAGTTGAGGGATAAATTGTTGTCTTAGCGTCTTTCAAGTTCTTCATAGTGACCAGCAGATATAAATCCCAAGTGACTCAAATAATAGAGCTATGCTCCCCAGCAACGGCACCAGAAAATAGTCTTGATAACCCACAAGTATAGGGGATCGCAACAGTTATCGAGCGTAGAGTATTCAACCCAAATTTATTGATTCAACACAAGGGGAGCCAAAGAATATTGTCAAGTATTAGCAGTTGAGTTGTCAATTCAACCACACCTGGATAGCTTAGTATCTGCAGCAAAGTATTTAGTAGCAAAGTAATATGATAGTAGTGGTAACGGTAACAAAAGTAACGGTAGCAAAAGTAATATTTTTGGTGTTCTGTAGTGATTGTAATAGTAGCAACGAAAAAGTAAATAAGCGAAGAACAATATGTGAAAAGCTCGTAGGAATTTGATCGGTGATGGAGAATTATGCCGGATGCGGTTCATCATGTAACAATCATAACATAGGGTGACACAGAACTAGCTCCAATTCATCAATGTAATGTAGGCATGTATTCCGAATATAGTCATACGTGCTTATGGAAAAGAACTTGCATGACATCTTTAGTCCTACCCTCCCGTGGCAACGGGTCCTAATGGAAACTAAGGGATATTAAGGCCTCCTTTTAATAGAGTACCGGAACAAAGCATTAGCACATAGTGAATACATGAACTCCTCAAACTATGGTCATCACCAGGAGTGGTCCCGATTATTGTCACTTCGGGGTTGCCGGATCATAACACATAGTAGGTGACTATAGACTTGCAAGATAGGATCAAGAACACACATATATTCATGAAAACATAATAGGTTCAGATCTGAAATCATGGCACTCGGGACCTAGTGACAAGCATTAAGCATAGCAAAGTCATAGCAACATCAATCTCAGAACATAGTGGATACTAGGGATCAAACCCTAACAAAACTAACTCGATTACATGATAGATCTCATCCAACCGATCACCGTCCAGCAAGCCTACGATGGAATTACTCACGCGCGGCGGTGAGCATCATGAAATTGGTGATGGAGGATGGTTGATGATGACGATGGCGACGAATCCCCCTCTCCGGAGCCCCGAATAGAGTCCGGATCAGCCCTCCCGAGAGGTTTTAGGGCTTGGCGGCGGCTCCGTATCGTAAAACGCGATGAATCCTTCTCTCTGATTTTTTCTCCCCGAAAGTGAATATATGGAGTTGGAGTTGAGGTCGGTGGAGCGTCAGGGGGCCCACGAGGTAGGGGGCGCGCCCTAGGGGGGCAGGCGCGCCCCCACCCTCGTGGGCAGGGTGTGGGCCCCCTGACGTGGATTTTTCTTCCGGTATTTTTCTTATTTTCCAAATAGATGTTCCGTGGAGTTTCAGGTCATTCCGAGAACTTTTGTTTCTGCACATAAATAA
This sequence comes from Aegilops bicornis, assembly GCA_021605145.1. Classification (NCBI taxonomy): domain Eukaryota; kingdom Viridiplantae; phylum Streptophyta; class Magnoliopsida; order Poales; family Poaceae; genus Aegilops; species Aegilops bicornis. Next base: position 414,489,347 of record CM038674.1, read on the forward strand.
CACCATAGAAAGTCTGCTGAAAACAGCGTCAGTCCGGGTTAGTTCCATTCAAATCATGCAAGTTAGAGTCCAAAACAAGGGCAAAAGTGTTTGGAAAAGTAGATACGACGGAGACGTATCAAGCAACGCCACATGATTATACTTGAACGGCTCAAATAAACAATAAGTTGTCTCGTTTTCCCTTCCGTCTTGGTCACGGAGTAAGATACTCCCTCCATTTTTATTTACTCTGCATATTAGGTTTGACTGAAGTCAAACTTCATAAAATTTAACCAAATTTATAGAAAAAATATGAACATTTACAATAACAAATCTATATGATGTGAAAGTATATTCAATAATGAATTTAATGGTATTGATTTGTTATTGTATATGTTATTATTTCTGTCTATAAACTGTGTCAAAGTTTACAAAGTTTGACTTTGAGCAAAGCTAAAATGTGGAGTAAATAAAAACAGAGGGAGTACGCAGGGACTAGTATACTTACTACTGCCAGAACATGGTAAATTGGACCCCTAAATGCGGGCATGGACCGGGCACACCTCAATTATTCCTTCAAATAGTCGGACACCTACATTAGCACACCATCTGGCTACTTAATCAAGTGTTACGCTTCACTAGTTGAAAAGGAAAAGGGTGGTTGAGGGAGTCCTGGATTAGGGGCTGTCCGGATAGCCGGACTCCTGGACTATGAAGATACAAGATTGAAGACTTCGTCCCGTGTCCGGATGGGACTTTCCTTGGCGTGGAAGGCAAGCTTGGTGATGCGGATATTTAGATCTCCTACCATTGTAACCGACTTTGTGTAACCCTAACCCTCTCCAGTGTCTATATAAACCGGAGGGTTTTAGTCCGTAGGACAACGTACAACAATCATACCATAGGCTAGCTTCTAGGGTTTAGCCTCCTTGATCTCATGGTAGATCTACTCTTGTACTACCCATATCATCAATATTAATCAAGCATGACGTAGGGTTTTACCTCCATCAAGAGGGCCCGAACCTGGGTAAAACTTCGTGTCCCTTGTCTCCTGTTACCATCCGCCTAGACGCACAGTTCGGGACCCCCTACCCGAGATCCGCCGGTTTTGACACCGACATTGGTGCTTTCATTGAGAGTTCCTCTGTGTCGTCGCTTTTAGGCCCGATGGCTCCTCTGATCATCAATGACGATGCAGTCCAGGGTGAGACTTTTCTCCCCGGACAGATCTTCGTCTTCGGCGGCTTCGCACTGCGGGCCAATTCACTTGGCCATCTGGAGCAGATCGAAAGCTACGCCCCTGGCCACCAGGTCAGGTTTGGAAGTTTAAACTACACGACCGACGTCCGTGGGGACTTGATCTTCGACGGATTCGAGCCACAGCCGAGCGGGCCGCACTGTCACGATGGGCATGATCTAGCTCTGCCGCCAAACAGTGCCCTGGAGGCCGCACACGCATCGGTTCCGACCCTTAATTCGGATCCTATTGCGCCGATCGAGGATGAGTGGTTGGACGCCACCTCGGGGGGGCCGGACTCCTCTCCGGACACCGAGCCCTCCGCGCCCCTGTCGATCGACTCCGATTGGGCACCGATCATGGAGTTCACCTCCGCAGACATCTTTCAGCACTCGCCCTTCGGCGACATTCTGAAGTCACTAAAGTCTCTCTCTTTTTCAGGAGAGCCCTGGCCGGACTACGGTCAGCAAGGTTGGGATACGGACGATGAAGAAATTCAAAGCCCACCCACCACCCACTTCGTAGCCACTGTCGATGATTTAACCGACATGCTCGACTTCGACTCCGAAGACATCGACGGTATGGACGCCGATGCAGGAGACGATCAAGAACCAGCACCTATAGGGCACTGGAAGGCCACCTCGTCGTACGACATATACATGGTGGATACCCCAAAAGAAGGAGATGGCGATGAAACAGCGGGGGATGACCCCTCCAAGAAACAGCCCAAGCGCCAGCGTCAGCGGCGCCGCTCTAAATCCCGCCAAAACAAAAACGATGATTCCGGCACAGGAGATAATAATACTCCGGATAGCGCTGAAGAACACCCCCTCCAGCAAGATTCAGCACAGGAGGATGGAGAAGCCAGCCCTCATGAGAGAGCGGCAGACAGAGAGGTCGAGGATGATAATTATATGCCTCCCTCCGAAGACGAGGCAAGCCTCGACGACGACGAATTCGTCGTGCCAGAGGATCCCGTCGAACAAGAGCGTTTCAAACGCAGGCTTATGGCCACGGCAAGCAGCCTCAAGAAAAAGCAGCAACAACTTAGAGCTGATCAAGATTTGCTAGCCGACAGATGGACTGATGTCCTCGCGGCCGAAGAATATGAACTCGAACGCCCCTCCAAGAGATACCCAAAGCGCAGGCTGCTACCCCGATTTGAGGAGGAAGCACCTAAACCTACATCACCGGCGCATGACATGGCCGACCGGCCACCTCATGGTCAGGATGTGAGAGGCCTCGGCCCTCCACTCAAGCCGCCCCGCGCCGCCGTAACATACTAAGGCACGGGAAAATGCGCCAGACCTGCGAGACATACTGGAGGACAAGGCAAGGCAAACAAGATCGATCTACGGATCGCGTGGGCGCCCCACGGCACGTGACGGTGATCGTCACTCCAGATATAATAAATCCGGCCGGGCCAAACACAATAGACAAAGCTCGTTCGAGCTACGTCGTGATATAGCCCAATACAGAGGCGCCGCACACCCACTATGCTTCACAGATGAAGTAATGGATCATAAAATCCCTGAGGGTTTCAAACCCGTGAACATCGAATCATATGATGGCACAACAGATCCTGTGGTATGGCTCGAGGATTATCTCCTTCATATCCACATGGCCCGCGGTGATGATCTACACGCCATCAAATACCTCCCACTCAAACTTAAGGGACCAGCTCGGCATTGGCTTAACAGCTTGCCGGCAGAATCAATCGGTTCTTGGGAGGACCTGGAGGCCGCATTCCTCGACAATTTCCAGGGTACCTATGTGCGACCACCGGACGCCGATGACCTAAGCCACATAATTCAGCAGCCAGAGGAATCGGCCAGGCAATTCTGGACACGGTTCCTAACAAAGAAAAACCAAATAGTCGACTGTCCGGACGCAGAGGCCCTAGCAGCCTTCAAGCATAATATCCGCGACGAGTGGCTTGCCCGGCACCTTGGACAGGAAAAGCCGAAATATATGGCAGCCCTCACGACACTCATGACCCGCTTTCGCGCGGGAGAAGACAGTTGGCTAGCTCGTAGCAATAACTTAACCAAGAACCTTGGTAATTCGGACACCAAGGACAAAAGTGGCAGGTCGCGTCGGAACAAGCAAAAGCGCCGCGTTAACAGCGATAGCAACGAGGATACGGCAGTCAATGCCGGATTCAGAGGCTACAAATCCGGTCAGCGGAAAAAGCCATTCAAAAGAAATATTCAGGGCTCGTCCAGTTTGGACCGAATACTCGACCGCTTGTGCCAGATACATGGCACCCCCGAAAAGCCAGCCAATCACACCAACAGGGATTGTTGGGTGTTCAAGCAGGCAGGCAAGTTAAATGCCGAAAATAGAGACAAGGGGCTGCGTAGCGACGACGAGGAGGAGCCCAGGCCGCCGAACAACAGTGGACAGAAGGGTTTTCCCCCACAAGTGCGGACGGTGAACATGATATACGCAACCCACATGCCCAAGAGGGAGCGGAAGCGTGTGTTACGGGACGTATACGCGATGGAGCCAGTCGCCCCAAAGTTCAACCCATGGTCCTCCTGCCCCAACACTTTTGATCGAAGGGACCACCCCACTAGCATCCGTCATGGCGGGTTCGCCGCATTGGTTCTAGACCCAATTATTGACGGATTTCATCTCACAAGAGTCCTTATGGACGGCGGCAGCAGCCTGAACCTGCTTTATCAGGATACAGTGCGGAAAATGGGCATAGATCCCTCGAGGATTAAGCCCACCAAAAGGACCTTTAAAGGCGCCATACCAGGTGTAGAGGCCAACTGCAAGCTCACCACACTTGAAGTGGTCTTCGGATCTCCGGATAACTTCCGAAGCGAGGAGTTAATCTTTCCGACATAGTCCCGTTCCGCAGTGGCTATCACGCACTGCTCGGGCAAACCGCATTTGCAAAGTTCAATGCGGTACCACACTATGCATACCTTAAGCTCAAGATGCCAGGCCCTCGAGGAGTAATCACGGTCAATGGAAACACCGAACGCTCCCTCCGAACGGAGGAGCACACGGCGGCCCTCGCAGCGGAAGTACAAAGCAGCCTCTCAAGGCAGTTCTCCAGTCCAGCCGTTAAACGCCCGGACACCGCTGCCGCTCGAGTAACATACAACAAGACCGCCTGGCACGTTCTGAGCAGGCGTAGCAATGCGGCCCCAACCCCAGCCCTCGCGAAGTAGCGAAACCAGTGCTTCGCGTACATAACTACGCTCTCGAAATACCATGGGCACAGGGGGAGGGGCACCATCACGGCACGCCCAAAACACGGCTTAAACCATACTAGGGGCTGCCGAATTCTTTTTTTAATTTTCCCTTACTTTCAGGACTCCATACTTCGGACGACCTGTTCGGCAATTCAACTGCCGCACAAACGATGCAAGAACCAGGGAAGCAGACAAGCCATGCCGCATTATGGAACTCCCAGGTGGTCTCTATCACGAGCAGTATACCTGTTTTGCATACAATTCCGCGGCCTGCCCCTGGACCGGACATGTTAAATAGTCCAACCTTTTGCTTATCGCGCTATTTGTATCGTTCTGCTTTGATCGCAACCCTTTTTGCATAGTCTTTATCTATTTTTGCATTACCTTTTTTACAAATATATGTTCATTAATGACATGTTGCACCCGTACACTGTGGTATGGCAAATACGCCAGGGGCTTCAGTACCCCCCAATATGGTGTGAGAAGTACGAACACTTTCACAAGTGCGGCACCCCGAACTTATAGCATTATATGCATCGGCTCCGAATCATGTCTTGGGTCAATAGTTGGGTTTGCCCGGCTCCTATGTTTTGGTGCCTTACGTTCCGCTATATCGGCTAAGGTAGCACTAGGAGAACTACTACGATTGTGCCCCAGTTGAGCTGGGTTGAGCACCTCAGTAGAGAAAGCTAAAACTGACTGTCATGATTAAGCGAGAGACTGGTCGCTGTTCGAGAGGTTTTTCGAGTCCCTAAAGACTTATGCCGCTTAGAGCGAGGAGTCGGCTTTGTCCGGCCAAGGCGTGGATAGCGCCCCGAACTCGGTCTTCTGAATACTAGGGGCTTCACCGAAATTTAAAATTATAGAGTTCTATGGCTAAGTGAGAGTGTTCAAGCATTATAGTCTGATTGCCTTGTTCGTTGTCTTTGGCGCCTCCTCGAAGGACCCAAACATGGGAAAAGAGCGCTCGAGTTTATCCCGAACACCCCAAAGACTAGTGGCATGGGGCGAAGCGACGATCGCCATCTCTCAATTTTGATAAACGGCCGCACGTAAAGTAATATTTTAAATTCAAAAAGCATTGCTTAGCGCATATGAACAAGTTTTCAGCGCAAGACAATAATACGGCGAAGTTTACTCAAAAATTACATCCTCGGTACATTCATCTCGCCATAAGGCGGGCACCCTTCGTAACGTCCTTATAATAGTTCTCGGTTTGCGATGCTCTTTCCCCGGCGGTGGCCCGCCCTTCACAAGCTTCTCATCGCCCAAAGCTTGCCCCATCGCACCTTAAGGCTGGGCAAGGGCCCTCCGGCACCTTCGATGCAGACGGAGCGCTTGATGACCTCGAGCCTTGGACAGGCCGCCACCAGCCGCTGCACCACCGGTCAAGTAGCACCTGTGCAGAGCCTCTCGTGCCACAACCGAACTATGAGGCCCTTCATAGCCTGTTCGCCACCTTGTGGAGCTCGACCACCTTCAATTTGGTCGCTCAAGGGCACAGGTGTCCGCCTCAAAGATATCGAGACCAGAACACCTTCTCCGAGCTGCCCTCCTCGGCTCGGTAGAATGCGGCGGCATCGGATACGCTACGGGGAAGATCTGCGAATGCCCCTGGAGAGCTCCGGATCCGGGTAAGTAACAAGTAGCTTACTTTGATATGTCTGCTTTGCATAAAGAATGCCTTACCCGCCGCTATCTTTTTCACCGCATCCAACTCCTAGAGGGCCTTCTGGGATTCGGCCTTGGCAGACTTGGCACTTTCAATAGCCGCCGCAAGCTCGGACGCTCGCATCCTTGAGTCAAGCTCCAAACTCTCATGTTTTTCCATGAGAACCTGGAGCTCTTGCCGTACCTCGCCAACTTGCGCCTCATATCTCTCCCGCTCGGTGCGCTCTGTGGCCGCTTTCTTCTCGGCCTCGGCCAGTGCTTGCTTGAGGGTTGCCACCTCAGTTGTGGCCCCTACAATAAGCCACGTTAATCCTGTAATTTTCTGCAATTGCATCTTTTATATATTTTTCTATAAGGTATCTCTTACCTTCTTTCTCCTCAAGCTGCCGCTTGGCAAGGCCGAGCTCTCGCTCGGACCGCTCGAGGCCCTGCTTCAGTGTACCCACCTCCGCAGTCAGTGCGGCGGTCGCTAGCAGCGAAGCCTGCATACGCATATTAACTCATTATTTGTTAGACTCCTGCGAAATTTATTAGAACCTCTATTCGGCTTTTCTTTCCGAACGGCAAACAGAGCATCAGGGGCTACTGTCTATGCGGTAATATTCTTACATATTTTCACTTACCTCGAAGCCTGTTAGAAGGCTGGCACAAGCTTCAGTCAGTCCGCTCTTGGCGGACTGAACCTTCTGGATCACCGCACTCATAATAGTGCGGTGCTCCTCGTCAATGGAGGCGCCCTTAAGCACCTCCAGCAGATTGTCCGGCGCCTCCTGTTGGACGGAGGCCGCTGGCTTAGTAGGCTTGCTCCTCTTAGAAGGAGGTCGCCTGCCGCAGTCCGGAACCGTTGAGGATTCCGGCACGATGTCCGGCGCAAAGCCGGACTTGGAGCCCTGGGGGGTCTTGTCCGCTTTACTCCTGGAGTTCGGGAGGTCGCCTCGCGGCTCCTCTAGGACCACCTCCTCTTGGCCCGGAACTTGTTGCGATGCCACTTCGGCGTCGTCCGCAGTGCGGGGGGAGGCAGCGGGCGGAACTGAATTCACGTCTGACGAATCCAGGGAGCCGCTCGACGACTCGTCGAGCCCGGCCTTGGGCGGGCAACAAAGGAATATTATGAGTTACTCTAGTATCCGAATACTTACGATTCCGCCGGGCGCTTGGCCCTGTGCGGCCACTCCTCCTCGCCCTCGTCGGTGTCGGTGGAGTAGTTCGGAGGGAGGGTCTTCCCCTTCTTGGACCCTTCGGCCTCCCCCGTTGGGGCGGCCGTCCTCTTCTTTCCTCCCCCCGCTGGAGGGGGAGAGGTTTCTTCTTCCTCCTGCTCATCTTCACGGGAGGAGGGCGTCTCGGAGTCGTCGGACGATGAGTCCGACACCACCATACGCCGGGAACTCTTTCGAGTCCTCGTGGCCTTCTTCTTGGCCTTCTTCTCCGGCACCACGTAAGGTGCCGGAGCCAGCAGCTTCGCTAAGTGACCATCGGCTGGGTCTTCGAGCAAAGGGGTCGTACAGTCGATCTGTCCGGACTTCACCTGCCAATCCTGTCAAAGGAAAGGGAGTTTAGATCCCGCATAGAGTCAAACTATGGAAAACCAACATTCTGTAAAAGGTAAAAATAGCTTACCTAGCCAGTGTGATGCTGCGTGTTGAATCCGCGGTCCTCGGAAGCGGATGCGGGAGCCTCGGCACCTTTGAATAGCACCTTCCAGACATCTTCGTACGTCGTGTCGAAGAGCCTGCTCAGGGTTGGGTGTTGCACCGGGTCGAACTCCCACAGATTGAAATCCCGTTGTTGACACGGGAGGATCCGGCGGACGAGCATAACCTGGACTACATTGACAAGCTTGAGCTACTTGTTCACCAGGGTTTGGATGCATTTTTGCAGTCCGGTCACCTCTTCTTTGTTGCCCCACGACAGGCATGTCTCCTTCCAAGACGTGAGCCGCGTAGGGGGTCCGGACCGGAACTCAGGGGCTGCGATCCATTTCGGATCGCGCGGCTCGGTGATGTAAAACCACCCTGACTGCCACCCCTTCAGGGTCTCCACAAAGGAGCCCTCGATCCATAGGACGTTGTCCATCTTGCCCGCCATGGCGCCTCCGCATTCCACCTGGTTGCCACGCACCACCTTCGGCTTGATGTTGAAGGTCTTGAGCCATAGGCCGAAATGGGGGCGGATGCAGAGGAAAGCCTCGCACACGACGATAAACGCCGATATGTTGAGGACAAAGTTCGGGGCCAGATCGTGGAAATCCAGGCCATAGTAGAACATGAGCCCCCGGACGAACGGGTGGAGAGGAAAACCCAGTCCGCGGAGGAAGTGGGGAAGGAATACAACCCTCTCATGGGGCCTTGGGGTGGGGAGGAGCTGCCCCTTTTCGGGAAGCCGGTGCGCGATGCCGTTAGACAAGTATCTGGCCTTCCTCAGTTTTTTGATATGGCCCTCCGTGACAGAGGAGACCATCCACTTGCCTCTCGCTCCGGACATGGCTGGAGAAGGTTGAGGTGGGAAGTGCGGACTTGGGCGTTGGAGCTCGAGTGCGCGGAAAATGGATAGGCAAAGGAGGAAGAAGGCGTAGGTAAAGAGGTTGATCCGTATCCCCTTATATGGGCGGATGCGACTATGCGTCCCCACCAGCCTGGTAAAACTCGCTTATCTCCCAAGCGCCATGATAAATGGCGCGGTTGGGTTACCCACGTTCGTATTGATGAGAATCCCGTAAATGAGGGGACACGATCTCTGCTTTGACAGGACGTGCCAAGGAAACCGCCTCGCAAAATGTGCTGAGGTGGGGGAGTAAAAACGATTCGAATAAAGGGCTTGGCTGTAGTGTGATGTCACGCTACGGAATACGTCAGCAGATTAGATTTGTGTAAATATTATTCTCTCTATGGCAATATGTGGAAACTTATTTTGCAGAGCCGGACACTATCCTTAGTGTTTACAATCTTTTATGAAGTACTTGGAGGAGGAACCCGCCTTGCAATGCCGAAGACAATCTGCGCGCCGGACTCGTCGTCATTGAAGCCTGGTTCAGGGGCTACTGAGGGAGTCCTGGATTAGGGGGTGTCCAGATAGCCGGACTATACCTTCAGTCGGACTCCTGGACTATGAAGAAACAAGATTGAAGACTTCGTCCCGTGTCCGGATGGGACTTTCCTTGGCGTGGAAGGCAAGCTTGGCGATGCGGATATTTAGATCTCCTACCATTGTAACCGACTTTGTGTAACCCTAACCCTCTCCAGTGTCTATATAAACCGGAGGGTTTTAGTCCGTAGGACAACATACAACAATCATACCATAGGCTAGCTTCTAGGGTTTAGCCTCCTTGATCTCGTGGTAGATCTACTCTTGTACTACCCATATCATCAATATTAATCAAGCAGGACGTAGGGTTTTACCTCCATCAAGAGGGCCCGAACCTGGGTAAAACATTGTGTCCCTTGTCTCCTATTACCATCCGCCTAAACGCATAGTTCGGGACCCCCTACCCGAGATCCGCCGGTTTTGACACCGATAGTGGTACCGTACCCAAAACCACCACACTTGGGGATAGGGTAACAACTTGGTACTGTACCACATTTGAACCAGGGCACAAAAACCACCTGTTCTGCGCCTAATGTGCAACGCGAAGCACCGACGCTCAAATTTGGCCGGGAAAACAGAGAAACTGACATGTGGGGCACGCCTGTCGGGACGACGTGGTGCAGACTAGTCCAGTGGAGGAGCTGGCCCACGACCTCCTCGCTATCGGCAACCGTTCATGTGGGTCGTGGGGGCCAGCAACGTGGCGCAGCTCCTGCACCGCCTGTGGACATGGCGACCGCGGTGAGCGTCGCGCTCATCGTCGCTGGACACGGTCGGCTTCAAGGTGCCGAGGGTGGCATTAGAATTGTGGCACGACCAGCAGATCAACACCCGGCTCGTCGAGGATGCATGGGGCACCGAAGTGCGCACGCGCCGCGACACGTCCGCAGAGTGTTGTAGCGTGGCCAACTGCATCCCCAGGACCTGAGACCATGTCGGGTCATCTTGCTTTTTCAATGACATGTGGGGATCGCATGTGAGCAAAGGGCATCTCGAATGTTGCCACGACCGCAACTGACTACCCTGGCACACCAAAAACCCTCGTCCCTCGCGCCGTCGCACGGTATGTTCCCGGCCGGCGCCAGCTGCCCGCATTCATGTCGTCCGTCCGTATGCCGCCATTAATAGGCTCGGTGCCCGGGGAACCAACTCCGGCGACTTAATTACGCACCCGGATGCTTGGCCTCACCGGAATGCGCTACTTAAAGCGGCAACACCCAGCTAAACTTCACACCATAGCGCATCGTCCTGCTACCTGTCACCTCATCCACCATGACCGCAAGCGCGAACACTCTGCAGGAGAGCTTGTCTTCGAGGATGAAGCTCGAGGTCGCCGCCCTCGCTCAAGTCGTCGCTCGGAACGCAATAGCGGCGTAGCCGGACGCGAACACGACCGCACAAGCGGTGGCCACGCTGGCGGCCGACGACGGGAGCACTGTCAGCCATGCGTACTACTTGACGTCGTCCAACATTCGGTGGCGCACGTGGCAGGTGAAACGACAAACCATCCACGTCCATCATCATCGACCTCACGTCCACCGGCACCGCCGATGTCGGGGACTCTTCCGAGGATGAGTAGGGCATGGGAGGTGGCAGGGCATGGTGTGTCAACTGGCCGGTGTGTCTCCCGTGTTCTACTCTTCCTCGCCGAAGACCGCACCTTCACTTCACGGGTCTTGAACCCCGCCCCCGTACATGGAGATCGTAGATGGAGGATGTCGGTCGCCGCCGTAGGATAGGTTTAGGGTCGGGTTTCTTTTATTTTTCTGTCCTATAAAAGTTTGAAATGTTATGAAAATCTGCCTTGTTTGCATTAATCTCGTCTGGTGTATATGAACTTTCACAATAATAGTAAGATATATTGTAGGAGTATGAAAATATATGGAATGATGATTCGTTTTTGTGTGTATAAACTTAGAAGGTTTGACCTGAGACAAAGCTAACATGCGAAGTAAATAAACACATAAGGTCTACATACACAATTTATCTTAGGCACTCCAATAGTACGTCCACTACACATTCACGCATTTCACGTCTATCTACATGTACGGGAACCTACGAAAGGGTTAACGTAAATTGCCTCTCTCTCTCTCTCCCCCATGATTTTCATGGTGGTGGGCCCCTCCCTCCCCCAACCTCCAATCAACAGCTCACATGTTTCACATTACGTTAATTACGTAACTGGGATTACGTAGGTGTAGCATTATTCGTCCTAACAAAAACCAACTAAGCCAACCTCCCAGCATATCGCGCGGGAAAAGACCTGGCCGTGTCGTTTTAGTCGGGATTACTGGATTACTAGTAGTACTATCGATGGATCGCACGAAGCACCAAGTTTTTTTCGAGGGGGCGAAGCACCAAGTTTAAAAGGAAAAAAGGAGTACACTCACAGCATGCCTGTCGCAGTCGCATTGCACCCCACACACGGTCGGTCCCACACACGACTCACACAAATGGAACGCGCTTCGGCTTGCCTCTTCACCGACACGTGGGACTGCACTTGGAGAAACCGACCATGCGCCAAACTCCCCCGCCAACCACGCGAAATCCCCCCCCCCCCAAATCCCAAATTCGACCGCCCTTCGGCCAACTAACCAAAAATATTCCCCAAACCCCCCTCCCCCCCAGCCCCCTCCACTCCATTCGCTCCGCCAAGGCCGCCCTCCCCTCCGTGCCGATACGTCGGCGCCGCGGTTCGTCGAGGGGATGCACGGCGATCCTCTCGCTCCCACAGTACGCTCTCATAGGCTGTCGTCCTCAAGCCACGCCACCCCCACTGGCGACGTTCTTGTGGAGACGCACAACGGTCAGCTTCTCCCACAGTACGCGCATTCTAGACTGAGGCCCCGTGCATGTCGGAGTAGCGCTGAATGTTAGCTGATAGACGATGTTAATCTCACTGTTTGCCGAAGTGGTTTACACTCAATATGCTATGCTGAAGAAGCTTCCTTGCCCTGTTCTGCACTCAATCTGCTTAGCTGAGATGGCATGCCACGCCCGATTAGTTGCTAAAATATACTGCCATATATTTATTGTTATGTAGATTGCCATGGTCTAGTAGCCAATCTGTTAGGTGAAATAGCTCTACACTGTTTTATACTCGATCTTTGTTGCTGAGATGGCCTTCGATGGCTGTGTGCTCGGCCTCATTGACTGCTGAAACAGCCTGCCATAATTTAGCATTCAATTTTTTTTTGTTGAATTAGCTTTACATATATTTCGTTACTTATATCTGCTTGTCCCAATATCTTGCCATAGCTTTAGACATCGACCTAGGTATTTTTTTGGACATCATAAAAAAGCATATATGTTTTTCCTGTAATATCTAGTAGAAGAACTAATTTGTATGTCTAATAGATGGACAGGACTTGGATAACTTCTTCTCGAAGATTCTCCAATGCATATGTGGAGGGGATTGAAAACTTCATGAACTTTATCAGAGCTGAGTACGGTGGTCCAAAATCAGATGTGCTCTGCCCGTGTAGTAGTTGTATGAATTCAGTTACAAGACTCCTGTCGGCGTTCTGGGAAAGGGGTCCCCAGACTTGCCTGCCTGCGGCCCACGGCGTGGCTAAGCCAGCAGGCCGTACAACCCATCTTCATCAACAAGGCATCCAAGACCCTCGCGAGGGGCCAAGCCTCGCGAGGCGGACGACGCAATACCTCCTCAGGAGTGGCCTAGTCAGGCAGGCTCACGAGGAGCAGAGATATCAAGGCAGGGCAAACCTCACGAGGCTCACGTGACGTGACCCATGACGATCGGCACCAGGCGGGCGCCAGGCAGGCGCCAGCGCGCGCAGCGTCCTTGTTTCCTCTTTGGTGCTAAGGAAGCAGGCGCAGGCGAAGAGTACCGAGGCATCAGGCAAAGGTTTCTATATCGGTGCAACGAGACCAAGACCAGGAGGATGGCAAGACGGAGGTCATCGTGGAGCCCAAGACGGCGTCACCACCAGAGCCTTTCGCAGGCGAATACCACTTTTTTCAGGATAGCTTGTACTAGCTGTCCCCCTTCAAATTTGCCCGCCGTTGTTGGCTCCCTTCCCGCTCAATATTTGGAAAGAGGACCAGGGCCTATATAAGTAGAGCTAGCCACCACAGTAGGGGCATCTCATCTTAGCTTGATCCAATCTGATCGAGAGCCTACCCCAAGCACAAGAACACCTCAACCTCATGAGGTTGTTCTTCCCTCTGTACTGTTCATCATCAGCCCAAGAGGCAATCCACCACCACCACACTGGAGTAGGGTATTACACCACAACGGTGGCCCGAACCAGTATAAATCTCGTGTCTTTCTGTGTTGCGAGTTCGTCGAGTTCGTCTGCGAGATCTTACCAAGCTAGGGCGTACATCGGTAGGAGGGAAAGACTTCGCGCGCACCCCAGGGTTCGAACCTTAAGGGTTTGCCGGAACCATATCCGACATTTGGCGCGCCAGGTAGGGGTGCACCATAGCTTCCCTTCCATCAGTTCGTCGCTCTGTCGCTCCGTCGTCTCGATGGCGGACGCTCGCCATGCTCGAGCTGAGCGTGGGGCTTCCCTCACCGCCCGCGTTGCTCAGACGGCTCCCGTCGGCGAGCCACCTCGTCATTCCCTGTCTCCTGCCGCCAACGCTACCACCGGCCTGGTGGGGAACGAGCAGCAGGCGTCCTTGCTGCATCCTTCGGTACGGCAGGATGGCCACACCGCTACTCCATCACTGACCCCGGCCGGTTCTTCGTCTCACGCACGCCGCGCTCCCATGGAGGCGCGGGCCGCACTCCTCACCGCAAACGAACTCCTGCGCTACCGCCCAGTCGACGACCTCTACGAGGAGTGGCTCGACCGCGTTGCCGAGCTCGTTCGTGCCGCAGGGGGCTCCCCACCGCCGTCCCTCTCTCTACCTCACCCTCAGCCAGCCACGGGCGACGAGGCCCATGGTGCGCCTCCACCACCTCTGCCCCAAGACGGTGCCTTGGCACCAAGGCGCGCGGCCCCGCGGCGTGATCCGCCACGCCCGGTGCCCGCGCGTGAAGAAAGAAGCTGCCAAGAAATCCCTCGGCCGCGAGAAGCTGCACCCGCGCTTCCCGCGCCGCCTCGTCAAGACCGCGCACCGCCCGCAGAGGCGCCGCGCCGACCTCATCAAGACCAAGCTCCACCTCCGAAGCGGGCCCCAGCAACCATGGCTGGCTGTCGCGCCTTCGCCCCCGAGCTGCGTAGCGTCGCCTGGCCAGGCAAGTTCAAGCCGGATCTGCCTCCTCGCTACGATGGCACCACCGACCCCGTGGAGTTCCTGCAGCTCTATGAGCTGAGCATCGAAGCGGCCAACGGCGATGAGAAAGTTATGGCGAACTGGTTTCCCATGGCTCTCAAGCATGGGGCCCGCCTCGCTCCTCGAACTCGCAGACAGCTCAATCTCCTCCGGCGAGATGCGCGACCGCTTGCCGCCAACTTCCGAGCACTTCGCGATCACTGTCGGCCGCGGGCGACCTGCGCCGCATCAAGCAACAACCAGGAGAGACCCTCCAGAAGTACATCCAGCGCTTCAACAATAGTCGCCTCAAGATCCCCAAGGTCACAGATGAGGCCATCATCTCCGCGTTCTCCGATGGCGTCCGTGACGTCAAGATGAAGGAAGAGCTTGCTATCCATGAGGAGTTGTGCACGTCTCAGGAGTTGTTCAACCTAGCGACCAAGTGCGCAAGAGCTGAGGAGGGGCGCCTCTCCCTCCTCGAGCTGCTAGCTGCGGGCACAGAGGAGAAAAAGGCCAAGGCCAAGGACGTGAAGCGCAAGGAAGCAGCAGTGCTAGCAGCGGAGCCCGACACCAAGCGGGGCAGAGATCAGCCCGAGTCATCCAAGAACAGCCGACCGTTCTGCGCCTTCCACAACCTGAACACCCACAACACCAGCGACTATCAAGAGCTCAGAGCCATACGAGAAGGACGCTTCGGTCGACGCCCCGAGTGCAGTGACCGGGGCTAAGGCCATGGAGGAGGACGTGGAAGCGGACGCTGGGATGACCACGGCCCGCGCCAGGAATGGCGCGACAGGCCTCGTGAGGACCGCTGGCAGGACCATCCTCGCGAGGGGGCCTGGAGGGACCAGCCTCATGAGGATCGCCCCCAAAGCAATGCCGATCTTCCCCTTGTGCACCGGGGAGCCGGGTCCCTCGCGAGGGGCCTTTCCCTTCTCGGCGGCAGAGAACTTCCTTCATGGCGCCATTGGTGGCACTGCAAGCAATGGAGAGAGGAGGAAGAAGCAAGCAAGCGAGGAAGAGATGGGCGACGGGGGCTCCGCCCCCTCCCCATTTATAGCGAGAGAAGGCCAACCGGCGCCTCCCACGATCGCAGGTAATGATGGTTTTCCTTGCATGTCGCAGGGACTTGTCAAGTCGTGCAGTTGCCGAGGCAGTGTGGGGAAACGGAGACGCCCATGCGTCAACCGAGGCCGCAGGCTTTTGGGGCCTGCGGTGCTCCGTACTTGACCCTTGGCTTCGCCGCGAAGCCAAGCCCGAGCGCACCTTGGGCCCGGGGGCTACTGTCGGCGTTCTGGGAACGGGGGTCCCCAGACTTGCCTCCCTGCGGCCCATGATGTGTCTAAGCCAACATGCCGTACGGCCCATCTTCATCAACAAGGCATCCAAGACCCTCGCGAGGCGGACGACACAAGACCTCCTCAGGAGTGGCCTAGTCAGGCAGGCTCACGAGGAGCGGATATATCAAGGCGGGGCAAACCTCACGAGGCTCTCGTGACATGAGCCATGACGATCGGCACCAGGCGGGCGCCAGCGCGCGCAGCGTCCTTGTTTCCTCTTTGGTGCTAAGGAAGCAGGCGCAGGCGAAGAGTACCAAGGCATCAGCCAAAGGTTGCTGTATCGGTGCAACGAGACCAAGACTAGGAGGACGGCAAGACGGAGGTCATCGTGGAGCCCAAGACGGCGTCACCACCAGAGCCTTTCGCAGGCGAAGACCACTTTTGTCAGGATAGCTTGTACTAGCTGTCCCCCTTCAAATTTGCCCGCCGTTCTTGACTCCCTTCCCGCTCAATATTTGGGAAGAGGACCAGGGCCTATATAAGTAGAGCTAGCCACCACAGTAGGGGCATCTCATCTTAGCTTGGTCCAATCTGATCGAGAGCCTACCCCAAGCACAAGAACACGTCAACCTCAGGAGGTTGTTCTTCCCTCTATACTGTTCATCATCAGCCCAAGAGGCAATCCACCACCACCACCACACTGGAGTAGGGTATTACACCACAACGGTGGCCCGAACCAGTATAAATCTCGTGTCTTTTCTGTGGTTATGAAGTTCGCCGATTTCATTCATGAGATCTTAACAAGCTAGGGCGTAGATCGGTAGGAGGGAAAGACTTCGTGCGCACCCCAATGTTTGAACCTTAAGGGTTTGCCAGAACCCCACATCCCAAAACTCCAGTCAACTGTGCAAAATCATCTACACTTGTATGGGATGTCGGTCACATATACTAGGTGGGTTCATCATGGTGAAGCTGTGAACGTCAATGTTACTGATTATGTGGAAGCAGCAGATCACCATCTTGATCTGGCTGATGCTCAGGTGGAGGAGGAGGAGGTGATGGTGGTGGCGGAGCCAGTGAGTTTGACCAACATTGAAACAATGCTACGAAATGCTCATGCATTTCGTGAACTTTCACCTACAAAAGAAAAGCGGTGGGCACGCATGTTGAAACAATGCAATGTGGCTGTCACCCCAGGAAATAAGCTGTCAGTATTCTCAGCTATGGTCACCTTTCTTCAGGTGAAGACATCTGAGCGGATGACCAACAAATCATTCGATGCGATGTTGGCTACTTTCCGCAAATCTTTCCCAGATGCGTCTGAGCTGCCACACACCTACAGTAAAATGAAGAATTTCTTTCATGCAGTTGGAATTGGATATGACATGATCCAGGGCGCTTCTAGGCGCCGGCGCACCGGCCAAACCGTTTGGGCCGGTCGAGCCCCAACCGTTCGATGCAAGCACGTGTTGCCATCAGATTGGGCTCTCGTGCAGTTCCTTTCTTAAAAAAATGAATCTCGCGAGCACAGCGGAATAAAGGAGCAGCGGGCACCGCTATCATGGATGAGTGAGCACGACCAACTTCAAATCACCACCGGTCGCGGCCCCCCGCCGATGGTCACCGCCAGTCGCCGCCCCTCGCCGATGGTCGCCGCCGTCGCCGAAGATCGCCGCCGCCATCGCCGCTGGTGGCCAGCTCCACGCATGTAACATCGGCACCCGTGGTTGTAGCTCCAGTGGCGATGATTGCAGCTCCGATGGCGAGGGCCATAGCTCGCCATCGTGCTTGTCGCTGCTCACGCCTGATGCCGTAGCTCGTCGGTCAGATATCGCCGTAGTAACATCTCGGTCACCTGTTCCAGCAAAAACGAGTGCCCATTCCAGCAAAATCGAGCAAGGGTTGTAGAAAAAAATCCAGACGCTGGCTTGTGCAATGTAGCAAAAATGAAATACACCGGTTGTAGCAAAATCGACAACGGTTGTAGCAAATTTTGACACTGGTTTTAGCAAAAACCGATGATTACCATGGTGGCCGGCGAGCCCTGGATGCAGCACCGCAGGCCGTCGTCTCCATCCCCGGCAATGTTGGATGTAGCTTTTTGCTGCCCCGGTTCCAGCAAAAAAAGCTCCAATGGTTGTAGCAAAAAAATACCAGCTTCAGCAAAAATATGCGTTGGTTCCATCAAAAGCAAATTTAGCAGGGAAAAGCTCCAGGGTCGATTGTAGCAAAGAAATCAAGCTACTTCCAGCAAAATAACATGTCGGTTCTAGCAAAAACACAAAGCCGGTGCCGGTTCCAGCTCCTTGCCATGTTGGTTCCCAGCATGCGGCCGTGGTGACCGCGGTCGCAACATCCACGTCGTCCTGTTCCAGCTCATGCTGAACACGGTTGCAGCACACCTGTTGGCGTGGTGACGCCGTGGAAGCACGGCACCTCGTTGGTTGTAGCACGATGGCTTCACCGATTCCGGCATGCCACAGGACGTCGACGTTCGCGTTGCCAAAGGCCTCTAGGTAGCAGCGGCGGTGCTACGCCCCTGATTGGAAGCAGGTTGGTGCTGTGGGGGAGGGGATGGGGTCGCGCTTGAGAGGCGATGGAAAAGGTGGAGCTCATCCATGGCTATTGAGCGCAGGAGGTAGGTGGGGATGGAGTAGAGGACAAAGAGGGCTAAGCGGATGGAGTAGAAGATGCGTGAAAGGATAAGATGTAAAGGGGGATCGGGAGAAAAAGGAGTCTTGATGGTGGGGATGGGCCCAGTCACGCATGTGGCTGACGCTGTGCAAGCGAGCGACCGGCGCAATGGTTCGGTCGGCGTGCCGTTCCTAAACGTTTCCCTATAATCCATGTTTGTAAGAATAATTGTGTTCTGTTCCGGAAGGATTATGACAACTTGAGTGAATGCCCAAAATGCAAATCATCAATATGGAAAGATGGCGATGCAGTGAAGAGGATTCCTCATAATGTTCTGAGACACTTTCCAATTATACCAAGATTGCAGAGGTTGTTTCATGATGCTGAAACAAGAGAGGATGTACTATGGCATTCTAGGAACCAGGGGTACAGAGATCAGAATGTAATGAGCCATCCATCTCATGGTATTGACTGGAAAAGCTTCAATTAGAAACACAAAAAGTTTGTTGCTGACCTGAGAAACATTAAACTTGGCTTAGCTTCAGATGGATTTAACCCATTTGGCCACCAGAGCACCACATATAGCATGTGGCCAGTTCTTGTTATCCCTTACAACATGCCTCCAAATGTCTGCACCAAAGAATTAAACTACATGATGGCCTTGCTCATCCCAGGTCCAAAAAGTCCTAAAAAGGATTTTGATTTATTCATGGAGCCTCTTGTGGAGGAACTTCAACAACTATGGAGGGGTGTTCTCACTCGAGACCTATATAGCAGCCCACCAGCTGATTTCTTTCTGCGTGCTATTATAATTTGGTGCATCCATGATTATCCGGCTTTGGGCACTATGTCAGGGCGAACGACACATGGTTACAATGCATGTGTTCGCTGTGACAGGAATCCGCTGTCATACGCAATACTTAGCAAGATCTGTTACATTGGACACCACTGTTTCCTTGCCTAGGACAAGCTGTGTCCTACAAAGTACCGAAGATATGTGTTCAATGCAAAGCATGAAAACCGTGATGCGCCAAAGAGGCTCGCCGCCGATGAGTTGCAAGTGGAATTAGAGAAGGTCAGGCATATTACACTAGGAAACCCTCCTGATAATGGTAGCGGGAAAAGGAAGCGTGGTAGGGCAAAAGAGAGATTATTGTTTACCCGCAGGTCCACTTTGTGGGACTTGGAGTATTGGAAAGATTTGGATCTGCAACATAATCTTGATGTGATGCACATCGAGAAAAATATATGTGACAGCATTATCGGCACACTTCTTAATATTGAAGGCAAGATGAAAAATACCTTAAAATCTAGGATTGATTTGACACAGCTGGGTATCATATCCAATTTGCAAGTGAAAGATGATGGTGCATCATGGGATATGGCACCAGTTGTGTACGTCTTGGACAAGGTAAAAAGAAAAGAATTATGCGAGGTCCTATCACGTGTGAGATTCCCACATGGATTTGCTTCCAACCCTAAAAGGAGAGTCAGTGCAAATGGAAACAAGGTACAAGGGTTGAAAACTCATGACTGCCACGTCCTACTTCAAAGGGTTTTACCTGTTATCCTTAGACGATTGGGCCGCCCTGACTTATACAAAGTAGTTGCAGAGTTGGGACAATTCTTCAGGTGTCGGTGTACTAGAGTAGGGGTACCCTAGTATCCCGTACTGCACGGACAAGATTCTGACACCAGGCAGGGTTTGCCTCGTCACCGCCAAGATCCTCCGTGGCTCCTTTGGAGCCATTCAAGAACAAAGTATTTGATTAAGAAGACAAGGCCCTGCAAGAGGAGCTTGTCGGGAAGGCCACCTGTGCATGCAGAAGACAAGGCCCCGCAAGAGGAGCTTGCTGAAGGCCCGGAGTGCGACAAACCTCCGGACGCCGACAAGGATTCGTCAAGGCAAGGCGCTGCCGCGGCAAGCAACCTCTCTCCATCTCCGCTCCAGCTCATCCAGCAACGTGTCGCCATGGGACCATTCCATGCGCGGCGTGTCGAGAGAGGCTGTGCAGCCAGCCGGAGAGCAGCGATAAGCGGCACTGACAAGCTTGCCATCGTGGCGAGCGGTGGCGCACCTGACGGTCTCTGTTGCACTGTTCGGGCGACACTGACGGGCATTTATTGCTTTTGTCCCTTGCCGTCAGAGTTAGGTATTTTGCACTGTACACTGTTTGAGTAGGTGTACCAACTCCTGTTTTTACATTTGTACCCCCGCCTATGTTGCCACCTGTCGGAGACCCCTTGAGCATATAAAAGGAGGCCCATGCGCAACGTAGAGGGGTTCGAAGTTTCGGTTCATTCGACTCACTAGAGACCGGATACACTCACGCTTAGGTTTTGTAGCTCGCATCGCTCCCTAGCAAGAACACAATACATCAAACAAGCAGCAGTAGGAGTTTTATCTCTCCGAGAGCTCCGGTTGGGTAAACTGCTCGTGTGCCTCGCCTCGATCCGCTCTTCAGGCGATCTCCGCCTCCGAACCACAAAGGGGCCTGGTCCGCCGCCCCATAGGAGTTCGTGGGTACGATCAGCCTCCCGACATCTTTGGCGCGCTGTAGGGGCGTTGAGGCCGTGTGAATCTGATCCGGCGTTCACACGAGCAGCGTCCTCAACATCTTCCCCAACATGCCACCGAAGAAGAAGGCTTGGCGGCAGCAGAGCCGCGTCTGGCTGCACTCCACCCTCACCGCAGCAAACGGGTGGTGGGGCAGACGCCGATGGAGGAACGGGCGCCGACGAAGGTGTTCGCGACGTTGCCAAGTCCAAGGACAAGGCCCGCAAACCTCGGCGTCCGCGCACCCCTGCGCCCATCTCAGAGACGCTGACCAACAACGCCATGGCGTTCACAATGCCATACGCTCGTTGGATCGAGACCCTCAAGACCAGCATGCGCGCCAACATGCCGGCACGAGTGAGATACGGTCGCTCGACGGGTGCTGCTCCTTCTAACGTAGTTAGAAGTCCGAGCATATCCGCTCCTCGCACCGCTCGCCAATGCCACCCACTACTCCAGCAGAAGCTCTGGCGAGAGCTCACCGCTCCTCGACTACCTCCAACGGCCGACAAGGTCGACGAGTGGAGGGCCACTATCGAGCCTCATCGGCTTTGCCAACGGCGACGCTCCGCGGCAACCAACGCCATCATTGCCGCGGCGAGACGACAAGGCACGAGCCGGTGGCGACGAGACTGTCGGAGGTGCAACCACCACGCACTCTCCGCCACGAAGGCCAAGATCGCCGACTCACCGGATCCACCTCGACAGCGACTCCACCGCGTCGTCGAATCCGCGAGCTCGCCGCGATCAGCGCCAAGTTCTTCATGAGCGACAACAAGAGGACGCTCGAACTCGCATCGAGCGCCGGAGAGAAGCGCGACGTCAGTCCGACAAGCGCGATGGGCCTTCTGTTGACATGCGCGCGCCGGAGGAGCCAGGCGACTTGCCGTACGCGGTAGGTTGCCCTGCGTTCACTCGTGAGCTGCGGCAAGTCCAAAGGCCCAGCCGTAAAAACTTCAAACCAGACGCGCGGAGAAGTATGATGGCAGGACACATCCGTCGGAGTTCCTCGGATCTACACCATCGCGTGCAGGCTGCGGGAGGACGGGACGACAAGATCCTCGCCAACTACTTCCCGCCGTGCTCAAGCCCAACGTCCGATCTTGGCTCATGCACTTGCCGGACAGCTCCATATCCTCTTGGGCAGATCTGTGCCATCGGTTTGTTGGCGCCTTCACGGGTGGCCACAAACCTCATGGCTAAGAGAGTGACCTTCATCTGCCGCCTGAAGGAAGGAGAGTCCTGCGCCAAGTTCATTCAGGATTTAGCCGTGTGCACTATAACATCCCTGCACGTCCACCCTGCCGCGGTGATCGCTGCGTTCCATCATAATGTGCGGAACCGCAGGATGAGGGAGGAGATGGCGATGTGCAAAGTCAAGGACGTCGATGAGCTGTACGCCTTGGCCGACAAGTGTGCGTCTTTGAGGAAGGGAGGAGACTCCTGTGAAAGAATGCGGAAGCAGGATCTCGACAAGGAGGAGGCCGCCTGCCGTCGAGAGAAGGGCCGTGGCGAGGCAACAGGAAGAAGAAAAGTAGAGAAGTGCTAGCTGTTGAGCAGTCCGGCAACGGAGGCGGCGACAAGAACGCCAAGGCTGGTGGCTCCGGCAAGGAGGTTGCCGCAGACGCCAACCACCAGCCGGTGGCGGCCGACAAGCAGGGCGGCTCGAAGCGATCTTGCAAGATCCACCGCACCAAGGGCCACGACCTCCAGAGCTGCAAGAAGGTCGAGCAGCTTGTCGAACAGCAGAGAGCTGAGTACGAGCGGCGCGACAAGGAGAAGGCCCAGGAAGGTGCTGGGGAGCAAGCAAGAAACGTCCGGCCGGGAGGACGCCGGCAAGGCCAAGCAGCAAGGAGACAGACCTCCCGCTGCCGCGACAAGGATGAAGATGATGACGACGACGAAGATATGGAAGACGGCGACGCTGATGAGCAGGAGTTTCAGAAAGCCACAGAGGTCCTCTGCGTTGACGGAGGTAAGCTTCGCATACCTCCCACCGCCAACTCAAGAAATGGATGCGGGAGGTCAATACAATGGAACCATCCAGCAGAGTCACGCAAGCCTCTGAAGTGGTCCAAGACGCCTATCATTTTTGGTATTGAGGACCACCCCGATCGCATAATCGCGGTCGGGTGCTTGCCGATGTTGGTCTCACCAACCATCCGCAACCTCAAGGTCACCAAAATGCTAGTTGACGGCGGGCCGCTTGAATCTGATCTCCTCCGCGGTGCTCCGAAGCTTCAAATCCTCGACGGCGAAGCTCGAAGAGACCGGCACCTTCCAAGGAATCAATCCGGGAAGGAGCAAGCCGAAGGGAAGATTACGCCAGTGTGTAACATTTGGCGTGAGCTGAACTTTAGGATTGAGAGGGTCACATTCGACGTTGCCGATTTCCCATTGCCTTACAATGGGATACTTGGCCGTCCAGCACTAGCCAAGTTCATGGCAGCCTCTCACTACGCCTACAACTTACTCAAGATGCCAGGCCCGATAAGCGTCATCTTTGTCCATGGCGACAAGAAGGATGCCCTTATCTCATGCCGACAAGATCTACCGGATGCGGCCGCGACAGATTGCCAAACACTTGCCGCCAAGCTCCCGGGGAAGAAGACAAAGTCCAAGTCCCAAGAAGAACTCCGATGCTTACTCGGCAAGCGCACCTCTTCGGAGTGCTGCGCTACCGTCGAGGACGCACCATCGAGCTCCACCGGCAAGTGCAAGAAGATGGTGGCTCCGCCGAAGACCAAGAAGGTGCCCGCCAAGGAGGACGGCACTGGTGGTACCTTTACCATCAGTGCCTCTCTCGACCCTAAATAGGAAGGCGCGCTCGTTGCTTTCCTGCGGGCGAATGTCGACGTGTTTGCATGGCAACCGTCTGACATCCCCGGTGTTCAGGAAAGTGATTGAGCACCGCCGCCGTTTGTCCTCATGCGCGCTCGTCGTCAAGCAAAAAGTCGAGGAAGCAAGCGTGGAGCGCCAAGAATTCATAGCGTAAGAGATCAAGAAACCGGAAGCGGCAGGCCTTGTCGAGGAGTGCTCCGGCCCTACGTGGTTGGCCAATCCTGTAGTCGTGCGCAAAGCAAATGGAAAATGGAGACTTTGTATTGACTTCACAGATGTTAATAAAGCTTGTCCCAAAGATCCATTTCCCTTGCCGCGCATTGACCAGATTGTTGACTCCACGGCTGGATGTGATTTGCTTTCGTTTCTTGATGCATACTCGAGATACCATCAGATCTTCATGGCTGAAGAAGATGAGGAGAAGACCGCATTCATTACACCATGTGGCACATATCGTTTCATACGGATGCCTTTCGGTTTGAAGAATGCTGGTTCAACATTTGCAAGGGTAGTCCATGACGCTTTTGAGCCGCAAATGCACGTAAATGTAGAAGCCTACATGGATGACATAGTGGTCAAAACCAAGGACAAAGCAACTCTCGTTCAAGATTTGGGCGAGACCTTTGCAAATCTGCGCAAGATCAACCTCAAGCTCAACCCCGAGAAGTGCGTGTTTGGAGTCCCTTCCGCAAGCTTCTCGGGTTCTTCGTGGTCTCAACGAGGGATTGAAGCTAATCCCGACAAGATCAAGGCCATTGAGCAGATTGAAGCACCAAAGCGCGTCAAGGATGTACGAAGACTTGTCGGTTGCGTAGTTGCTCTCAAAGAAGTTTATTTCTAGGTTCTGCTGAGCGCCTCGCCATTTTTCAAGATTTTGAAAAAGGCAGGTCCAATGAAATGGACTCGAAGCGGAGGCTGCGCCTGCAGGACTTGAAGAGATACCTGTCCTCCACTCCAACACTTGTCGCACCTAAGCCACAAGAGAAGTTGCTTATATATAGCAGCAACCAATCAAGTGGTTAGTGCTGCGTTAGTAGCGGAGAGGGAGGCGGATGACGAGCCAACAACCACGGCAAGCACATCCAGCAACAAGCAGGGGGCTTCGCCGACAAGCTCTGGTCCCGACAAGGACGAATCTGCGCAGACACATGACCAGATGCAGAAAAGGATGGTGCAGTCCCAGTCTAGTTTGTCGGGCCTTCCCTCTGCAGGGGCTAGATCAAGAGTACTACTGGTGTGCAGAAATTGCTTTTCGGCCTCCTCATGGCCTCGAGAAAGCTGCGCCATTACTTCCAAGCACATGAGATCACAGTTGTCACCGCTTTCGCTTTCAAGAGGATACTGCAGAATCCGAAGCAACGGGCGTGATTGTTGAGTGGGCATTGAACTGTCGCTTTGGTCTCAAGTTTGAAAGCACATCAACTATCCAAAGCGAGTGTTGGCAGAATTCATAGCAGAATGGACGCCAACGCCGGATGAAGAGATTCTCGAGACGAGCATTCCCATCAAAGAAGCAAGCAAAGAGTGGCTGATGTACTTTGATGGTGCCTTCTCCGCAAAGGCGCGGTGCGGCGTCTTGCTTATTGCACCCACCGGAGAGCACCTCAAGCACGTAGTCCAGATGCACTTTCCCAAGGAGCAAGCAACAAACAATACTTCGAGTATGAAGGTTTGCTTGCCGGTCTCGTGGATCGCAGTGGACCTTGGGATCAAAAAGCTTATTGTCGGGTGACTCGCAACTTGTCGTCCGCCAAGTGAACAAAGATTACCAAAGTCCGTTGATGGAAGCCTCGTTGATGAAGTGAGGAAGCTAGAAGAGCACTTTGACGGCCTGCAAATGGAACATGTTCCAAGAGCTCGTAATGATATTGCCGACGGCTGTCAAAGTCGCCGCACTTAAGTTGCCTGTGGAACCAGGGATTTTCGTGCTCAAGCTGACTCAACCAACCGTAACACCATCAACTGGACAAAGCAAGAAGAGGAAGTTGATCTCTGGTGACTACTTTCCGGCAGAGCTCCCCGAGGCCGTCGTCGCGAAGGTCCCCAAGATCAACACCAACAGTGCTGAGGGGCAGTCTGCTCCGACAAGCCTCAGGGTTTGTTTCGTTGAAGCAGACGCTTCCGACAAGTTTTGCTCCGGCAAGCTTGCCGGGGAGCGTCAAGCTCGGCGAGCCACGAGTTCTTGCCGTAGAAGCCGATGCTCCTGCAGCAGAGATGTGCCTTTGGTCCTTGTTGTCGAGCCAAGAAGCTCCAAAGCATGGGCACAAAGAGATTGTCCATTCCCTTCGCATGGGAACTTCCGAAGAGCAAGAAGAAGCGGAAAGAGTAGCCCGGCAATCGGTATGTACCAGCTTTGTCGACAACATACTGCATGTAAGAAGACTCAACGGTGTGAAGTTGAAGTGTATTCCTGGGGAAGATGGATGTAAGGCTGGCGAGAGATACACGGAGGCATATGTGGTCACCACATTGGCGCCAAGAGCACTTGCCGGCAAAGCTTTCCGGCAAGGCTTCTTCTCGCCGACAGCCCTCCGTGATGCAACTGCACAAGTAACCAAGTGTGAAGCGTGCAGTTCCATTCCAAACAGATACACCAGCCAGCTCAAGCTCTCCGTGACGATCCCTTTATCCCGCCATTTTCGGTCTGGGGCTCGACATCCTCGGCCCCTTCCCCGAAGTTGCCGGGGCTTTGAGTACTTGTACGTCGCCATCGACAAGTTCACAAAGTGGCGGAAGTGGAAGCAATGAGGAAGGTGACGGCACGATCGGCGATCAAGTTCTTCAGTCGATTGTTTGCCGTTTCGAATCCCTAACAGGATCATCACCGACAACGGCACACAATTTACGAAGTCGCACCTTCATGCAAGACGTCCAAGATCTTGGCGCCAAGGTGCTTTGCTTCTGTTGCTCACCCGAGAAGCAACGGTCAAGCAGAGAGGGCAAATGCTGAAGTGCTGCGCGGGCTCAAGACCAGGACTTTCGACGGGCTGCACAAGTGCGGAAGAAACTGGATCGAGGAGCTGCCGGTGGTCTTTGGTCGATCAGGACGACGCCAAATCGAGCCACCGGCCAGACACCCTTTGCTCTAGTCTATGAAGCGAGTCAGTTCTCCCCACGGAACTTCGTATACGGATCGCCTCGAGTGCTCGCTTATGATGAGCTTGAGCAAGAGCAGCTGCGACAAGATGACGCGCTGCTCCTTGAGGAGGATCGTCTTCAGGCCGCTGTGCGAGCTGCTCGCTACCAGCAAGCTTTGCGTCGCTACCATAGCCGCAGAGTTAGTGCCAGAAGTCTCGAGGAAGGTGACCTTGTTCTTCGGCGCATTCATTCCGCCAAGAATTCAAACAAGTTGACGCTTGAAGTGGGAAGGCCCTTATCGGGTGAAACGAGTCACTAGGCACGGCGCTGTCCGCTTTGAGACCGAAGATGGCATCCCGGTGAGCAACTTCTGGAACATTGAGCATCTTCGTAAGTTTTACACATAGGGCGCGGTTTGCGGAACCCGTTCCGGCAACCACCTTTTGTACAAGTCTTGCCGCAGTTGCATGTAATCCTTTGTACAAAGCCAGGCGCAGACACCGTGCATCAGTAAAGCTCATGTGTTGCACACAACTTGTCAAATTCATGCTTTCACCATTTTATTGCATGTTTTGGCTAACACTTTGTGCAGCAACCACACCCGGTAAGCAAAATCGAGCCGCTAGGCTCCATAACTTTATTTCCTCTTCTTTCTCTTTTCTCAAAGAAAGGAAGGCTCCCTCGCGCACAAGTTAACCAGGGGGGAAGGAGGAGATAATACTATGGACCAGGCACCGATCGAGGAAGTTTCGCCTCATCGGGAAGCAAGAGATGTAAAAGCTAAGTTGCCAAAGTTTGAGCAATCAATTTTTAAATTTTAAGTTATCTTCCTCGGACGATAGTACTTTGTATGGAAAACACATGCAGAGGAACCAACTTGCAGGCTAGTCGCCCTTACTTTGTTTCGAGTCCGCTCAACAACTTAAGTGAGCTGCGGTTAGTCGCGACAAGGTTGCTTGTCGGAGGCGGCACCGCCAAAGAAGTTGCCGACGTTCGCACTCAACGCGCAAAAGGTGCCCGCACCGACAAGTCCCCCAAATGCGTAAGCAGAAACATACAAAGGAAGGAATCAAGTAGAGGAAATAACGTTGCATTGATCGCCTAAGATAGAATATATTACAAAATAACTTGTCGCTGATCTAACAAAGTGTTCTAAACATGATCAGCAGCGACAAGGGAAAGATAAAATTGGCGGCCTAGTCTACGCGGTCGCCATCAATCCGCTTGATCTTGTTCACCTTGTCCACAATGGGTGCGACAAGGGCTTTGAGCTCCTCCACGTTGGCATCTGGCGGCAAGGATCTGAGGGCGGCGTTAAGGTTGAGGCCCGGATTGCGGAAGGCCACCTTTATCAACACCTTCTCGAGGGCTCCTGCACAGATCCGGGCGTGATTCCTCGGCCACCGCTTTGGGACCTCTTCCCGAGTCGCTGGAGACCCGTCACCACGCCTTTGAAGAATAAACTGAGTTTGGCGCTGGGTTGGAGATGCTCGTCGGAGGAGTATGCAAGGTCCGCCATCCCCAGCTCCATCAGCTCGTTGTGGATGTCGGCGGCGGTGTCCACAAGACCTTCAGTCCAGTGCTCCACGCTCTCCCTCAAGGTGCTCTGGTTGGAGGCAGCATTCGCTAGCAGCTCCTCCTTGGCCTTGATCGTCTCCAACAAGCCCACCTCCCGCTCTCTGGCGCCGTCCAACGCTTATGCGTCGAGTGGTCAGCTTCAGCTCAAGATCCGCCTTGGAATCCTTGGCGGCGTCGAGCTCCTTGCCCCTATCAGCGAGACGACTCTGCAGCTCGCCAAGAGTGTAGGTGTCCTTCTCGCGCTCATGCTTAAGCGCGGCAAGCTCTTCGCCGCTCTTCTTGAGGCTGGCCTCCAGTTGTGCCACCTTCACCTTCAGCTCATCCTTGGCGGCCTCGGCGGCTGCGGCAGCATCCTTCGCTTCCTGAAGCGCCCCGCCAAGTGACTCCTCGCGCGCGGCAAGGTCTTCTTCGTGGCTGTCCAGGTTGACCTTCCGCTCGCCCGGCTTCGCTTTCTGCGGAGAGCTTCTCGGCAGCCAGCCGCTGCTCCTCCTCGGTGCGGCCTTCTCAAGGATGAAGGTCGTCGCGCTCTGCAAGTTGCCTCCAGCGCTTCGCTACGTCGCGGAGAGCTTCTTGGTTGGCGCTCCGAGCTCTTTCTGCGCTTCTCCATGTCCGCTCCTGCCCTCGCGACAAGTGCTTCCCGGGACTCCAACTTGGCTTGCATGCGGTAGAGCGAACAGCAGCTTCTTCAACAGCTGCTCCTCCTCGGACTTCGCCACTGCTGCTTGGCGCGTCCACCAGCGTCGGCCAGCAGAGGCGAGTAGCTCGCCGTCAAGGTCTCTCCTCGACCGGCGCCACAGGCTCGGTTCCCGGGGAGTTTGATGAAGACGCCCTCGCCCGGCCTTGGTAGGCGCCGGGCTGGGGCTCCTCGAACTGGCAGCTACTGGCGGGGAAGTCATTTGTCGGTGTGGCGCTGGCGCTCCTGCGGCCTCGGGGCCGTCGGTCACGATCGCCCGACCCTCGCCCGGCTTCTGCGTCGGCAGCCTCGGTGGCCTTCTCGCCAACAGGCTCGTCGACGACGGCCTCTTCTTCCACGGCAACGACCTCTTCTTCCTCGACGGCGGCCTCATCGGTGTTGCCGCGCGCTTCCTCCTTGCCGGCGACCTCAACCTCCATCGGCTCTGCGTCAGACGAAGAAAGAGCAGTCAAGAAGATGTTCAAAAAAAGAAACAAAAGAAAGCAAGCCCAAGGGAAATTTTTCGTAAGGCGATTACCCTTGCAACGGGATCCGCAGCCATGGCCTCGACCACTTTGGAGGGTCACTGGCGCTGTCCCTTGCCGGGTAGCCTCCCTTGCCGGAGTGGCCTCCTTGTCGGAGGGCGCCCCTTGCCGGAGATTCCTCCCTTGGCGGCGTAGTGGCAGCAGACAGGATTTCGGGCGGCTTCCGAGCCCTCCCGATGAGGCTGCTCTGCTCCTACACAAGCAAACAATCGATATCAACGAAGAAGGGCACCCCTGCACACCTAATAGTAAGGAGAAAACTGCACACTTACTCTGGGGCTGTCTTTGGGGCTGCTCTGAGGAAGAGTTGCAGGGTCCGGCAAGGGGGTCTCGGACGCGTCCCCTGTTGCCACGGGAGAATCGTCCTCAACGACGACCGTCGGGATCTTGGCCCTCTTCGACGCTCTCTGGGCCAACGTCCTGAAAAGGAAAGAGTCCAGAACAAAGCAAATCAGATTCAAGATGAAGCAATAAAATTGAAGAAATACAAGCACAATCTCAAGAGCTTACTCTTCGCCTTCCTCCTCGGAGCTGGCGGAGAAGTCAAACTCCGGCTCGCCTCCGGTGCGACGAGGCGGGAGTGGGCTCTCTTGGCCGCTGGCGGGGCGCCGGCGGTGGCTCGAGAAGATCCCGCCCAGCTTGTTGCGGCAGTGTGAGGCGCTCCTCAGCAACCTCGCTTGTCATGTAGAGCGCGTCGCTTGGCGCTGCTTGTGGGCGGTCTGTCGCCCCGGCTCGTCTCCGGCCTTGCGGAGACGCCTCTTCGGCGGAGCCGGGGGCTCCGCTGGCGGCAAGTCGCTGGGTGGTGGAGAAGAAGCGCCCTCGGCGGGTCCACTCGACCCGGCCTCGGGCTCGACAAGCTCGTCCTCGCCGGCGATCTCCCCTCGCTCGGCAAGGCTTGCCGCCTTCGCAGCGTCCGCCTCCTCCACGGTATACCCGAAGGCTCCAGCGGCAGCGGCTGCTGCCGCCTCCTCCACCCTGGTGGCAATCCGCGCCATCTCCTCGTCGGTGGTGTCGCGGGTGAGCCTTTTCTGCTTGTCGGAGCGGATCGGCACTTCTTCCAAGTCGTCGAAGAACTGTTGCACGACCTCGTCGGGGGGCTCCTACCAGGTTGGAACGATCCCATGGGGAATCGCTGGCGGCATCATGGCGCGGATGCGGTCGGCGCCGAAGTTGTTGCACAATGGGACGACCCCTCGGCAACCTAAACCACTCGGGGTGATCGGGTCGTTCTTGAACAGCTCGAGCAGCATCGCATCCAACTCCAAGACGGTGAAATTCCAGTTCAGGCCAGGCGCAACCTCATGATGTCTCGCCAGATTTTGGAACTCCCAAGCAGGCCTCCTCCTCTCCCTGCAAGGGAGCGTCGCGGCGAAGGAAATCTGCGCCAACTGCGCCTACGGTTAGTCCGACAAGCCTGAGGCGCAAAATCCGGGTCACAGCTATCTTCAGCTTCGCATCCTCCGACGCCAAGTTACTCCAATCTCTGCCGCGCACTATTGGGGTTTGGCGCAAAGTGATCGAAGGGCTGCAGGTTCTCCTCTACGACCCAACACCAATTGGCTCTCCACTCCTCCCACTTGTTGCGAAACTCTCCTTCCAGGTAGGCTTCTTTCTTGCCGATCCTGGAGACCCAAGCTATCCCTCCGGCAAGTGGCTCTCCTCTCTCAACGCGGGGCACGAAGAAATGGCGGAAGAGTGCCACATTTGGGTGGACTCCGACAAAGTTTTCGCAAAGGTGCGCGAAAAATGCCATGGTCAAGACGGTGTTGGGGGTGAAATCAAGGAGGCGGAGGCCGAATGTGTTCATGATGTCGCAGAAGAACTCGGAAAAGGGCGGGCAAAGCCCGCAATAGAAGAAAAGGGCGAAAAAGGGGTACCCAGTTGGGGCCAAATCAGAGGCGGAGGCGGGGAGTACCTTCGTGCGCGGATGCGCACGCGTCTCCGTCGACCAAAAGAGGTAGAAGACATCCCGCAGCTCCCTTGCGCCGAGCTGGGGGGGGGGGGAGATGGCCCGCTCCTTGCGCAACGCCGCGAGCCGCTGCGCTTGACCGACTTGACGCCCTTCTCCTTGTCGGCTTTGAGCCATGGCGAGGGCGGCGGAGGAGGCCGACGGCGGTGGGCGTGCTTGTGGCGAAGAAGGGCGGGCGCTGCTCTTCGCACTGGAGAAGAATGGGGGAGCGGCGGTGGTTTTCTTGACAAGACAGCAATGGCGGAGTGGACGGCCTGCCCCTATTTCCCCCGCTTATAAAGAGGGGGAGGGGGCGGACGTTCCGCTTTTCCTAATAAAGAAACCCCCACGACCACGCCCACGATCTCTCGCACGACGCCACGTTCGGTGCGTGCCGTTAGTGGGGGTCGTGGTGGGTCCGGGCGAAGTTGCGGCGTGGTCGAGGCCGCGTGTGGTAATCGCCTTTATTTTGGGCCTGGCCCGACAGCGCTTCGGCACCGTGTACGGCCCAGGCCGGGGCTCTGTCGGTGTACTAGAGTAGGGGTACCCTAGTATCCCGTACTCGTGCCGCAGACGATTCTGACACCAGCGGCAGGTTTGCCTCGTCACCGCTAAGATCCTCCGTGGCTCCTTTGGAGCCATTCAAGAACAAAGTATTTGATTAAGAAGACAAGGCCCCGGCAAGAGGAGCTTGTCGGAAGGCCACCTGTGCATGCAGAAGACAAGGCCCCGGCAAGAGGAGCTTGCGGGAAGGCCAGGCGCGACAAGCCTCCGGACGCGACAAGGATTCGGCGGCAAGCAACCTCTCTCCATCTCCGCTCTAGCTCATCCAAAGAACGTGTCGCCATGGGACCATTCCATGCGCGGCGTGTCGAGAGGCTGTGCAGCCAGCGGAGAGCAGCGATAAGCGCGGCCGACAAGCTTGCCATCGTGGCGGCGGTGGCGCACTGACGGTCTCTGTTGCACTTTGTTGCGACACCGACGGGCATTTATTGCTTTTGTCCCTTGCCGTCGAGTTAGGTATTTTGCATCGCATAATCGCTCGAGTAGGTGTACCAACTCCTGTTTTTACATTTGTACCCTCGCCTATGTTGCCACCTGTCGGAGACCCCTTGAGCATATAAAAGGAAGCCCATGCGCAACGTAGAGGGGTTCGAGGTTCGGTTCATTCGACTCACTAGAGACCAGATACGCTCACGCTAGGTATTGTA
Organism: Aegilops bicornis; assembly: GCA_021605145.1. Taxonomy (NCBI): domain Eukaryota; kingdom Viridiplantae; phylum Streptophyta; class Magnoliopsida; order Poales; family Poaceae; genus Aegilops; species Aegilops bicornis. The sequence continues at coordinate 414,522,098 of CM038674.1, forward strand.
GCTCACATCGAACCCTAGCAAGAACACAATACATCAAACAAGCAGCAGTAGGAGTTTTATCTCTCCGGAGAGCTCCGGAGCTGGGTAAACTGCTCGTGTGCCTCGCCTCGATCCGCTCTTCGTGCGATCTCCGGCCCCCTCCGAACCACAAAGGGGCCTGGTCCGCCGGCCCCATAGGTGTTCGTGGGTACGATCAGCCTCCCTGACATCAGGGAACTCTGCAGTAGAAATATCAGGATAGATGCTTTGGAGCATCTTAGAGACAAGATACCAACTATCCTATGCGACCTTGAGAATATATATCCTCCAGCCTTCTTTGATGTGATGGTGCATTTGGCTATTCATCTACCTGATGAGGCACTACTTAGAGGTCCAAGACAAGTATGGCTGGATGTACCCTATTGAAAGGCGGCTAGGCACTTTCAAGGGCTATGTTAGGAACAGAGCTAGACCCGAGGGTTCCATTGCAAAGGCCTACATTACTACAAAAGCGTTGACATTCTGCTCAAAATACATTGAAACAGATGATGCTTACACTGCTCCTAATGTAGAAGATTCCACAGATGTTCCTAATATCTTTGAGAACCATCACATCAATGTCACTCGCGGAAAGATTGCCTGTCGGGCTGTGGCCATACGAGAGTTGATCAATAAGAAGCCAACGTTCGAGGACATTGAGGATAAGAAGGAGATGACACTAGGGGGGGATTACGATTCAGACTGATACACATGGCGAAGATGTTGACGCTGCAGCTGCTGCGGATGATAATTAGATTGCTTTTGTCGTATTTGCCTGTCAGAAGACATTTTTTATCTACTATGTGAAATTGTGTTTGCTATGACAACCAAAACCTGGTGAACTTGTTGTTTAGTATTTTGTTGTGAGAACATTGCTACCTCTTGAGCATGCTTTGGTTTTCCCTTGAAGAGGAAAGGGTGATGCAGCAAAGTAGCATAAGTATTTCCCTCAGTTTTTGAGAACCAAGGTATCAATCCAGTAGGAGATTACATGCAAGTCACCTAGTACCTGCACAAACAATCAAGAACCTTGCAACCAACGCGATAAAGGGGTTGTCAATCCCTTCATGGTCACTCGCAAAAGTGAGATCTAATAAAGATAGTAAAGTAAATGTTTTAGGTATTTTTGTTGTATAGATTGGAAAGTAAAGATTGCAAAATAAACGGCGACAGAAATTGGCAAGTTGACGGGAAACTAATATAATGTAAAATAGACCCGGGGGCCATAGGTTTCACTAGTGGCTTCTCTCATGATAGCATATATTACGGTGGGTGAACAAATTACTGCCGAACAATTGATAGAAAAGCGCATAATTATGAGAATATCTAGGCAATGATCATGAATATAGGCATCACGTCTGTGTCAAGTAGACCAAAACGATTCTGCATCTACTACTATTACTCCACACATTGACCGCTATCCAGCATGCATCTAGAGTATTAAGTTCATAAGAACAGAGTAACGCATTAGGCAAGATGACATGATGTAGAGGGATAAACTCAAGCAATATGATATAAACCCCATCTTTTTATCCTCGATGGCAACAATACAATACATGCCTTGCTGCCCCTACTGTCACTGGGAAAGGACACCGCAAGATTGAACCCAAACCTAAGCACTTCTCCCATTGCAAGAAAGATCAATCTAGTAGGCCAAACTAAACCGATAATTCGAAGAGACTTGCAAAGATATCAAATCATGCATATAAGAATTCAGAGAAGAACCAAATATTATTCATAGATAATCTTGATCATAAATCCGCAATTCATTGGATCTCGGCAAACACACCGCAAAAGAGTATTACATCGAATAGATCTCCAAGAACATCGAGGTGAACTTTGTATTGAGAACTAAAGAGAGAGAAGAAGCCATCTAGCTTATAACTATGGACCCGAAGGTCTGTGGTAAACTACTCACACATCATCGGAGAGGCTATGGTGTTGATGTAGAAGCCCTGCATGATCGATTCCCCCTCCGGCAGATCGCCGAAAAAGGCCCCAAGATGGGATCTCACGGGTACAGAAGGTTGCGGCGGTGGAAAAGTGGTTTCGTAGCTCCCCCTGATGTTTTTAGGGTATAAGAGAATATATAGGCGAAAGAAGTACGTCGGTGGAGCTCCATGGGGCCGATGAGGGTGGGGGGTGCGCCTACCCCCTGGGCGTGCCCTCCTGCCTCGTGGCCGCCTCGCGGAGTTCCAGACTTCAACTCCAAGTTTTCTGGATTGCATTTGTTCCAAGAAAGATCATCGCGAAGGTTTCATTCCGTTTCGATTCCATTTAGTATTCCTTTTCTGCAAAACACTGAAATAGGCAAAAAAACAGAAACTGGCACTGGGCCTTTGGTTAATAGGTTAGTACCAAAAATAATATAAAAGAGCATATTAAAGCCCATTAAACATCCAAAACAGATAATATAATAGCATGGAACAATCAAAAATTATTGATACGTTGGAGACGTATCAAGCATCCCCAAACTTAATTCCTGCTCGTCCTCGAGTAGGTAAATGATAAAAATAGAATTTTTGATGTGGAATGCTGCCTAACATAATTTTCAATGTAATTCTCTTTATTGTGGCATGAATGTTCAGATCCAAAAGACTCAAGATAAAAGTGCCCTTCTCTCTTTTTCTCTCATTTTTATTTGTTTTTTTATTTGGGCCTTTCTCTTTTTTTTATGGCCTCTTTTTTTCGTCCGGAGTCTCATCCCGACATGTGGGGGAATCATAGTCTCCATCATCCTTCCTCACTGGGACAATGCTCTAATAATGATGATCATCACACTTTTATTTACTTACAACTCAAGAATTACAACTCAATACTTAGAACAAAATATGACTCTATGTGAATGTCTCCGGCGGTGTACCGGGATGTGCAATGATTCAAGAGTGACATGTATGAAAAATTATGAACGGTGACTTTGCCACAAATACGATGTCAACTACATGATCATGCAAAGCAATATGACAATGATGGAGCGTGTCATAATAAAAAGAATGGTGGAAAGTTGCATGGCAATATATCTCGGAATGGCTATGGAAATGCCATAATAGGTAGGTATGGTGGTGATACGTCTCCAACGTATCTATAATTTTTGATTGCTCCATTCTATATTATCTACTGTTTTGGGCAATATTGGGCTTTATTATCCACTTTTATATTGTTTTGGGGACTAACCTATTAACGGGAGGCCCAGCCCAGATTTGCTGTTTTTTGCCTATTTCAGTGTTTCGAAGAAAAGGAATACCAAACGGAGTCGAAACGGAACGAACTCAACTGGAGAAGTTATTTTTGGAAGGAAAGCTACCGGATGGACTTGGACCCCACATCAGGAGCTAAGGGAGGTGCTCACGAGGGTGGGGGGCGCGCCCACCCCCCTAGGGCGCGCCCCCTGCCTCGTGGGGCCCCGAAAGCTCCACCGACGTACTTCCTGCACCCATATATACTCACGTACCCTAAAACTTCCAGAACGGAGATTAGATCGGGAGTTCCGCTGCCGCAAGCCTCTGTAGCCACCAAAAACCTCTCGGGACCCTGTTCCGGCACCCTATCGGAGGGGGGAACCCTCACCGGTGGCCATCTTCATCATCCCGGCGCTCTCCATGACGAGGAGGGAGTAGTTCACCCTCGGGGCTGAGGGTATGTACCAGTAGCTATGTGTTTGATCTCTCTCTCTCTCTCGTGTTCTTGATTTGGCACGATCTTGATGTATCACGAGCTCTGCTATTATAGTAGGATCTTATGCTTCTTCTCCCCCTCTTCTCTCTTGTAATGGATTGAGTTTCGCCTTTGAAGTTATCTTATCGGATTGAGTCTTTAAGGATTTGAGAACACTCGATGTATGTCTTGCCGTGTGTATCTGTGGTGACAATGGGATATCACGTGACTCACTTGATGTATGTTTTGGTGATCAACTTGCAGGTTCCGCCCATGAACCTATGCATAGGGGTTGGCACACGTTTTCGTCGTGATTCTCCGGTAGAAACTTTGGGGCACTCTTTGAGGTTCTATGTGTTGGTTTGAGTAGATGAATTGAGATTGTGTGATGCATATCGTATAATCATGCCCACGGATACTTGAGGTGACATTGGAGTATCTAGGTGACATTAGGGTTTTGGTTGATTTGTGTCTTAAGGTGTTATTCTAGTACGAACTCTAGGGCTGTTTGTGACACTTATAGGAATAGCCCAATGGATTGATTGGAAAGAATAACTTTTAGGTGGTTTCGTACCCTACCATAATCTCTTCGTTTGTTCTCCGCTATTAGTGACTTTGGAGTGACTCTTTGTTGCATGTTGAGGGATAATTATATGATCCAATTATGTTATTATTGTTGAGAGAACTTGCACTAGTGAAAGTATGAACCCTAGGCCTTGTTTCCTAGCATTGCGATACCGTTTGTGCTCACTTTTATCGCTTGCTACCTTGCTGTTTTTATATTTTCCGTTCACAAAAACCTATATCTACCATCCTTATTGCACTTGTATCACCATCTCCTCGCCGAACTAGTGCACCTATACAATCTACTATTGTATTGGGTGTGTTGGGGACACAAGAGACTCTTTGCTATTTGGTTGCAGGGTTGCTTGAGAGAGACCATCTTCATCCTACGCCTCCCACGGATTGATAAACCTTAGGTCATCCACTTGAGGGAAACTTGCTACTGTCCTACAAACCTCTGCCCTTGGAGGCCCAACAACGTCTACAAGAAGAAGGTTGTGTAGTAGACATCAAGCTCTTTTTCCGGCGCCGCTGTTTGGGAGGTTAGTGCTTGAAGGTATATCTTTAGATCTTCCAATCGAATCTTTTTGTTTCTTGTTTTAGCACTAGTTTAGTTTATAAAAGAAAACTACAAAAAAATGGAATTGAGTTTGTCTCATATGCTACATCTTTTTAATATCTTTCGTGAGTATGATGGAAAGGAAAATTGTGCCAAAGAGTTGAAGAAGAATGCATTAAAATGTTTGGCACTAAATCTTTGAATGATGAGCATGGTTGCAATGTTGTTAGTATGAACTCCTTGAATATCCATAGTACTAATGATGATTGCACTAGTTATGATAAAAATGCCTCCTATAAACATGTCAATTTTTGTGGAGTGCATTGGGTTTGTAAGTACACACCAAATAGGGAAGATAGATATTGCAAGAGGCATAAGTACTTAGAAACCAAATTGTTGCAAGAAGAGCTAGATGAATGTGCTGAAAGATTCAATATTTTTCATGCCCCTTGTGAACTTTGCAATGAACATGGTCATTTAAAGCTCCAATGCTATTTGTTTCATGATCAAGTCGTATCCAAACATTGTGATAATTTGATTACCCTTGAGCATCATAAAGAGCTTAGTCTTCTTTTGGGTATGAAGAAATGAAACGTATGACTGAGGGTATTCCAAAATTTAATCTCGATAAATTTCTTGATTTTGATCTAGAGAAGATTTATATGTATTGTGCGGTGAATTGTATTGAAAATCCTTATATTGCCAATTACATAAATAAAAGAAAACAAATAGAGGATGAAGAGACTACTAATGAAAGGGAAGAGACTTCCCAATATTCTCCTATTGTTTCTTATGATGAATCGGGTAACGAGGAGGAGCCTTCTATTAAACAAATCTCATCAATAAGGAGCTCCAAAAAGAGGATTGAACCCACGCATGATGTGGTGAAGAAGAAGAAAAGAAAAAGGAAGAGAGGTAAAAAGGTATCTCTGCCAAATAAAGTTGCTCCTATTATTGGTGTGCCTCATGAAAATGAAGATGATACACTTGATGATGATCTCGTTATGCCTATTGCTTGTTGTGATGATTATGATTGGGAAGATAATGATACTTCTTATGATCTTGAAAATCTTTTTGGCACTTGCTTGGAAGAACATAATAATTGCTATACTATCGGTGCTATCTATACTATTAATGATGAGAGTGATTATGCTTATGATACGAAAAGGCCCAATCTTGGGGAAGCTATGTTTGATGAGGATGACATATTTGAGAATATATTTGCTGCAATTAATGTTTGTCCCAAGCTTGGGGATGCTATGTTTACTAATGATTATATTTTTAGCCTCTCAAGTTTTGATATACATAGTTATGATGATAGCATGCCTTTTACCTATGATAATTATATTTATGAAAGTGGGTTTGGAAGAGTGTCAACTTTAGGAAGTAGTGACCCCACAATACTGGAGGATGTTGAATCTTATAATATTTATGAAAGTGGATTTGGAGAGGTCATGACTTTATTTAGTGATGTATCCACTATTTCGGAAGAGGTTTCAATCGATTATGATGAGAACAAAGTTGCTAGTTATGATGATTATTGTGATAAAAATTGTGCTATAAAGAGTAGTGATGATTATATTTATAAAACTTGCCATGCTTATGAGTACCCTTTATCTGAACATTACTCTTTTAATGTGGAAACAATTTATTGTATTCAAGTCTCTTACGATACTCCCACTATTCCGAATGAGAAGAATTTTGCTTATGTGGAGAATAGTAATTTTTTTATGCAAGTAGATCATGAAAATAATGCTTTAGGTGCTGGTTATATTGTTTAATTCATTCATGATTCTAATGAAAATTATTATGAGGGAGGAATATATGCTTGTAGGAATTGCAATAATATCAAGTTTCCTCTCTATGTGCTTAAAGTTTTGAAGTTATGCTTGTTTTGCCTTCCTATGGTAGTTGATTATTGTTCCCATAAGTTGTTTGCTCACAAAATCCCTATGCATAGGAAGTGGGTTAGGCTTAAATGTGATAGTCATATTCTTCATGATGCTCTCTTTATGTTTCAATTCCTATCTTTTATGTGAGCATCATTGAAATCATCATGCCTAGCTAGGGGCGTTAAACGATAGCGCTTGTTGGGAGGCAACCCAATTTTATTTTAGTTTCTTGCTTTTTGGTTCTGTTTAGGAATAAATAATCCATCTAACTTCTGTTTAGATGTGGTTTTGTGTTTTCATTAGTGTTTGTGCCAAGTAGAACCTTTGGGAAGACTTGGGTGAAGTCTTTATGATCATGCTGTAAAAAACAGAAACTTTAGCGCTCACGAGATTAGCTTCAACTTTTTACTGGAGAGTGCTATTTAGTTGATTCTTTTTGAAGATGATTACTAGACAAATTCCTCAGGTCCAACAATTTATTTGATAATTTTTGGAGTTCCAGAAGTTTGCATTAGTTACAGATTACTACAGACTGTTCTGTTTTTGACAGATTCTGTTTTTCGTGTGTTGTTTGCTTATTTTGATGAATCTATGGCTAGTAAAATAGTTTATAAATCATAGAGAAGTTGGAATACAGTAGGTTTAACACCAATATAAATAATTAATGAGTTCATTACAATACCTTGAAGTGGTGTTTTGTTTTCTTTCGCTAACGGAGCTTACGAGTTTTCTGTTAAGTTTTGTGTTGTGAAGTTTTCAAGTTTTGGGTAAAGATTCGATGGGCTATGGAATAAGGAGTGGCAAGAACCTAATATTGGGGATGCCCAAGGCACCCCAAGGTAATATTCAAGGACAACCAAGAGCCTAATCTTGGGGTTGCCCCGGAAGGCATCCCCTCTTTCGTCTTCGTTCATCGGTAACTTTACTTGGAGCTATATTTTTATTCACCACATGATATGTGTTTTGCTTGGAGCGTCATTTTATTTTCTTTAGATTTACTTTCTGTTTGAATAAAATACCAAGATCTGAAATTATTAAATGGGAGAGTCTTCACATAGTTGTATAATTATCCGACTACTCATTGATCTTCACTTATATCTTTCGGAGTAGTTTGTCGTTTGCTCTAGTGCTTCACTTATATCTTTTAGAGCACGGTGGTGGTTTTATTTTGAAGAAATAGATGAACTCTCATGCTTCACTTATATTATTTTGAGAGTCTTAAATAGCATAGTAATGTGCTTAATCCTAATATGCTAAGCATACAAGATTTGAAAGAATTCTTATGAGTGTGTTGAATACTAAGAAAAGTTTGATACTTGATAATTGTTTTGAGATATGGAGGTAGTGATATTAAAGTTGTGCTAGTTGAGTAGTTGTGAATTTGAGAAATACTTGTGTTGAAGTTTTCAAGTCCCGTAGCATGCACGTATGGTAAACGTTATGTAACAAATTTGAAACATGAGGTGTTATTTGATTGTCCTCCTTATGAGTGGCGGTCGGGGACGACGATGGTCTTTTCCTACCAATCTATCCCCTAGGAGCATGCGTGTAGTACTTTGGTTTTTATGGCTTGTAGATTTTTGCAATAAATATATGAGTTCTTTATGACTAATGTTGAGTCCATGGATTATCGCACTCACCCTTCCATCATTGCTAGCCTCTTGATGCGTGCATTGCCCTTTCTCACATTGAGAGTTGGTGCAAACTTCAGTGCATCCAAACCCCGTGATATGATACGCTCTTTCACACATAAACCTTATATCTTCCTCAAAACAGCCACCATACCTACCTATTATGGCATTTCCATAGCCATTTCGAGATATATTGCCATGCAACTTTCCACCATTCCGTTTATCATGACACATTCATCATTGTCATATTGCTTAGCATGATAATGTAGTTGACATAGTATTTGTGGCAAAGCCACCGTTCATAATTCTTTCATACATGTCACTCTTTATTCATTGCATATCCCGGTACACCACCGGAGGCATTCATATAGAGTCATACTTTGTTCTAGTATCGAGTTGTGATCATTGAGTTGTAAATAAATAGAAGTGTGATGATCATCATTCAATAGAGCATTGTCCCAAAAAAAGAAGAAAGGCCAAAGAAAAAAAAGGAAGGCCCAAAAAAAGGGGCAATGCTACTATCCTTTTACCACACTTGTGCTTCAAAGTAGCACCGTAATCTTCATGATAGAGAGTCTCTTGTTTTGTCACTTTCATATACTAGTGGGAACTTTTCATTATAGAACTTGGCTTGTATATTCCAACAATGGGCCTCCTCAAATGCCCTAGGTCTTTGTGAGCAAGCAAGTTGGATGCACACCCACTTAGTTTCTTTTGTTGAGCTTTCATACATTTATAGCTCTAGTGCATCCGTTGCATGGCACTCCCTACTCCTTGCATTAACATCAATCGATGGGCATCTCCATAGCTCATTGATTAGCCTCGTTGATGTGAGACTTTCTCCTTTTTTGTCTTCTCCACATAACCCCCCTCATCATATTATATTCCACCCATAGTGCTATGTCCATGGCTCGCGCTCATGTATTGCGTGGAAGTTTATAAAGTTTGAGATTACTAAAGTATGAAACAATTGCTTGGCTTGTCATCGGGGTTGTGCATGATGAGATCATTCTTGTGTGACGAAAATGGAGCATGACTAAACTATATGATTTTGTAGGGATGAACTTTCTTTGGCCATGTTATTTTGAGAAGACTTAATTTCTTAGTTAGTATGCTTGAAGTATTATTGCTTTTATGTCAATATGAACTTTTGTCTTGAATCTTTCGGATCTGAATGTTCATATCACAAGTAAGAAGAATTACATTGAAATTATGCCAACTAGCATTCCACATAAAAAATTATCTTTTTTATCATTTACCTACTCGAGGACGAGCAGGAATTAAGCTTGGGGATGATTGATACGTCTCCAACGTGTCTATAATTTTTGATTGCTCCATTCTATATTATCTACTGTTTTGGGCAATATTGGGCTTTATTATCCACTTTTATATTATTTTTGGGACTAACCTATTAACCGGAGGCCCAGCCCAGATTTGCTGCTTTTTGCCTATTTCAGTGTTTCGAAGGAAAGGAATATCAAACGGAGTCGAAACGGAAAGAAATCAACTGGAGAAGTTACTTTTGGAAGGAAAGCTACCGGATGGACTTGGACCCCACGTCAGGAGCAAAGGGAGGTGCTCACGAGGGTGGGGGAGTGCCCACCCCCCTAGGGTGCGCCCCCCTGCCTCGTGGGGCCCCTGAAGCTCCACCGACGTACTTCCTGCACCCATATATACTCACGTACCCTAAAACTTCCAGAACGGAGATTAGATCGGGAGTTCCGCCGCCGCAAGCCTCTATAGCCACCAAAAACCTCTCGGAACCCTATTTCGGCACCCTGCCGGAAGGGGGAACCCTCACCGGTGGCCATCTTCATCATCCTGGCGCTCTCCATGACGAGGAGGGAGTAGTTTACCCTCGGGGCTGAGGGTATGTACCAGTAGCTATGTGTATAATTTCTCTCTCTCTCTCTCTCTCTCTCTCTCTCTCTCTCTCTCGTGTTCTTGATTTGGCACGATCTTGATGTATCGCGAGCTCTGCTATTATAGTTGGATCTTATGTTTCTTCTCCCCCTCTTCTCTCTTGTAATGGATTGAGTTTCCCCTTTGAAGTTATCTTATCGGATTGAGTCTTTAAAGATTTGAGAACACTTGATGTATGCCTTGCCGTGTGTATCTGTGGTGACAATGGGATATCACGTGATTCACTTGATGTATGTTTTGGTGATCAACTTGCGGGTTCCCCCCATGAACCTATGCATAGGGGTTGGCACATGTTTTTGTCATGATTATCCGGTAGAAACTTTGGGGCACTCTTTGAGGTTCTATGTGTTGGTTTGAGTAGACGAATTGAGATTGTGTGATGCATATCGTATAATCATGCCCACGGATACTTGAGGTGACATTGGAGTATCTAGGTGACATTAGGGTTTTGGTTGATTTGTGTCTTAAGGTGTTATTCTAGTACGAACTCTAGGGTTGTTTGTGACACTTATAGGAATAGCCCAACGGATTGATTGGAAAGAATAACTTTGAGGTGGTTTCATACCCTACCATAATCTCTTCATTTGTTCTCCGCTATTGGTGACTTTGGAGTGACTCTTTGTTGCATGTTGAGGGATAATTATATGATCCAATTATGTTATTATTTTTTAGAGAACTTGCACTAGTGAAAGTATGAACCCTAGGCCTTGTTTCCTAGCATTGCAATCCCGTTTGTGATCACTTTTATCGCTTGCTACCTTGCTGTTTTTATATTTTCCATTCACAAAAACCTATATCTACCATCCTTATTGCACTTGTATCACCATCTCTTCGCCGAACTAGTGCACCTATACAATCTACTATTGTATTGGGTGTGTTGGGGACACAAGAGACTCTTTGCTATTTGGTTGCAGGGTTGCTTGAGAGAGAACATCTTCATCCTATGCCTCCCACAGATTGATAAACCTTAGGTCATCCACTTGAGGGAAACTTGCTACTGTCCTACAAACCTCTGCACTTGGAGGACCAACAACGTCTACAAGAAGAAGGTTGTGTAGTAGACATCAGGTGGCTGTTTTGAGGAAGGTATGTGGTGGGTGTATGATACCGGCGAAAGGTGTGCGGTATTAGAGAGGATAGCAATGGTGGAAGGGTGAGAGTGCGTATGATCCATGGACTCAACATTAGTCATAAAGAATTCATATACTTATTGCAAAAATCTATTAGTGATCGAAATGAAGTACTACGTGCATGCTCCTAGGGGGATAGATTGGTAGGAAAAGACCATCGCTCGTCCCCGACCGCCACTAATCAATAAATAATTCATGCTCCGACTTCATCACATAATGGTACACCATACGTGCATGCTACGGGAATCACAAACTTTAACACAAGTATCTCTCAAATTCACAACTACTCAACTAGCATGACTCTAATATCACCATCTTCATCTCTCAAAACAATCATAATGAATCAAACTTCTCATAGTATTCAATGCACTTTATATGAATGTTTTTATTATACCCATCTTGGATGCTCATCATATTAGGACTAATTTTATGGCCAAAGCAAATTACCCTGCTGTTCTAAAAGACTCAAAATAATATAAGTGAAGAAGAGATCAATAATTTCTATAAAATAAAACCACCACCATGCTCTAAAAAGATATAAGTGAAGCACTAGAGCAAAATTATCTAGCTCAAAAGATATAAGTGAAGCACATAGAGTATTCTAATAAATTCCGATTCATGCGTGTCTCTCCAAAAGATGTGTACAGCAAGTATTATTGTGTTAAACTAAAAATCAAAGACTCAAATCATACAAGACGCTCCAAGCAAAACACATATCATGTGGTGAATAAAAATATAGCCTCAAGTAAAGTTACCGATAGACGAAGACGAAAGAGGGGATGCCTTCCGGGGCATACCCAAGCTTAGGCTTTTGGTTGTCCTTTAATTTTACCTTGGGGTGCCTTGGGAATCCCCAAGCTTAGGCTCTTGACACTTCTTATTCCAAAGTCCATCAAATCTTTACTCAAAACTTGAAAACTTCACAACACAAAACTTAAACAGAAAATCTCGTGAGCTCCGTTAGTATAATAAAATAAACTACCACTTTAAGGTACTGGAATGAACTCATTCTTTATTTATATTAGTGTTAAACCTACTGTATTCCAACTTCTCTATGGTTCATACCCCCCCCCCCCCGATACTACTCATAGATTCATCAAAATAAGCAAACAACACACGAAAAACAGAATCTGTCAAAACAGAACAGTCTGTAGCAATCTATATCAAACGAATACTTCTGGAACTCAAATAATTCTGAAATAAATTGGTGGACGTGAGGAATTTTTCTATTAATAATCTTCAAAAAGAATCAACCTAAAATCACTCTCCAGTAAAAAAAATGGCATCTAATCTTGTGAGCGCAAAAGTTTCTGTTTTTTACAGCAAGATTGCAAAGACTTCACTCATGTCTTCCCAAAGGTTCTACTTGGCACAAACACTAACTAAAACATAAAACCACATCTAAACAGAAGCTAGATGAATTATTTATTACTAAATAGGAACAAAAATAAAATTGGGTTGCCTCCCAACAAGCGCTTTTCTTTAAAGCCTTTTTAGCTAGGCATTGATAATTTTAATGATGCTCACATGAAAGATAGCAATTGAAACACGAAGAAAGCATCATGTAGTATATTAAAATCACATCTAAGTCTAACATACTTCCTATGCATAGGCATTTTATAGGAAAACAAATTAGCAAGACAAGCAAGATCTAGCATATGCAAGGAAGAAGAAAGAAACAAAAGCAATCTCATCATAGCGAGAGGTAATTTAGTAACATGAAAATTTCTACAACCATATTTTCCTCTCTCATAATAATTACATGTAGGATCATAGGAAAATTCAACAAAATAGCTATCACATAACATATTCTCAACACGATCCACATGCATGCGAAGTTGACACTCTTCCAAAATAGTGGGATTATCATTAACTAAAGTCATGACCTCTCCAAACCCACTTTTATCAAATAATTCATAAGATCGAATATCCAAATATGTGGGATCTAAAGTTGACACTCTTCCAAACCCACTTCCAATATTATTTCAAACACTATTATCAATCTCATATTCATCATGGGGCTTAAATAAATTTTCAAGATCATAAGAAGAATCACCCCAATCATGATCATTGCAACAGGTAGTAGACATAGCAAAGCTAGCATCCCCAAGCTTAGGGTTTTGCATATTATTAGCACAATTGACATTAATAGTATTTATAGTAGAATCATTGCAATCATGCTTTTGATTCAAGGAACTATCAAGTATGGGTGCAATAGCAATAATCTCATGTTTAACATAAGGAACTATAGCAAATTCATCTCCATAAATATTGGCATCATGGCCATAAGAATAGCAAGCATCATGTTCATCAAGGGATATTTCAATCAAATCATCGGAATCATAATTATCTATAGATTCGTGCATATCATTATTTTCTTCCAAAGCAACGGTCATTCTCTCAATAAATTCCTTAACATAGGAATTATGAGCATAGTTTTCATAGCAATATTTAAGTATGTCGGAATTTTAAGATTTGTAGAGAGTAATATCATACTTTTCAATCAAAGAAGCAACTTCATGAGCTCCCTTAAAAACGACAAATTATTCAATTTGTTCGATATCATAGTATGTAACATCCCAAATTTTCAATTTGGTATGTTATACATTAGGTCATCATGCATATCATATTTTCTCGCATTTTTCCGATCCTAGAAAATTTCACGCAACTCAAGGACCCTCGGAGAGAGTTGGAAGTTTCATTATTTTCATATTTGGGATTTCTCAAATTTTGAAAATAGGATCATTGGATTTATTTAATCATCTTCATAAAGTTTTTCCTATAAAAACTTAAGAGAGGGAATAATATGACTTTCCCAATATTTAGGAAAAATGAAGATAATATAAAAAAATCAAAAATTTGGTTTTGGAAGATTATTTTGCTTAGGCAAAAATGAGCATTTTAAAAAAAATATGCATGTTCGCCGTTTTTAAAGTTCATTTTGTTCGACTCATTTTTAGGAGTCGGGGAAAATTTATTTTATTAAATTCGGAGTTCGTTTGGTATTTTTTTTGATCCGTTTTGTTTTGTTTTAAAAAATCGCTTCGGGCCAAGGCCCAGCCCGGCCCAGCCAGCGCCCGGCCCAGCCCGCCCACCTCCTCTCCCTCCCCGATCTCCGCCGCCCGCCACGCCACTCCGCCGCCGCCCGTGTCCGGGTCGGACACGCCCGCCGTCGCCGCCCTGCCCCTTCCCAAGCCGCCAACCCCCCTTCTATTTATACCCGGCCGCCCCCTCTCTCCTCAACCCGCCGCCGCCCTCCACCCGAGCCGCCGTCGCTCAAGGCCGCCGCCTCGAGCCACCCGCCGCCCTCGCCGCCACCTCGCCGCCCTCGCCCACGCCCGATCCACTGCCCGGGAGGTAGCCGCCGCCACAAACCCCCCCGTTCCGGTTTTTTTTTTAAAAAGACCCGATCCGGTTTTCTAGCGTTGTTCGGTTTTTTTTAAAACCCTAGATGGTTTTTTTTATTTTCTCGGTTTTCTTATTTAGTGAACGTTCACCGACCCGTTCGTTTCAATGAACGTGTTCGTTGGATTAGTTCTGTTAACGAACGTCCGTTATTTAATTCGTTAAATGCGTTTTCTTTTAATCGGATTTAATCCGTTATTTTTCGATTCGATTTCCGATCCAATTTTCAAATCTGTTTTATTTCTTGCTCGTTTATCGAATCAGGTGATTCAAGCGCTGGAGTTTCATATTTAAACCGCCGTTCCGACTAACCTACTTACACAGAGTTTTGCTACTGTAAAATTTTGACTTAGTTTCAGATTGCTAAACCGAGTCGTTCTCTCGAGTTCCGACTTTCGATGCTTTATTTGATTCGATTCTTTTGCAACCAGTGGTTCTTAAGTTGAACTATCTGGTTAGATCTTTTATTCGAGATTTCCCCGTGCATTAGATGAGTACTTATTGTATGCTTATTGTTTGTCTGCGTTAGATCACCCGGAGTGCGCCGCTTGTTACTTCGAATCTCTAGGTCTCGCGGATCATCAGCAAGGCAAGTAACACTTGATCATACCTTTTCTACTACCCAGTTTTATTGCATTAGATCAAGTCCTCAAACACTTGCATGTTTAGGATCTAATTAAATTGTGGGTTTGGGAAGTAGATTGAGGTAGTACCTATTACCTGTTTTACTTATGAAACCTTGGGAGTTACTTCTACGTTTGCTTTTCGCCATGCTATGCTAGTAGACGTGGATTGGGTGAGTGATATCCATGACAGATGTGAGATTGTTAATTTAATGGTTTATCTAAGGTGGCAACTTAAACACACATCTGGGTGGATTGAGGCACCTGGTTTCTATCGTGACTTGCCTGTATTTCTTGGACCGCCACCCGGGCTCAAAGGGATCATAAGATTTTTCAAACTAGAAACTTCCGTGTGCAGCCACAAGCCAATTATGGGCTCGCATAGTTGACTAAGTTGTGCGAACTCTTACGGGTAGACTAGCAGATGTAGGGAAACTAGGTGTACCGGTCTACCCACAAGTAAGGTGCTAGCGCTTACGAAGACTGTGTCTCGGTCATCCGTCTCTCAAACACCATGTAGTGCGAGAACCAAACGGAGGCGATCGAGTCTTGTGGGGAAAAGTGTGCAAACCTCTGCAGAGTGTATAAACTAATCATGATTAGCCGTGTCCCCGGTTATGGACATCTTGAGTATCTAGTACTTGAATATCATGTGAATCTCAACATGTTACTTCTAATAATAAAGTTATTGGGTTTTAATGAGTACTTTTTAATTGGGATTGAGGATCTCAACCATTCTCAATGTTTAACAACCACCATGATAGTTAAATAAAATTATTCCTTTGATGTAGGGAAAACCAGCTTTATGCAAAAATGTAACCGTAGAGCCTTACCACCAGCCATATATGCATGTAGTATAGGCTTGTTGCTTCATTGTTCTCTATGTGTTACATTGCCAGCATATTCCATGTCTTGACCCGTTTTCGGGCTGCAACTTTCATGTTGCGAGACTTTTCGCATTTGACGAAGTAAGGTGTTAGGTCGTGGTTCTATACTCAATGATGCCGATGGAGTTGATGGACTCACTTGTCTTCCAAGCCTTCCATTGTTATTATTAGATGGCCTTAAGCCATATTATTGTATTAAGTTCCCTTGTGGACAACGATGTAATAAGTGTGTGATTGCTACTCTGCTATAAATCCTTGCATCTTGTGTGGTGTCGGCATTCTTGATCCAGGATGACACCGAGCACGAGCACTAGATCCATTCGGTCTGGTCGCTACAGAGAATGGTATCGAGCACACGCCGACCGTAGGGACACGACCACTAAGATAAAGCCGTAGATCACTATTCTCTTCCCATTTTCTAACTCCTCATCTTTTCTACTCTCTTTAGGATGACGGACGCGAAGATCAAGTACACCCAACCGGATGAAGGCACACCTTTTGGATTTCACTTGAAGGAAGTTACCAAGTACACGAACATTGGACTACCCAGCTTCACCGGACTTTCAACGCCACTCGCTCAAGAGGAGCTGGAAGATTCAAGCTCACGTTCCATGAATGTCATTAGCCCCAATCACCAAGCCTATAGATAGTGTTTTCATTGCACCAACTTGGAGTCTGGGAAAGAGAATGGCAGCTCACATCACCATGGGACGCATTGGAGAAGTTTATCATGAAGACCTCAATGACACTATCTACCAGATTTGCGGACGCCGAGATAACAAATGGGACGTCACAAGACCAAGAAGGATAGATCCATTGCAGCGTTCATCCAGAGTTAAACCAGACATTCGACGCCAGGAGAACCAGATGTGCAATGATATGTTGGAGTTGCGTAATGCAAAGGGAAGGATCATCGAACTTGAAGAAGAACTAAAGACAACTCAAGCAAGGACTATATGGACGAGATCGTAGCTCTAGCAAGACACAATAACGATCTTAAGTAATGAGATTGAAGAACTCAAGAAGAAGTTGGCGCTCGGGAATGAAGACCAAGATGTCGATTGCCCAAGCGACTACATCAACATCGACGACACCGATTCGGATCCAAGTGAACCCGACTTTGAAGACGAAGTCGAGCAGATATTATGGAGTCTTCCACCGGTTCAAATTAGTAGAAGTCCCCCACATATTAGTAGTATTCCCCCCATGTAAACATTATAGTACACGCACTTTTGCGATAGTTAGATCGTTGTAAGCCCTTGTTTGATTGAATGAAGTGATTTTGTGTGTATTTGCTCATGTGCATTTGGGTAGTGATTCCCCTTAGACCTCATTCTATTCTACATTTCTCTTCTTTTCTAAACCCATCAGATGCCTCCGAGACGCGACCCCGGATTCGCTTTTCCGCCAGAGATCACCCAACTGATCCAAAGAGCAGAATACCCCGATTCAAACATTGGTGCGTAACCAGGCAACAACAACAACAACAACCCACCACCACCACCACCGGATCATCCGACTCGTTTCCTTAGACTAAACCCGCCAGTATTCCAAAGAGCACCGAGCCAATTGTAGCAGTATGACCGGCTCCGCAAGATAGGAAGGGAGCCGACCACCGCAGGATGCACAGATGGAGAAAGAGTGAAGTTTGCGGACATCAGACTTGAAGGACCCGCAAAGAAGATGGTGGGAGAATTTCACAGCCACTTACCCTGTAGACACCGCCACATGGGATCAATTTCAGCAAGCTTTCCGCCGCCCATGTTTCAGCAGGAGCTATGGCCATGAAGAAGCGTGAGTTTCGCAACTTACGCCAAGGAGGAAGGACTGTTGGCCAGTACGTGGATGACTTTAGTAAATTAGCACGTTATGCACAGATGACGTTGCTACCGATGCAGCTAAACAGAGAAGTTTCTAGAAGGACTGAATGATGAGTTCAAGATGCCGTTGATGGTAGCCAGCTTCAATAACTACCAGAGTTAGTAGACCGAGCCCTCATGATTGAAGGAAAGCAGAAGCAAATTGAGAACCGTAAAGCGGAAGTATGGGCAAGGGAAGTATAACTCTGGAGCTCAGCAGAAACCTCGATATACCCCTAAGTCAGGAATTCAGTTTCAGCATACCCATGAAGGAGGTAATTCGCATAACCATAACAGCACCAAGAATGGGAACGGGAATGGAGGAAGCAATGGATAGAATCGCACCAACCCGTCAACACCATCCAAAGTAGACCTGAGTCATATTACTTGCTTTAAGTGCCGCAAGATCGGGCATTATGCCAATGACTGCCCGTATAGGCCGAATGGAAATGGCAATGGAAGCTCGAAAGAAGCCTAACCCTTTCAATAGGGGATGTGAACCACATTGATGTGGAGGAGGTTGAAGATCAGCCCGATGCAAGAATCGGTAAGTTTTTGGTTAAGTCATTTATCGCACTAGTTCTTTTTGATACCGTGCATCGCATTCATACATATCAAGGATTTGTAGAGAAGTATAGCCTACCTACTCGGATTCTTAAAACCCTTTGCTAGTAAGCTCACCAGAGCGGAGTATATGGCCGCACAAGGATGTTTTCAAGTGCCATTAAGTATAGGAAGGCATGTATTCCCGACGGATTTGATCATTACGGAATCACAAGGATTTGATGTAATTCTCGGTATGGATTGGCTGTCGATGTATGGAGGAAACATCGATTGCGCAAGTAAGACGATTTTGCTCACCACCCTGTGGAGGAAGAAGGATTAAGTATGTATCACGGCACGAGCCGAGAAGAGCGCAAGTTAATTGCCTATCGTGAGTGGTGCGGGAAGAAGTACCCGATGGTGAAGGATTTTCTGATGTATTTCCTAAGAGTTGCCGGGAATGCCACCGGATAGAGACATTGAGTTTTTGATAGAACTTTTGCCGTGAACAGGCCCAATATCGGTTTACCATATAGGATGCCCGCACGTGATTTGGCGGAAATCAAGAAGCGATTAAAGAGCTTTTGGATAAAGGTTTTATACGCCCAAGTTCTTCACCTTGGGGATCACCCGCTTTGCTAGTGGAGAAGAAGGATGGATCGTTAAGAATGGTTGTTGATTATCGTGGATTGAATGAAGTAACAATCAAGAACAAGTACCCACTACCTATGATAAATGATCTGTTTGATCGCTTGCAAGGAGCCAAGGTGTTTTCCAAGATCGACTTGCGATCGTGGTACCATCGATTGAAGATTCGGAGCAGGACATACCCAAGACAGCATTTACCACGAGATATGGACTATACGAGTATACCGTTATGTCATTTGGATCGACTAACGCACCAGCCTATTTCATGAACCTGATGAAGAAAGTGTTTATGGAGTTTTTGTATAAGTTCGTCGTGGTGTTCATTGATTACATTTTGATTTTCTCGAAGAATGAAGAGGAACACAAGTAACATTTGTATTGGTTTTGGAGAAACCGAGGAACACCAGTTGTATGCCAAGTTCGGCAAATGTGAGTTTTGGCTAAAGGAAGTTGGATTTCTGACATGTTATATCCGGAGAAGGAATAGCAATCGACCCCACAAAAGTTGAGACCGTAACCAAATGGGAAGCACCAACGACAGTTGGAGAGATTCGAGTTTCCTTGGACTCGCAGGATACTACCTAAGATTCATTGAGAATTTCTCAAGGATTGCTAAGCCTATGACAGAATTGTTGAAAAGGAAAACAAATTTATATGGACCGAGGACTGTGAGGCAAGTTTTCGTGGAGTTGAAGAAAAGATTGGTCACCTCACCAGTCTTGATATTGCCGCATCGCACTAAGGATTATGAGGTGTATTACACGCTTCACGCCGAGGACTTGGAGCAGTGCTTATGCAGGAAGGAAGAGTTGTTTCAGATGCTTCATGACAACTTAAGCCCCATGAGTTGAATTATGCCACTCATGATTTGGAGTTAGCAGCCGTTGTGCATGCCCTGAAGACGTGGAGACATTTTGTCATTGGAAATCATTGTGAAGTATATACGGATCACAAGAGTTTGAAGTACATTTTCACACGTATGAATTGAATCTCGCACAAAGGAGATGGTTAGAGCTTATCAAGGATTATGACATGAGATTGCATTATCACCCCGGAAGGCTAATGTCGTAGTCGACGATTGAGCCGTAAGAGCCACGCCAATACCCTAATGATGGGAGGGATACCCAATGAGTTAGCCGAGGACCTTCGAGAGCTATGCTTGGAAATAGTTCCGAGAGGCTATGTAGCAGCATTGGAGATTCAAATCGACACTAATGGACAAAATCGTAGAAGCCCAAAAGGCGGATAAGGAAGTTGCCTCTATAAAGGAGAAAATGAGCAAAGGAAAAGCTAAAGGATTTCGTGGAGGATGAGCACGATACCCTATGGTTTGAGGACCGTGTTTATGTGCCCAATGACCCGTAGATCGTGAAGTTGATTTTACAAGAAGCCCATGATTCACCCTATTCGATTCACCCAGAAATACCAAGATGTATTTGGATTTGAAGAACACTTTACGGTGGACCGGAATGAAGAAGGATATTATGGAGTATGTAGCAGTTTGTGACGTATGTCGAAAGTAAAGGCGTAACATCGAAGCCAGGATTGTTACAACCATTGCCGATACCCGAATGGAAGTGGGATAAACTAGGCATGGATTTTATCACAGATTGCCAAAGACTCGCTCGTGATATGACTCGATTTGGGTTATAGTCTAATCGCTTAACAAAGGTAGCTCATTTCATTCCAAATAAGACCACCTATAGCAAGGTTAAGTTGGCAAAGATATACATGACCAGAATTGTGTGCTTACACGGAATTCTCGAGGAGCATCAGATCGATAGAGGAACCCAGTTTACCTCGAAATTTTGGAACCAGTTACACGAAACATTGGGAACCCGATTGGAATTCAAAGATGCCTTTCCACCCACGTAATCCACGGACGTAATCGAGAGAGTCAATCAGATTTTGGAGGACATGCTGAGAGCTTGTGCCCTAGATTATGGATCTAGCCGGGATGATAATTTGTCAGATGCAGAATTTTCCTACAACAACAGTTACCAAACCAGCTTGAAGATGGCACCTTCGAGGCTCAGATGGAAGAAGGTGCAGGACACCGTTGTTATGGGACGAAACTGGAGATCGTCGCTTGTTTGGACCAGATTTGATTAAGGAGTCTAACAGAGAGTTAAGTTGATTCGAGATGTGCTCAAGGTAGCCCAGTCCGCATAAAAGAGCTATGCCGATTCAAAGCGCCAGCGATTGAGTATGAAGTTGGAGACAGTATATCTCGAGTATCCCCACTTCGAGGAGTTAAGCGCTTTGGAGTTAAAGGAAAGTTAGCACCCCTGCTTCATTGGACCGTATAAGATTTTTGCAACGCATGGGAGAAGTTGCTTATAAGTTGGAATTACTGTAAGGACTGTCAGGAGTTCATGATGTACTCCATGTTTCTCGATTGAAGAAATGTCACCCCGAGATAGCAGAGGTACCGTTAAGAGACACAAAGGTACACCGGAAGCAATTCATTGAAGGATGACTTGACATATGAGGAAAAACCGTTAAGATTCTCGATTATGCCAAAGCAGAGTTACCCGCAGCAAGGTTATCAAGTTTTGCAAAGTTCAAGTGGAGCCACCACACCGAGGATGAAGCCACCTGGGAAAGAGAGGAAGTTTTGCTCAAGGACCACCTCACCTATTTTCTAGTTAACCCGATTCTCGAGGGCTAGATTCATCTTAAGGGGGTAGGTTTGTAACATCCCAAATTTTCAATTTGGTATGTTATACATTAGGTCATCATGCATATCATATTTTCTCGCATTTTTCCGATCCTAGAAAATTCACGCAACTCAAGGACCCTGAGAGAGTTGGAAGTTTCATTATTTTCATATTTGGGATTTCTCAAATTTTGAAAATAGGATCATTGGATTTATTTAATTATCTTCATAAAGTTTTTCCTATAAAAACTTAAGAGAGGGAATAATATGACTTTCCCAATATTTAGGAAAAATGAAGATAATATAAATAAATCAAAATTTTGGTTTTGGAAGATTATTTTGCTTAGGCAAAAATGAGCATTTTAAAAAAATATGCATGTTCGCCGTTTTTAAAGTTCATTTTGTTCGACTCATTTTTAGGAGTCGGGGAAAATTTATTTTATTAAATTTGGAGTTCGTTTGGTATTTTTTTAATCCGTTTTGTTTTGTTTAAAAAAAAATTGCGCGCCCCCCTGGGCCAAGGCCCAGCCGCGCCCCGGCCCAGCGCCCCGGCCCACCTCCCTCTCCCTCACATGATCTCCACGCCGCCAAGACGCCACCCGCCGCCGCCTGTCCGGGTCGGACACGCCGCCGCCGCCCTGCCCCTTCCCAAGCCGCCAACCCCCTTCTATTTATACCCCGCCTCTCTCCTCAACCCGCCCACACCGCCGCCTCCACCCGAGCCGCCGCCTCGAGCCACCCGCCTCGCCACCCACCGCCTCGGCCACGCCCCACGCCCACCCGCCACCTGCCGAGCCTTCACACGACCACGGAGGTAGCCGCCACAACCCCGATCCGTTTTTTTAAAAAGACCCGATCCGTTTTCTAGCGTTGTTCGGTTTTTTAAACCCTAGATGGTTTTTTATTTTCTCGGTTTTCTTATTTAGTGAACGTTCACCACCCGCTCGTTTCAATGAACGTGTTCGTTGGATTAGTTCTGTTAATCTAACGTCCGTTATTTAATCCGCTCGTCGCTTTTCTTTTAATCGGATTTAATCTGTTATTTTTCGCATTCGATTTCCGATCCGATTTTCAAATCTGTTTTATTTCTTGCTCGCTTATCGGAATTAGGTGATTCAAGCGCTGGAGTTTCATATTCTGAAACCGCCGTTCCGACTAACCTACTTAAACAGAGTTTTGCTACTGTAAAATTTTGACTTAGTTTCAGATTGTTAAACCGAGTCGTTCTCTCTCGAGTTTCGACTTTCGATGCTTTATTTGATTCGATTCTTTTGCAACCAGGGTTCTTAAGTTGAACTATCTGGTTAGATCTTTTATTCGAGATTTCCCGTGCATTAGATGAGTACTTATTGTATGCTTGTTGTTTGTCTGCGTTAGATCACCCGAGTGCGCCGCTTGTTACTTCGAATCTCTAGGTCTCATGGATCATCAAGAAGGCAAGTAACACTTGATCATACCTTTTCTACTACCCAGTTTTATTGCATTAGATCAAGTCCTCAAACACTTGCATGTTTAGGATCTAATTAAATTGTGGGTTTGGGAAGTAGATTGAGGTAGTACCTATTACCTGTTTTACTTATGAAACCTTGGGAGTTACTTCTATGTTTGCTTTTCGCCATGCTATGCTAGTAGACGTGGATTGGGTGAGTGATATCCATGACAGATGTGAGATTGTTAATTTAATGGTTTATCTAAGGTGACAACTTAAACACACATCTGGGTGGATTGAGGCACCTGGTTTCTATCAGACTTGCTCAGATTTCTTCGGACCGCCACCTGTGCTCAAAGGGATCATAAGATTTTTCAAACTAGAAACTTCCGTGTGCAGCCACAAGCCAATTATGGGCTCGCATAGTTGACTAAGTTGTGCGAACTCTTACGGGTAGACTAGCAGATGTAGGGGAAAGTAGGTGTACCGGTCTACCCACAAGTAAGGTGCTAGCGCTTCGAAAGATTGTGCCTCGGTCATCCGCCTCTCAAACACCATGTAGTGCGAGAACCAAACGGAGGCGATCGAGTCTTGTGGGGAAAAGTGCAAACCTCTGCAGAGTGTATAAACTAATCATGATTAGCCGTGTCCCCGGTTATGGACATCTTGAGTATCTAGTACTTGAATATCATGTGAATCTCAACATGTTACTTCTAATAATAAAGTTATTGGGTTTTAATGAGTACTTTTTAATTGGGATTGAGGATCTTTGTCAACCATTCTCAATGTTTAACAACCACCATGATAGTTAAATAAAATTATTCCTTTGATGTAGGGAAAACCAGCTTTATGCAAAAATGTAAATCAGAGAGCCTTACCACCAGCCATATATGCATGTAGTATAGGCTTGTTGCTTCATTGTTCTCTATGTGTTACATTGCCGGCATATTCCATGTGTCAATTCGCTTTTGGCTGCAACTTTCACGCTATGCACTTTTCGCATTTATTTGAGTAAGGTGTTAGGTCGTGGTTCTATACTCGGTGATGCCGATGGAGTTGATGGACTCACTTGTCTTCCAAGCCTTCCGCTGTTATTATTAGATGGCCTTAAGCCATATTATTGTATTAAGTTCCCTTGTGGACAACGATGTAATAAGTGTGTGATTGCTACTCGCTATAAATCCTTCAAGCATCTTGTGTGGTGTCAGCATTACTGATCCAGGGATGACACTGAGCACAGAGCACTAGATCCATTCGGGTCTGGTCGCTACATAGTAACTATAAACACCCTTTCCATAAGAAGAGAAGATTTCATTATCATTAAACTCACATAGGTAGGGAAGGTGTTTTTTAGGGTTCTTAGAGCAACAAGTAAAATCATAAATTTCACAAAGATTCCAAGCATAGCATAGCAAACTATTTATTTGATACCATAAGAGCTTCCCCTTTTCAGATTAACGATGATGCACGAAAATCGTTTTAGAAGTGGGGGAGAGGAAAATGAGAGGCGAATGGCAAATAATGTAATGCGAGGGAGAAGAGTTTATGATGGGTACTTGGTATGTATTGACTTGAGCGTAGATCTCCCCGGCAACGGTGCCAGAAATCCTTCTTGCTACCTCTTGAGCATGCGTTGGTTTTCCCTTGAAGAAGAAAGGGTGATGCAGCAAAGTAGCGTAAGTATTTCCCTCAATTTTTAAGAACCAAGGTATCAATCGAGTAGGAGATTACACGCAAGTCACCTAGTACCTGCACAAACAATCAGGAACCTTGCAACCAACGCGATAAAGGGGTTGTCAATCCCTTCACGGTCACTCGCAAAAGTGAGATCTAATAAAGATAGTAAAGTAAATATTTTTGGTATTTTTGTTGTATAGATTGGAAAGTAAAGATTGCAAAATAAACGGCGACAGAAATTGGCAATTTGATGGGAAACTAATATAATGTAAAATAGACCCGGGGGCCATAGGTTTCACTAGTGGCTTCTCTCATGTTAGCATATGTTACGGTGGGTGAACAAATTACTGTCGAGCAATTGATAGAAAAGCGCATAATTATGAGAATATCTAGGCAATGATCATGAATATAGGCATCACATCCGTGTCAAGTAGACCGAAACGATTCTGCATCTACTACTATTACTCCGCACATCGACCGCTATCCAACATGCATCTAGAGTATTAAGTTCATAAGAACAGAGTAAAGCATTAGGCAAGATGACATGATGTAGAGGGATAAACTCAAGCAATATGATATAAACCCCATCTTTTTATCCTCGATGGCAGCAATACAATACGTGCCTTGCTGCCCCTACTATCACTGGGAAAGGACACTGCAAGATTGAACCCAAAGCAAAGCACTTCTCTCATTGCAAGAAAGATCAATCTAGTAGGCCAAACTAAACCGATAATTCGAAGAGACTTGCAAAGATATCAAATCATGCATATAAGAATTCAGAGATGAACCAAATATTATTCATAGATAATCTTGATCATAAATCCATAATTCATAGGATCTCGGCAAACAAACCGCAAAAGAGTATTACATCGAATAGATCTCCAAGAACATCGAGGAGATATTTGTATTGAGAACAAAAGAGAGAGAAGAAGCCATCTAGCTAATAACTATGGACCCGAAGGTCTGTGGTAAACTACTCACACATCATCGGAGAGGCTATGGTGTTGATGTAGAAGCCCTTCGTGATCGATTCCTCCTCCGGCAGATCGCCGGAAAAGGCCCCAAGATGGGATCTCACGGGTACAGAAGGTTGCGGCGGTGGAAAAGTGGTTTCATGGCTGCCCTTGATGTTTTTAGGGTATAAGAGTATATATAGGCGAAAGAAGTATGTCGGTGGCTGCCTCGCGGGTGGGGGCGCGCCCTCCTGCCTCGTGGCCGCCTCGCGGAGTTCCAGACTTCAACTCCAAGTCTTCTGGATTGTGTTCATTCCAAGAAAGATCATCGCGAAGGTTTCATTCCGTTTGGATTCCGTTTGGTATTCCTTTTCTGCAAAACACCGAAATAGGCAAAAAATGTAAACTGGCACTGGGACTTTAGTTAATAGGTTAGTCCCAAAAATAATATAAAAGAGCATATTAAAGCCCATTAAACATCCAAAACAGATAATATACTAGCATGGAACAATAAAAAATTATAGATACATTGGAGACGTATCAAACATCACTTATTATGTATGTTGATTTGTGTTTGATGATTGTATGACGACTAAAACATGATGACATTGTTGTTTAGTTGTACTCATATTTGGCTGTGAAACTTGTATTTGATGACATAGTTTGCTATTGGACTGCAATTTTCTCGACATCTTCGCATGGGAACAAAGCTAACCCGAGAGGGCCTCTGCTAATTTATTTATTTATTAGCAAAAGGGCCTCTGCTATTTATTTATTTATGAGCAAAAGGGGATACCCCTCGATTTCCGTTAATAGAAATCATTAGATGTTCACAACACTACGCCCAACCTGCTAAACAGGTTTCATTCATTACTAGTTTCAGCAAAGTGCTCATGTCATAGCCATCGAATACAACACGAAGTGCTACATACACCGCAAATAAAGAGACAATCATCCTCTGAGCACATCGATTTTGCCCATTATCTTCACAAGCTCTTTCATCTCCTCATTGTTGTCAAGGCCGCTCAGCAATTGTTGCTTGGCCATGATCGAGGAGCTGCATCTTTAACCTTCGCTTCAGATCTTCCTCTTTGCCGCTCCTTCAGCCATTTGTCCAACACCCCAACCTGCTGGTATTGGGATTCCTCGGCTAACCAAATAATCAGCGTAGTTGTATTCCCCCACATCAGCAACTTCCCAGAAATACAAATCACATGAATCTTCCCTTTTGTGCACGAATCAAATTGGAAGATCGTCAAACAAACTATTTAAAAAGTCAGCAACTGAAAGCAGCAGAACAACACTTAAACATATTATTACCTCATGATTCGGGCATTTGTAGAAGACTCGGCCAGGGTTGAGGATTGTGGTTGAGACGTGGTGGATGACTCTGCGTGATTTGCAGCAGTGGCACCACACCAACGACAGCTAGTTGCGATGAGCAATCGGCTGCGGTGCGTGTGCCGGCGGGGGTGTGATGAGACACACAGGCGATGGTACGAGTGGCGACTTGGTGCATATCTGGTTGTTGCCTGCTGAAGAGCGGGTGGACGAGCAGCCAGCGGACATGGTTGCTGCTGCTAGAGCTTCTGAAGCTAGGCAGAGTAGGTAGAGAAGAGGAGAAGCGAATGTTGGATATGTCAGTTTCATTACTTGCATAGTAGCATAGCACCGTATATATTCATAGTATAGGTTTGGATTCGAACCAGCTACAGGAGCACGTCTCTCTTTTTTTTAAACTCGGCAACGTCTCTTTACTGGTACACTAGCTTGTTCTGTACGCCTTCTCAAGTCTTAGATTTTGTTTCTTTTTTTGCGAGGAAGGAAGGAGGACAAAATTGAGAGTTCCTGGGACTCGAACCCAAGACCTCTCGGTTGAAAACCAAGGGTGCTAGTCACTTATGTGGCGAATGTTCCCTGGGAGGAGGACGGCAGACAAATGCATTTTCCTTGCAGTTTTAGTTGTGACGCAAGAACGAACGGTCGCAGATTCGGAAATGTTATCAGAAGAACGAGCCTAGTTTTTCTTTTCTTCCTATATATAAAAAACTATGCTACTTGGTGTCGGCTTAGTCAACAAACGATTCTGCCAACCTTGACCATTGGATTGACATTCAACGTCTGTCGTGTTTCTTTAGTCTCTTCTTCCTCCAGCCGCCAAAGCCAAACCAGCGCTGGACCGCCTGCCCCGCCTCCCACGGTTAGTCAGGTTGCCACAAGACGCATCGTGGCCACATTGCACCCTAAAACTCACAAGATCTTCCCGGCTCCTGCTCGTTCCTCGTTCGAGGCCTCACCATCGCCCTCCGCCTTTGGTTCGTTCACATGGCGCCGCCCTCCGGTGTTGTCAACATGGTCAACAACCGAGAGGAATAAGGAGATGACCGTACATGGTGAGGATGGCAGTAGGGACCCAGCAGCGCGCGCAATTCTTTTTTCGGGACGGAGAAGGGTATCAACTGGGTTGTGAGGGAGCTGTGGCCCGTCTAGCCCAGACTTTTATTTCATATGTTTACCACAAGACCAGCCCGGTTTTTTTTCCTTTCTGAAAATGGCTAGCCCATCTATTTTGTTTTTTGCAGAATAACCAACGTAGGCCTACTTGCTTTTCTACGCCCTGCTGGGCCGGAAATCTTTCAAGACGAGGAGGGATGCATTCGGGCTTGCCCAGAAAATGGGCTATAAGTAATAAGAAATGGGCTATAAGTAATAATACATGGGTTGTAAAATGGAAAAAAATACAGCAAACAGGCAATTAGTTCCAAAATACTTTTTCTTTTGGATTTTGATATTTTAAATTTCATTGTTTTTATGCGGGTAAATTTTCATTGGATTTAAATTAAGGTATGTTTAGTTTTTAAATTAATTTGAATCTGGCTAGAAATTTCGGGTTGGATGCTGTTTGGGACAGATTTGGAGGCTGACTTGGGGGTCTATTAGGTTGACGTGTACGAAAGGCTTTGTCAACTTAGTCCACAAACGATTCTAGCAGCACTGACCGTGGGATGTTAATCCAACGGCCGTGCTGCTTCTTCAATATCTGATCTTCTTGCTCCAGCCGCCCAAACCAGTATCGGTGGAACTGCCTGCTCCCGCCTCCCGTGGCCGGCTATGCTGCCGCACAGGCCGCACCGCCCCGCCCTAATCCATCGCTTGCCAGGCCATTCCTCTACTCACCCACACCTCATGTTATTTTCCGCGACAAAGAATCAACCAAGAAACCCTCAGATTTCCCAATCGCGGCAACCATCGCCGAAGTCTTCCAGGGCTCCGTGTCGTTCCCTTCCTAGGCCCCACCGTCGTCCACCACCCTAGTGCTCTCGGCGTGGCGTGGTCAACGTGGTCAACGAACGACATCCATCGGAAGTGGACTGTATGTGGAGAGGCTGACAGCTGGGTCCACGGCCGCACACAGGGAAATGCCTCCTTATTACGTGCAAAATAATGATTCCTCCAGCTGACAGCTGGGACCCACTGGAAGGGCCTCTCAGATTTCACTTAAAAAACGTTCTCACGACAGCTCGGACCCACCAGCTATATCTTCGCATGCAAGGAAGTGCCTCCTTATTACGCACAAAAAATGAATACTCCTCCTGCTAGCTCGGACCCACCATAGTGGGAGGCTGACTTGTGGGCCTACTAAGTTAATGCGGACGGAGGGCTTTGTCAACTTAGTCAATATGAACGATTCTACCTCCAGTGACCGTACGATGTCCATCCAACGGCCGTAGTGCTTCTTCAACCTCTGGTCTTCTTGCTCCACCCGCCCAAACCAGCGCCGGCCGTGCCTCCTGCTCCTGCCTCTCGTGGCCGCCTGTGCTGCCGCGGAGGCCTCACCGCCCCTACTACTCCCACCGCTGGCCAGGTCATCCCTCTACTCACCCACACCCCCTGTTATTCTGCGGCGACGGTAGCCTCACACCACAGTCGAACCAGTCAACCCTCATACTCCTCTCCGCGTGGGCATCCACTGCCGCGTCTTCCCCGGCTCCACGTCGTCCCCTTCCTAGGCCTCACCGTCGTCCACCGCCTTGGTGCTCTCGGCGCGGCGTGGTCAATGTTGTCAAGGAACGACTTCCATCAGAAGAGTATTGTACGTGGAGAGGCTGACAGCTGGGTCCACGGCCGTAGCAAGGAAGTGCAACCTTATTACGCGTAAAATAATGATTCCTCCACCTGACAGCAGGGAACCACCGGACGGGCCGTCGTATTTCGCGAAAAAAAGTTCCCCACTGACTGTTGGGACCCACCAGCTACATCTTCGCACGCAAGGGAGTGCGTCCATATTACAGGCAAAAAAATGATTCTCCCCCTAACAGCTGGGACCCACTAGCAATAACTTCGCATGAAAGGAAGTGCCTCCTTATCCTCCCTGACAGTCGGGACCCACCTGGTCAAAGCGTACGTAGCGTTGTCATATTGGTCGCGAACGTGTATGTACATACTGCTCAATCGGTCTGTCTGTAGGCTGCAGCAATGAACCGTGGCCGAGTAAGGAAGGGCACGTGTCGTAGTAGAGGCGCGGACGTAGCATGTCACGCAGTCATGTCAATATCGTGTACACGTACGTACAGCCAGGGTGCAAGAAAGTAAATACGGCCACACACGTACATACGGGCAGGGTCTCGAACGCCTACTCCCGCATACGTATGGCCAGGGCTCGTGTACATGGAGAGGCAGCGGAGAGCAGCAACGGCGTCCTGTTCATCGGCAGCCAACTTGCTGGGTCGAAACGGAGAAACTACGTCGTCGTGTTCATCGGGAGGCAACGGAATGCATCCTGTTCATCGGGAGCCAACCGGCTTGGGCGGAACAGCCGAAACAAGGCCTGGCGTACCGCAGAACGGAGGAACCGGCCTTGTGTTCGACCGCCTACGGTCGAAACGGGATCCTGTTCACCGGGAGGGGTCTGGCGTACCGCAAAACGGAGGAAACGGACTTCTCTTCGACCTCCTACGATCGAAACGGGGTCCTGTTGATCGGGAGGGGTGTGCCATACCGCAAGACGGAGGAAACGAACTTCTCTTCGACCTCCTACGGTCGAAATGGGGGTGCTGTTCATCGGGAGGGGTGTGGCGTACCGCAAAACGGGACTCCACGGCTACTGTTCATCCACCGTCTACTGCCTCGCTCCAGCCTCCATGGGCTACTGTTCATCCACCGTCGACCTCCTCCAGCCTCCACTTATGACTATTCATCCACGGCGTCTCCCTCCTGCCTCCACCAGCTATTGTTCATCCACGGGCTCATGTTCATCTAGCCTCCACCGGCTACTGTTCAACCAGCCCTCTCCACAGGCTATTGTTCATTGCTGCCTCTTGAGCACTGCGTTGGTTTTTCCCTTGAAGAGGTAATGGTGATGCAGTAAAGTAGCGTAAGTATTTCCCTCAGTTTTTGAGAACCAAGGTATCAATTGTTGGGGAACGTAGTAATTTCAAAATTTTCCTACGCACACGCAAGACCATGGTGATGGCATAGCAACGAGAGGGGAGAGTGACTGTCCACGCACTCGTGAGACCGTGGCGGAAGCGTTATAACAACGCTGTTGATGTAGTCGTCGCCTTCACGATCCGACCGATCCAAGTACCGAACGACGGCACCTCCGTGTTCAAAGACACGTTCGATTCGATGGCGATCCCCGGGCTCCGATCCAAAGAAAGCGTCGGGGATGAGTTCCGTCAGCACGACGGCGTGGTGACGATGATGATGCTCCACCGACGCAGGGCTTCGCCTAAGCTCCGCGACGATATGACTTCACCGGCGCAGGGCTTCGCCTAAGCTCCGCGACGATATGACCGAAGTGGAATATGGTGGAGGGGGGCACCGCACACGGCGAAGGAACGATCCGTAGATCAACTTGTGTGTCATGGGGTGCCCCCCCCATATATAAAGGAGCAAGGGGTGCGGCCAGCCCAAGGCGCTGGAGGAGTCCTACTCCCACCGAGTAGGACTCCCCCTTTTCCTAGTTGGATTAGGATTGGGGAAGGGGGAAGAGGGAAGGGGGGCGCCGCCCCCCCCTTCTCCTTGTCCTATTCGGACTAGAGGGGGGGCGCGCCTGCCCGGGCCGCCCTTTCCTCTTCTCCCTATGGCCCATCAAGGCCCATAGACCCCGGGGTTTCGTAACCCCGGTGTTCCAGAATCTTTCCTGTTTTCATCCGAACCTTTCCAAGTCCAAACATAGGCTTCCAATATATCAATCTTTATGTCTCGATCATTTCGAGACTCCTCGTCATGTCCGTGATCACATCCGGACTCCGAACAACCTTCGGTACATCAATACTTATAAACTCATAATGAAGCATCATCGAAGCGTTAAGCGTCACGGACCCTACGGGTTCGAGAACTATGTAGACATGATCTAGAACCATTCTCGGTCAATAACCAATAGCGGAACCTGGATGCCCATATTGGTTCCTACATATTCTACGTAAGATCTTTATCGGTCAAACCGCATAACGACATACGTTGTTCCCTTTGTCATCGGTATGTTACTTACCCGAGATTCGATCGTCGGTATCCAATACCTAGTTCAATCTCGTTGCAGTAAGTCTCTTTACTCGTTCCGTAATACATCATCTCACAACTAACTCATTAGTTGCAATGCTTGCAAGGCTCATGTGATGTGTATTACCGAGAAGGCCCGTAGATACCTCTCGACAATCGGAGTGACAAAACCTAATCTTGATTCATGCCAACTCAACATATACTTTTGGAGACACCAGAGAGTACCTTTATAATCACCCGATTCACGTTGTGACGCTTGGTAGCACACAAAGTGTTCCTCCGTAAACGGAGTTGCATAATCTCATAGTTTGCAGGAACTTTGTATAAGTCATGAAGAATGCATAAGCAACATACTAAACGATCAAGTGCTAAGCTAACGGAATGGGTCAAGTCAATCACATCATTCTACGAATGATGTGATCCCGCTTAATCAAATGACAACTCATGTCTATGGTTAGGAAACATAACCATCTTTGATTTAACGAGCTAGTAAAGTAGAGGCATACTAGTGACACTGTTTGTCTACATATTCACACATGTATTATGTTTCCTGTTAATACAATTCTAGCATGAATAATAAACATTTATCATGATATAAGGAAATAAATAATAATTTTATTATTGCCTCTAGGGCATATTTCCTTGATCTCCCACTTGCACTAGAGTCAATAATCTAGATTACACAGTAATGATTCTAACACCCATGGAGTCTTGGTGTTGATCATGTTTTGCTCGTGGAAGAGGCTTAGTCAACGGGTCTGCAACATTTAGATCCATATGTATCTTGCAAATCTCTATGTCTCCCACTTGGACTTGGTCCCGAATGGAATTGAAGCATCTCTTGATATGCTTGGTCCTCTTGTGAAATCTGGATTCCTTTGCCAAGGCAATTGCACCAAGATTGTCACAGAAGATCTTCATTGGTCCCGATGCACTAGGTATGACACCTAGATCGGAAATGAACTCTTTCATCCGCACTCCTTCATTTGCTGCTTCCAAGCAGCTATGTACTCCGCTTCACATGTAGATCCAGCCACGACGCTTTGTTTAGAATCGCACCAACCCAGCTCCACCGTTTAATAAAAATACGTATCCGGTTTGCGATTTAGAATCGTCCGGATCAGTGTCAAAGCTTTCATCGACGTAACCATTTACGATTAGTTCTTTGTCACCTCCATATACGAGAAACATATCCTTAGTCCTTTTCAGGTATTTCAGATGTTCTTGACCGCTGTCCAAAGGATCCACTCTGGATTACTTTGGTACCTTCCCGCCAAGCTTATTGCTAAGCATACGTCAGTCCGTACACAGCATTGCATACATGATAGAGCCTATGGCTGAAGCATAGGAACATTTTTCATTTTCTCTCTATCTTCTGCCGTGGTCGGGCATTGAGTCCGACTCAATTTCATACCTTGTAGTACGTAAAAGACCTTTCTTTGCTCGATCCATTTTGAACTTTTTCAAAACTTTATCAAGGTATGTGCTTTGTGAAAGTCCAATTAAGCGTCTTGATCTATCTCTATAGATCTTGATGCCCAATATGTAAGCAGCTTCACCGAGGTCTTTCATTGAAAAACTTTTATTCAAGTATCATATTATGCTATCCAGAATTCTATATCATTTCCAATTAACTATATGTCGTCCACATATAATATTAGAAATGCTACAGAGCTCCCACTCACTTTCTTGTAAATACAGGCTTCTCCAAAAGTCTCAGATAAAACCATATGCTTTGATCACACTATCAAAGCGTTTATTCCAACTCCGAGAGGCTTGCACTGCACCATAAATTGATCGCCGGAGCTTGCACACTTTGTTAGCACCTTTTGGATCAACAAAACCTTCCGTTGCATCATATACAACTCTTCTTCTAGAAATCCATTCAAGAATGCAGTTTTTACATCCATTTGCCAAATTTCATAATCATAAAATGCAGCAATTGCTAACATGATTCGGATAGACTTAAGCATCGCTACGGGTGAGAAAGTCTCATCGTAGTCAACCCCTTGAACTTGTCGAAAACCTTTCGCAACAAGTCGAGCTTTATAGACAGTTATATTACCATCAGCGTCAGTCTACTTCTTAAAGATCCATTTATTCTCAATGGCTTGCCGATCATCGGGCAAGTCAACCAAAGTCCATACTTTGTTCTCATACATGGATCCCATCTCAGATTTCATGGCTTCAAGCCATTTTGTGGAATTTGGGCTCACCATCGCTTCTTCATAGTTCGTAGGTTCACCATGATCTAGTATCATGACTTCCAGAATAGGATTACCGTACCACTCTGGTGCGGATTTTATTCTGGTTGATCTACGAAGTTCAGTGACAACTTGATCTGAAGTTTCATGATCATTATCATTATCTTCCTCGCTAACTGGTGTAGGTGTCACATAAACCGATTTACGTGATGAACTACTTTCCAATAAGGGAGCTGGTACTATTACCTCATCAAGTTCCACTTTCCTCCCACTCACTTCTTTCGAGAGAAACTC
The DNA here is from genome assembly GCA_021605145.1 of Aegilops bicornis. Classification (NCBI taxonomy): domain Eukaryota; kingdom Viridiplantae; phylum Streptophyta; class Magnoliopsida; order Poales; family Poaceae; genus Aegilops; species Aegilops bicornis. The sequence goes on from CM038674.1 coordinate 414,557,154, forward strand.
CTTCTCTAGAAAGGATCCATTCTTAGCAACGAATGTCTTGCCTTCGGATCTGTGATAGAAGGTATACCCAATTGTCTCCTTTGGGTATCCTATGAAGACACATTTTTCCGATTTGGGTTCAAGCTTATCAGGTTGAAGTTTTTTCACATAAGGATCGCAACCCCAAACTTTCGAAGCGACAACTTTGGTTTCTTGCTAAACCATAGTTCATAAGGTGTCGTCTCAACGGATTTTGACGGTGTCCTATTTAACGTGAATGCGGCCGCCTCTAAAGCATAACCCCAAAATGATAGCGGTAAATCGGAAATAGACATCATAGATCGCACCATATCTAGTAAAGTACGACATTGACGTTCGGACACACCATTACGCTGTGGTGTTCCCGGTGGCGTGAGTTGCTAAACTATTCCGCATTGCTTCAAATGTAGACCAAACTCAGAACTCAAATATTCTCCTCCACGATCAGATCGTAGAAACTTTATTATCTTGTTACGATGATTTTCAACTTCACTCTGAAATTCTTTGAACTTTTCAAATGTTTCAGATTTATGTTTCATTAAGTAGATATACCCAGATTCCGCTTAAATCATCCGTGAAGGTGAGAAAATAATGATATCCGCCACGAGCTTCAACATTCATCGGACCACATACATCCGTATGTATGATTTCCAATAAATCTGTTGCTCTCTCCATACAACCGGAGAACGGTGTTTTAGTCATCTTGCCCATGAGGCACGGTTCGCAAGTACCAAGTGATTCATAATCAAGTGATTCCAAAAGTCCATCTGTATGGAGTTTCTTCATGCTTTTACACCGATATGACCTAAACGGCAGTGCCACAAATAAGTTGCACTATCATTATCAACTCTGCATCTTTTGGCTTCGACATTATGAATATGTGTATCACTACTATCGAGATTCAACAAGAATAGACCATTCTTCAAGGGTGCATGATCACAAAAGATATTACTCATATAAATAGAACAACCATTATTCTCTGATTTAAATGAATAACCGTCTCGCATCAAACAAGATCCAGATATAACGTTCATGCTCAACGCTGGCACCAAATAACAATTATTTAGGTCTAAAACTAATCCCGAAGGTAGATGTAGAGGTAGCGTCGACCGCGATCACATTGACTTTGGAACCATTTCCCACGCCATCGTCACCTCGTCCTTTGCCGCTGCTCGTCTATTCCGTAGTCCCCTGCTTCGAGTTGCAAATATTAGCAATGTAACCAAGATCAAATACCTGTGTGCTACTACGAGCTCTAGTAAGATACACATCAATAACATGTATATCACATATACCTTTGTTCACCTTGCCATCCTTCTTATCCGCCAAATACTTGGGAAGTTCCGCTCAAAGGTCCGATCACCGCTTGCAGAAAACACTCGATTTCGTGCTTAGGTCCAGACTTGGGTTTCTTCTCTTGAGCAGCAACTTTCTTGCTGTTCTTTCCAAGTTTCCTTCTTCTTCCCTTTGCCCTTTTCTTGAAACTAGTGGTCTTGTTGACCATCAACACTTGATGCTCTTTCTTGATTTCTACCTCCGCTGCTTTTAGCATTGCGAAGAGCTCAGAATTGTCTTAGTCATCCCTTGCATATTATAGTTCATCACGAAGCTCTTGTAGCTTGGTGGCGTTGATTGGAGAATTCTGTCAATGACACTATCATCCGTAAGATTAACTCCCAGCTAAATTAAGTGATTATTATACCTAGACATTTTGAGTATGTGCTCACCGATGTAACTATTCTCCTCCATCTTGCAGCTATAGAACTTATTGGAGACTTCATATCTCTCAATCCGCATTTGCTTGAAATATTAACTTCAACTCTTGGAACATCTCATATGCTCCATGACGCTCAAAACGTCGTTGAAGACCCGGTTCTAAGCCGTAAAGCATGGCACACCGAACTATAGAGTAGTCATCAGCTTTGCTCGCCAGACGTTCACAACTTCGGGCGTTGCTCCTCGCAGTCCCGCACCCAGCGGTGCTTCCAGGATGTAATTCTTCCAGGCAGCAATGAGGATAATCCTCAAATTACGGACCCGATCCGTGTAATTGCTACCATCATCTTTGAACTTTGCTTTCTCAAGGAACGCATTAAAATTCAACGGAACAACAAAGACGAGCCATCTATCTACAAGAAACATAGACAGGCAAAATACTATCAGTACTAAGTTCATGATAAATTTAAGTTTTAATTAATCATATTAAATAACTCCCACTTAGACAGATATCTCTCTAGTCATCTAAGTGATTACGTGATCCAAATCAACTAAACCATAACCGATCATCACGTGAGATGGAGTAGTTTTCAATGGTGAACATCACTATGTTGATCATATCTACTATATGATTCACCCTCGACCTTTCGGTCTCTGTGTTCCGAGGCCATATCTGCATATGATAGGCTCGTCAAGTTTAACCTGAGTATTCTGCGTGTGAAAAACTGGCTTGCACCCGTTGTAGATGGACGGAGAACTTATCACACCCGATCATCACGCGGTGTCCGGGTACTATGAACTTTTAGCAACGGTGCATACTCGTGGAGAACACTTCTTGATAATTTTAGTGAGAGATCATCTTATAATGCTACCGTCAATCAAAGCAAGATAAGATGCATAAAGGATAAACATCACATGCAATCAATATAAGTGATATGATATGGCCATCATCATCTTGTGCTTGTGATCTCCATCTCCGAAGCACCGTCGTGATCACCATCGCCACCGCGCGACACCTTGATCTCCATCGTAGCATCGTTGTCGCCTCGCCAACTATTGCTTCTCGACTATCGCTACCGCTTAGTGATAAAGTAAAGCAATTACATGGCGTTTGAATTTCATACAATAAAGCGACAACCATATGGCTCCTGCCGATTGCCGATAACTCGGTTACAAAACATGATCATCTCATACAATAAAATATAGCATCACGCCTTGACCACATCATATCACAACATGCCCTGCAAAAACAAGTTAGACGTCCTCTACTTTGTTGTTGCAAGTTTTACGTGGCTGCTACGGGCTGAGCAAGAACCGTTCTTACCTACGCATCAAAACCACAACGATAGTTTGTCAAGTTGGTGCTGTTTTAACCTTCGCAAGGACCGGGCGTAGCCACACCTCAGTTCAACTAAAGAGAGAGAGACAGACACCCGCCGGTCACCTTTAAGCAACGAGTGCTCGGAGCGGTGAAACCAGTCTCGCGTAAGCGTACGCGTAATGTTGGTCCGGGCCGCTTCATCTCACAATACCGCTGAACCAAAGTATGACATGCTGGTAAGCAGTATGACTTATATCGCCCACAACTCACTTGTGTTCTACTCGTGCATATGACATCAACGCATAAAACCTGGCTCGGATGCCACCGCTGGGGAACGTAGTAATTTCAAAATTTTCCTACGCACACGCAAGACCATGGTGATGGCATAGCAACGAGAGGGAGAGTGACTGTCCACGCACTCGTGAGACCGTGGCGAAGCGTTATAACAACGCTGTTGATGTAGTCGTCGTCTTCACGATCCGACCGATCCAAGTACCGAACGACGGCACCTCCGTGTTCAAAGACATCGCTCAGCTCGATGACGATCCCCGGCTCCGATCCAAAGCAAAGCGTCGGGGATGAGTTCCACAAGACGACGGCGTGGCAGGACGATGATGATGCTCCACCGACGCAGGGCTTCGCCTAAGCTCGCGACGATATGACTTCATCGGCGCAGGCTTCGCCTAAGCTCCGCGACGATATGACCGAAGTGGAATATGGTGGAGGGGGCACCGCACACGGCTAAGGAACGATCCGTAGATCAACTTGTGTGTCATGGGGTGCCCCCGCCTCAGATATAAAGGAGCAAGGGGTGCGGCCAGCCCAAGGGGGCGCCTGGAGGAGTCCTACTCCCACCGGGAGTAGGACTCCCCCCCCTTTCCTAGTTGGATTAGGATTGGAGGAGGGGAAAGAGGGAAGGGGGCGCCGCCCCTTCTCCTTGTCCTATTCGGACTAGAGGGGAGAGGGCGCGCCTGCCCGCCGCCCTTTCCTCTTCTCCCTATGGCCCATCAAGGCCCATAGACCCCGGGGTTCCGTAACCCCCTGTTCCGTAACTTTCCTGCTTTCATCCGAACCTTTCCGAAGTCCAAACATAGGCTTCCAATATATCAATCTTTATGTATCGATCATTTCGAGACTCCTCGTCATGTCCGTGATCACATCCGGGACTCCGAACAACCTTCGGTACATCAATACTTATAAACTCATAATGAACTGTCATCGAAACGTTAAGCGTGCGGACCCTACGGGTTCGAGAACTATGTAGACATGATCTAGAACCATTCTCGGTCAATAACCAATAGCGGAACCTGGATGCCCATATTGGTTCCTACATATTCTACGAAGATCTTTATCGGTCAAACCGCATAACGACATACGTTGTTCCCTTTGTCATCGGTATGTTACTTACCCGAGATTCGATCGTCGGTATCCAATACCTAGTTCAATCTCGTTACGGTAAGTCTCTTTACTCGCTCCGTAATACATCATCTCACAACTAACTCATTAGTTGCAATGCTTGCAAGGCTCATGTGATGTGTATTACCGAGAAGGCCCAGAGATACCTCTCTGACAATCGGAGTGACAAAACCTAATCTTGATTCATGCCAACTCAACATATACTTTTGGAGACACATGTAGAGTACCTTTATAATCACCCAGTTACGTTGTGACGTTTGGTAGCACACAAAGTGTTCCTCCGGTAAACGGGAGTTGCATAATCTCATAGTTTGCAGGAACTTTGTATAAGTCATGAAGAAAGCATAAGCAACATACTAAACGCATCAAGTGCTAAGCTAACGGAATGGGTTGAATCAATCACATCATTCTACTAATGATGTGATCCCGCTTAATCAAATGACAACTCATGTCTATGGTTAGGAAACATAACCATCTTTGATTTAACGAGCTAGTAAAGTAGAGGCATACTAGTGACACTCTGTTTGTCTACGTATTCACACATGTATTATGTTTCCGGTTAATACAATTCTAGCATGAAAAATAAACATTTATCATGATATAAGGAAATAAATAATAATTTTATTATTGCCTCTAGGGCATATTTCCTTCATCAATCCAGTAGGCGACCACGCTCAAGTCCCTCGTACCTACACAAACAAATAAGAACCTTGCAACCAACGTGATAAAGGGGTTGTCAATCCCTTCACGGCCACTTGCAAAAGTGAGATCTGATAGAGATGATAAGATAATATTTTTGGTATTTTTATGATAAAGAGTGAAAGTAAAGATTGCAAAATAAAAGGCGATAGAAATAGCTAGTTGACGGGAGATTAATATGATGGAAAATAGACCCGGGGGCCATATGTTTCACTAGTGGCTTCTCTCAAGATAGCATAAGTATTACGTGGGTGAACAAATTACTGTCGAGCAATTGATAGAATTGAGCATAGTTATGAGAATATCTAGGCATGATCATGTATATAGGCATCACGTCTGAGACAAGTAGACCGACTCCAGCGTGCATCTACTACTATTACTCCACGCATCGACCGCTATCCAGCATGCATCTAGAGTATTCAGTTCATAAGAACAGAGTAACGCATTAGGTAAGATGACATGATGTAGAGGTATAAACTCAAGCAATATAATATAAACCCCATCTTTTTATCCTCGATGGCAACAATACAATACGTGTCGTTTCCCCTACTGTCACTGGGATCGAGCACCACAAGATTAAACCCAAAGCTAAGCACTTTTTCCATTGCAAGAAAGATCAATCTAGTAGGCCAAACCAAACTGATAATTCGAAGAGACTTGCAAAGATAACCAATCATACATACAACAATTCACAAGAGATTCAAATATTGTTCATAGATAATCTTGATCATAAACCCACAATTCATCAAATCTCGACAAACACACCGCAAAAGAAGATTACATCGAATAGATCTCCAAGAGAATCAAGGAGAACTTTGTATTGAGATCCAAAAAGAGAGAAGAAGCCATCTAGCTAATAACTATGGACCCGAAGGGCTAAAGTAAACTACTCACAGATCATCGGAGAGGCTATGGTGTTGATGTAGAAGCCCTCCATGATCAATGCCCCCTCCGGCGGAGCACCGGAAAAGGCCCCAAGATGGGATCTCACGGGTACAGAGAGTTGCGGCGGTGGAAATAGGGTTTCGGCTCCTGTTCTGATGTTTCCAGGGTATATGAGTATATATAGGCGAAAGAGGTCGGTCAGGAGAGCTACGAGGGGCCCACGAGGGTGGGGGGCGCGCCCAGGGGGCAGGCGCGCCTCCCTGCCTCGTGGCCTCCTCGTTGATTGCTTGACGTCCACTCCAAGTCCTCTGGATCACGTTTGTTCCGAAAATCACGTTCCCGAAGGTTTCATTCCGTTTGGACTCCGTTTGATATTCATTTCCTTCGAAACACTGAAATAGGCAAAAAAAACATCAATTTGGGCTGGGCCTCCGGTTAATAGGTTAGTCCCAAAAATAATATAAAAGTGTATAATAAAGCCCATTGAACATCCAAAACAGATAATATAATAACATGGAACAATAAAAAATTATAGATACGTTGGAGACGTATCAAGCATCCCCAAGCTTAATTCCTGCTCGTCCTCGAGTAGGTAAATGATAAAAACAGAATTTTTGATGTGGAATGCTACTTAGCATAATTTTCAATGTAATTCTTTTTATTGTGGCATGAATATTTAGATATGAAAGATTCAAGATAAAAGTTTAATGTTGACATAAAAACAATAATACTTCAAACATGCTAACCAAGCAATTATGTCTTATCAAAATAACATAGCCAACGAAAGCTTATCCCTACAAAATCATATAGTTAGGCCATGCTTCAATTTCGTCACACAAAACGTTCTCATCATGCATAACCCCGATGAAAAGCCAAGCAATTGGTTCATACTTTTTAACGTGCTTCAGCCTTTTCAACCCTTACGCAATACATGAGCGCAAGCCATGGATATAGCACTATGGGTGGAATAAAGTATAATGATGGGGGTTATGTGAGAAGACAAAAAGGTAGAAAGTCTCACATTGACACGGCTAATCAATAGGCTATGGAGATGCCCATCAATTGATGTCAATGTGAGGAGTAGGGATTGCCATGCAACGGATGCACTAGAGCTATAAATATATGAAAGCTCCATAAAATAAACTAAGTGGGTGTGCATCCAACTTGCTTGTTCACGAAGACCTAGGGCATTTTGAGGAAGCCCATCATTGGAATATACAAGCCAAGTTCTATAATGAAAAATTCCCACTTAGTATATGAAAGTGACAACATAGGAGACTCTCTATCATGAAGATCACGGTGCTACTTTGAAGCACAAGTGTGGAAAAAGGATAGTAACATTGCCCCTTCTCTCTTTTTCTCTCATTTTTTTCTTTTTTCTCTATTTTTTTTTTGGGCCTTCTCCCTTTTTTTTCTTTGTCCTCCTTTTTTTGTCCGGAATCTCATCCCGACTTGTGGGGGAATCATAGTCTCCATCATCCTTTCCTCACATGGGACAATTGTAACGCCCACGATGCGGCTATATCTCCCACGTGTCGGGGCACGACTTGGAGGCATAACCGCATGGTGGTTTTGTCGCAAAAAGGGTCATCTTCACACAATCCCATGTAATGAACAAGAATGAGATAAAGAGTTGGCTTACAATCGCCACTTCACACAATGCATAAATTAAACATCCATCATCCAGAGTACAATCAAGGTCCGACTACGGAACCAAAATGAAAGAAGACAACCCTACTTCTAAATGCCCGATCGTCCCAACTGGGCTCCACTACTAATCATCAGGGAAAGAAACATAGTAACGACCACGTTCCTCGTCGAACTCCCACTTGAGCTCGGTTGCGTCATCTGCACTGACATCGTCGGCACCTGCAACTGTTTTGGTAGAATCTGTGAGTCACGAGGACTCAGCAATCTCACACCCGCGATATCAAGACTATTTAAGCTTATAGGAAGGATGGGGTAATGAGGTGGAGCTGCAGCAATCACTAAGCATATATGGTGGCTAACATACGCAAAAGAGAGCGAGAAGAGAAGCAAAGCACGGTCGTGAAGCTAGAAGTGATCAAGAAGTGATCCTGAAACTACTTACGCACAACCATAACACAAGAACCGTGTTCACTTCCTGGACTCCGCCGAAAAGAGACCATCACGGCTACACACGCGGTTGATGTATTTTAAATAAGTCAAGTGTCAAGTTCTCTACAACCGGACATTAACAAATTCCCATCTGCCTCATAACCGCGGCCACGGCTTTCAAAAGATAATACCCTGCAGGGGTGTCCCAACTTAGCCCATTATAAGCTCTCACGGTCAACGAAGGATATTCCTTCTACCGAAGACCCGATCGATCTCGGAATCCGGCTACAAGACATTTTGACAATGGTAAAACAAGACCAAAGAAGCCGCCTGATTGTGCCGACAAATCCCGATAGGAGCTGCACATATCTCGTTCTCAGGGCACATCCGGATGAGACATCCTACGAGTAAAACCAAGCCTCAAGTCTCCCCGAGGTGGCCCCACAGTCTGCTCGTTTCGGACCAGCACTCAGAGGAGCATTGGCCCGGGGGGGCTAAAATAAAGATGACCCTCGGGCTCGCGAAAACCCGGGGGAAAAAGGCTTAGGTGGCAAATGGTAAAACCAAGGTTGGGCCTTGCTGGAGGAGTTTTATTCAAGGAGAACTGTCAAGGGGTCCCATAAATCACCCAACCGCGTAAGGAACGCAATATCAAGGAACATAACACCGGTATGACGGAAACTAGGGCGGCAAGAGTGGAACAAAACACCAGGCATAAGGCCGAGCCTTCCACCCTTTACCAAGTATATAGATGCATTAATTAAATAAAAGGTATTGTGATAGCCAATATATCCTTGTTCCAACATGGAACCAACTTCATCTTCACCTGCAACTAGCAACGCTATAAGAGGAGCTGAGCAAAAGCGGTAACATAGCCAAACAACGGTTTGCTAGGAAAGGATGGTTAGAGGCTTGACATGGCAATATGGGAGGCATGATATAGCAAGTGGTAGGTATCGCAGCATAGCAAAAGAGCGAGCAACTAGCAAGCAAAGATAGAAGTGATTTCGAGGGTATGGTCATCTTGCCTGAAATCCGGCTAGGAAGAAGAACGAGTCCATGAAGAAGACAAACGAATGTAGCTGAACGAATCCTCACAACTCCGGAACGAAACCGAAGCTAATGAGAGAAGCAACCCGGAATGAAACAAACAACATAGTAAAAAACCACCACATAAGCATGGCATGATGCGCAATCAAGTATGATGCATGTCCGGTTTAATGAGTCATGACATGGCAAAGTGCAACAAACAATTCTACAAATTAAGTGGAGTTCAATATGCAACGAGTTGCATATTGAAGAATCACCACATTCGAGTTATTTAGTTCGCTCTCGTTAAGGTACACAACCATATTAAATGTTGTTAAACATGGCAAGAGGTGAAGCATAATAAAACTACACATCTAGGCAAGTTTAAATGAGGCTGGAACAACAAACAACAATTCCGGAAAATCCTCATGTCCATATTTTAGATTTTCTACTGTTCTGATCTAAACACAATTTTATTGTTGTTAAACATGCAAAATAATGCCACCATGTTAAACTAGGAATTTTTCTACCCCATTTACATATAAAGTTTATTTAAAATGGAGCTACGGTTATTTAGTTATGAAATAAATCATTTTAACATGGCATTTATGAAAACTTAAACAAACAGAAAGTTTAAACATTTTAAACATGGATGAAAGTAGCATATTATGAAACTAGACAAAATTCTAAGCATTTTAATGTATAAATTATTTACATATGATGCACAGTTCTGGAGTTATTAAATGCATGATCATGAGGGTTTTTCTGCAAAACTGCCAACTCTGGATAATTCTAAAATCGCAGAACTGGAAAAAAACATCTACGGGCCAAATCTGCACTTGGGCCAACAGCGGAAGGGGGGCGCAGCGGATCTGGTGCTCACCAGGCCTCATGGGCCGGCTCGGTGGGGATGCTGGACGCGGGTTGCATCTGGCAGCGGCTGGGCTTCGACCGGAGAGGCAGGGCGCGGTCAACGCACGGCGTCATGCGAGCAGGGGAGGCGAGGGGCGATGCAGACAGCGGTCAACGGCTGCAGCGCGACGCGGCAGGAGCTCCGGCGAGGCGGCCTCGACGGGGACCGGTCGGAACGGACTGGGACGGCAGACGTAGGCGAGATGGTGGGGTCGGCAGGGCCCGGATTTGGCCGAAGGACGAGCTTGAGGCGGCTACGGCTGCTTGAAAACTCCATGGACACCAAGTCGGGCTCCCTGCACGAGCAGACAGAGAGAGAGATATATGAGAAGGAGCAGAAGGGAGAGGAAGGACGGGAAGGTAGGGCGGCGCGGTGGTGCTTGGAGCACCAAAGTAGGTAGGGAGGAGGCCGCGGCATGACCTGGCTGATGTTTTCGCAGGCGACGTGGACATGCGAGGCGGCAAAGTGGACTTGGCGGCAGGGACAACCGAATCCAAGGCGGGAGGCACGAAGGCATAGATCCGGCATGGGATGCTGATTCCTCACGGAGGACATCCAACGGCAGCGGTGAGCTCTGTGGTGACAGACAACGGCAAAGCGGGTCAACAGCAGTGCAAGGAAAACGAGGAAGAAGAGGAGCGCGAGGCAAGGGCGAGGTTACCGGCGGCGCCCGGGGTTGAAGTCGCTGGAGGAGGGCCGGAGGCCATCGTTTCCTCACGGCAGGAGGGCGCCCATGACGGCTTCCTGTTCGACCTGAAGAGAGAGGGATCGGGATGTGAGGGAGAGAGAAGAGTAGAGGAGGAAGGTAAAGGAGCAGGGACGACGCTCATCTGCGGGTCCGCTGGTGGCGTGGCTGGCCGGACGAAGGCGGGGAGGGGGTTGCAGGCGCTGTGGTTGGTGGATCGAGAGGAGTGGCTGGTTGGACCAAAGGCAAAATCGAGGAGGGGAAGGTGGTGGCTGCTGATTTGGAGCGGGGGAGATCCCGAGGAAGAGGGGAATTGGTCGGGTGGCGACGGATGAGAAGGATGGATGTGACAGGCCTTAAAACTAGGGTTTGATTGGTATATATAGCAGATGGATTTTGGTTAGGGGCTAATGTGGTCCCTCTGATTCAAATCGGATGGTGAGAAAAATAGGCTAGGGAAGCCCAAATAAGAAAATGGAGATATTTTATAGATGTTAGGGGATGATCCGAATCCAACGGTCATGACCGTGCGGGTCGGGTTCGGGGAAGTTTCGGGCGGGCAAGCAAGGGGTTCGAGCATTGAGCAAAGAGATTAAGGGGCCAGACAAGAGGGACTCGAAAAACCCAGTTGGTCTCGGAACGGAGAACGGAGAGACGCGGCAACTACGAACGAACTAAGAATTTTAAGAAAACATGCGGATGCGATGCAGATGATGCAATGAAGAATGCAACAAACAAAATAAATCACACGGCGACACCGAAATACATGGAAGTCTTCTGGAGTGTCGGTCTCGGGGCTTTACAACACTCCACCACTACAAGAGGATCTCGTCCCGAGATCTAGAATGGCACCGGAGAGAAACGGAAGAGGAATAGGTAAAACAAAATTGCTTCTTTGACAAACGAGTGAAACCCACAAACCTTGAGAGGTTGAACAAATCGAAAGAAAGAATACGATGGAGGTGAACGAGATTGCAAACACTGTGTTAGCAGAGAAGAACAAAGAACATGATGAGAACTAAGAGCTTATGGGACAAGATAGATTTTGAAGCCACTCCGGTTGAAACAAGATAAACAAGGAACAAGGAAGAACAAATTCGGGCAGCACTCCGGTTGAAAAGAGATGCAAGACTTGATAAGATGAAATGAACTTGAAGAGATGACACAACACTCCGGTTAAATGGATAAGCACAAAAAGAACACGATCTTCACAATTCGAGATGATGAGCGAAGAGAGCAACATCACATTGCCTCCGGAAGAGAGAATAGAAGATAGATCATTGGAATAAAAGAATGTAGAAGGAAATGCCAATTTCTGCCACAAATGAGCTTGGAAAGCACCCTTGCAAGAAGGTTAAAACGGAGTTGATGGAAAACCAACAACGAAAGGATATGATCCTCGTGGGCTTATGGAGACATCTCAAAACTTGAGGTGAAAATCTGCCACTAACGAAAACAATTGCTTTCTTGAGATCAACGAAGAGATGAAAACTTCTTCCACCAAGAGGAAGGAGAAAACTTGGATCATTGATAAGCACCATAATAGCAACATTCCTTAGGGAATGCTTTAGGTGAAACATGACACAAGATAACTCCAACAAAGAGATTGGTGGATTTAAAATATCTCATTCTTGACAACATGTGGATCATGAAACATGAACTCAAATTGTCAAGAATGACATAACACCACCTCAAATGATAAGGTAGAACAAATTGCACTTTGGAATGCAGGAAGAAGAATATTTGAGCTCTTCCAACAAGAATCTTGAGAACACTTCGAGAGTGAATTAAATCCTTGATGAACCACCATGAAGAAACTCCATGAAGAACTCCAGTAATAAAAGGATGATAGAAAGAAAGAGAAGTTGAAAACACAAGGTGAAGCCTTGCAATGATTTAGATGGCGCTTTGAAATGATATAACCGAGAAAAACTTGGAACTCCGGAAAGAAAGATGAACAAATGAAATCAAGAATTTTGATGAACCTCCGGAATAAGGAATTGAATTTACTCGATGGAACAAGAATAAGAATTACATTATGCTCATCCTTCACCAATTAAATTGATGACAAGCAATGGATTTGGCATACTACTTATTCTCGTAGAAAGGAATAAGAGAGATATAGCGCAAACTTGAGAAGGTCTTCAACGAACCACCGGTAGGATTGAAACAACGATTACATTAATATGAGGACATAGGAAAAGGAATCTTGAACAAACCACCGTAAGAATTGAAAATGAACGAAGAAAAGATAAAGAAACACCGGGAAGAATAGAAAATGAACGAAGATAGTTGAGAGAATTTAGATACAAGCGAACGCATAGATCCCGAGCTGATTAGATAATACTTGAATGATGCACCGGTATGATTTGGAGAACGGGAGCTGAAAGCTTGAATGAATAATTCTGAGATGATGGGCTCCGGAGAATCAAACTGAAAATACTCCTGAATTGCTTTGGATGGGTGAAAAAAATTCTCGCAATCGAAAACAATTATGAGAGGGTGGCATCAAGCTAGCACCATGAAACTTTGGAAGAACGGGTAAGGATTTAAGAGGAACTCTCCTTCGGTCTTCAAAATCCGATAATGACGACGAGAAACACCACCATGAATTGTTGAGATACTCTGAGATGAAAAATTGGAAAGGTTGAACCGACGATGAAAAGAATTTGAAAGATCTTGGAGGAAGACATATGACTGATGAAAATTCATTCTTACGTCAAAGTTTGAAAAGAATTTTAGAAGCTCCGGGAAAATTAGAAGAGTCAGGTAAGAACCTGGGAAAAGACCTGTGGGTTAGGGCCCACTCAAAAGAAACACCGATGAATGATTTGCTTGAAAAGAGAGATTGCACCGGTTGAATTAAATGGCTTGAATGAGATAGCATCCTCAAAAGAAATTGAGTGAATTGAGAATGGAAACTTGAATCTTCTAAGATATCTTCATCACTCCGGAACAATTGAATAGCGAGAAGTGGATGATTAAGAGGTGCACTGGCATGAGAAAACATTTGAGACGAGGAAAGAGATATGATCAACACCGAAAGCTTGAATTTAGTCCACCGGGGAAGAAAAAAAAGAATGAAGAATGATAAACTTGAAGCTTCCTTAGTATCTTCTTGAGAATCACCGGATAAGAACATTGGCGGAAAGGAATGGAGAGACTTCACATCAATAAAAATGATACTTGATTAAGAAATCTGAGTCCTTGATGAAAAAGGGTGGGAGGGCGGGAAAACAAAGGCAACTTGGTGCAGATGGAATAAACACCATTGAGAAAAACTTAGAGTTGATCTTGTGGATGTTGAAATGATCGGATCCACTTGAAGAAGCACGTCGGTTAGAAGAGAATTAATCATGGCAACCTCGATGATCAAGAAGGATTAACAACCACATAGAAATATGAGAACACCACTTAGAATAAGGTATGGAATCCACACTCGGCATTGAAGCAACTCGAATACCACAAAACAAAACAAAAACAAAGGATTTGGCTTGCAGAATAAGCCAAAAACAAACATATGATAGATCCCATATCGTATCACGTGTCTGTTGGAAAGATATCCTACGAGATACTTGAATTCCCACTTATAAACTCCCGAAACTTTCTGATTATGCAATCAGGTGTTGGGGATACAAGGGACACAAAATATATCACCCAAACTAACAATACCTAGATCCAGCTGTATCCATCCTTCAACACATAACCAAGAAACCTTCGGAAATCGTTTACCTCAACCTTCGAAAAGCATCCGTTATACGAGTTATGGAAATACTCTCGAGCTCGCCCCAGTACTGTGTTATCGAGGTTATCTCACCAACAACTGTACAAAAGAGATTTTCGATGTCGGCGAAACTCGTATTCCAGAATCGCAACGATAAAATTGTGACGACAACACCTCGGAGCTCAACTCCCCGGACACTGCCACAACCCCTAAATGTCGAGGCACCAAGAACAATGTTCTCGCCACAAGACCATCGGAACGATTCCAAGATACCAGCGTGATCCTAAAAAAATTTAGTGAAATTTGAGGAGAGTAGAGTCAAAACTTCTACGTCAGAGACCTCACCGTAATCGACGAGGGACCGAGGAGTAAAAAGAATCCTACTCTCCGATATATATAATCCTAAGACTCAAAACATATTTTCTAGACTCAACAACGCCAAATGATTCGATCAAGCTGAGGAGCTCCTAAGTCGGGATGGCTCGATTACCAACTTAATCGCATACGATGCGGCTATATCTCCCCCGTGTCGGGGCACGACTTGTAGGCATAACCGCATGGTGGTTTTGTCGCAAGAAGGGTCATCTTCACACAATCCCATGTAATGAACAAGAATGGGATAAAGAGTTGGCTTACAATCGCCACTTCACACAATGAATAAATTAAACATCCATCATCCAGAGTACAATCAAGGTCCGACTACGGAACCAAAATGAAAGAACACAACCCTACTGCTAAATGCCTGATCGTCCCAACTGGGCTCCACTACTGATAATCCGGGAAAGAAACATAGTAACGACCACGTTCCTCGTCGAACTCCCACTTGAGCTCGGTTGCTATCATCTGACCGACATCGTCGGCACACTGCAATCGCTTTTGGTAGAATCATGAGTCACGAGGACTCGGCAATCTCACACCAGCGAGATCAAGACTATTTAAGCTTATAGGAAGGATGGGGTAATGAGGTGGAGCTGCAGCAAGCACTAAGCATATATGGTGGCTAACATACGCAAAAGAGAGCGAGAAGAGAAGCAAAGCACGGTCGTGAAGCTAGAAGTGATCAAGAAGTGATCCTGAAACTACTTACGCACAACCATAACACAAGAACCGTGTTCACTTCCCGGACTCCGCCGAAAAGAGACCATCACGGCTAAACACGCGGTTGATGTATTTTAAATAAGTCAAGTGTCAAGTTCTCTACAACCGGACATTAACAAATTCCCATCTGCCTCATAACCGCGGCCACGGCTTTCAAAAGATAATACCCTGCAGGGGTGTCCCAACTTAGCCCATTATAAGCTCTCACGGTCAACGAAGGATATTCCTTCTACTGGAAGACCCGATCGATCTCGGAATCCCGGCTACAAGACATTTCGACAATGGTAAAACAAGACCAGCAAAGCCGCCCGATTGTGCCGACAAATACCGATAGGAGCTGCACATATCTCGTTCTCAGGGCACATCCGGATGAGACATCCTACGAGTAAAACCAAGCCTCAAGTCTCCCCGAGGTGGCCCCGCAATCTGCTCGTTTCGGACCAGCACTCAGAGGAGCACTGGCCCGGGGGGGGCTAAAATAAAGATGACCCTCGGGCTCGCGAAAACCCGGGGGAAAAAGGCTTAGGTGGCAAATGGTAAAACCAAGGTTGGGCCTTGCTGCATGAGTTTTATTCAAGGCGGACTGTCAAGGGGGTCCCATAAATCACCCAGGCGCGTAAGGAACGCAATATCAAGGAACATAACACCGGTATGACGGAAACTAGGGCGGCAAGAGTGGAACAAAACACCAGGAATAAGGCCGAGCCTTCCACCCTTTACCAAGTATATAGATGCATTAATTAAATAAGAGGTATTGTGATAGCCAATATATCCTTGTTCCAACATGGAACCAACTTCATCTTCACCTGCAACTAGCAACCCTATAAGAGGGGCTGAGCAAAAGTGGTAACATAGCCAGACAACGGTTTGCTAGGAAAGGATGGTTAGAGGCTTGACATGGCAATATGGGAGGCATGATATAGCAAGTGGTAGGTATCGCAGCATAGCAAAAGAGCGAGCAACTAGCAAGCAAAGATAGAAGTGATTTCGAGGGTATGGTCATCTTGCCTGAAATCCCGCTAGGAAGAAGAACGAGTCCATGAAGAAGACAAACGAATGTAGCTGAACGAATCCTCACAACCCCGGAACGAAACCAAAGCTAACGAGAGAAGCAGCCCGGAAAGAAACAAACAACATAGTAAACAACCACCACATAAGCATGGCATGATGCGCAATCAAGTATGATGCATGTCCGGTTTAATGAGTCATGACATGGCAAAGTGCAACAAACAATTCTACAAATTAAGTGGAGTTCAATATGCAACGAGTTGCATATTTAAGAAACACCACATTCGAGTTATTTAGTTCGCTCTCGTTAAGGTACACAACCATATTAAATGTTGTTAAACATGGCAAGAGGTGAAGCATAATAAAACTACACATCTAGGCAAGTTTAAATGAGGCCGGAACAACAAACAACAATTCCGGAAAATCCTCATGTCCATATTTTAGATTTGGTACTGTTCTGATCTAAACACAATTTTGTTGTTGTTAAACATGCAAATTAATGCCACCATGTTAAACTAGGAATTTTTCTACCCTATTTACATATAAAGTTTATTTAAAATGGAGCTACGGTTATTTAGTTATGAAATAAATCATTTTAACATGGCATTTATGCAAACTTAAACAAACAGCAAGTTTAAACATTTTAAACATGAATGAAAGTAGCATATTATGAAACTAGACAAAATTCTAAGCATTTTACATGTATAAATTATTTACATATGATGCACAGTTCTGGAGTTATTAAATGCATGATCATGAGGGTTTTTCTGCAAAACTGCCGACTCTGGATAATGCTAAAATCGCAGAACTGGAAAAAAAAACTTCTACGGGCCGAATCTGCACTTGGGCCAACAGTGGAAGGGGGCGCAGCAGATCTGGTGCTCACCAGGCCTCATGGGCCGGCTCGGTGGGGAGGCTGGACGCGGGCTGCATCTGGCAGCGGCTGGGCTTCGACCGGAGAGGCAGGGCGCGGTCAACGCACGGCGTCGTGCGAGCAGGGGAGGCGAGGGGCAATGCAGACAGCGGTCAACGGCTGCAGCGCGATGCGGCAGGAGCTCCGGCGAGGCGGCCTCGGCGGGGACCGGTCGGAACGGGCTGGGACGGCAGACGTAGGCGAGATGCTGGGGTCGGCGGGGCTCGGATTTGGCCGAAGGACGAGCTTGAGGCGGCTACGGCTGCCTGAAAACTCCATGGACACCAAGTCAGGCTCCCTGCACGAGCAGACAGAGAGAGAGAGAGATGAGAAGGAGAAGAAGGGAGAGGAAGGAAGGGAAGGTAGGGCGACGCAGTGGTGCTTGAGCACTAGGCGAGGTAGGGAGGAGGCCGGCTGCATGACCTGCTGCTGCTGTTTTCGCCGGCGACGTGGACGTGCGAGGCGGCGGCAGTGGACTTGGCGAAGCAGGGACAACCGAATCCAAGGCGGGGAGGCACGAAGGCAGACAGATCCGGGCGTGGGATGCTGATTCCTCGCTGGAGGACATCCAATGGCAGCGGTGAGCTCCTGTGGTGACAGAGAAGCGGCGGCAAAGCGGGTCAACAGCGCAAGAAGGAAAACGAGGAAGAAGAGGAGCGCGAGGCAAGGGCGAGGTTACAGGCGCCCGTGGTTGAAGACGATCGAGGAGGGCCGAGGCCATCATTTCTCAAGGGCAGGAGGGCGCCCATGACGGCTTCTGTTCGACCAAGAGAGAGGGATCGGGATGTGAGGGAGAGAAGAGCAGAGGAGGAAGGTAAAGGAGCAGGACGACGCTCATCTGTGGTCCGCCGGCGGCGTGGCTGGCCGGGCGAAGGCGGGGAGGGGGCTGCAGGCGCTGTGGTTGGTGGATCGAGAGGAGTGGCTGGTTGGACCGAAGGCAAATTCGAGGAGGGGAAGGTGGTGGCTGCTGATTTGGAGCGGGGGAAATCCCGAGGAAGAGGGGAATTGGTCGGGTGGCGGCGGATGAGAAGGATGGATGTGACAGGCCTAAAAACTAGGGTTTGATTGGTATATATAGCAGATGGATTTTGGTTAGGGGCTAATGTGGTCCCTCTGATTCAAATCGGATGGTGAGAAAAATAGGCTAGGGAAGCCCAAATAAGAAAATGGAGATATTTTATAGATGTTAGGGGATGATCCGAATCCAACGGTCATGACCGTGTGGGTCGGGTTCGGGGAAGTTTCGGGCGGGCAAGCAAGGGGTTCGAGCATTGAGCAAAGAGATTAAGCGGCCAGACAAGAGGGACTCGAAAAACCCAGTTGGTCTCGGAACGGAGAACGGAGAGACGCGGCAACTACAAACGAACAAGAGTTTTAAGAAAACATGCGGATGCGATGCGGATGATGCAATGAAGAATGCAACAAACAAAATAAATCACACGGCGACAACAAAATACATGGAAGTCTTCTGGAGCGTCGGTCTCGGGGCGTTACAACAATGCTCTAATAATGATGATCATCACACTTTTATTACTTACATCTCAAGAATTACAACTCAATGCTTAGAACAAAATATGACTCTATGTGAATGCCTCCGGCGGTGTACCGGGATATGCAATGAATCAAGAGTGACATGTATGAAAAATGATGAATGGTGGCTTTGCCACAAATACAATGTCAACTCCATGATCATGCAAAGCAATATGACAATGATGGAGCGTGTCATAATAAACGAAACGGTGGAAAGTTGCATGGCAATATATCTCGGAATGGCTATGGAAATGCCATGATAGGTAGGTACGGTGGCTGTTTTGAGGAAGATATAAGGAGGTTTATGTGTGATAGAGCGTATCATATCACGGGGATTGGATGCACCGGCGAAGTTTGCACCAACTCTCAAGGTGAGAAAGGGCAATGCACGGTACCATAGAGACTAGAAAATTGTGGAAGGGTGAGAGTGCATATAATCCATGGACTCACATTAGTCATAAAGAACTCATATACTTATTGCAAAAGTTTATTAGCCCTCGAAGCAAAGTACTACTTCGCATGCCCCTAGAGGGATAGATTGGTAGGAAAAGACCATCGCTCGTCCCCGACCGCCACTCATAAGGAAAGCAATAAAAGAACACCTTATGCATCAAATTGTAACACAACTTTTACCATACGTGCATGCTACGGGACTTGCCAACCTTAACACAAGTATTTCTCAGTTTCACAATTACTCAACTAGCACACTCTAATATTACCACCTTTATATCTCAAAACACTTATCAAGTATCAAAATTCTCACGATATTCAATGAACTCAATATGGAAGTTTTTATTATAATCATCTTGGATGCCTATCATATTAGGACTAATTTCACAATTAAAGGAAAATACCATGCTGTTTAAGATTCTCAAAATAATATAAGTGAAGCATGAGAGATCAATAATTTCTATAAAATAAAACCACCACCGTGCTCTAAAAGATATAAGTGAAGCACTAGAGCAAAAACTATATAGCTCAAAAGATATAAGTGAAGCACATAGAGTATTCTAATAAATTCCGAATCATGTGTGTCTCTCTCAAAAGGTGTCTACAACAAGGATGATTGTGGTAAACTAAAAATCAAAGACTCAAATCATACAAGACTCTCCAAGCAAAACACATATCATGTGGTGAATAAAAATATATCCCCAAGTAAAGTTACCGATAGACGAAGACGAAAGATGGGATGCCTTCCGGGGCATCCCCAAGCTTAAGCTTCTGGTTGTCCTTAAATTTTACCTTGGGGTGCCTTGGGAATCCCCAAGCTTATGCTCTTGCCACTCCTTGTTTCACAATCCATCAAATCTTTACCCAAAACTTGAAAACTTCACAACACAAAACTCAACAGAAAATCTCATGAGCTCCGTTAGCGAAATAAAACAAACCACCACTTTGAGGTACTGTATTGAACTCATTATTTACTTATATTGGTGTTAAACCTACTGTATTCCAACTTCTATATGGTTTATAAACTCTTTTACTAGCCATAGATTCATCAAAATAAGCAAACAACACACGAAAAACAGAATCTGTCAAAAACAGAACAGTCTGTAGTAACATGTATCTAACTCAAACTTCTGGAACTTAGAAAAATCTATAAAAATAGGAAGACCTAGATAATTTCTTTATTGATCTACTTCAATTGCAATTAGTATTTTATCACGTTGTGGTGATTTTAAACAATTGTTTTCGTGAACAGAAAGTTTCTGGAATTTTCAGCAAGATCAAATAACTATCATCCAAGAAGATCCTATAGGTTTAACTTGGCACAAACACTAATTAAAACATAAAAACACATCTAACCAGAAGCTAGATCAAAGATTTATTTCTAAACAGAAATAAAAAGAAATAAAATAAAATAAAATAGGGTTGCCTCCCAACAAGCGCTATCATTTAACGCCCCTAGCTAGGCATAAAAGCGAGTATAGATCTAGGTATTACCATAATAATGGTAAGGCAAGTCATGAAAACTTCTCTCATACTCTCTACATTCAGCAGCAAGTTTTCTTTGTGGCAAGCAAAAATAATCAAAAGGTCTAAATTTAATGGGACAAAAGTCCCCAAGATCAAGCTCGGGAGGTATGGGCTCCTCCTTTGGCCCCTTATATTGCACAACCAATTCATCATTACAAGCGTTCTTTTAAAAAAAGGTCACAAGCCTTTGCTCGAGAGAAAAACCTAACCCATTATTCTGAATAGCAAAATCATCATTAAGTTCAGAAACTCTATCAACTAGAACATCGACAGGAACCTTTTTTCTAAGATTTTCATTATAAGCAACATGATCTAAAGATTGTAAACGCATTATGTCTTCTTGGTTAAAAAGGATAGCTTCTATGGGAGGATGACCAGCATCAACCCTATAATGCGAACAAATTTCTTTAGCCTCTTTCATTATAAATCTGAACTCATGAGCCAAAAATATAGTAGCGGCACGCTTAACAGAAGAGTGTTCAATATTAGAAAATTCTAGGAAAATTCTTTGTATGCAAGGATGCATATGAAGAAATTGCCTTTCAAGTTCAACTACGAGCAAAGATATTGCATCCGCAAGGCTACTAGTTTTATGAAGAATATAGCCACCCATAATGGGCAAAGCATCGGCACAAGTAAAGAAATCTTGAATAACTTCTTTCCCAATAATATTACCACTACCAACTCGAAACCTTTTAGTATGCAAGATAGTAGGTTCCTCAGGAGGATCATCGAAAGCATCAAAGTTTCCCATGTTATTATTATCCGCGATAACCTCCCCAGTTTCAGACATAATGACAGCAAATATCTCAAGGAACAAGCAAGAAAAAGGCGAAGGGAAAAGAGGGCGAATAAAAAGGCAAGAGTGAAGTGGGGGAGAGAAAAACGAGAGGCAAATGGCAAATAATGTAATGCGAGGGATAAGAGTTTGTGATGGGTACTTGGTATGTCTTGACTTGTGCGTAGACTCCCTAAGAACGGTGCGTAAATCCTTCTTGCTACCTCTTGAGCACTGCGTTGGTTTTTCCCTTGAAGAGGAAAGGGTGATGCAGTAAAGTAGCGTAAGTATTTCCCTCAGTTTTTGAGAACCAAGGTATCAATCCAGTAGGAGACCACGCTCAAGTCCCTCGTACCTACACAAACAAATAAGAACCTTGCAACCAACGCGATAAAGGGGTTGTCAATCCCTTCACGGCCACTTGCAAAAGTGAGATCTAATAGAGATGATAAGATAATATTTTTGGTATTTTTATGATAAAGAGTGAAAGTAAAGATTGGAAAATAAACGGCAATAGAAATAGCTAGTTAACGGGAGATTAATATGATGGAAAATAGACCCGGGGGCCATATGTTTCACTAGTGACTTCTCTCAAGATAGCATAAGTATTACGGTGGGTGAACAAATTACTGTCGAGCAATTGATAGAATTGAGCATGGTTATGAGAATATCTAGGCATGGTCATGTATATAGGCATCACATCCGAGACAAGTAGACCGACTCCTGCCTGCATCTACTACTATTACTGCACACATCGACCGCTATCCAGCATGCATCTAGAGTATTAAGTTCATAAGAACAGAGTAACGCATTAGGTAAGATGACATGATGTAGAGGGATAAACTCCAGCAATATTATATAAACCCCATCTTTTTATCCTCGATGGCAACAATACAATACGTGTCGTTTCCCCTCATCCTTTGGGATCGAGCACCGAAAGATTGAACCCAAAGATAAGAACTTCTCCCATTGCAAGAAAGATCAATCTAGTAGGCCAAACCAAACTAATAATTCGAAGAGACTTGCAAAGATAACCAATCATACGTAAAATAATTCAGAGGAGATTCAAATATTGTTCAGAGAGAGAAGAAGCCATCTAGCTAATAACTATGGACCCGAAGGTCTGAAGTAAACTACTCACACATCACCGGAGTGAAGGAAATATGCCCTAGAGGCAATAATAAAATTATTATTTATTTCCTTATATCATGATAAATGTTTATTATTCATGCTAGAATTGTATTAACCGGAAACATAATACATGTGTGAATACGTAGACAAACAGAGTGTCACTAGTATGCCTCTACTTTACTAGCTCGTTAAATCAAAGATGGTTATGTTTCCTAACCATAGACATGAGTTGTCATTTGATTAAACGGGATCACATCATTAGTAGAATGATGTGATTGACTTGACCCATTCCGTTAGCTTAGCACTTGATCATTTAGTATGTTGCTTATGCTTTCTTCATGACTTATACAAAGTTCCTGCAAACTATGAGATTATGCAACTCCCGTTTACGGAGGAACACTTTGTGTGCTACCAAACGTCACAACGTAATCGGGTGATTATAAAGGTACTCTCTGAGTGTCTCCAAAAGTATATGTTGAGTTGGCATGAATCAAGATTCGGTTTTGTCACTCCGATTGTCAGAGAGGTATCTCTGGGCCTTCTCGGTAATACACATCACATGAGCCTTGCAAGCATTGCAACTAATGAGTTAGTTGTGAGATGATGTATTACGGAACGAGTAAAGAGACTTACCGTTAACGAGATTGAACTAGGTATTGGATACCGACGATCGAATCTCGGGTAAGTAACATACCGATGACAAAGGGAACAACGTATGTCGTTATGCGGTTTGACCGATAAAGATCTTCGTAGAATATGTAGGAACCAATATGGGCATCCAGGTTACGCTATTGTTTATTGACCGAGAATGGTTCTAGATCATGTCTACATAGTTCTCGAACCCGTAGGGTCCGCACGCTTAACGTTTCGATGATGATTCATTATGAGTTTATAAGTATTGATGTACCTAAGGTTGTTGAGTCCCGGATGTGATCACGGACATGACGAGGAGTCTCGAAATGATCGAGACATAAAGATTGATATATTGGAAGCCTATGTTTGGACTTGGAAAGGTTCCGGATGAAAACAGAAAGTTATTTAACACCGGGGTTACGGAACCCCGGGGGTCTATGGGCCTTGATGGGCCATAGGGAGAAGAGGAAAGGGCCGCCAGCAGGTCGCACGCCCCTCCCCTCTAGTCCGAATAGGACAGGAGAGGGGGCGGCGCCCTTCCCTCTTTCCTCCCCAATCCTAATCCAACTAGGAAAGGGGGAGTCCTACTCGGTGGGAGTAGGACTCCTCCAGCGCCCCTTGGGCTGGCCGCACCCCCTTGCTCCTTTATATCTGAGGCAGGGGGCACCCCATGACATACAAGTTGATCTACGGATCGTTCCTTAGCCGTGTGCGGTGCCCCCTCCACCATATTCCACTTGGTCATATCGTCGCGGAGCTTAGGCGAAGCCCTGCGCCCGGTGAAGTCATATCGTCATGAGCTTAGGCGAAGCCCTGCGTCGGTGGAGCATCATCATCGTCACCACGCCGTCGTCTTGTGGAACTCATCCCCGACGCTTTGATGGATCAGAGCCCGGGATCGTCATCGAGCTGAGCGTGTCTTTGAACACGGAGGTGCCGTCGTTCGGTACTTTGATCGGTCGGATCGTGAAGACGCACGACTACATCAACCGCGTTGTTATAACGCTTCGCTTACGGTCTCACGAGGGTGCGTGGACAGTCACTCTCCCCTCTCGTTGCTATGCCATCACCATGGTCTTGCGTGCGCGAGGAAAATTTTGAAATTACTACGTTCCCCAACAAAGTGGCATCCGAGCCAGGTTTTATGCGTTGATGTCATATGCATGAGTAGAACACAAGTGAGTTGTGGGCGATATAAGTCATACCGCTTACCGGCATGTCATACTTTGGTTCAGCGGTATTGTGAGATGAAGCGGCCGGACCGACATTGCGCCAGACGCTTCTGCGAGATCGGTTTCACCACTCCGAGCACTCGTTGCTTAAAGGTGACCGGCGGGTGTCTGACTCTCTCACTTTAGTTGAACCGAGTGTGGCTACGCCCGGTCCTTGCGAAGGTTAAAACAGCACCAACTTGACAAACTATCGTTGTGGTTTTGATGCGTAGGTAAGAACGGTTCTTGCTCAGCCCGTAGCAGCCACGTAAAACTTGCAACAACAAAGTAGAGGACGTCTAACTTGTTTTTGCAGGGCATGTTGTGATATGATGTGGTCAAGACGTGATGCTATATTTTATTGTATGAGATGATCATGTTTTGTAACCGAGTTATCGGCAATCGGCGAAGCCATATGGTTGTCGCTTTATTGTATGAAATTCAAACGCCATGTAATTGCTTTACTTTATCACTAAGCGGTAGCGATAGTCGTAGAAGCAATAGTTGGCGAGACGACAACGATGCTACGATGGAGATCAAGGTGTCGCGCCGGTGACGATGGTGATCACGACGGTGCTTCGGAGATGGAGATCACAAGCACAAGATGATGATGGCCATATCATATCACTTATATTGATTGCATGTGATGTTTATCCTTTATGCATCTTATCTTGCTTTGATTGACGGTAGCATTATAAGATGATCTCTCACTAAAATTATCAAGAAGTGTTCTCCTGAGTATGCACCGTTGCTAAAAGTTCAGTAGTACCCGGACACCACGTGATGATCGGGTGTGATAAGTTCTCGTCCATCTACAACGGGTGCAAGCCAGTATTGCACACGCAGAATACTCGAGTTAAACTTGACGAGCCTAGAATATGCAGATATGGCCTCGGAACACGGAGACCGAAAGGTCGAGCGTGAATCATATAGTAGATATGATCAACATAGTGATGTTCACCATTGAAAACTACTCCATCTCACGTGATGATCGGTTATGGTTTAGTTGATTTGGATCACGTAATCACTTAGATGACTAGAGAGATATCTGTCTAAGTGGGAGTTATTTAATATGATTAATTAAAACTTAAATTTATCATGAACTTAGTACCGATAGTATTTTGCTTGTCTATGTTTCTTTGTAGATAGATGGCTCGTCGTTGTTCCGTTGAATTTTAATGCGTTCCTTGAGAAAGCAAAGTTGAAAGATGATGGTAGCAATTACACGGATCGGGTCCGTAACTTGAGGATTATCCTCATTGCTGCACAGAAGAATTACGCCCTGGAAGCACCGCTGGGTGCCGAACTGCAGTAGAGCAACGCCGAGAAGTTGTGAACGTCTGGCGAGCAAAGTCGATGACTACTCTATAGTTCGTGTGCCATGCTTTACGGCTTAGAACCGGGTCTTCAACGACGTTTTGAACGTCATGGAGCATATGAGATGTTCCAAGAGTTGAAGTTAATATTTCAAGCAAATGCCCGGATTGAGAGATATGAAGTCTCCAATAAGTTCTATAGCTGCAAGATGGAGGAGAATAGTTCTGTCAATGAGCACATACTCAAAATGTGTGGGTATAATAATCACTTAATTCAGCTGGGAGTTAATCTTCCGGATGATAGTGTCATTGATGTAATTCTCCAATCATCGCCACCAAGCTACAAGAGCTTCGTGATGAACTATAATATGCAAGGGATGACTAAGACAATTCTGAGCTCTTCGCAATGCTAAAAGCAGCGGAGGTAGAAATCAAGAAAGAGCATCAAGTGTTGATGGTCAACAAGACCACTAGTTTCAAGAAAAGGGCAAAGGGAAGAAGAAGGAAACTTCAAAAAGAACAGCAAGAAAGTTGCTGCTCAAGAGAAGAAACCCAAGTCTGGACCTAAGCCCAATCTGAGTGTTTTTACCGCAAGCGCATCGACACTTTGGAAGCGGAACTGCCCCAAGTATTTGGCGGATAAGAAGGATGGCAAGGTGAACAAAGGTATATGTGATATACATGTTATTGATGTGTACCTTACTAGAGCTCGTAGTAGCACGGTATTTGATCTTTGGTTACATTGCTAATATTTGCAACTCGAAGCAGGGGACTACGGAATAGACGAAACCTTTGGAAAAGGACGAGGTGACGATGCGCGTGGGAAAGCGGTTCCTCAGTCAATGTGATCGCGGTCGGCACGCTACCTCTACATCTACCTTCGGGATTTGTTTTAGACCTAAATAATTGTTATTTGGTGCCAGCGTTGAGCATGAACATTATATCTGGATCTTGTTTGATGCGAGACGGTTATTCATTTAAATCAGAGAATAATGGTTGTTCTATTTATATGAGTAATATCTT
This sequence comes from Aegilops bicornis, assembly GCA_021605145.1. Classification (NCBI taxonomy): domain Eukaryota; kingdom Viridiplantae; phylum Streptophyta; class Magnoliopsida; order Poales; family Poaceae; genus Aegilops; species Aegilops bicornis. The sequence continues at coordinate 414,584,257 of CM038674.1, forward strand.
TTATGGTCATGCACCCTTGAAGAATGGTCTATTCTTGTTGAATCTCGATAGTAGTGATACACATATTCATAATGTCGAAGCCAAAAGATGTAGAGTTGATAATGATAGTGCAACTTATTTGTGGCACTGCCGTTTAGGTCATATCGGTGTAAAAGCATGAAGAAACTCCATACAGATGGACTTTTGGAATCACTTGATTATGAATCACTTGGTACTTGCGAACCGTGCCTCATGGGCAAGATGACTAAAACACCGTTCTCGGTTGTATGGAGAGAGCAACAGATTTATTGGAAATCATACATACAGATGTATGTGGTCCGATGAATGTTGAAGCTCGTGGCGGATATCGTTATTTTCTCACCTTCACAGATGATTTAAGCGTATACGGGTATATCTACTTAATGAAACATAAATCTGAAACATTTGAAAAGTTCAAAGAATTTCAGAGTGAAGTTGAAAATCATCGTAACAAGAAAATAAAGTTTCTACGATCTGATCGTGGAGGAGAATATTTGAGTTACGAAGTTTGGTCTACATTTGAAGCAATGCGGAATAGTTTCGCAACTCACGCCACCGGGAACACCACAGCGTAATGGTGTGTCCGAACGTCGTAATCGTACTTTACTAGATATGGTGCGATCTATGATGTCTATTTCCGATTTACCGCTATCGCTTTGGGGTTATGCTTTAGAGACGGCCGCATTCACGTTAAATAGGACACCGTCAAAATCCGTTGAGACGACACCTTATGAACTATGGTTTAGCAAGAAACCAAAGTTGTCGTTTACGAAAGTTTGGGCTTGCGATGCTTATGTGAAAAACTTCAACCTGATAAGCTTGAACCCAAATCGGAAAAATGTGTCTTCATAGGATACCCAAAGGAGACAATTGGGTATACCTTCTATCACAGATCCGAAGGCAAGACATTCGTTGCTAAGAATGGATCCTTTCTAGAGAAGGAGTTTCTCTCGAAAGAAGTGAGTGGGAGGAAAGTGGAACTTGATGAGGTAATAGTACCAGCTCCCTTATTGGAAAGTAGTTCATCACGTAAATCGGTTTACGTGACACCTACACCGATTAGCGAGGAAGATAATGATAATGATCATGAAACTTCAGATCAAGTTGTCACTTTGAACTTCGTAGATCAACCAGAATAAAATCCGCACTGAGTGGTACGGTAATCCTATTCGGAAGTCATGATACTAGATCATGGTGAACCTACGAACTATGAAGAAGCGATGGTGAGCCCAGATTCCACAAAATGGCTTGAAGCCATGAAATCTGAGATGGGATCCATGTATGAGAACAAAGTATGGACTTTGGTTGACTTGCCCGATGATCGGCAAGCCATTGAGAATAAATGGATCTTTAAGAAGAAGACCCACGGCGATGGTAATATAACTGTCTATAAAGCTCGACTTGTTGCGAAAGGTTTTCGACAAGTTCAAGGGGTTGACTACGATGAGACTTTCTCACCCGTAGCGATGCTTAGAGTCTATCCGAATCATGTTAGCAATTGCTGCATTTTATGATTATGAAATTTGGCAAATGGATGTAAAAACTGCATTCTTGAATGGATTTCTAGAAGAAGAGTTGTATATGATGCAACCAAGGTTTTGTTGATCCAAAAGGTGCTAACAAAGTGTGCAAGCTCCAGCGATCAATTTATGGTCCGTGCAAGCCTCTCGGAGTTGGAATAAACGCTTTGATAGTGTGATCAAAGCATATGGTTTTATCTGAGACTTTTGGAGAAGCCTGTATTTACAAGAAAGTGAGTGGGAGCTCAGAGCATTTCTAATATTATATGTGGACGACATATTGTTAATTGGAAATGATATAGAATTTCTGGATAGCATAAAAGGATACTTGAATAAAAGTTTTTCAATGAAAGACCTCGGTGAAGCTGCTTACATATTGGGCATCAAGATCTATAGAGATAGATCAAGACGCTTAATTGGACTTTCACAAAGCACATACCTTGATAAAGTTTTGAAAAAGTTCAAAATGGATCGTGCAAAGAAAGGTCTTTTACCTGTACTACAAGGTATGAAATTGAGTCGACTCAATGCCCGACCACGGCAGAAGATAGAGAGAAAATGAAAATGTTCCCTATGCTTCAGCCATAGGCTCTATCATGTATGCAATGTCTGTGTACCGCACTGACGTATCCTTAGCAATAAGCTTGGCAGAAGGTACCAAAGTAATCCAGAGTGGATCAGGACAGCGGTCAAGAACATCCTGAAATACGAAAAGGACTAAGGATATATTTCTCGTATATGGAGGTGACAAAGAACTAATCGTAAATGGTTACGCCGATGCAAGCTTTGACATCGATCCGGACGATTCTAAATCGCAAACCGGATACGTATTTTTATTAAACGGTGGAGCTGTCGGTTGGTGCAGTTCTAAACAAAGCGTCGTGGCGGGATCTACATGTGAAGCGGAGTACATAGCTGCTTCGAAGCGGCAAATGAAGGAGTCTGGGTGAAAGAGTTCATTTCCGATCTAGGTGTCATACCTAGTGCATCGGGACCAATGAAGATCTTCTCGTGACAATATCGTGCAATTGCCTTGGCAAAGGAATCCAGATTTCACAAGAGGACCAAGCATATCAAGAGACGCCTTCAATTCCATTCGGGACCAAGTCCAAGTGGGAGACATAGAGATTTGCAAGATACATACGGATCTAAATGTTGCAGACCGTTGACTAAGCCTCTTCCACGAGCAAAACATGATCAGCACCAAGACTCCATGGGTGTTAGAATCATTACTTTGTGTAATCTAGATTATTGACTCTAGTGCAAGTGGGAGATCAAGGAAATATGCCCTAGAGGCAATAATAAAATTATTATTTATTTCCTTATATCATGATAAATGTTTATTATTCATGCTAGAATTGTATTAACCGGAAACATAATACATGTGTGAATACGTAGACAAACAGAGTGTCACTAGTATGCCTCTACTTTACTAGCTCGTTAAATCAAAGATGGTTATGTTTCCTAACCATAGACATGAGTTGTCATTTGATTAAACGGGATCACATCATTAGTAGAATGATGTGATTGACTTGACCCATTTCGTTAGCTTAGCACTTGATCGTTTAGTATGTTGCTTATGCTTTCTTCATGACTTATACAGAGTTCCTGCAAACTATGAGATTATGCAACTCCTGCTAACGGAGGAACACTTTGTGTGCTACCAAACGTCACAACGTAATCGGGTGATTATAAAGGTACTCTCTGGTGTCTCCAAAAGTATATGTTGAGTTGGCATGAATCAAGATTAGGTTTTGTCACTCCGATTGTCGAGAGGTATCTACGGGCCTTCTCGGTAATACACATCACATGAGCCTTGCAAGCATTGCAACTAATGAGTTAGTTGTGAGATGATGTATTACGGAACGAGTAAAGAGACTTACCGGTAACGAGATTGAACTAGGTATTGGATACCGACGATCGAATCTCGGGTAAGTAACATACCGATGACAAAGGGAACAACGTATGTCGTTATGCGGTTTGACCGATAAAGAACCAGTATCAAATACCCAGGTGCTACTGCGAGCTCTAGTAAGGTACACATCAATAACATGTATATCACATATACCTTTGTTCACCTTGCCATCCTTCTTATCCGCCAAATACTTGGGGCAGTTCCGCTTCGATGACGATGCGCTTGCGATAGAAGCACTCGATTTCAGGTTTAGGTCCAGACTTGGGTTTCTTCCCTTGAGCAGCAACTTGTTTGCTGTTCTTCTTGAAGTTCCCTTCTTCTTCCCTTTGCCCTTTTTCTTGAAACTAGTGGTCTTGTTGACCATCAACACTTGATGCTCTTTCTTGATTTCTACCTCCGCGGCTTTTAGCATTGCGAAGAGCTCAGAATTGTCTTAGTCATCCCTTGCATATTATAGTTCATCACGAAGCTCTTGTAGCTTGGTGGCGATGATTGGAGAATTACATCAATGACACTATCATCCGGAAGATTAACTCCCAGCTGAATTAAGTGATTATTATACCCGGACATTTTGAGTATGTGCTCACCGATGTAACTGTTCTCCTCCATCTTGCAGCTATAGAACTTATTGGAGACTTCATATCTCTCAATCCGGGCATTTGCTTGAAATATTAACTTCAACTCTTGGAACATCTCATATGCTCCATGACGTTCAAAACGTCGTTGAAGACCCGGTTCTAAGCCGTAAAGCATGGCACATCGAACTATAGAGTAGTCATCGACTTTGCTCGCCAGACGTTCACAACTTCGGCGTTGTTCTCAAAGCAGTTCGCACCCAGCCGGTGCTTCCAGACGTAATTCTTCTGCGGCAGCAATGAGGATAATCCTCAAATTACGGACCCAGTCCGTGTAATTGCTACCATCATCTTTCAACTTTGCTTTCTCAAGGAACGCATTAAAATTCAACGGAACAACAAAGACGAGCCATCTATCTACAAAGTAAACATAGACAAGCAAAATACTATCGTGTACTAAGTTCATGATAAATTTAAGTTTTTAATTAATCATATTAAAGAACTCCCACTTAGACAGACATCTCTCTAGTCATCTAAGTGATCACGTGATCCAAATCAACTAAACCATAACCGATCATCACGTGAGATGGAGTAGTTTTCAATGGTGAACATCTTATGTTGATCATATCTACTATATGATTCACGCCGACCTTTCGGTCTCCGTGTTCGAGGCCATATCTGCATATGCTAGGCTCGTCAAGTATAACTGAGTATTCTGCGTGTGCAAAACTGGCTTGCACCCGTTGTAGATGGACGAGAGCTTATCACACCCGATCATCACGTGGTGTCTCCGCATCGACGAACTTTGGCAACGGTGCATACTTAGGAGAACACTACTTGATAATTTTAATGAGAGATCATCTTAAAATGCTACCGTCAATCAAAGCAAAATAAGATGCATAAAGGATAAACATCACATGCAATCAATATAAGTGATATGATATGGCCATCATCATCTTGTGCTTGTGATCTCCATCTCCGAAGCACCGTCATGATCACCATCGTCACCGGCGCGACACCTTGATCTCCATCGTAGCATCGTTGTCGTTTACGCCATTTATTGCTTCTACGACTATCGCTACCGCTTAGTGATAAAGTAAAGCAATTACAGGGCGTTTGCATTTCGTACAATAAAGCGACAACCATATGGCTCCTGCCAGTTGCCGATAACTCGGTTACAAAACATGATCATCTCATACAATAAAATATAGCATCATGTCTTGACCATATCACATCACAAAATGCCCTGCAAAAACAAGTTAGACGTCCTCTACTTTGTTGTTGCAAGTTTTACGTGGCTGCTACGGGCTGAGCAAGAACCGTTCTTACCTACGCATTAAAACCACAACGATACTTTCACAAATAGACTCCGTTTAACCTTCTCAAGGACCGGGCGTAGCCACACTCGGTTCAACTAAAGTGAGAGAGACAGACACCCGCCAGCCACCTTTAAGCACGAGTGCTCGTAGCGGTGAAACCAGTCTCGGCGTAAGCGTCTGGCGTAATGTCGGTCCGGCCGCTTCATCTCACAATACCGCTGAACCAAAGTATGACATGCTGGTAGGCGGTATGACTTGTATCGCCCACAACTCACTTGTGTTCTACTCGTGCATATGACATCAACGCATAAAACCAGGCTCGGATGCCACCGTTGGGGAACGTAGTAATTTCAAAATTTTCCCACGCACACACAGGACCATGGTGATGGCATAGCAATGAGAAGGAGAGTGTTGTCTACGTACCCTCGTAGACCAAAGCGGAAGCGATCACAACGTAGAGGAAGTAGTCGACGTTCTCCTCGCGATCCTGCCGATCCCATTGCCGTTACTCCGGCACCTCCGAGTCGATGATGACGTTGAGGAAGTAGTCGTACGTTCTCCTCGCGATCCAGCCGATCCCAGCGCCGTTACTCCGGCGCCTCCGAGTTCTTGGCACACGTTCAGCTCGATGGCGCTCCTCGGGCTCCGATCCGGCAAAGCTCCGGGAGAGGGAGTTCCACAAGACGACGGCGTGGTGACGATCTTGATGTTTCACCGACGCAGGCTTCGCCTAAGCACCGCTACGATATGACCGAGGTGGAATATGGTGGAGGGGGCACCGCACGGCTAAGGAACGATCTCAAGGATCAACTTGTGTGTCCTAGGGTGCCCCAACCCCGTGATATAAAGGAGGGAGGGAGGAGGTGGCCGGCCACAAGGGGCGCCATAGGAGGGGGAAACCTACTCCAAGTAGGTTTCCTCTCCTTTCCTTATCTTATTTGGAGGGGAAGGAAGGAGTACTAGTATTAGGAAGTAGTACTAGTAGTAGGAATAGGAAGAGGGGAAGGAGAAAGGAAGGGGGCCGCCCCTCCCCAATTCGGATTGGGCTTGGGGGCGCGCCTCCCTTGTTCCTTCTCCTTCCTCCTACATGGGCCCAATAAGGCCCATATACCTCCCGGGGTTCCGTAACCTCCCGAGCTCCAAACTTCTCCGAACCTTTCCGGTGTCCAAATATATCCGTCCAATATATTAATCTTTATGTCTCGACCATTTCGAGACTCCTCATCATGTCCGTGATCATATCCGGGACTCGAACAACCTTCGTACATCAAAATACACAAACTCATAATATATCCGTCATCGAAACCTTAAGCGTGCGGACCCTACGGTTCGAGAACAATGTAGACATGACCGACACACATCTTCGGTCAATAACCAATAGCGGGACCTGGATGCCCATATTGGTTCCTGCATTTTCTACGAAGATCTTTATCGGTCAGACCGCATAACAACATACGTTGTTCCTTTTGTCATCGGTATGTTACTTGCCCGAGATTCGATCGTTGGTATCCAATACCTAGTTCAATCTCATTACTGGCAAGTCTCTTTACTCGTTCCGTAATACATCATCTCACAACTAACTCATTAGTTGCAATGCTTGCAAGGCTTATGTGATGTGTATTACCGAGAAGGCCCAGAGATACCTCTCCGACAATCGGAGTGACAAAACCTAATCTCGAAATACGCCAACCCAACAAGTACCTTTGGAGACACCTGTAGTACTCCTTTATGATCACCCGATTACGTTGTGACGTTTGGTAGTACCCAAAGTGTTCCTCCCGTAAACGGAGTTGCATAATCTCATAGTTATAGGAACATGTATAAGTCATGAAGAAAGCAATAGCAATATACTAAACGATCGTGTGCTAAGCTAACGGAATGGGTCATGTCAATCACATCATTCTTCTAATGAGGTGATCCCATTAATCAAATGACAACACATGTCTATGGTTAGGAAACATAACCATCTTTGATTAATGAGCTAGTCTACTAGAGGCTTACTAGTGACTTATCTGTTTGTCTATGTATTCACACATGTATTATGTTTCCGGTTAATACAATTCTAGCATGAATAATAAACATTTATCATGATATAAGGAAATAAATAATAACTTTATTATTGCCTCTAGGGCATATTTCCTTGATCTCCCACTTGCACTAGAGTCAATAATCTAGATTACTCAAGAATGATTCTAACACCCATGGAGTCTTGGTGCTTGATCATGTTTTGCTCGTGGAAGAGGCTTAGTCAACGGGTCTGCAATGTTCAGATCCGTATGTATTTTGCAAATCTCTATGTCTCCCACTTGGACTTGGTCCCGAATGGAATTGAAGCGTCTCTTGATATGCTTGGTCCTCTTGTGAAATCTGGATTCCTTTGCCAAGGCAATTGCACCAAAGATTGTCACAGAAGATCTTCATTGGTCCCGATGCACTAGGTATAACACCTAGATCGGAAATGAACTCTTTCATCCAGACTCCTTCATTTGCTGCTTCAAGCAGCTATGTACTCCGCTTCACATGTAGATCCCGCCACGACGCTTTGTTTAGAACTGCACCAACCGATGTACTCCACCGTTTAACAAAAACACGATCCGGTTTGCGATTTAGAATCGTCCGGATCGATCAAAGCTTCGCATCGACGTAACCATTTACGACTAGCTCTTTGTCACCTCCATATACGAGAAACATATCCTTAGTCCTTTTCGTGTATTTCAGGATGTTCTTGACCGCTGTCCGATGATCCACTCTGGATTACTTTGGTACCTTCCTGCCAAGCTTACACTAAGCATACGTCAGTGTCTGGTACACATTGCATACATGATAGAGCCTATGGTGAAGCATAGGGAACATCTTTCATTTTCTCTCTATCTTCTGCTGTGGTCGGGCATTGAGTCCGACTCAATCTCACACCTTATGTCTGAGGTAAAAACCTTTCTTTGCTCGATCCATCTTGAACCTCCTCAAAACTATATCAAGGTATGTGCTTTGTGAAAGTCCAATTAAGCGTCTTGATCTATCTCTATAGATCTTGATGCCCAATATGTAAGTAGCTTCACCAAGGTCTTTCATCGAAAAACTCTTGTTTAAGTAACCCTTTATGCTATCCAGAAATTCTATATCATGTCCGATCAGTAATATGTCATCTACATATAATATCAGAAATGCTACAGAGCTCCCACTCACTTTCTTGTAAATACGGGCTTCTCCAAAGTCTCAGATAAACCCAAATACTTTGATCACACTATCAAAGCGTTTATTCCAACTCCGAGATGCTTGCACCAGTCCATAAATGGATCGCTGGAGCTTGCACACTTTGTTAGCTCCCTTTGGATCGATAAAACCTTCGTTGCATCATATACAACTCTTCTTCCGTAAACCCATTCAGGAATGCGGTCTTTACATCCATTTGCCAAATTTCATAATCATAAAATGCGGCAATTGCTAACATGATTCGGACAGACTTAAGCATCGCTACGGGTGAGAAGGTCTCATCGTAGTCAATCCCTTGAACTTGTCGAAACCCCTTTGCGACAAGTCGAGCTTTGTAGACAAGAATATTACCGTCGGCGTCAGTCTTCTTCTTGAAGATCCACTTGTTTTCTATTGCTTGCCGACCCTCGGGCAAGTCAACCAAAGTCCACACTTTGTTTTCATACATGGATCCCATCTCGCATTTCATGGCCTCAAGCCATTTTGCGGAATCTGGGCTCACCATCGCTTCTTCATAGTTCGTAGGTTCATCATGATCTAGTAGCATGACTTCCGAACAGGATTGCCGTACCACTTTGGTGCGGATTTTATTCTGGTTGATCTACGAGGTTCTCAGAGTAACTTGATCTGAAGTTTCATGATCAACATCATCAACTTCCTCACTATTTGGTGTAGATATTGCGTAAACTGGTTTACGTGATAAACTACTTTCAAATAAGGGAGAAGGTACGATTACCTCATCAAGTTCTACTTTCCTCCCACTCACTTCTTTCGAGAGAAACTCCTTCTCTAGAAAGGATCCATTCTTAGCAACAAATGTCTTGCCTTCGGATCTGTGATAGAAGGTGTACCCAACTGTCTCCTTTGGGTATCCTATGAAGATACATTTCTCCGATTTAGGTTCGAGCTTATCGGGTTGAAGCTTTTTCACATAAGCATCGCATCCCCAAACTTTAAGAAAGCGACAACTTTGGTTTCTTGCTAAACCACAGCTTCATAAGGTGTCGTCTCAACGGATTTTGACGGTGTTCTATTCATCGTGAATGCGCCGTCTCAAGAGCATAACCCCAAAACGATACCGGTAAATCTGTAAGAGACATCATAGATCGCACCATATCTAGTAAAGTGCGATTCTGACGTTCGGACACACCATTGCGTTGTGGTGTTCCGGTGGCGTGAGTTGCGAAACTATTCCGCATTGTTTCAAATGTAGACCAAACTCAGAACTCAAATATTCGCCTCCACGATCAGATCGTAGAAACTTTATTTTCTTATTACGATGATTTTCAACTTCACTCTGAAATTCTTTGAACTTTTCAAATGTTTCAGACTTATGTTTCATTAAGAAGATATACCCATATCCGCTTAAATCATCTGTGAAGGTGAGAAAATAACGATATCCGCCACGAGCATCAACATTCATTGGACCACATACATACGTATGTATGATTTCCAACAAATCTGTTGCTCTCTCCATAGTAATCAAGAACGGGGTTTTAGTCATCTTGCCCATGAGGCACGGTTCGCAGTGCCAAGTGATTCATAATCAAGTGACTCCAAAAGTCCATCAAGATGGAGTTTCTTCATGCGCTTTATACCGATATGACCTAAACGGCAATGCCACAAATAAGTCGCACTATCATTATCAACTCTGCATCTTTTGGTTTCAACATTATGAATATGTGTATCACTACTATCGAGATTCATTAAAATAGACCACTCTTCAAGGGTGCATGACCATAAAAGATATTATTCATATAAATAGAACAACCTTTATTCTCTCGATTTAAATGAATAACCGTCTCGCATCAAACAAGATCCAGATATAATGTTCATGCTTAACGCTGGCACCAAATAACAATTATTTAGGTCTAAAACTAATCCCGAAGGTAGATGTAGAGGTAGCGTGCCGACCGCGATCACATCGACTTTGGAACCATTTCCCACGCCGCATCGTCACCTCGTCCCTTGCCGGTGTTCGCTAATCAGAAGTCCCCTGCTTTGAGTTGCAAATATTAGCAACATGTAACCAAGATCAAATACCCAAAAGCTACTACGAGCTCTAGTAAGGTACACATCAATAACATGTATATCACATATACCTTTGTTCACCTTGCCATCCTTCTTATCCGCCAAATACTTGGGGCAGTTCCGCTTCCAAAGGACTACCGCTTGCAGAGAAGCACTCGATTTCAGGTTTAGGTCCAGACTTGGGTTTCTTCCCTTGAGCGGCAACTTGTTTGCTGTTCTTCTTGAAGTTCCTTCTTCTTCCCTTTGCCCTTTTCTTGAAACTAGTGGTCTTGTTGACCATCAACACTTGATGCTCTTTCTTGATTTCTACCTCCGCTGACTTTTAGCATTGTAAGAGCTCGTGAATTGTCTTAGTCATCCCTTGCATATTATAGTTCATCACGAAGCTCTTGTAGCTTGGTGGCGATGATTGGAGAATTTCATCAATGACACTATCATCCGGAAGATTAACTCCCCAAATTGAATTAAGTGATTATTATACCCGGACATTTTGAGTATGTGCTCACCGATGTAACTGTTCTCCTCCATCTTGCAGCTATAGAACTTATTGGAGACTTCATATCTCTCAATCCGGCATTTGCTTGAAATATTAACTTCAACTCTTGGAACATCTCATATGCTCCATGACGTTCAAAACGTCGTTGAAGACCCGGTTCTAAGCCGTAAAGCATGGCACACCGAACTATAGAGTAGTCATCGACTTTGCTCGCCAGACGTTCACAACTTCGGCGTTGTTCTCAAGCAGGTTCGCACCCAGCGGTGCTTCCAGGGCGTAATTCTTCCGTGCAGCAATGAGGATAATCCTCAAATTACGGACCCAAACCGTGTAATTGCTACCATCATCTTTCAACTTTGCTTTCTCAAGGAACGCATTAAAATTCAACGGAACAACAAGACGAGCCATCTATCTACAGAAACATAGACAAGCAAAATACTATCAGGTACTAAGTTCATGATAAATTTAAGTTTTTAATTAATCATATTAAAGAACTCCCACTTAGACAGACATCTCTCTAGTCATCTAAGTGATCACGTGATCCAAATCAACTAAACCATAACCGATCATCACGTGAGATGGAGTAGTTTTCAATGGTGAACATCTTATGTTGATCATATCTACTATATGATTCACGCCGACCTTTCGGTCTCCGTGTTCCGAGGCCATATCTGCATATGCTAGGCTCGTCAAGTATAACCTGAGTATTCTGCGTGTGCAAAACCGGCTTGCACCCGTTGTAGATGGACGTAGAGCTTATCACACCCGATCATCACGTGGTGTCTCGGCACGCATTTAACTTTGGCAACGGTGCATGCTTAGGGAGAACACTACTTGATAATTTTAATGAGAGATCATCTTAAAATGCTACCGTCAATCAAAGCAAAATAAGATGCATAAAGGATAAACATCACATGCAATCAATATAAGTGATATGATATGGACATCATCATCTTGTGCTTGTGATCTCCATCTCGAAGCACCGTCATGATCACCATCGCCACCGCGCGACACCTTGATCTCCATCGTAGCATCGTTGTCGTTACGCCATTTATTGCTTCTCGACTATCGCTACCGCTTAGTGATAAAGTAAAGCAATTACGTATGCGTTTGCATTTCGTACAATAAAGCGACAACCATATGGCTCCTGCCGATTGCCGATAACTCGGTTACAAAACATGATCATCTCATACAATAAAATATAGCATCATGTCTTGACCATATCACATCACAAAATGCCCTGCAAAAACAAGTTAGACGTCCTCTACTTTGTTGTTGCAAGTTTTACGTGGCTGCTACGGGCTGAGCAAGAACCGTTCTTACCTACGCATTAAAACCACAACGATACTTCGTCAAATAGACTCCGTTTAACCTTCTCAAGGACCGGGCGTAGCCACTCGGTTCAACTAAAGTGAGAGAGACAGACACCCGCCAGCCACCTTTAAGCACGAGTGCTCGTAGCAGTGAAACCAGTCTCGCGTAAGCGTCTGGCGTAATGTCGGTCCGGGCCGCTTCATCTCACAATACCGCTGAACCAAAGTATGACATGCCGGTAGGCAAGATGACTTGTATCGCCCACAACTCACTTGTGTTCTACTCGTGCATATGACATCAACGCATAAAACCAGGCTCGGATGCCACCGTTGGGGAACGTAGTAATTTCAAAATTTTCCCACGCACACGGGACCATGGTGATGGCATAGCAATGAGAAGGGAGAGTGTTGTCTACGCACTCGTAGACCAAAGCGGAAGCGATCACAACGTAGAGGAAGTAGTCGACGTTCTCCTCGCGATCCTGCCGATCCCAAAGGTTACTCGGCACCTCCGAGTCGATGATGACGTAGAGGAAGTAGTCAGACGTTCTCCTCCTCGCGATCCAGCCGATCCCAGCGCCAGCATTCGGCGCCCGAGTTCTTGGCACACGCTCAGCTCGATGGCGCTCCTCGGCTCCGATCCAGCAAAGCTCCGGGAGAGGGAGTTCCACAAGACGACGGCGTGGCAGGACGATCTTGATGTTTCACCGGCGCAGGCTTCGCCTAAGCACCGCCACGATATGACCGAGGTGGAATATGGTGGAGGGGCACCGCACACGGCTAAGGAACGATCTCAAGGATCAACTTGTGTGTCCTAGGGTGCCCCCAACCCCGTATATAAAGGAGGGAGGGAGGAGGTGGCCGGCCACAAGGGGCGCCATAGGGAGGAAACCTACTCCAAGTAGGTTTCCCTCTCCTTTCCTTATCTTATTTGGAGGGAAGGAAGGAGTACTAGTATTAGGAAGTAGTACTAGTAGTAGGAATAGGAAGAGGGGAAGGAGAAAGGAAGGGGGCGGCCCCCCTCCCCAGTCGGATTGGGCTTGGGGGCGCCCCCCTCCTTGTTCCTTCTCCCTTCTCCTACATGGGCCCAATAAGGCCCATATACCTCCCGGGGTTCCGGTAACCTCCTGAGCTCCAAACTTCTCCTAACCTTTCCGGTGTCCAAATATATCCGTCCAATATATTAATCTTTATGTCTCGACCATTTCGAGACTCCTCATCATGTCCGTGATCATATCCGGGACTCCGAACAACCTTCGGTACATCAAAATACACAAACTCATAATATATCCGTCATCGAAACCTTAAGCGTGCGGACCCTACGGTTCGAGAACAATGTAGACATGACCGACACACATCTTCGGTCAATAACCAATAGCGGGACCTGGATGCCCATATTGGTTCCTGCATTTTCTACGAAGATCTTTATCGGTCAGACCGCATAACAACATACGTTGTTCCTTTTGTCATCGGTATGTTACTTGCCCGAGATTCGATCGTTGGTATCCAATACCTAGTTCAATCTCATTACTGGCAAGTCTCTTTACTCGTTCCGTAATACATCATCTCACAACTAACTCATTAGTTGCAATGCTTGCAAGGCTTATGTGATGTGTATTACCGAGAAGGCCCAGAGATACCTCTCCGACAATCGGAGTGACAAAACCTAATCTCGAAATACGCCAACCCAACAAGTACCTTTGGAGACACCTGTAGTACTCCTTTATGATCACCCAATTACGTTGTGACGTTTGGTAGTACCCAAAGTGTTCCTCCGGTAAACGGGAGTTGCATAATCTCATAGTTATAGGAACATGTATAAGTCATGAAGAAAGCAATAGCAATATACTAAACGATCGTGTGCTAAGCTAACGGAATGGGTCATGTCAATCACATCATTCTTCTAATGAGGTGATCCCATTAATCAAATGACAACACATGTCTATGGTTAGGAAACATAACCATCTTTGATTAATGAGCTAGTCTAGTAGAGGCTTACTAGTGACTTATCTGTTTGTCTATGTATTCACACATGTATTATGTTTCCGGTTAATACAATTCTAGCATGAATAATAAACATTTATCATGATATAAGGAAATAAATAATAACTTTATTATTGCCTCTAGGGCATATTTCCTTCACCCACGAGGGTGGGGGCGCGCCTCCCTACCTCGTGGCCTCCTCGTTGATTGCTTGACGTCCACTCCAAGTCCTCTGGATCACGTTTGTTCCGAAAATCACTTTCCCGAAGGTTTCATTACGTTTGGACTCCGTTTGATATTCATTTCCTTCGAAACACTGAAATAGGCAAAAAAACAGCAATTTGGGCTGGGCCTCCGGTTAATAGGTTAGTCCCAAAAATAATATAAAAGTGTATAATAAAGCCCATTGAATATCCAAAACAGATAATATAATAACATGGAAGAATAAAAAATTATAGATACGTTGGAGACGTATCATTTATCCAGCCCTCCACCGGCTACTGTTCAACCAGCTCTCCACCGGCTATTGTTCATCCAGCCCTCCACGGGGTCCTGTTCATCCACCCCCAACCGGCTCGATCGGGGTCATATTCATCCAGCGGCAACGGCCTCTACTACCACGGGGTCCTGTTCATCCAACCCCCAACAGGAACTGTTCATCCAACCCCCAACAACGTTCACTCTTCATCAAGAGGTGGCAGGTTCGATCGCCTTTAGTGTTAGCAGCAGTAGCGAAGGAATCGCTCGATCGGGTTCAGTTAACAGCCAGATCGATCGATCTCTCGGGTTCAGTAACGCGTAGCCTGCAGTGCAATCACACGGGTTCAGTTAGAGCCCAACGCCTCGCACCCACGCGCGTACGTGTACGAGAGAAATGCGCAATCCCTCCGTGCATCGCTCGGCCCCGACCACCCACCGTAACCGGGAACTCCCCGATAATTTCCTCGCCCTCGCTTCTACCACGGTTTTTTATGTCATGGACGGCCCAAAGAATGTCATGCAGCTGCGTCTCCGGCCCGCCCAGGACGAAAAGCCCATTTTCTGACATGATTTTTTGTCATAGAAGTAGGATCCCACCACATATATGATGATACCGGGTTTTGTCACAATTATCATCATAGAAGTGTCATAAGCATGACATAATTTTTTTTTTAGTTCGGCCCAAAATGTCACGGATGTGTCTTTTTTTGTAGTGAGAACATCAGAAGCTAGACATTTGGTGCAAGCTCGGACATCTGGAGCCACTCCGACGACCCGGACATTCGGCCTGAGTTCGAATTTTCGGTAAAGGATCTCACAGTCGGGCCCTGCTTAGTCGGACATCTACCACTCAAACCCAGACATCTGGTGGCCCAACATGAGCCCGGACATCCGATCCCATGTTTGGACGTCGGGTATGCATGCACGTAGTTTTAGATTTTGACCCTTGTATCCTCACATCTCACCCTAGATTATAAATACCCCCTCCCTTCTCTAGTTAGGTTAGCTAAGAATAGAACTAAAACTATAATGCTTAGCTCATGTACCTCCCCTTGTGGGATTATTCCTTCATGGAGATGGCTCCTCTCATGGAGTTGAAGACCTTCTCTTGAGGGGAAGACTCCAAGGAGTACCAAGGCCTCCACTTCTGGAGAAGATTTATCCATGAAATTCAAGACCCATCTCTCTTAGAGATTTGGATGAACTATCCTTGTATCTTTTCCTTTGTTGTTTTTGAATGTTTGTGATCTATCATTCGATTTGTGATATGAGTGCTTGTATGTGGATCTTCCCCAAACCCACCTCCAATTCATGAAGATCGGGCAAACAAGGGTCTGGTCCTACATCATTTGGTACCGAGAGCAAGGTTGCCACGAATTGGAACCCCCCCCCCCCCTCCCCTCACTTTTCTAGCCTTTGTTTGGTTGTTCTTTCCCAAAATCGAAAATCCCTATAAAAATAGCCATACCAAATTGCTTGTGATTCGTTGTTATGTTGAGTTTTTATTCATTTTGATCCGTGGATCTAGTGTTTGGCAAGTGTATCTAACTCCCTTGGCGTTCCCTAGCACAATTTTTCCCCATCAATTTTGATTTCCAAATAAAAAAATTCCACCTCAAATAGTGTTTTTGACCTCCTAATTGCACCGCAAATTTGCCCGGCCGGACATCTAGGTACCCCGCCTATGAAACAACAGAAACGTGATTTCTCAGGGCGAACATCTAGACTAGAGCCCGGACGTCCTGCACTATCATTTTAGCCACGAACGTTTCACCATTTGGCCACATCTTCTTCATTGAACTCCGATTTGAGCATTATTGTGCTCGTTTTGAAGCTATCAATGTGCCCGAGGGATGATGCCCATATATAGGTTTTCACATTATTTGACCAAGATAAATTTGGAGGTTTTTCATCAACACAGGAATCCCTCCACCCACCATCACATTCATGCCATTGGATCATCACCAACTTCACCAGAGTGACCATTGGGTCTCATCTACATCAACCAACAAGCTCGCAATTGATGACGATCATCCATCCTTTGACACCTTCAACCGGAAGCAAGGTTGGTGACCTCCGACTTCGTGAAAGGTTGAGTGTGACGAGGGTATCCATAATGTCACAAACTTTTCCTTCCTTGCCATTACCTTTGATAGCCCGACCATTCTTTGTGTACACTTTCACACATATTGACACTAGTTATCCAAGTATTGTCGGCCTTCACGAAAACTTGAGCACCTTATTAGTGGTAGCAATAGCATCAGCTTACTCCCGTGCATATCTTACGATACTTGTCTCGCATATTTGGTTGAGGCTCAATAAGAATATTGGAAAGGAAGAAAAAGTTCAAAAAAATCTTCTAAGAAAGAAAAGGAGAACCACAAATTATAAGCAAAAGAGTTGAGCTCAAAAGAGATACTTATGCATATGATATTTGGAAAGGAAACACTATGCTTGCATGTACAGGTTGGTGCCAAGTAGCGAGCGTGTCCACATGTGCAATCAAGCTAGCGTCTCTCCTAGTGTTTGTGCAACAAGAGCTTAGTCTTCATTACGCAATTTTGTATTATTCATCCATATAGTTGCACAAGTTTGACGGTGTGTGTGTTTCTTTTATTGCCCTCTTCTACATTTTCCTTCCAGTATTGGTTGATCCTTGATGGCGATGATTTGCGGTGACTGGCAGCACCGGTAGGCGTCAAACAGAGGTGACGAGAGACATGATTTGGGGAATGCGAGTGCGAGTGAAGATTCCCAAGTGGAGAAGGAGAGGGAGGAAGAAGTTCATGTGACTATACGAGAGCGTCTCGCAATTTCGGCCCACTTGCCAGTGCAGAAATAAATATTAGCACATACTGTGAAACAACAATGTCTTCGGACTCGAACAAATGACATGGGCAATGCAGGCATGAAACAACTATAAATTAGAAAGGCAAGTGAGCAATTGCAAAACTAGGTGATATATTTCACGATACAAAACTTGGAACTGGACATACAGTTGGTAATGCTTGATTTCACCTCATGTCACTTGAGAGTACAAGTGAGGAAACAGGGAGAAAGCAAGTTTCATCGAAAGTAACTTGACAATACAAATGTAAGGTAGCGAAAACAAGGAGAATGCAATATTCATCAAACATAAATTTACAGGAGAAGATATGGAAAAACAAGATTATAGGAGCATATGATGATTGATAAGTACCCGGCGAAGAATCATTGCATTTGCAAGGATGGAATCATAATGGTATATGTAAGGAGAAATGTCCACAGGAACGAGAAACATTTTGAAGATTCGCTTGAGCCATACAGGAAGATCGCGACGAAGAAATTTCCATAGAAATTTGCACAGGAATGGCGAACGAGGATAATTTACGACGGGACAAAACATTAAGAGGTGATGTTATGAGAACCTGAACACAAAGATAAGTGGACGGAAGTCAAATGAATTGAAAAAGAAGAGGGCGTCACGATTGGAAGAAAGAACACATATCACTACAATGGGAAACGTGGGGAAGGTTGTCAGTTGAACAAGTGTATCGAGGAAGAAGATGAATATATGTGATGAAGGGAAGAGGATTTAATAGAAAGACAACTTTGTAGGAGAAAGAACAAGATGAAGAAGATGGGAGTAGGAAAAGAGAGGTCTTTATCCAAAACCACCGCACTTGAGGTTAGGGTAACAATTTAGTACTACTTTTTGGATTGGGCACGAGAAACCATCTTTTTTGTGCCTAACAACTAACGGAGAGCATTGATCGTCTGATTTGCTCACAAAAACAGTTGTTTTGACCTATTGGGCCTACCCGTCGGGCTAATGTGGCGAAGACCAAAAATTTGACCAACTGATATTGCAAATGGGACTTGGTCCCCACATGTCGATGACCGGAAGGTCTTCTTCATATCACTCTTTCGACGGGACATTTAATCGAGCACCTTCTGGGCGCCCGGAGAACGGCGACATGCTTCCCGCGCCCTGAGCCCTCGTCTGCTCGTCGCAGACGTCGCCATTGGTGCTCTGCTCTCACGATGTACGAAGCTCGTCACCGGCCCCTGAGTGCTCTGCATGGTCTAGAGCAGCGCGACGAGGCCCTTGGTGAGTTGCGGGTCGGGCTCCACCTTCAGCGCGTCGTGGACCATGAGCTGGGAGACGCATCCCCAGACGTTGTTGGCATCCTTTTTTCATCGTCTGGTCCAGGGGCGGCAGCCGGGCGGCGTAGGCGAGGAGTTGCTTGTAGCGGATGCGCTTATGGGGCGAGTAGGAAAGGATACAGAGAGGGGTGGAAGTGGGGGCGACGGACGCCATGGGCGGCAGCGGTCTGGGTGACAGAGTGGATGGGCGCGCGGCGCGGCCGCCGCCAGCGGGCCCTTCCCGCGCCTCCTCCCTTTCCTCCCGAAGGCCATCTTCCATCATAACGCCTGCGCGCTTGCCTCCGCTCCGGACCGAAGAGACGAGGAAGAAGAAAATAAAAGGAAAAAGACGATGAGTGGCTGACTGGTGGGTCCCCCGCCCACCGCACGTATATCGTCTCACATATTGATCTCAATTCCCATCTGGTTTTCAGGAATTTTCTAGTCAAACCAAGCTTCTGAATCACGGCGCGGATGAACAGCCCTGGAGGTGCATGCCCCGCCCCTGCGTTTTACTGCGGATTTCTCTCCATTTTCCATGCTCTTACTCAATGTACCTTTGCTCGGTTGTATATTGATGCTGGATGCAATTACAATGCTGATATGGTGAATGGATTCATGTGACTAGCAACTGATGCATTTGTGGGCCGAGACGGCACGATGCTTTGTAGCAGCGGAAATCGCAACCAAGTCATACTCAAGCTGATCGCGATGTGCCTTCCCATCTATGGAAGACTAGGAAGTGGGTGTTTAACTTCTTTTGGTTTGTGTTTTGTTGTCCCTGAGGCGAATATTGCAGCTCATCAAACTGCCAAACAATTTGTGAGTGCTGTACCGGAGTAAACCAGGAGTTCCGGGTTCTGAAGCTCTACTTTTCACACCCAAAAGCGCAAAAAGGCTAAGATTGCGCAAAGCTATTATCATCCAACATCCCAAATAGGAGCTACCAAATTAAGGATTCCAGAAGGAAGTTCAATGATAACATCAGCAGCTCACCACCTGAAACCAATCAAACCAGACACGGACGGACGCTACACAATGGTGATTCTTGTTTTAAAATCCGCTAACAGAGTAACCAAACAGTAGCACATAGTTTCATATACCATACCAAAGTAACTGTAAGCGTTTGATGATTTTTGATCGGCCATGACAGAGCTCACAGCAATTGAAAAGCATTACTACAAAGTTGGCGTTACAGATTGCAAAGATAAGCGGCGACTCAGTTCTCCAGGCCGGGCACCTGCATGCGGCGGGCGGCATCGGACTTCTTGCCGCCGAAGATGTCGTCGGAGACGACCCTGAGCTGACCTCGGTTCTTGGACTTGGCGATCTTCTGGATCGTCTTGGGGTTGGTGACCTTCTGCAGCTTCGAGCCGGTGCGCAGCACGTTCTCCTTCTTGCGCTTCTCCCGCTCCTCCTTCTGCTTGCGCTTGGCGACCTTGTTCTGCCGGATCTCGTCCTTGAGCTCCGCCACGCGCGCCTGGTACGCCTTCTTCAGGGACTTGTCCCTCACGCGCTGCTCCAGAGGGACGGGCTTCCGGGACACCATCAGCGCGGAGGAGCGGCGCGTGCGTGGCTCCTTCCATGTCCGCCCCGAGACGCGCCCGGCGATGACGCCGTCGTAGGTGGGCGACCCGAAGGCCGCCGGCTTGGACGGGTCGGACTGGGAGGCCACTGCACGGAGCTTCGACGGCCGGGGCGCGTCGGCGTCGAGCTCCATGGAATCGGCGGCATCTGCCTCCTCCTCCCGGCGCTTGCGCTTGCCGCGCTCGCCGCCGAGGCCCTCGTCGAGGTAGCGAAAGTCGAGGTGCGAGGCCATGGGGGAGACTAGGAGCTAGGGTTTCGCCGTCTTTGGGTTTGGGAGAGAGAGAGGAAGAGGGACTGGAGGCGCAAGGGGGGTGGTTTTTGTTAGGGTTTGAGACACGGATGGCGGAGGCAAGTTGGATGGGCCAGAGTTGGCGTAAATTTGGAAGGCCCATTTCACTACTAGGGTCGAAAAAAAAGTTCGTGTCTTTTTTCTTTTTTGTAAAAACATGTGTCTCGTAAACAAATAGTGCATGAAAAGTTGTTATTCCACCCATTAATTCTTGCAATTTTTAAGAACACGAACGCTTATTTTTCTCATGCAAATTTGCAGTAGTATATATAGAGTACTACTCCCTCTGTTTCTAAATATAAGTCCTTTTATAGAGATTTCAATAGAGACTACGTACGGAGCAAAATAAGTGAATATACGGAGTAGAATAAATGAATCTACACTTCAAAATACCCCCTCCGTCGTTTAGTGTCAATAAAGGTCTTACATTATGAAACGGAGGGAGTACATCCGTATATAGTCTATGTTGAAATCTCCAAAAGAACTTATATTTACAAACCGAGGGAGTATATATATGTGCATGATATAAATATTTTCAGTACTTGTAAAAGTTCAAAATACGATTCTCTTTTTTTCTTCTGAAGGGTGCAACAGGTATCACAAAATCCGTTTGTATATGGACTTCAATCTCGTTTCGTCCGGCTTTTATAAGGTGTGCACCACATTTTCTGTTATCAATTAACGACACACATGAACCCCTTATAAGCACGAACGAATGGAGTACTATATAAAAATTAACATGCAAAGATTACACAAGTCATATCGTAGCATCAATCTGATTACTGAATCAAGTTATCTGATCGACCTTAATTCATGAAACATTTAACTCAAATGCGTAAATTCACAAAACATGTCTGACGGATGCAAAAGAGATCGTTTCTTTATATTTTCGATCTTATTTCCAGTTATAACTTGGCAAGTTTCTGGTGAGTTGCTCAAATTATTCTGAAGCAAAACCAGAAAGAACGCACCGGAAGATTTACAGTGATTCGCTGAACAAAATGACAATCTAAAGCTACAATCAATGAAAATCAGTCCGGACTAACGGCCTAGTCCGAGGGGCACAAAAAAACTAGTCTTGAAAAGCACGCAATTGGCGGCTAATCAAGTTTGGCGATTACTGCATCCGTGACTTCCTGGGTGGTGCTGGTGCCGCCCAAATCCCTGGTCCTGTATTTGCCTTCTGCAATGACACTCTTCACGGCTGATTCCAGCCGGTCGGCGAATGACGGGAACTGCAAATGCCTCAGCATCATGGCAGACGAGAGAAACAGGGCAACTGGGTTAGCTTTCTTCTGTTGCACAATCTTGTCATTTCCCACATTTCCTGCAGAAGCGCCCTGCTCAAAGATGGCATGGTCCTGACCAACATTGCCTGAAATAATGCAGTACACAAAGATTTAGAGACTAACTTTCCATCCCCATATGATATGCTCACAAGTTGGGTATTTATGCATTGCATGGTGCTAAGACGTTCAGACATGGGAAGGCTAAATAGATATCAAATGCAACATTGAGCAGGCTATTATTAGACAGAAGCAATCAATTTATACCAATTGTAAACCTATTTCCGCTAAAACAGAAGAATCACAAGCAGAATCAAACTCTACCTCCAGGCATGACACCCGTGCCTCCAGCAATACCTGCAGCCACATTAGACACCAGATTGCCATAAAGATTTGGGGTGACCTATAAAGGGAAGAAACCAAAAGTAAGTCAACAGGTAACTTCCGAAGTTGATTTGTAAACTTTGGGACATCAAGACAACCTTTAGAATGTAAAACAGCGCATACAAAGAAACATGAGATTGCCAACAAAGGTACAAACATAAGAGGTGTTACTACCACATTTGCAAATACTTAGCTAAACGATCCGCAGTGATATTTTCTGTATAGGATAAATATAAGTATTATATCAAACAGCGTGCTCAAGGTTAAAATAGTAACTTATTGTATAACCACGAGAACATTTCAGCTTGATGAACATTGAACAATTAGAATATATTTGCAATACAGTGATATTTAGTGAGAAGTGCATAGATTTCATATACATACCATAACATCAAACTGTTCAGGTTTTGCAACAAGCTGCATACAGCAGTTGTCCACAATGATTTCACTATATTGAATTCCAGGATACTTTGTCGCAACCTCACGGCAGGACTCCAAGAACAAACCATCAGCTAGCTTCATGATGTTTGCTTTATGCACTGCCGTCACTTTCTTTCTATTGTTGAGGTAAGCATACTCAAAGGCGTATTTGGCAATCCTTTCAGAGCAGAACTTCGTCATCACCTGGCAAATCCATTCAATGAGTTTAACATGAAGAAAAGAAATCTTTCAGACAACAAAACAAAAGGAGAGAACAGTTGTAATTGTAAAAAAAAATCAGAAGCAGAATACAGTGCAAACAGGCACAAAATTGATGCGACAACTATAGTTCCAATGACAGGGCATTTAACTATGCAGGGAAAAGCAGTATATGCCAACTAACAGACAAATCTTACTGTGAGATCAAAAACCCTAGGGGAAATGTCACTGGATACTTAACTAAATTATCATTTTGTATTAAGAATAGACTAGAGAGAAATATATTTTTACTGAATTATTAAATTCACTACTTAAAGCATGGGCACCACAAGCTGTACATTTGAATGCTTCTATTGTTGTGTTATGTAGGGCAAAGGTACTACTATTCATCCTTGGCCAGGACAGTACATAATCAACCACAAGAACAAACACATAATATTGATAATTGAGAGGGCGACATAACCATAACTTGTGTAACATGACTGCACCTTTGCTCACTTCGTCCATTAAAAAGGCTATGAGCAGCAATGCAGCACCATTGCAAGTTGACCATTAAGTCATTTTATGAATGTTCAACAAAAGCTAGTGCTTTGGTAAATATATGCACATCTAAGGTTAGGCAAGTTTGACCAACTTAGCTAGGTGTTTGGTTGAAGTCAAACCTTAGGCAAGATTATTTTTCCAATAAATGGGTACATGGCATACGCTTACAGAAGTGTAACAGAATTGTAATACCCCGACACATTAGTGGATGCTCACGTTGCCCAATTAGAGTTGTGTCACTGCATTAGCTTCTCATGGAGGTTTTTAATGGAGTTGGACCAACATATATGCTGTGTTCCAAACGTAGCACGTCCAGGTTTACCCTTTTACATGAAATGACTGCTTTCTACAAGTGGGCTGGGCATTGAGCAGATTTGGGACGGGACAGGACAGGACAGAGATTCCTCTTATGCTTGCCAACTTGTGTCTTCAATTTTGTTGAACGAACGTAATGAAAGTTCGATAACAAATGTGCGGTAAATTGTGGCATTGTTAGTTCTAGAACAAGACAGGCCCACAATCCATCAGTATGGTGGTCCTATTATACACAGTAGACCTTCTATTTACAAGCAAATTAGTGATGGATATCATGAACCCTTAAAGTAAAGAACCCGCTGTCCCAGTACTACAAATAATGACAGGAATAAATGTTGTAGAAGATTGTAAATGGTTAATGTGCGCCCATCACACTTTTTGTGTTTATAGACATGATAAATGTCCTTTTATACGGATATATGCATACTTATAAAGTTGCAAGTATCAATGTAACACATTTTTTCTAGACAGAATTTGCAGGAATCGGAGAGGAAAATATTTGAGTGAATTATGCGTGCTGCATGCTTCATACTAGGAGGAGAGTTCTTTGGCCGGCTACTAAAGCCACGTTTTTGTGTAAGAGTGTGGCAAGCCAGACTTAGGCAAGTTTTGGCAAAATGTTGAGCCAACGACAGGTAGGCTGCAGGGCAACTGACAGGACACGTACAACAGATGGCCAAACTTGAATATATATGGGTTGACAAAGTGGGGCTGTGAAACAAACATGCACCAGATGTTCCATGCTACAATTTGCAATGAGAAATAATGGTGTCTCACGTACCTTTAAATTCAATTTAAAGAAACAGATAGGCAACCTTAACTTAGAACAGTGGAACAAATAACATAAGCATTTGTGTATCATCCTAACATTGCTACGTGTGATCTCATAGATAAAGTTAATCTCAGAACTAGAAAACACGGCCATGATCCATCAAAGTATGTACTAAATGCTCTCACAATTCACTCAGCCCAATATATCAACGACTGAACATCGTGGCAGTCATATTCAGTTGGAACAAACCAATCATAAATGCCTACAGTTTTGTTTCACGTTATTACAACTTGTGCAGTAAAACCCAACAACCCATGAACTCAGCTAGATTGTACGTTATGCAAATTGCCACAGCCTCCCAATTGCCAATAGCCGTATATTATACAACCTACCAAGTACTCAGTAACCCGCAGTAAATAAAACAAACTTGTTACAAGCATATTGACGGAATATTGTTGCTTCAACAATACAACGATTGTCCATGAGGGTTTCTTGTCCATCATGTGTTCAGCAGATGTGTGGGAAAGCTAAGTACCTCTACTAGCAATCAAACAGTATATTCGATCACAATCCACCAACACATTAGCTAGCATAAACTACATCAGCAAGGTCAATGATTGTCCTGTATTGAGCAGTGTGCGGAATTCGCCATACCTTGAGGCTCTCCACGACGCCAGGAACGACCTCGTGCTCGAGACCCGAGTACTCGCCCTCCGTGTTCTCCCTGATGACGGCGATGTCCACGTTGTCGTGCCTGGTGGGCAGGCCAGGGAGGTTGAAGCAATTGACGAGGGAAGCGTAGAGGTCGAGCTCCTTGCGCAGCTGCAGATTGAGGGAGGAGACACCTCCGCCGACGGGCGTAGCGAGGCCGCCCTTGAGGCAGACCTTGTTGCGACGGATGGACTCGATGACCTCGGGAGGCACCGATGGCATGTCGCCGTGGACCTCGTACGTCTCGAAGCAGACTGGCGCGTGCATTGCCTCCATCACCTGGCGCACGGCGCCGGTCACGAGGGGCCCGATGCCGTCGCCCGGGATGAGCGTGACGGTGCGCGGGGCGCCGTCTCCGGGGCGCGGCATGTAGGTGACGGTACGGCAGGACACGGCGCCAGCGAGGGGGGATGGAGGGGCCGGGGAGAGGACGCGCCGGAGGAGAGGGGCGGATCGCCGCGCCATGGTCAGTCAGGCTAGGGTTTCGGGGTGGATGCGATCGGCGCCGTGTCCAGAAGGATGAGCGGAGGCTGGTATGGGGAAGGAGAAGGAAAGGGATGGGATGGTTCTTTACCCTTTCTCATTCCATATTTTTATCCCTTTTCAACATTATCAAGATGATTATTCGGTGTCATCCCTGTCGTATGCAATCATTTTCTGTTACGGGGATATACTCCCTCCGTTCCTAAATAATTGTCTTTCTAGCCATCTCAAATAGACTACAACATACGGATGTATGTAGACATGTTTTAGAGTGTAGATTCACTCATTTTGCTCCGTATGTAGTCGACTGTTGAAATCTAGAAAGACAATTATTTGCGAATCTTATGAGATGATCAGATATTCCCCATCCGACTCATATGTATTTTGTCCTTTTTTTTTCTGGTTGGCCAATCCCTTGTTTCTCCGTCTCAGCAACCATCGTTGTTTACATCCAGTTCAAAGAAAAAGAAAAAAGGATAATGTCATTTAGCTGACGTTTCCCTAGAAACATTTTTTCTAGTGAATGTCTTGATGGTCGTTGGATGAAGGCGTGCAGATTTTAGAGCGATGAAGTGTTCCACGTCAACCACAACCACTCATTCGCTCGGAGTGAATCCTCACGCGAATGAACTAATCTACCGAGGTTATCCAACCAGCTCCGTCGCCACTCCACAACATTAGGGCGTCGGTGGATCGAGCAGCGGCTGGCGACGAGGCCAGGAGGTCGTCGAATCCGAGAACATGTCGGCACACCCTGCAGCTGCCGAATCGGGACGAGCACGGCGGCTCAAGGACGAATAACGGTGGTCCTCTACTTCGATTCGTCGCCACATTGATGGATGGTGGCGTCGAAGAGCTAGCAAGGGAGGTGAAGGTCGACATAGAGCCGCCGCGCATTTTCATCCATTCTCTCTGGTAACAGAGACGACACATATTCGAGATATGCTGCATCTCTAAGTTCTGGTCCTGAATTCGTTATAGGGATTCACGGTTTTGGGATTTGTTCATCGCTGGCAGCAATGACGGGGGAGGGGTGAGTGGGGTCGAGGGGCGCATGTTGGGGCGTTGGCATTGTCGGACGGGGTGTTGCAGTACTGGTTGCTATGGGCGGTTGTAGCCATTTTGTTGAAGGCAGAGGAAATTATATTCTCTTTTTTATGTTTTTTGGCTAATCCACAAGATGCAGCATAAAATGTCCAACATGTAGGGCAATAGCAACAAAGTAATAAAAAATGTCGCGCCAAGGGGAGTAGGAGGTTGCTTTATACAAGAAAGAGGAGGAAAATCAGCTATGCAATTGCTATCGAGGTTGCGGGATTAGTTGGCCCTACGTTTTTCTTCATAGTTTTATACCGAGCTACCCTGAGAGATGTATGTTAAACAGTTGATGAGGAAATTTGCTATGGCAAATTTGCCGAGGAGAGTTTAAGAGCGAGGTTTTGTAGCCATGGCAAATTTGTCTAACTTGCAATTGTTTTATAAACAAGTTCTAAATTGTGTATCTGACTGGTACACATTTTTATACATTTACCATCTTTTACATAGCAAAAATTATCTATACTTGCCACCCAACCAGTACAAAAGTCATCTAAAATTGATATGAATAATGAAACATTTTTTTCTATGATTTGCCACGATATGCACATTTTCCATGATGTTTTTTAAGATCATTTGTTGCGATGTTTGTTGTAATTGCCATGGAGTATTTATAATTACACACCATCCTACAAAAACAATTTGCCATGTGAATAATTTGGTTTTGTTATGAAAATTGCCAACAACTTTTAAGCGTCGAACTGCCATGTACAAGTTTTACTTGCCATCCACCAAAAACCATTGAAAGAACAAAAAGTTTGAACATAACATATCTACATTTTTTATTTGTTCTAGGAACACATTTAAAAATTCTTTGAACTAGCCTAGTGACAACACATTTTTCCCTACATTTTGACATGATCTAAATATTTACATTTCTAAAGTTGGCATATCACAAGCACAAAACTTTTTCCTATGTTTACCATGAATTAGAGAACAACCCTTTTTAGGTTTCTTTCTTTCGAATTTTATTGCAACTCAAATATTTAGCTTGTTGGCAAATCTGGATACAAGACCACAAATTATTCTTTCCAGTAGTGGTGAAAGTGACGGCCCTTGCTTGTTGATTAGTGTCAAACTTATAGTTGTTCTTGCCACATTTTAATTAAATTATTTTGTCTAAAGTATTTTTTGCAAAAAATTGAAGCATGGCCAAAATATATTTAACCATGCTAAAATATATTTATTGAACCATGGCAACTTTATTTTTTGAACCATGTCAAATTTATTGTTCGAACTATAACAAAGTTAGTGTTTAAACAATGGCAAATTTATATTCTTTTTTTAGCCTTGATCGTAGAACAATCTTTCTACAATATTTTCATTAATAATAAACAGTTACAAAAGACAGCAAAAAAAATACATCAGGCATGAAGCCTCCATCAACCAATACCCTCTCTAGGAAACATAATACTATTCATATTACAAAAAATGCTCTGTCCAGGACTTGAGGAGCTCTACTTTCCTTTCTTTTGCCCGTAGTTGTGCTTCCCAAGTCTTTCTTTCAAATAGTACTTCCAGGTGTCTAGATGAGCGGCTGTTGTTCTGAATATTTTATCATTTCTTACGGCCCAAATGCCCCAACAGCCCGAAAGGATGATATCCAAAGCAATGTCTTGTGGTAGCAGGCTGGAAATGCTTGAGATCTCATCAAAAGAGGAAATGACTCGATGTCTTCCAGGGACAATAGAATCCCAGCATGAAAGTGCAAAGGAGAAGTCCCAAAATAGATGACCCAGTGTTTCCTCAACTTTTTCAGAGCAAACAACACAAGAATAGTCTGGGAGATGCATCTTTCTTCCTGATAACATATTTCTGGTGTTGATCTTGTCATGGAGAAGGGGCCAAAAGAAGATCTTATATCTAAGTCTGCAGGAAGTTTTCCATAGACTTTTAAAATTACCGTGCTCATCACTGTGACCCATGATATTCTTGTACATCTTCATAGATGAGTATTGCTTGGTGGTCCAAGAATATTTCCAAATGTCCTTATCTTCTGAAATCTCTCTGTTATCTAGTAGTTCATTCAGCTCATTAAATTGTTGGAAGGCTTGGTAGGATAGTGGTCGTTGGAAAATCATACTAAGATCTTGCTGATTAATGACTTCAGCCATAGAAGAGCCCTTGTTAAGCGCATATGAACAGAGCTCTGGGAATTTCTCAAGTAATGGTTGTCCTGACCGATTATCAGACCAAAAGGATGTTGTATTGCCTGTACCAGGTTTGCAGATTGCTTGGCTTTTGTATAGTGGAAGCAACTTAAGCAGAGATTTCCACCAGAACGAACCAACCATTTTGTCACTTGGGAGAGTCTCTTGATAACGAGCTTCCCGAATGATGTTTACCCAAGGGACGTCTTCCTTGTTGAAAATTTTGTGGAAGAATCTCATCAGAAGTGCTTTGTTGTGAGTTCTGATGTCTAGAATTCCCAATCCATCATGGGCTTTAGGTTTGCAAATGGCGTCCCAAGCAATGAGGGCAGTGCCTGTCTCTAGGGTGCCATATTTTCTCCAGAAGAAGTTTCTCAGATAGCAAGTGAGCTGATGAACCACATTGTGACGCCCCCAAATCGATCGTACACTAATCATACACGCAAACATGTACGATCAAGATCAGGGACTCACGGGAAGATATCACAACACAACTCTAAAAATAAATAAGTCATACAAGCATCATAATACAAGCCAGGGGCCTCGAGGGCTCGAATACAAGTGCTCGATCATAGACGAAGTCGTGAAAGCAACAATATCTGAAGTACGGACATAAGTTAAACAAGGTGCCATAAGATGGCTAGCACAAATTGGGATACAGATCAAAAGAGGCGCATGCCTCCTGCCTGGGATCCTCCTAAACTACTCCTGATCATCGTCGGCGGCCTGCACGTAGTAGTAGACACCCGCGGTGTAGTAGGAGTCGTCGTCGATGGTGGCGTCTGGCTCCTGGGCTCCAACATCTGGTTGCGACGTCCAAGAAGAACAGGAAAAGGGGGAAAAGAGGGAGCAAAGCAACCGTGAGTACTCATCCAAAGTACTCGCAAGCAAGG
Source organism: Aegilops bicornis (assembly GCA_021605145.1). Taxonomy (NCBI): domain Eukaryota; kingdom Viridiplantae; phylum Streptophyta; class Magnoliopsida; order Poales; family Poaceae; genus Aegilops; species Aegilops bicornis. The sequence continues at coordinate 414,614,392 of CM038674.1, forward strand.
ATCTACACTATATATGCATGGGTATCTGTGTAAAGGGGCAATATCGGTGGATTGAACTGCAGAATGCCAGAATAAGAGGGGGATAGCTAGTCCCGTCAAGACTACGCTCGGTAGCCTCCATCTTGCGGCATGTAGAAGAGAGTAGATGGTAAGTTCACCAAGTATCATCGTATAGCATAATCCTACCCGGCGATCCTCCCTCGTGCATACGTGTGAGAGCGATCACTTTGGGTTATATCCGCACTTGCAAGGGTGTGTTTTATTAAGTATCCGATTCTAGTTGTCATAAGGTCAAGGTACAACTCCGGTCGCCCTGCTACCGAGGATCACGGCTATTCGAATAGATAAACTTCCTGCAGGGTGCACCACATTACCCAACACGCTCGATCCCTCTGGCCAGACACACTTTCCTGGGTCATGCCCGGCCTCGGAAGATCAACACGTCGCAGCCCTACCTAGGCACACCAGAGAGATCAGCACGCCGGTCTAAATCCTATGCGCGCAGGGGTCTGGGCCCATCGTCCATTGCACATGCACGTTGTGAACGCATCCGAAAGCAGACCTAGCCCCCTTAATACAAGCGCAGTCTTACGGTCCAATCCGGCGCGCGCCGCTCAGTCGCTGACGTCAAGAAGGCTTCGGCTGATACCATGACGTCGAGTGCCCATAACTGTTCCCACGTAGTTAGTTAGTGCGTATAGGCTAGTGGCCAGACTCAGATCAAATACCAAGATCTCTTTAAGCATGTTATTTTGAAGTAACCGCGGATGCCGACCAAGGCCAGGCCTACCTCTCACCTGGGTGGTCTCAACCTGCCCTGTCGCTCCGCCACAAAGTAACAGTCGGGGGCCTTCGGGAACCCAGGTCCACCTCTACCAGGATGGAGCCACTTGTCCTTTCAGCCCCCACATCGGAATCACTTGCGGGTACTCTACGAGCCGACCCGTCTTTAGTCACCACATGTATCATATACTATGTATATAAGTATATACACGTGATCACCTCCCGAGTGTTCGCGGCCCGATAGTATAGCATGGCAGACGGACAAGAATGTAGGGCCACTGATGGAATACTAGCATCCTATACTAAGCATTTAGGATTGCAGGTAAGGGTAACAAATCAGAGTAACAATGACAAAGGCTATGCAGCAAAATAGGATTAACCAAAAGCAGTAACATGCTACACTACTCTAATGCAAGCAGTAGAGAGAAGGAATAGGCGATATCTGGTGATCAAGGGGGGCTTGACTGGTTGCTCTGGCTACGAGAGATCGTCAACACCATAGTCGAACTGGGGGTCGCCGGTAGTCTCGGGGTCTACCTGAAAGGAGTAACGGAGGGTTAACATAATAAATAATAGAGCAACCAAAGCATCACAAAGCGTAACATGGCAATACGCGGTGCTAGAGGTGACCTAACGCAGTTGTAGGTGATACCGGTGAAGTGGGGAAAACATCCGGGAAAGTATTCCCGGTGTTTGACATTTTCGGACAGATGAAACATAGGGGGATTGTTGCATGTTCGCTATGCTAGGGATGTGTGGCGGACGAACGGACTGCGTATTTAGATTCATCTCGTCGTTCTGAGCAACTTTCATGTACAAAGTATTTTCATCCGAGGGACGGATTATTTTATATTAATGTTTAAAGTTTTAAATCATTTTCTAGAATTAACAGATTATTTTAATTCGAAATTGCATTCATGACGTCGGCATGACATCAACAGTCAGCTTTGACCGTTGACCAGTCAAGCTAACGGGTGGGTCCCATTAGTCATTGACCGAGATTAACTAAATAGGTTAATTAGTTTAATTACTTGATTAGGTTAACTAATTTTAATTAGTTTAGTTAAACAAAATTAATTCACTAATTAATTAATTAATTATTACTTTTACTAATTTCATTTTCATTTTTTAACGTTCTGGACAGTGGGCCCCGTTTGGCAGTGGCCTAGAGGGCTTAACGCGCACGAGCGCTAACGGGTGAGAGGTCTTGAGGCGGCTGGCGCCACCGATAAAGCGCTTCGCCCAGCCGGCCATGAGGCGTAGCGCCGGTGGGGCACCGGCTGACCAAGTGCCCGGCCGAGGCGGCGATCGGACCGGCGGAGGCGCGGTGGCGCGGGGGGTTGAGGAGTCCTGGATTAAGGGGTCCTCGAGCGTCCGCCTGTTGGACATGGGCGGACCGATGGGGTCATGAAGATACAAGACCGAAGACTCTCAGCCGTGTCCGGATGGGACTCTCCTTGGCGTGGAAGGCAAGCTTGGCGTCCTGATATGAAGATTCCTTTCTCTGTAACCGACTTTGTACAACCCTAGTCCCCTCTGGTGTCTATATAAACCAGAGGCCTTAGTCCGTGGATACCAGAATCATAATCATAGTCATACATGCTAGACTTCTAGGGTTTTAGCCATTACGATCTCGTGGTAGATCTACTCTCGTAATACTCATATTCATCAAGATCAATCAAGCAGGAAGTAGGGTATTACCTCCATAGATAGGGCCCTAAAATAGGTAAACATTGTGTCCACCGTCTCCTGTAACCATCGACCTTAGACGCACAGTTCGGGACCCCCTACCCGAGATCCGCCGGTCTTGACACCGACATTGGTGCTTTCATTGAGAGTTCCGCTGTGACGTCGAAGACAGGATTGATGGCTCACCTTGTTATCAAGGACAGTATCATCGCCGGAGGTGCCCTGACCTCAGGCCAAACCCTCCGGATGGGCGGCTTCACCATGACCGCCCCTACGGCCGTTAAGCCAATGATGACTTCTCGGGTAATCGAAAACCACCTCCGTGTTAGCTCCGAATATTCTAAGCAGATGGATCCGGCTGAGTTATCGCCTTTGAACGAACTCCTAGATCGCATCGCGTCCCTGGGGGTCTCCACAGACTACGATCGGATTGGCTTAAACCCAACGAGAGAGAAATTAAATCTCCGCCGATCACCCACCAGATAGCGGTAGTTGAGGAGCAATATGACAACTCTTCCTCTATATTGAGGATGAACTGTGTTCGGATTTTTGAGTTCGAAGAGCCGGACACCTGCCTTCGGAAAGACATAGCCCGCCCTTCGAAACTAGAATCGGACGACGGGCCTGAAAAATCGGTTAATATCCCGGAGCCCGAGCTATTAAGTTCGGGATTCTTCAAACTCCGGATTCCAAATTGGGCCAGGGTTCGGATTTAAAGCCACCCACCCACCCAGATAGACGCGATCTCACGTACATATGGCAACAGTCTCAGGAAACAGTCCATCACTTTTGGGCCAGATTCCTCCTTGGCAAAGACAAGATTAAAGATTGCCGCGACGAGGACGCGATCTTAGCATTCTGCAATAATTGCAGGGACGAAGGACTCCTCAACGCCATCAATCACCGTCGTGTATTACACTTTGCTGACTTGGCAACCATCATACAAAAGTACTGCGCAATGGAAAGCGCCTGGAAAACTCAGGCAGCTCTCTGGGAACCATCAATTTCCACTCAACCCTTCGTCCGGGCAAAAAGGGTGCACCCTCGCGGCACACCAGATCCAATAGTAAAGAAATTCAAGCACACTATGGGGCGCGGAACCGTTCTGGAAGGATGGCTCGATAGGCCATGCAAAATACATGCAACACCGGACACCATACCAACCCACAGCCTTAGAGCATGTTGGATACTCCGGCAAGTGGCCAAAAGCGGCGAGGATATCCTCACCAAAAATACACCAGTGCAACACCCCCTGGAAGATGACGACCCCAACGTATTAACAGTCTTCGAGACTTTCGCTTCAAACAATCAGCGTAAAAGGGCTTTCCGCAACCTCGCCGAAGTCTGCCGAGTCACAGCAATAAACCCTTGGAATGACACGGCCATAACTTTCAACGCCAGTGATGGACCAAAATTCCGGACAGTCCGGGCGCCTTGGTCCTTAATCCAATTGTGGACGGATTTCGGCTCACCAAAGTGCTCATGGACGGCGGCAGCGGATTAAACCTCATCTACGAGGATACGCTCAATAAAATGGAAATTGACAGGAGCCGCATTGAGCAAAGTAGCACGACCTTTCAGGGAATCATTCCTAGTCGGGAGGCGCGATGCGCGGGAAAAATCACGCTCAACGTGGTATTTGGCACACCGGAGAATTATCAGTCCAAAGAGATAACCTTCCAAGTGGCTCCTTTCAACAGCGGATATCATGCCCTACTAGGGCGAGACGCATTTACACGCTTCCAAGCTATACCTCATTACGGGTACATGAAGCTCAAGATGCCCGGGCCAAACAGTATCATCACTCTTGCCAGTGATCCGGACATAGCACTCCGCGCCGAAAATTAAGCCGCATCCCTGGCCCTCGAGGCATTGTCTGAAATACTCGCGGCCGGAGAGCTAACTGCGTTGCGCTCTACTGTGGATAGGGATGACGTAGACAAACGACCCAAATCCACCTCCTTTAAACCAGCAGATGAAATAGTCAAATTTCAAGTCCACCCGACGGATCCCAAGAAGACAACATCCATCGGAGCACAACTCGACCCAACGGTCGATGCCGCACTACGAGAGTTCCTGCGTGAGAACTGGGACATATTCGCCTGGCACCCCTATGATATGCCATGAACCCCACGCAGATTGGCCAAACATAGCCTCAATATATTAAAGGGACATAAACCGGTCAAGCAAACACTGCGGCGTTTTTCCGAACCCAAACGACAAGCCACGGGGGAGGAGATAGCCAAGTTACTTGAGGTCAGATTCATCAGAGAAACAAAACACCCAGACTGGCTAGCAAACCTGGTGATGGTACCAAAGAAGGATAAATCCTGGCGCCTATGCGTCGATTTCAAAGATCTCAACAAGGCCTGCCCTAAGGATCCCTTCCCCCTCCCTCGCATCGATCAGATTATTGATGCGACCGCAGGACACGACTCACTGTGTTTCCTCGACGCATACTCTGGATACCATCAAATCAAGATGAAGGAGTCCGACCAAGCCACAACGGCATTCATTACCCCATATGGGCCTTTCTGCTTCAACACTATGCCTTTCGGGATCAAAAACGCTGGCGCCACCTACCAACGCATGATTCAAACATGCCTGGATAAACAGATTGGCAAAACAGTTGAAGCATATGTGGATGACGTTGTCATCAAAACCAGGCATGTCGAGTCACTGATAGACGATTTACGTCTCACATTTGACAACCTCCATACATACGACATCAAGCTCAATCCGGAAAAGTGTGTTTTCAGCGTCCCCGCTGGAAAACTGCTGGTCTTCATCGTTTCCAATAGAGGAATTGAGGCAAATCCAGCCAAAATCCGAGCTTTGTCACAATTGGCTACGCCAACAGACCTTAAACAGGTCCAAAAACTCACGGGATGCGTGGCAGCTTTAAGACGCTTTGTCTCCAGATTGGGAGAAAAAGCATTGCCACTCTACCACCTTCTCCGATGCACCGACCACTTCAAATGGACGGATGCGGCAACGGCTGGACTGGAGGAAATAAAGGCCCTTTTAGCAAGAAACCCAATCCTGGCCGCGCCGAACGTCGGCGAACCCATGCTATTATACATATCGGCAACACACCAAGTGGTAAGCGCCGTGCTCGTCGTTGAGCGAGAGTAGGACGGACACAAATTCCCGCTCCAGAAACCGGTATACTATGTATCCACTGTCCTCACACCGTGCAAATCCCGATACCCTCATTACCAAAAAATAGCATACGCGGTCTTCATGGCATCCCGGAAGCTGCGACACTTCTTTCAAGAGTGCTCGATTACGGTGGCTTCTGAGGTACCACTCAACGACATAATAAACAACCGCGACGCCACGGGACGGATTGCTAAGTGGGCTATTGAGCTCCTTCCATTCGACATAACATGCAAACCGCACCGAGCAATTAAATCCCAAGTACTGGCTAACTTCATCGCCGAATGGACGGAGGCCGAACTCCCTAAAGAGTACGGCACGTATTCCAACTAGGTTATGTACTTCGATGGTTCCAAAATGTTGGTGGGGTTAGGGGCAGGCGTTGTCTTAACGTCCCCCACTGGAGACGTAGTTCAGTACGTACTCCAAATATTATACACAAACTCCAACAATGCAGCCGAATATGAGGCCTTATTACATGGACTTCATATGGCCATCTCCATGGGCATACAACGCCTGGAAGTGCGCGGGGACTCAAACCTCGCAATATCTCAAATAAATGGAGATTTCGATGCCAAAGATCCGAAGATGGCGGCTTACCGTAACGCCGTCATCAAAATGTCGGCTCAGTTTGAGGGGCTCGAGTTTCATCATGTGGCTCGAGAAAGTAATCAAGCGGCGGACATCCTTGCTCGCATCGGCGCCAAGCGCGACCCCGTCCCACCTAACATCTTTCTGGAAAGGCTTTTTAAGCCGTCCGTGGTGTGGCAAGGGGAGAGCGGCAACACCAGTCCGGATCCGACTACAACCCCAGATTCCGAACACACCGGTGTCATCGGGGGCTCAGCCACCGAAATAACACCATCGGCCCATCTCATCATGGCAGTCATTGCCCCATGGACATAACCCCTCTTGGCCTACCTCAATAGGCGAGAACTCCCTGATGATCAGAATGAGGCTCGCCGCATTGTCCGGCGCTCAAAGGCCTATAAGGTTCACGACAGAGAACTCTACAAGAAAAGCGCTACCGGAGTACTTCAAAGATGTATCTCCGAGGAAGAGGGGCAACAGCTCTTGGCTGAAATTCATGCCGGTCTCGGTGGTTACCACGCCGCGGCTCGGGCCCTTGTAAGCAAGGCCTTCCGTACAGGTTTTTATTGGCCGACGGACGGAGCAGATGCACAGGACCTTGTCCAACGTTGTGTCGGATGCCATCTTTTCTCCAACCAAAGCCATATGCCACCCATTGCTCTACAAACAATCCCCATCACCTGGCCTTTCGCGGTCTGGGGGCTTGATATGGTCGGACCCCTTAAAGGAGGAAGCCATAATAAAAAGTATTTGCTGGTCATGGTGGATAAATTCACTAAGTGGATAGAGGCCAAACCAGTTAAAACGGCCGAAGCCGGGCCAATGATAGAATTCATATCCGGTGTGGTGCACCGTTATGGTGTTCCACACAGCATCATCACTGATAATGGCTCCAATTTCACAGCCGATGAGGTGAAAACCTGGTGTGCTAATCTGGGCATGAAGCTCGATTACACCTCCGTCTATCACCCATAAACAAACGGTCAAGTCGAACGGGCCAATGGTCTTACTATGAGCGGCATCAAACCCAGACTAGTGCGGTCTTTGAAAGAATCAGACAAGCACTGGGTTGAGGAGCTCGACTCCGTACTCTGGGGTTTGCGGACCACACCCAACCGCACCACTGGATATACACCTTTCTTCATGGTGTACGGCGCGGAGGCTATGTTACCTTGCGACATTATTCATGACTCACCTCGAGTGCGCATGTACGAAGAGAGAGAGGCTGAGCTTGATCGGCAGGATAGCCTAGATGCCCTGGAGGAGGAACGCGATGTCGTAAAAGCCCATTCCTCATTTTATCAACAACATGCCCGCAGATATCAAAGCAGAGAAGTACGGGCCAAGACTTATAATGTTGACGAACTCGTTTTACGCTTGCCGGAGAAGAAAAAGGACAAACTCAAGCCCAAATGGGAGGGTCCCTTCATCATTGACGAAGTTCTCATTGGAGGAGCATACCGCGTGCGTGATGCATCAGACAATCGCCTAGAGCCGAACCCCTGGAACGCGGCCAGACTCCTAAGATTCTATGCCTAGCGCCGATCTCTTTGTTGGTTTCCTTCTCCCTATTGTTTCCATTACTTTTTTCTCTCTTTTCGCTTTTTTTCCTTTTTAGCATTAAAGCTTTTCGTGCGGTTCAACCGTGCACCTGCGACATACACATACTCAAATATGTACGTCCATTATACCTGGGGGCTTCTTGGACAGAAGCTTATTATTGTTATTTTCCGAGCATCAAGCTCATCACATATGTGTGTTTTCCTCTATATGTACCTTTTCTTCGCCATTATATGCATCGATATGGCTTAAGTTTTGGCCAAGTTGGGTTGCCTGGCTCCTATGCTTATGCCCTACATTCCCGTTAGTTCGGCTAGGGCATAAAGGGAGCACCTCTGCGATTGTTACTGCCGGGTCATCCGGATGTGTACCTCAGACCGGGTGAAGCCGAAAGCTAGCGTTCTTAAGGGAATATTCGGTCGACGGACTAAAGATGTTCTTCCATTCACCCCGTTGTGAACCCCCAGACGTTATGTATACTGTGACTTTTTCAATCACAGCTCGGACATGCACATTAACGCATGTACACCCAGGGAAAGGAACCCTTAACGGAACTATTCTCTCTGGAAGATGTTTCTTACAATCACAATGTAATATAACATAGCTAGCCGGATACAACTTGTCTGCTCAAGCAACTATGACCCCTACGCCTAGTTTCCACGCATACCCCGGTCTATTTTTGCCGCTCAGGTATTCGGAAACACTCCGCACCTTCGGGCCCAGAGGTCGAAGCGAAAAGGTCTGCCATGAAAATTGTTTTACAATCCGGCTAGGGATAAATATGTCAAGGAAAGTACATAGTCACTTGGACTCAAAAATTTCCTCCTCTACACCATCTAACATGCTGTCTAACTTACAATCCTATTGGGAATATTTGGCAGCTACTTCCACTTGGTCATATACCAAATTAACGGGAATTTCTTTTCCATCTGACCCTAGAGGTCCGACCCGGGCCATATGATTCAGATCAAGCTTGGTATACTGTGTTTTCACCATGGCCCAGGCTTCTCGTGCACCTTCCCGGCAGGCCGATATCTTCCATAATCGAAAGCGCCGCCACGCTCCCTTGAATAGCTGTATAAGCTCCTCCATCTTTCCTGGAGGGGAGGCGGATGGCCATAAGGCCTTGGCAACACTTTGCATCGCCTGCCGAGCTTGCTCGTGCATTTGCGACAGCTCTTGTAGCAGATCGCCTGAGAATCTGGACATCCCCTCTTCGGGACGGCCAGTCAGCATACCTACAGACATAACTCTGTCAGTCCCTTTTATCTCCGAATTACACGGAGGTAAGTTGACCAGATACTAAATATGTCGCCTTGAAGCCTCTTATTTTCCTTCACGGAGTCAGCCAGCTGGGCCCGTACATCTTTCAGTTCTTCACCCAGTTGGGTATTGGAATCCTGGAGCTTGTTTTTCTCCTCCCTGACTCGTGTCAGCACACGCTCGCCCGCGCCCTCTTGAGCGGCTTTCAGTTGCTCCTGTAGTTGATCTGATGATCCTATCATGAGATGAGCAACAGTGTTAGCATTGTTGGTATATAATTATGTTTTCTCGATGGAGGGGAACATTACCAGGTGACGCCTTCTTGGATTTCTCCAGTTCGGCGTTAGCAGCATTTAGCTGGGTCTGATACTTTTCTAGTTCCTGAGACAACAGGATGTTCTTCTCCGTAAGCACCTGGTTGTACAATGATCCTTAAATCAGTTGTATCAACTGCTTCAAGTCTCGGGGGCTACTGGTATATAATTATCACTACAAAAAATACACTTCCGTGATGATACGTGTTTGTCACAGTAGTTCGCATTTTTTGTCATGCATGTACATCCATGACAAATTTATGACAGAATCAAGATAGTCATACCTGTGCTATCGTAGAAGTGTTCAATGACATTACCAAAATTATCATCACGGAAGTGTCCACTTCCATGACGATAAATCGCGTCCGCGAAGTGCTTTTCGTCAAGGGTGACCGACACATGGCATCCACCGTAACGGAATGCCGTTAAGCTATCGGGTCGGGTTTTGGATCCGATAACCCGTTAATGTACCCGACCAATGGGAAATTTCCACGTGTAAAATTCTTATTGGCCGTCTGGCTGCGTGTCGGCTCGTCGATTGGGTCGGATAGGCGCATATGATATGTCGACACGTGCCATGGCCCACCATCGCCCATTTAGCTTACAAAGCCGGCCCGTTTGACTTGGTCAAAAGTTAACGGGTGGCCCATGAAAAGCTCGTTAACGGTCTCTTTGCAAATAGCCCATTTTACGGCCCGTTAACTCACGGCCCGATAGGGCCCTAAAGGAAATCGGCCCAACAGCATCATGTGGGTCGTCGAATATAACACCAACCCATTTCACTTTCGCTCCATGTATGGCCCACGACATCTTTCGGCCCATATGAGGCCTTTCGTATCTTTAGGCCCTTTAGTGGCCCATGGTGACTCTGGCCCATAATGAGAAGTAAATTTCTTTGTACCCATTAACGGCCGTGATTTACATGGGCCGTTTCCATTTGTTAGCTTTCGGCCTATTGACGGCCCATACGTTCTTGGGCTCCTTTTCGCCCTCGATTACTTCCGCCCGTTCTTGGCTTGTTCCCTAATGGGCCAAATCGCCCATGGCAAGAGTCGGCTCGTTCATTGGCTCGTTCCCTAATGGGCCAAATTCGCCCATGGCAAGAGTCGGCCCGTTCTTGGCTGTTACCCTAATGGGCCAAATTCGCCCATGGCAAGAGTCGGCCCGTTTTGGCCTGTTAACCCGTTCGCCGTTTCCACCCGTCCTATATTCCGCCCATTAACGGCCCGTTATGCTGTGATGTAATTAAGCCTTTGCTGTCCCACGGCATGTTAACGGCTGACTGCGTCCGGGCCGATACCAATTACGCCCGATTATGGCCCATGTAGACCCATTTATCCGACGGCCGAGGCCCACCGATTGAGCCCATTTATCGACGGCCCGTTGGAGACCCATGGATCCCACGGGCGTATATGGCCCATGGTAGTTGCGCCACTAGCAAACCGGGAAAAAGAAGACTAAGAAATAAATAAGGCGAAACTAACGCTAGGCTATTAAAGCGATTACCTGATTACATCCACTCGGCATCAAAGATCGCCACCGGTGCAAATATAGGGAACACCCTACACTATACAAAAATGGCTTGTTGTTTTCTTCAGTGGCTGCATCGTTAAGAATAAATTTTGTATCGCACCAAAACAAATTACAACTATATAACAAAAGGAAGGTTGGCATAAAACTTATGATCTAGAAGATAAATGCAACACCAAGTTCGTAAGCTTCAGTTCATTTGACCTGGCATTACGTTTTCATGTTGTATTGTCCGATGGAGCACCATAACCCTCGCCTTCATTTCCCTAGGCTCCTGAACAACATAGCAAATGTTTGATAGTCCGGTTTCAAAACCATGCATATCACGGGCGACATTGAGCAATGTTTCTCCTTGTTTCACAAAAGGTCTCTATTAGGGAATGGACTTGTGTCTGGAGCGCAGATACAACATTGCTTTGAGCTTGCATATCTTGATCATGAGGCAGTTTGGACGATATTGCCTTAACAACCAACCCAGTATTACGCAGGAATGTGCTTTTGGCACTTTAGTGGGCAGTCTTGACCCACCGCAGAAGAGCCGACATTGCGGTTATAGTTGCCTCGCCACCTTCGTAAGGTGGCGGTTCCACCATTTTTCCATAGCTCGCTGAAAAGTTGAGGTTTTACATTAGTAGTACCGAGCGAGAAGATATTAAGGAGGAAGCAAAACCAAACAAAATAGCTTTGGTCTATATACGTAACTTATTACGGTGAACCCATGTAAAATATTAGTTGTATTTTATTGCAAAGTACATAATAAAACTAGGTTCCAAACATATGACCATGCACCATCGCTAATGTATTGTCTATTTATTCACATTGTATTGAGGGCTAAGGATAAAGAGATGAAGTTTATAATACGGTAAGCATAGTATGACATCATTCATATCACAAAACAAGCGAGAATGCATAAGCAGTAATTGTAACATTGTGTGGGCAAGTCCAACACGGAACTAGATTACGGGTCAAGATCAAAGGAACATCACTCCTCTCTTTTAAACCTTGTAAGGTGCATTGATACGCTAAGACAATTGTGTATAAAATTGAAAAGAGTAATAGACATTGGCTGCAAACCATGCAGTCCAAGGCACAAGTCAGAGTAAGTAGTAGTTAAAAGGCATGAGGATTAAGGACTTACAACAGCGGCTTTGACTGGTGTAGTTGTGACGCCCGGATAATTAAGCAACAGTAACCCTCCGCTAATGATGCCACGTCACCTTGGTTACTGTTGCTAATCTCGCGTTAGTTCAAAAACGATTTAATTTCAAATTTAAAATATAGGCAAACAGTAAAATTTTCAAATATCAAAACTAAAATGTTCGGGTTGTGTCAATTAAATCGTAAGTAATTATGGTGGAGAAACCCAAGTTGGATAAATTGTTTAAAGGCTCTAAAACAATTAAAAGCGATGAGTGAAAACAATTAAAGAAATGCCTATTGAATTTATAAGATGCTAAAACTATTTTATTATGGGTTAAGAATTAATCGGCGATAGTTTGTTGATAAATACAAATCTAGGCACTAGTGGTAATTTTTATAAACTAAAAATAAAAGAAACTACAAAAAAAAGAGACAAAACAAATAAGAGCAAAAGGGCGACCCCCTCATTTGGGCCTCGGCCCAGTAGCCACTGAACCAGGCCAGCCCGGCCCGCCCACTACTAACCCCTCACACCCCAAACCCTAGCCCGACCGCACCACTTGCCCCCACTCCTCCCACTCCTTCCTCTGCTCCCCCGATCCAGATTGGATCAGGCGCTCGGCGGCGCCTCTCGCCACGCCGGCCGCGTTGGCTATCGACCTGGACCTCGCCGGACCACGCCGGACCTTCCCCCGCCGTCCTCTACGCCTTCATCCCCGTCTTCCTCTCCGCTGGACTGCACGCCTCCTCGCCTTGCCCTGGAGCTGCCACGCCGTCGCCGGACCTCGTCGTCGCCTCGCCGTCCTCCTCCTCGTCTCCTCCTCGCCGGACCACCCCGAGCCCGCTGCCATTTTTCCCTACAACGCTGGTGAGGACCCTAGTCCTCCTCCTCCCCATGCCCTCACGTCGGTGCTCACTCGCGCCACCGCACCGTCCGCTCCCCCCAGCACGAGCCCTCGCGCACGCGCGCTCGAGGCGACCGCGACCTTCACCCCGCGTCCGCGCTCCGCGCCTCCTCCTCTCCTCGCTCTTTGACACTGCGGCGCCGAGGCCTCTGCTTCGCTCCGCCTTGGCGCTTTTCATGCCCGTTGCCTCCTCCCATTGCGTCCGCCACCCCGCTACTTGCCGTCGCCCCACCGTGGCCACGGCCTCGCTTCGCTGCGCCCAATCGGGCGCTCAACTGCGCCCGTTTCCTGTTCGCCCGCCCCGGTTGGGCTGGGTCCCTGACTAGTGGGGCCAGCCCCATATTAGAACGTTTTTATAAAAAAAGAATTAAATAATAATAATAATAATAATAATAATATTAATTAATTAATAATTAAAGAAGTAATTAATCATAATTAGACTAATCTAATCACTAATTAACCTAATTAACTGTTAGTTAATTAATCAGCCAATGACATGCGGGACCCACACGTCAGTTGACCAGTCAACACCTCTGTTGACTGCTGATGTCATGATGACGTCGTGAACCATCGCTCGATAATGTTGCATTAAAATAATTAAATAAATCCTGAAAATGATTTAAATCTTTTAAAATTAATATAAAATAAACCGTAGCTCGATGAAAATACTTTCTACATGAAAGTTGCTCGGAAAGGGCGAGGCGATTAGGATCATAACCCGTTAAATCCGCCACACCCCCCTAACCTATCGAACTCGCAACTTTCCCCCTCCGGCTCCTCCGCCTAAAAACACGAAACGCCGGGGATACTTTCCCGGATGTTTCCCCCCCTTCACCGGTATCATCACATACCACATTAGGGCACGCCTAGCATCACGCTTTGCTTTGTCATGCATCTGTTTGCTTAAATATTCATTGTTTCTTCCCCCTCTTCTTCCGCTAGACACCGAGACCGACGCCTCTTGCCCGGTTCGACTACGGAGTTGGCGACCCTCTCTCTTGCCGAGCAACCCGGGCAAGCCCCTTGATCACCGGATATCGCCTATTCTTCTCTATACCGCTTGCATTAGAGTAGTGTAGCATGTTCTTGCTTTCCGTTATTCCTATCCTGATGCATAGCCTGTCCTTGGTACTATTGTTGTTACCTTTACCTGCAATCCTACATGCCTAGTATAGGATGCTAGTTTTCCATCGGTGGCCCTACATTCTTGTCCGTCTGTTGTGCTATACTATCGGGCCGTGATCACTCGGGAGGTGATCACGGATATATACTATATACTTTATACATGATACATGTGGTGATTAAAGTCGGGTCGGCTCGAGGAGTACCCGCGAAAGTGATTCACGCAGTTGAAATTTGAAAGGACCTTTGTCCCGACGGCCCTCTGGATGGATCTTTGTGGCGGAGCGACGGGGCAGGTTGAGACTACCTGGGTGAGAGGTGGGCCTGGCCCTGTGAGCGTTCGCGGTAACTTCAAATAACACACTTAACGAGATCTTGGTATTTGATCTGAGTGTGGCTACTGGCCTATACGCACTAACCAACTACGTGGGAAAGATATGGGCACTCGGCGTCGTGGTATCAGCCGAAGCCTTCGTGACGTCAGCGACTGAGCGGCGCGCGCCCGATTGGACCGCGTAACGTGACTTCCTTTGTAATGGAGGTTGCTAGGTCTGCTTCCGGCCGTTACTTAGCGTGCGGTGTGCTAAGGGCGATGGGCCCGGACCCTGGGTGCTTAGGTTTAGACCGGCGTCTTGACCACTCTGTTGGCCTAGGTCGGGCTGCGGCGTGTTGATCTTCATGGCGGGCATGACCCAGAAAAGTGTGTCCGGCCAAATGGGATCGAGCGTGTTGGGTTATGTGGTGCACCCCTGCACGGAAGTTAATCTATTCGAATAGTCGTGATCTTCGGTAACAGGACAACTTGGAGTTGTACCTTGACCTTATAACAACTAGAACCGGATACTTAATAAAACACACCCTTCCAAGTGCTAGATACAACCCGGTGGTCGCTCTCTATCAGGGGTACGAGGAGGGGATCGCCGGGTAGGATTATGCTATGCGATGCTACTTGGAGGACTTCAGTCTACTCTCTTCTACATGTTGCAAGACGGAGACTGCGAAGCGTAGTCTTGACGATTAGATATCCCCTCTTATTACGGCATTCTGCAGATTCGGTCCACCTATATGGCCCTTTACACATATATCCATGCATATGTAGTGTAGCTCCTTGCTTGAGTACTTTGGATGAGTACTCACGGTTGCCTTGTTCCCCTTTTCCCCTTTCCTTACCGGTTGCTGCGACTAGACGATGGAGCCCGAGCCAAACGCCACCGTCGATGATGACTACTACACGGAGGTGCCTACTACTACGCAGTGCACCGGCGACAACCAGGAGTAGTTAGGAGGATCCCAGCGGGAGGCCTGCGCCTCTTCGATCTGTATCCCGGTTTGTGCTAGCCTTCTTAAGGCAAACTTGTTTAACTTAAGTCTGTACTCGAGATATTGTTGCTTCCGCTGATTCGTCTCTGATCGAAAGCACTTGTATTCGAGCCCTCGAGGCCCTTGGCTTGTATTATGATGCTTGTATGACTTATTTATGTTTTAGAGTTGTGTTGTGATATCTTCCCGTGAGTCCACGATCTTGATCGTACACATTTGCGTGCATGGTTAGTGTACGATTGAATCGAAGCGTCTGAAGATGGTATCGAGCCATTTGCTGTAGGAATCCCCTTCCACACTCCTTGGCCGAAGTCGAGTTTAGACGTTGCAAAAACTTTTACTAACATGGCTGTGTGCCTTACGGGGCCACGTCGCCAATTGGGTGGTATTAGGATCTTTTACTCCTCGACCTTTACTCTGGGACTCTGATCTCTCCTATATTCGAGTTAAACGAATTTTACTAAATCTAACTCTAGGTTCTCAATAATACTTTCTCCCGGAGAGCCTCTTCAGTCCAGATGATTACTTGGTGCACCGAAGGACTCTGAAGATACCTTCCGATATTCTCTTGAGACCTTGTGCCAATCGCGTTTGCAATTCCCCTTCCACCGTCAACCCTTATGGGTAACTACTTGCAGTTGTTACTCTTACATTCATCCCCAATTGGTCTTGTTATTACAAGGTACCCCGAAATACTCGTCGTTGTTTCGATAATCCTTTGAGCTTACTGCCTTGTTGTTCTTTGTCACCTAAATACCCCTACGGATAATTCTCGCACTTATCGAGTATCCGCTCATCCCCCAGTTGTTCAAGTGTTTCACAGTGGTCTTCGAAATACTATTCGATCCTCCAAAAATCCTTAGTAGCTTATTGCTCTGCAATACTTGTCTGCTTGCATGATGGATGCTTTCCATATGTCTGGTAATATTCGTTAGTATCCTTAGGCACCGTCATTTTGATCCTTTGATTCAACATGAGTGCAAATGCACGCAATCATCAGTTGATCCTTTTAAATTATCTTTCTGGCTCAGACGTCATTTTAAACGTGAGTTGGTTCTCAACCAATCCAATTGCCGTCGATTGTACCCCTAAGGCTATTCAACTTATCCATCCCTAATCAGAACACTGCTTCTGATCCCTTGATTTGAAAATATTAATTCCTTTGCATATGAGCTCTGAATTAGTCAGTTGTTTCTATAATCCAATGCCTTTGCATTGTTACTTCCTCTGGTTGTGTGTCGATGCTCACATCAGCTCCATTGTGGACCGGCAGATCTTTTGTTGGATTTTATCCGATAGTGTCCTTCATATTCAATCACTTTGGAAGTTCTTTCTCCATTGGTAAATCCTATCCTCTGATTGACCAACCATGCTCTGCTTTCAAGCTTGTGTTATATGTTTCCACGATACCCTGACGAGTTGAACCTATGCCTTCCTTAATATGTGTGAACTCGGAAGTTTTCACGAGTCATACTCATCTGGTATTTCACCAGGTAAAACTTTCAACACTAATGCTTTTATCAAAGCGAGAAGTGAATGGAAGGTTATACATTGAAGAAGTGGAATTCGACCTTGAACCTTGCGTTCATGCCCATGGACACGATGTATAACTTATCATGGAAGCTGCTCGTAAAAATAGTTACCCCCTTGTTATAAGATCATCTTGTATCCGTGGTTCGATCATTTATGATCGTGGTTTCCGACCATGTTCTCCTTTTAAATACCATTTCTTGGACAAGTTGAAGTACTTGTCTTCTGCAGATCATTGCACCTGTCCAACCTTTACTTTGCTCTACCGTTGAGTATTAAACTCTGGTATCTCAAGAATATCATGGAACTGCATAACTTATTATGAGTTCTTCAAGTATTATTTCTCACTGATTCCAATTTTCCCCGGGTTCTGAGTTGTTAGACACTCAAGGACATTGATAAGTGAATCAATTCCGCACTCTGATTCAGTAAAGTAATCTCTATTGCTTATGAGTTTAATAATCCTTCAAGTCATTCCTAGCCTGATCGGCTATATCATTACCATGTTAAATTTTAACTGCGCTACCCGGTCCTTCTTCCCGTAGCACAATTATTTGACGATGAGCTAAGCTTACGTTGATCTTCCCCATCATATCATTTCGCCTTGGACAACAAGCTTGGTTTCGAGTTTGTGTCGTACCCATGGTTTTAATAACTATTCGCTTCATCATTCATTTGACTTGATGTCATCGCCAATCGGTTACATCTTCTTGAAACCTCTCGACAAATGTGTCGTGATCATCATCAACATTCTGAGGTCTTCCAAGATATCAATTGAATTCATGATGAGAAATAACATCCTTGCCCTCGATGATTGGTGCTATCATCGACCACTTTATTGCCTTCCGTTCAACACAAACTTGTTCATGTTTTGTGTATACCTTAAGATCCTTGCTATCCAACATTTGTTCTCCTTTACCTTGGAGTATTACCATCTTTTGTGTCAAGAATGTTGTGAGAGTTTCACCACCTCTTAGGAAATTCTTGATGCAGTAATACTTCTGGCCATCTCCGTTCATATCTTGGTCCCGTGTAGTTTCTAACCGGATTACCAACCATTGAACTATGAGGTGTGAATTCAAAACTTCTAGTAACCCTATTGCGTTGAAGTTAATGGTCGACCGTTCATTCTTAGACTATTGATTATTGAATCACCATTCCGACGTTGGTCGTGCAACCCAGCCCATATTCGGGTGCACCTTTCAACCAATGTTTAATTGTGTATGTTTTCCTCGAGCATACATCATTATACCATTTGATCTGACAAATGTTATCTCCTTGTTCACATAATTATGGAAATCCATCTTTGTTAATCTCGAAAAATTGCCGCTGATTCCATCAGCCACCCCCCTCATCCTCTCCTTGGGTTAATGATGATGAATCCCTTGTATATCCAAGTCCGACCTTTGCTTGAAGACCATGTCAATGCTATCTCGAAGCATGTCCGTGATACTCCGATTTTCAACAAGAACATTTAAAGCCCAATGCTAAATGTTTCTTTATCAATTATCCAAACACCGATGTATGGGTAATGTCATGAAATTTCTCTCTCCTACCTAAAAGAGTTTACTACATTATATCCTGTCATGGATATCATGCTCTGCTCGTCCTTCCGAAGGTTATACCTTTGAAATATGTGTTAAAACACATATTCCTTTCCATTGTTCTGTAATCTGATAATCATATTTTCTGTCCATTTGCTGGGTTAACGTTTCTTGTGATCTATATGATCTAAGCAGTAATATTCTCCTGCTTATGTAAACACCTCGGTGTACAACTCTGTCAGTAAGACCCTGTTACTATTGTTGATGACATTCCGGTAGCCACCGATGGACGAGAACTTTGCCTATTGGTCCGCCTCGTTTCGACGAGCAGGAAAATGGTTCTCTTCGTCCCTCGCCCTTGGTACTAACGTTGTTGCCGACATAATTGGCATGGTACTCTCTGACAAGCCTTGCTATCATGACCATGCAAGATGTCACTGCTCCTATTAAAAAAAACACACACCTGGTGGGCCCATAACCCAGTTCCAGGATCGAAACCTGACTCTCCTGTACACCACCTGTTCCCAAGGTTATTCCTTGTGTGTGGCCTCGTATGTAATTCACGGGCCACCGTCCCAAGTGATATATTCTGGTATCAGACGCAATACTCAATCTCATTGCTCTGGACCCGTTTCGCATGTTGTTTTAGACATCGAACGATTGCCTATCCGATTGAAACTTCTCATGGTACCTTCTTACTTTGCTCTCGATAACTTCTTAAGTTTCAATTCGATAGATACTTATGCTTCTCCCCTTGAGTTAACCGTCCGATGATCAAGTTTGTTAGAATCCGGCCTTATTGAGTCCCCCCCCCCTTATCCTTTCGTAAGTCCGGTGAAGCTCCTGAAGGAAGAACAAAAATTTCATCATGGTGCATTGAGGCATGGGAGTGAGGACATCAATGCTATGAATCGACCTCTTGAGGAGAGCAACCAAAGATGAGAAGATCCGTTAGACTTCGTAACCAGAACTTCCCCCCTTACACCCCTCTTAAATCTCAGGACGAGATTTCTTGTAGTGGAGGAGAATTGTGACGCCCGGATAATTAAGCTACAGTAACCCTCCGCTAATGATGCCACGTACCTCGGTCACTGTTGCTAATCTCGCATTAGTTCAAAAACGATTCAATTTCAAATTTAAAATATAGGCAAACAGTAAAATTTTCAAATATCAAAACTAAAATGTTCGAGTTGTGTCAAGTAAATCGTAAGTAATTATGGTGGAGAAACCAAACTTTGATAAAATGTTTAAAGGCTCTAAAACAATTAAAACAGTAGTGAAAATAATTAAAGAAATGCCTATTGAATTTATAAGATGCTAAAACTATTTTATTATGGGTTAAGAATTAATCTGACAGTAGTTTGTTGATAAATACAAATTTAGGCACTAGTGGTAATTTTTATAAACTAAAAATAAAAGAAACTACAAAAAAAGAGACAAAACAAATAAGAGGAAAAGGGCGACCCCCCCCTCGCTGGGCCTCGGCCCAGCTGGCCACCGGGCCAACCAGGCCGGCCCAGCCGCCCACTACTAACCCCCTCACACCCCAAACCCTAGCCCGAACGCACCACTTGCCCCCACTCCTCCCACTCCTTCCTCTGCTCCCCCGATCCAGATTGGATCAGGCGCTCGGCGGCGCCTCTCGCCTCGCCGGCCGCGTTGGCCATCGACCTGGACCTCGCCGGACCTTCCCCCGCCGTCCTCTACGCCTTCATCCCCGTCTTCCTCTCCGCCGGACTGCACGCCTCCTCGCCTCGCCCTGGAGCTGCCACGCCGTCGCCGGACCTTGTCATCGCCTCGCCGTCCTCCTCCTCGTCTCCTCCTCGCCGGACCACCTCGAGCCCGCTGCCATTTTTCCCTACAACGCTGGTGAGGACCCCGGTCCTCCTCCTCCCCGTGCCCTCACGTCGGTGCTCACCCACGCCACCGCACCGTCCGCTCCCCCCCAGCACGAGCCCTCGCGCACGCGCGCTCGCGGCGACCGCGGCCTTCACCCCGCGTCCGCGCTCCGCGCCTCCTCCTCTCCTCTCCGCTCTTTGACACCGTGCGCCGAGGCCTCTGCTTCGCTCCGCCCGCGGCGCCCTTCGCGTCGGTCGCCGTTGCCTCCCCCCGCTGCTCGTCCGCCGCCCCGCTACTTGCCGTCACCCCACCGTGGCCACGGCCTCGCCTCGCTGCGCCCAATCAGGCGCTCAACTGCGCCCGTTTCCCGTTCGCCCGCCCCGGTTGGGCTTGAAGGAAATATGCCCTAGAGGCAATAATAAAGTTATTATTTATTTCCTTATATCATGATAAATGTTTATTATTCATGCTAGAATTGTATTAACAGGAAACATAATACATGTGTGAATATATAGACAAACAAAGTGTCACTAGTATGCCTCTACTAGACTAGCTTGTTAATCAAAGATGGTTATGTTTCCTAACCATAGACAAAGGAGTTGTCATTTGATTAACAAGGTCACATCATTGGTTGAATGATCTGATTGACATGACCCATTCCGTTAGCCTAGCACTTGATCGTTTAGTATGTCAAGCTATTGCTTTCTTCATGACTTATGCATGTTCCTATAACTATGAGAATATGCAACTCCGTTTACCGGAGGAACACTTTGGTACTACCAAACGTCACAACGTAATCGGGTGATTATAAAGGAGTACTACAGGTGTCTCCAAAGGCAGATGTTGGGTTGGCGTATTTCGAGATTAGGATTTGTCACTCCGATTGTCGGAGAGGTATCTCTGGGCCTTCTCGGTAATACACATCACTAAGCCTTGCAAGCATTACAACTAATGAGTTAGCTGTGAGATGATGTATTACGGAACGAGTAAAGAGACTTGCCGATGCTTGAGATTGAACTAGGTATTGGATACCGGCGATCGAATCTCGGGCAAGTAACATACCGATGACAAAGGGAACAACGTATGTTGTTATGCGGTTTGACCGATAAAGATCTTCGTAGAATATGTAGGAGCCAATATGGGCATCCAGGTCCCGCTATTGGTTATTGACCGAGAATAGTTCTAGGTCATGTCTACATAGTTCTCGAACCCGTAGGGTCCGCACATAAGGTTTCGATGGCGATTTATATTATGAGTTTATGAGTTTTGATGTACCGAAGGAGTTCGAGTCCCGGATGAGATCGGGGACATGACAAGGAGTCTCGAAATGGTCGAGGCGTAAAGATCGATATATTGGACGACTATATTCGGACATCGGAAAGGTTCCGAGTGATTCGGGTATTTTTGAGTACCGAGAGTTACGGAATACGTATTGGGCCTTATTGGGCCATACGGAAAGAAGGAAAAGGGCCTCAAGGGTGGCCGCACCCCTTCCCTTGGTCTGGTCCGAATTGACTAGGGAAGGGGCGCCTCTTCCTTCCTTCTCCTTTTCCCTTCCCTTTCCTTCTCTCCTACTCCTACTACATGGAAGGTTTCCTAGTTGGACTAGGAAAGGGGAAATCCTACTCCCGGTGGGAGTAGGACTCCCCTAGGGCGCGCTATAGAGAGGGCCGGCCCTCCCCTCCTCCACTCCTTTATATACGGGGGCAGGGGGCACCCCATGAACACACAAGTTGATCTACGGATCGTTCCTTAGCCGTGTCTGGTGCCCCTCCACCATATTCCACTTGGTCATATCGTCGCGGAGCTTAGGCGAAGCCCTCTGATGAAGTCATATCGTCGCGGAGCTTAAGCGAAGCCCTGCGCCGGTGAAGTCATATCGTCGCGGAGCTTAGGCGAAGCCCTGCGTCAGTGGAGCATCATCATCGTCACCACGCCATCGTCTTGTGGAACTCATCCCGACACTTTCTTTGGATCGAGTCCGGGGATGCGTCATCGAGCTGAGCGATGTGCAGAACTCGGAGGTGCCGTCGTTCGGTACTTGGATCGGTCGGATCGTGAAGACGTGCGACTACATCAACCGCGTTGTTATAACGCTTCCGCTTCACGGTCTCACGAGTGCGTGGACATACACTCTCCCCTCTCGTTGCTATGCATCACCATGATCTTGCGTGTGCGTAGGAATTTTTTGAAATTACTCGTTCCCCAACAAAGGCATCCGAGCCTAGGTTTTTATGGTTTGATGTTTTGCACGAGTAGAACACAAGTGAGTTGTGGGCGATACAAGTCATACTACCTACCGGCATGTCATACTTTGGTTCAGCGGTATTGTGAGATGAAGCGGCCGGACCGACATTACGCGTGCAGCTTACGCGAGACTGGTTTCACCGTTCTGAGCACTCGTGCTTAAAGGTGGCTGGCGGGTGTCTGTCTCTCTCACTTTAGTTGAACCGAGTGTGGCTACGCCCGGTCCTTGAGAAGGTTAAAACATAGTCTATTTGACGAAGTATCGTTGTGGTCTTGATGCGTAGATGAGATTGGTTCTTGCTTAAGCCCGTAGCAGCCACGTAAAATTTGCAACAACAAAGTAGAGGACGTCTAACTTGTTTTTGCAGGGCATGTTGTGATGTGATATGGTCAAGGCGTGATGCTATATTTTATTGTATGAGATGATCATGTTTTGTAACCGAAGTTATCGGCAACTGGCTGGAGCCATATGGTTGTCGCTTTATTGTATGAAATGCAAACGCCCTGTAATTGCTTTACTTTATCACTAAGCGGTAGCGATAGTCGTAGAAGCAATAGATGGCGTAAACGACAACGATGCTACGATGGAGATCAAGGTGTCGCACGGTGACGATGGTGATCACGGCGGTGCTTGAGATGGAGATCACAAGCACAAGATGATGATGGCCATATCATATCACTTATATTGATTGCATGTGATGTTTATCCTTTATGCATCTTATTTTGCTTTGATTGGCGGTAGCATTTTAAGATGATCTCTCACTAAAATTATCAAGTAGTGTTCTCCCTGAGTATGCACCGTTGCCAAAGTTAAATGCGTCTGAGACACCACGTGATGATCGGGTGTGATAAGCTCTCGTCCATCTACAACGGGTGCAAGCCAGTTTTGCACGCCAGAATACTCAGGTTATACTTGACGAGCCTAGCATATGCAGATATGGCCTCGAACACGGAGACCGAAAGGTCGGCGTGAATCATATAGTAGATATGATCAACATAAGATGTTCACCATTGAAAACTACTCCATCTCACGTGATGATCGGTTATGGTTTAGTTGATTTGGATCACGTGATCACTTAGATGACTAGAGATGTCTATCTAAGTGGGAGTTCTTAAGTAATATGATTAATTGAAACTTTAATTTATCATGAACTTAGTCCGTAGTCTTTTGCAAATTATGTTGTAGATCAATAGCTCGCGTTGTTGCTTCCCTCTGTTTTTATATGTGTTCCTAGAGAAAATTGTATTGAAAAATGTTAGTAGCAATGATGCGGATTGGATCCGTGATCTGAGGTTTATCCTCATTGCTGCCTGAAGAATTATGTCCTTAATGCACCGCTAGGTGACGGACCTATTGCAGGAGCAAATGTAGACGTTATGAGCGTTTGGCTAGCTCAATATGATAACTACTTGATAGTTTAGTGCACCATACTTAACAGCTTAGAATCGGGACTTCAAAGACGTTTTGAGCGTCATGGACCATATGAGATGTTCCAGAATTGAAGTTAATATTTCAAGCAAATACCGAGTTGAGAGATATGAAATCTCCAACAAGTTCTATAGCTAAAGATGGAAGAGAATCGCTCAACTAGTGAGCATGTTCTCGGATTATGTCTGGGTACTTCAATCACTTGAATCAAGTGGGAGTTAATCTTCCAGATAAGATAGTGATTGACAGAATTTTCTAGTCACCAACACTAAGTTACTAGAACTTCGTGATGAACTATAGTATGCAAGGGATGACGAAAACAATTCCCGAGCTCTTCGTGATGTTGAAATCGTGAAGGTAGAAATCAAGAAAGAGCATCAAGTGTTGATGATTGACAAGACCACTAGTCTCAAGGAAAAGGGCAAAGGGAAGAAGGGGAACTTCAAGAAGAACGGCAAGCAAGTTGCTGCTCGAGTGAAGAAACCCAAGTCTGGACCTAAGCACGAGACTAAGTGCTTTTGCTGCAATGGAACTGGTCACTAGAAGCGGAACTACCCCAAGTATTTGGCGGATAAGAAGGATGGCAAAGTGAACAAAGGTATATTTGAGATACAGATTATTGATGTGTATTTTACTAGTGTTCGTAGCAACCCCTCGGTATTTGATCTTTGGTTCGATTGCTAAGAGTAGTAACTTGAAAGCAGGAGTTGCGAGAATGAGCGAAACTTGTTGAAGGGAAGTGAAGATGAGTGTTGGAAGTAGTTCCAAGATTGATATGATCATCATCGCACACTCCCTATACTTTCGGGATTAGTATGGAACCTAAATAAGTGTTATTTGGTGTTGAGCATAAGTATGATTTGATCATGTTTATTGCAATACGGTTATTCATTTAAGTAAGAGAATAAATTGTTGTTCTGTTTACATGAATAAAACCTTATATGGTTACACACCCAATGAAAATGATTCATTGGATCTCGATCATAGTGATACACATATTCATAATATTGAAACCAAAAGATGCAAAAGTTAATAATGATAGTGCAACTTATTTGTGGCACAGCCGTTTAGGTCATATTGGTGTAAAGCGCATGAAGAAAACTCCATCGATGGACTTTTGGAATCACTTGATTATGAATCATTTGATGCTTGCGAACCGTGCCGCTTTGGGCAAGATGACTAAAACTCCGTTCTTGAACAATGGAACGAGCTCTTGACTTGTTGGAAATAATACATACCAATGTATGCGATCGAATGAGTGTTGATGCCCGTGGCAAGTATCATTATTTTCTGACCTTCACAGATGATTTGAGCAGATATGAGTATATCTTCTTGATGAAACATAAGTCTGAAATAGTTGAAAAGTTCAAACAATTTCAGAGTGAAGTGGAAAATCATCGTAACAAGAAAATAAAGTTTCTGCGATATGATCGCAGAGGTAAAATATTTGAGTTACGAGTTTGGTCTTCAATTAAAACAATGTGAAATAGTTTCACAAATTCATGCCACCTGGAACACCACAGCATAATGGTGTGTCCAAACATCATAACCGTACTTTATTGGATATAGTGCAACTATGATGTTTCTTACCGATTTACCGTTATAGTTTTGGGGCTATGCATCGAGACAATGCATTCACGTTAAAAGGGCACCATCTAAATCCGTTGAGATGACACCGTATGAACTATGGTTTAGCGATGAAACCTAAGTATCGTTTCTTAAAAGTTTGGAGTTGTGATGCTTATGTGAAAAAGTTTTCACCGATAAGCTCGAACCCAAATCGGAGAAGTGCGTCTTCATAGAATACCCAAAGGTAACTATTGGGTACACCTTCTATCCACAGATCCGAAGGCAAGTTATTCGTTGCTAAGATGGATCCTTTCTAGAGAAGAGGTTTCTCTCGAAAGAAGTGAGTGGGAGGAAAGTAGAACTTGATGAGGTAATTGTACCTTCTCCCTTATTGGAAAGTAGTTCATCACGTAAATCAGTTCCGGTGATTCCTACACCAATTAATGAGGAAGTTAATGATGATGATCATGAAACTTCAGACCAAGTTGCTACCAAACCTCGTAGGTCTTCTAGAGTAAGATCCGCACCAGAGTGGTACGGTAATCATATTCTGGAAGTCATGTTACTAGACCATGATGAACCTACGAACTATGAGGAAGTGATGATGAGCCTAGATTCATGAAATGGCTTGAGGCCATGAAATGCGAGATAGGATCCATGTATGAGAACAAAGTATGGACTTTGATGGATTTGCCCAATGATCGGCAAACCATAGAAAATAAATGGATCTTCAAGAGGAAGACGGACGCTGATAGTAGTGTTACTGTCTACAAAGCTAGAATTGTCGCAAAAGGTTTTCGACAAGTTCAAGATGTTGACTACGATGAGAGTTTCTCACTCGTATCTATGCTTAAGTCTGTCCGAATCATGTTAGCAATTGCCGCATTTTATGAAATCCGGCAAATGGATAAACAAAACTGCATTCCTTAATGGATTTATTAAAGAAGAGTTGTATATGATGCAACCAGAAGGTTTTGTAAATCCTAAAGGTGCTAACAAAAATATGCAAGCTCCAGCGATCCATCAATGGACTGGTGCAAGCATCTCAGAGTTGGAATACATGCTTTGATAAGTTGATCATAGCATATAGTTTTATCTGAGACTTGCGGTGAAGCCTGTAATTACTAGAAAGTGAGTGGGAGCACTACAAAGATTTTACGATAAGTATATGTGAATGGCATATTGTAGATCGGAAATAATGTAGAATTATTCTGCAAAGCATAAAGGAGTGTTTGAAAGGAGTTTTTCAAAGAAAGACCTCGGTGAAGCTGCTTACATATTGAGCATCAAGATCTATAGAGATAGATCAAGGCGCTTGATAAGTTTTTTCAATGAGTACATACCTTGACAAGATTATGAAGTAGTTCAAAATGGAACAGTCAAAGAAAGAGTTCTTGCACTGTGTTACAAGGTGTGAAATTGAGTAAGACTCAAAAACCCGACCACGGCAGGAAGATAGAAAGAGAATGAAAGTCATTCCCTATGCCTTGGCCATAGGTTCTATAAAGTATGCCAAGTTGTGTACCAGATCTATTGTATACCCTACCTTTGAGTTTGGCAAGGGAGTACAATAGTGATCTAGGAGTAGATCATCGGACAACGGTCAAAATTATCCTTAGTGGAATAAGGATATGTTTCTCGATTATGGAAGTGACAAAAGGCTCAAATGCGTAAAGGGTTACGTCGATGCAAGTTTTGACACCAATCTGGATGACTCTAAGTCTCGATCTAGATACATATTGAAAGTGGGAGCAATTAGCTAGAGTAGCTCAAATGCGAGCATTGTAGACATAGAAAATTGCAAAATACATAACGGATCTGAATATGAAAGACCCATTGACTAAGATTCTCTCACAAGCAAAACATGATCACACCTTAGTACTCTTTGGGTGTTAATCACATAGCGATGTGAACTAGATTACTGAATCTAGTAAACCCTTTGGGTGTTGGTCACATGGCGATATGAACTATGGGTGTTAATCACATGATGATGTGAACTATCGATGTTAATCACATGGTGATGTGATCTAGATTATTGACTCTAGTGCAAGTGGGAGACTGAAGGAAATATGCCCTAGAGGCAATAATAAAGTTATTATTTATTTCCTTATATCATGATAAATGTTTATTATTCATGCTAGAATTGTATTAACAGGAAACATAATACATGTGTGAATATATAGACAAACAAAGTGTCACTAGTATGCCTCTACTAGACTAGCTTGTTAATCAAAGATGGTTATGTTTCCTAACCATAGACAAAGGAGTTGTCATTTGATTAACAAGGTCACATCATTGGTTGAATGATCTGATTGACATGACCCATTCCGTTAGCCTAGCACTTGATCGTTTAGTATGTTGCTATTGCTTTCTTCATGACTTATGCATGTTCCTATAACTATGAGAATATGCAACTCCCGTTTACCGGAGGAACACTTTGGGTACTACCAAACGTCACAACGTAACTGGGTGATTATAAAGGAGTACTACAGGTGTCTCCAAAGGCAGATGTTGGGTTGGCGTATTT
Organism: Aegilops bicornis; assembly: GCA_021605145.1. NCBI lineage: Eukaryota > Viridiplantae > Streptophyta > Magnoliopsida > Poales > Poaceae > Aegilops > Aegilops bicornis. The sequence goes on from CM038674.1 coordinate 414,642,453, forward strand.
CGAGATCGAGGATTTGTCACTCCGATTGTCTGGAGAGGTATCTCTGGGCCTTCTCGGTAATACACATCACTAAGCCTTGCAAGCATTACAACTAATGAGTTAGCTGTGAGATGATGTATTACGGAACGAGTAAAGAGACTTGCCAAGAACGAGATTGAACTAGGTATTGGATACCGACGATCGAATCTCGCAAGTAACATACCGATGACAAAGGGAACAACGTATGTTGTTATGCGGTTTGACCGATAAAGATCTTCGTAGAATATGTAGGAGCCAATATGGGCATCCAGGTCCCGCTATTGGTTATTGACCGAGAATAGTTCTAGGTCATGTCTACATAGTTCTCGAACCCGTAGGGTCCGCACATAAGGTTTCGATGGCGGTTATATTATGAGTTTATGAGTTTTGATGTACCGAAGGAGTTCGGAGTCCCGGATGAGATCGGGGACATGACAAGGAGTCTCGAAATGGTCGAGATGTAAAGATCGATATATTGGACGACTATATTCGGACATCGGAAAGGTTCCGAGTGATTCGGGTATTTTTGAGTATCTGGGAGAGTTACGGGAATATGTATTGGGCCTTATTGGGCCATACGGAAAGAAGGAAAAGGGCCTCAAGGGTGGCCGCACCTTCCCTTGGTCTGGTCCGAATTGGACTAGGGAAGGGGCGCCTTCCTTCCTTCTCCTTTTCCCTTCCCTTTCCTTCTCTCCTACTCCTACTACATGGAAGGTTTCCTAGTTGGACTAGGAAAGGGAATCCTACTCGGTGGGAGTAGGACTCCCCTAGGCGCGCCATAGAGAGGGCCGGCCCTCCCTCCTCCACTCCTTTATATCTGAGGCAGGGGCACCCCATGAACACACAAGTTGATCTACGGATCGTTCCTTAGCCGTGTCTGGTGCCCCCTCCACCATATTCCACTTGGTCATATCGTCATGAGCTTAGGCGAAGCCCTCGCCGGTGAAGTCATATCGTCATGAGCTTAGCGAAGCCCTCGCGCCGGTGAAGTCATATCGTCATGAGCTTAGGCGAAGCCCTGCGTCGGTGGAGCATCATCATCGTCACCACGCCGTCGTCTTGTGGAACTCATCCCCGACACTTTCTTTGGATCGGAGTCCGGGATCGTCATCGAGCTGAGCGTGTGCGTAACTTCGGAGGTGCCGTACGTTCGGTACTTGGATCGGTCGGATCGTGAAGACGTACGACTACATCAACCGCGTTGTTATAACGCTTCCGCTTACGGTCTACGAGGGTACGTGGACATACATTCTCCCCTCTCGTTGCTATGCATCACCATGATCTTGCGTGTGCGTAGGAAATTTTTTGAAATTACTACGTTCCCCAACAGGGCTGGGTCCCTGACTAGTGGGGCCAGCCCCAGATTAGAACGTTTTTATAAAAAAAAGAATTAAAAAAATAAAAATAATAATAATAATATTAATTAATTAATAATTAAAGAATTAATTAATCATAATTAGACTAATCTAATCACTAATTAACCTAATTAACTGTTAGTTAATTAATCAGTCAATGACATGCGGGACCCACACGTCAGTTGACCAGTCAACACCTCTGTTGACTGCTGACGTCATGATGACGTCAGCAGACACTGTTCTGGATAATGTTGCATTAAAATAATTAAATAAATCCTGAAAATGATTTAAATCTTTTAAAATTAATATAAAATAAACCGTAGCTCAGATGAAAATACTTTCTACATGAAAGTTGCTCAGAAGGACGAGACGATTCCGGATACGCAACCCGTTCGTCCGCCACACCCCCCTCACCTGTCGAACTCGCAACTTTCCCCCTCCGGCGCCTCGCAAACGCTAAACGCCGGGATACTTTCCCGGATGTTTCCCCCCTTCACCGGTATCATCACATACCGTGTTAGGGCACGCCTAGCATCACGCTTTGCTTTGTCATGCATCGTCATGCATCTGTTTGCTTAAATATTCATTGTTTCTTCCCCCTCTTCTTCCGCTAGACACCGAGACCGACGCCACTCGCCCGGTTTGACTACGGAGTTGGCGACCCCTCTCTCTTGCCGAGCAACCAGGCAAGCCCCCTTGATCACCGGATATCGCCTATTCTTCTCTATCTTGCTAGCATTAGAGTAGTGTAGCATGTTATCGCTTTCCGTATTCCTATCCTAATGCATAGCCTGTCCTTGCTACTCAAGTTGTTACCTTTACCGCAATCCTACATGCCTAGTATAGGATGCTAGTTTTCCATCGTTGGCCCTACATTCTTGTCCGTCTGGCTGTGCTATACTATCGGGCCGTGATCACTCGGGGAGGTGATCACGGGTATATACTATATACTTTATACATGATACATGTGGTGATTAAAGTCGGTCGGCTCGAGGAGTACCCGCGAGTGATTCACTTGATTGGGGGCTGAAAGGACCTTTGTCTCGACGGCCCTCTGGATGGATCTTTGTGGCGGAGCGGCAGGCAGGTTGAGACTACCCGGTGAGAGGTGGGCTGGCCTGTCGGCGTTGGCGGTAACTTCAAATAACACGCTTAACGAGATCTTGGTATTTGATCCGAGTCTGCTATCGCCTATACGCACTAACCAACCACGGGAAAGATATGGGCACTTTCGGCGTCGTGGTATCAGCCGAAGCCTTCGTGACGTCGGGCCGATCGGCGCGCTACCGATTGGACCGCGTAACGTGACTTCCTTTGTAATGGAGGTTGCTAGGTCTGCTTCCGGCGCGTTATAGCGTGCGGTGTGCTAAGGCGATGGGCCCTGCACTGGCGCTTAGGTTTAGACCGGCGTGCTGACCGCTCTGTTGGCCTAGGTCGGGCTGCGACGTGTTGATCTTCCGCGGCCGGGCATGACCCAGAAAAGTGTGTCCGGCCAAATGTGATCGAGCGTGTTGGGTTATGTGGTGCACCCCTGCAGGGAAGTTAATCTATTCGAATAGCCGTGATCTTGATAATGTGACGACTTGGAGTTGTACCTTGACCTTATGACAACTAGAACCGGATACTTAATAAAACACACCCTTCCAAGTGCGGATACAACCCGGTGGTCGCTCTCTCATCGTGGTTACGAGGAGGGGATCGCCGGGTAGGATTATGCTATGCGATGCTACTTGGAGGACTTCAGTCTACTCTCTTCTACATGTTGCAAGACGGAGGCTAACAGAAGTGTAGTCTTCGACAGGATTAGATATCCCCCTCTTATTCTGGCATTCTGCAGTTCAGTCCACTGATATGGCCCTTTACACATATATCCATGCATATGTAGTGTAGCTCCTTGCTTGCGAGTACTTTGGATGAGTACTCACGGTTGCCTTGTTCCCCTTTTCCCCTTTCCTTACCCGTTGCTGCGACTAGACGATGGAGCCCAGGAGCGACGCCACCGTCGATGACGACTACTACACCGGAGGTGCCTACTACTACGTGCAGCCCGGCGGCGAACTGTGGAGTAGTTAGGAGGATCCCGGGCAAGAGGCCTGCGCCTCTTCGATCTCAGATCCCAGCTTTGTGCTAGCCTTCTTAAGGTAAACTTGTTTAACTTAAGTCTGTACTCAGATATTGTTGCTTCCACTGACTCGTCTATGATCGAGCACTTGTATTCGAGCCCTCGAGGCCCCTGGCTTGTATTATGATGCTTGTATGACTTATTTATGTTTTAGAGTTGTGTTGTGATATCTTCCCGTGAGTCCCTGATCTTGATCGTACACATTTGCGTGCATGGTTAGTGTATGATTGAATCGGGGGCGTCACAGTAGTCATGCCCTTCTTCTTGCTGGTGTGACAGTCCTTGAAGATTTCCACAACATATGGTTCAGGTACTTTTTGGTCCTTGCGGGCTTTGCTCTGCATTTCGAGCAAGTCAATATAGATCTGATAATATGGTACAGCGAAAAGAGTGAAACAGCAGCTAATTACAAGAGCCTCGCAGTGTGCAATATAGCTACGAGATCCTCGTCAATGCTGTTGGAATTTCACTTTCGTGCGGTTGGCCTTGTTCTTTGAACAGTTCACCTACAAGAAGATAGATTTGTGTGGCACATGGGTAAATAGGACTTCAACATGTGATCTCGATCACATATATATAATGTACCGATACTTGGATCGGACCGGTGTTTAACAAGGCCCTCCGGTCTTCATCCGATATATTTTCCATTGGAGATGTTTGGGAAAGTTCAATGTTAGCCTTGCCTTTAAAGTGAGTTTTCCTCAAGTTATACCGACATCTTGTCACAGAGCGCACTTGAAAACATGGGTGCAAGCTTGTTTGGTTGCATCATCTTGGCTATCCAACTTGAACCTCATCTATTGAAAATTATGGGAGTCTCATTATTAGCAACCTAGAAAGTATGAGACAGAGCAAGACGATATTACTAGTTTCCATACATAACCATACTTACAGATAAATGGTCGAGGAAGGTGTTGAACTGGGTTTCGTCTTTGTCATTCCTGTACTGAATCCATGTTGGGAGGATACGTACATGACACCTAACGGCAACCGCTGCCTCTGATACTAACTTGGCTGACTCTGTAGCATCACGTGGCCTTTTCAAACCTGCCTCAAAACGGATCTCCATTCTTCCTCCTCTAGATTTAGTTAACCTATCGAGCATTATCCCTGATGTTTGTTTCCTCTTGCGCCTAGGTGCTAGTCCAACAACGAACATAGGAAGTGTTAGTGTACATCAAACGGTGAGACTACATATAAAGAAGAATGCAATCAGAATCGACTCTACCTTCTTGCTGTTGAAGCTCACAAGGTTCATCTGATATTGCCAACTCGTCTTTTTGTCAAGAGTGCTTGGGAAGTAGTGTCGTGGCAAGGGAGCTTGGGAACGTGTCGCTAGCTTAGTTGGCCTTACGAGTAAGTCGTGCAGTACCGGTAGTATTGTGGTAGGTGTTGCAAGAACTAGGGTTGTCTCGCTTGTTTGGTGGCAGCTATTTGTTTCGCTTGGCTTTTTGCAACTCGTGTAGCATGGGATGCTTTGTGTTTGTAGAATTTTCCATTTGGACTTTGACCTTCTATTGCACCATCAAGACGCTAGAATCAGAGGATTCATCCGCTTCTCATTCATCGCCATTCTGTGTTTCTTTCTTCTTTCTGTGCCATGTTAAGTCAAGTTGACAAGAAAAAGAATAACAATTTAGTTCTTCGTAACAAATTGATGCGTGATGCATTTAACCGAACTTTGATGTTAGACAACCACATGATAGGAGGATGTAATATGTATGAAAAATAGGATGGAAGAGATAACCGTAACTATGATGTGTAAACTAAGAAGAAGACATTTCACCAAATTAGAAGCAATGCAATGGAAGGTAGACACCATATGGAAGATGCTACAAATATCGCCTCCGCCAAGTTAATGTTGTCTCATAATAAATGGCGTTTAAACAAATGTGAAGCAAGACAAGAAATAAATCATATGCAAGATGCAAACAACATCACACTACCATGTTAGATGTCTCTCGTCATTAGTGCCATTGCATATTCACAAGATTGCATATTCACGACTTATGATGTGTAAACTAAGGAGAAGGCATTTCAACAAATTAGAAGCAATGAAAGCTAGACACCATATGAAAGATGCAACGAATATCACTCTACCAAGTTAAAACTGTCTCGTCATAAGTGCCATTTCAACAAATTAGTAGTACAAGCTAGAAAAGAATGTGAGATGTAACCTATATCACACTCCAAGTCAAACGTGTCTTATGATAAGTGATTGCAGGTTACACAACAAGTAGTAATTTGATGTAAGAACATGGTGTGATAGATGATATTGTATGTTCTAGAAATAGGAACATGTGTCTTATTCAAGTATAATGTGTAAAGTAAGCAGATGGAATTCAACAAAATTAGAAGCAATACAATCTAGACATCACACATAACATGCAACCACATATGACAGTGCCAAGTTAGAGGGAGCACCGGTGATGCTGCACTAGGGGAGACATGCTCATCATAAACATAGCTTTGTTGAGTGTCTATGCATGTGTTGGCTTGGAAATCATCTTGGGGGTGTGGAGGAGTAGAAACTGTAGAGGCCCTCCGTTCGGAAGGAGCACCTTTATCCGCTGCCTTGCTAACTTCCTTCCGCTTTATTGATTTTGAATTGTCAAGTAAAACGGACAAGAAAAAGCAATAAAATTCTCTTCGTAACTCATTCATGCATGATACCGACAATCACTACTTTGATGTAAGGCAAACACATGATACCAGGATGGAATATGTATGAAAAACAGGACGACATGGCATGTTCACAACTGTTTGTGTAAACTAAGCAGAAACCATTCCAGCAAATAAGAAGCAATGCAAGCTAGACACCACATGAAAGATGCAACCAATATGACTCTGCCAAGTTAAAAGCGTCCCACCATAAATGGAATTTCAACAAATTAGAAGCAACGCATGCTATAAATCATATGAAAGATGCAACTAATATCACACTGCATATACTAAAGGTGTCTCGTCATGTTGATTGATGCGGGATACAAAAAAACAATAGTGTTATGTAAGGACATGCTTAATAGATGATGTACTATGTACTAAATATAGGAAGGCATGTCACATTAATGTGTATAATGTATAAGCTAAGCAGACTAGCACGTGCAGTTTAACCAGATTGGAAGAATTACAATCTAGACACCATATGCAACATGCAACCACATATCACGCTGCCAAGTTAGAGCAAGCACTGCGATGCTAGTGTAGGGAAATGTCGTAATCAACTACAGAGCTACGTTCACTATCTTCATCTAGCATTTCGCTTTCTTGAGAATCATGTCGGAGGCTGACGCTACATTCTTTAAATGAGGAGTAGTCCCCTTGCCTGCCTGCCTCGTCATAAGTGATTGATGAGGGATACACAAGAACATTAGTTTGATGCAAGAACATGGTTAATACACAGATGTACTAGTATGTACCAAAAATAGAAAGGCATGTCACATTCAAAGGTATAATGTGTAAGCTAAGCAGATGCAATTTAACCAAATTGGAAGCAATACAAGCTAGACATCCGGCTGGAGTGGTGAGCATGATCATCTAGGATCTGAGAGCACGGTGGGAGGCGGGCTGCTTCGCCAAAGATCGCAACTTTTTAGTTGGCTTCCGTGTGATGCCTATCTTTCTTTGGGCATGTCGCTGGCTCGGCCGATTGCCCCGACTAGCTATTTGTCTTCTGGTGCTCACGGGATGGTGGTTCATGTAAAAAATATCTTCCCTTATCTTACCGACTTCGCCTTTCGAATACAAGCTAGACACCATATGGAACATGCAACCACATATGACACCGCTGGGTTAAAGCAAGCACAGGATGGTGGTTCATTGCGGCGAGGTCATCAACTCGAGCTACGCCACCGTCTCCATCTCGACCTTTGCACCCTTTATAGCGCTATAACGTGTCTTGCCTACCCGCATATGAAGCTGGAGCGACTTCTCTCTTTTCTTTTTGGCTTCTCTCATGGCAGCAGAGTCTGAAATACCCTTGCATAAAAACACAATAGTGAGAGTAAGGGTGAAGTGTGTGTAGAACTAGTGCAATCGTAAAAAGTAGCAGAGCAGGTGTGGCTAAAAAATAAATGACATGAGACATATGATAGCTCTACAACATTGCATGGCAAACAAAATTAGATTCTACTCCGTATGATTTTGTAATATATGAGCACAGGAAATGCAGTACTCCTCCAAAGACACCACCACATGTGGTCATATCTAAGATAACAAATGATCGAAAATAAATAGGTCAGTCGATTTTTTTAATGAACCATCCGATCTATAAGGAACGGGCATATGGCCTTCGTCTATCTCCCGCCAGTCACCGTTGACGATCTTTCTCGAACCGTCAGCGACCACCGATCCAAACCCCTACCTCCGCCGCCCCGCCCTCCCATCGACCTCACACCACCGCCGTGCTTGGCAGCGCCCCCAGGCCATCCCTTTAATCCCGGCCGACCTCCAGATCGGGCGCCAGTAGCTCTAGGCCGCACATGCCCCTAAGATAAAAACTATATGTTTGCTTCCCCAGTAATAGGCGTACTAAGCGCACATTACTGGGAATGCTTCCGTTAATTGGGAATCAACTGGCCAGAAATTGAAATTCAGGGGGGCGACGGACCTCTAGCTAAGGTGAAATAGTATATGAGGAGAAACCTTGTGCATCGCGAGTTACTAGGAACATGTAGTATCAAGAAGAAGCGGTCAACTAGTGTCTTCTGTGGGATGAATACCGTGCAAGCAGAGACGTAAGATTTGCACGAATAAGGGAAGAGGAGTACCTTTTTCGATTGGCGGTGTGGTCACCTCCACATGTCGCGCCGATCTTCTTTTTTTTACCGGGGAAACTGATGTTCTGGAGGGTGTAGGCTTGGACGAACCCATGGCCAAATTGTTGATTGTGTTGCAGTGGCCGTATGTCGGCGGAGGGGAAGCAGATCCGAGGCGGTGAAGGACGGCGAAAGGTGAATAGCTCCGTGCGGTGGAGGGCGGCGGTTGGAGCGGGCAGTGAGGCGCAGGACGGCGTGGTTGAACTGGCTCGGGTATGGACGGCTCGGCCTCAGTTTCAACTACTAGCCGTGGAGGGCGTTGCAGTTGAGGTTGCGGTGGACGACAACGTCGGGGTATCGGCTCCGGCGTGATGGAGGAGGGCGGAGGTTGATGGGTGGGATGGGGTGGCGGACGGAGGACGCCGGGTTTCAGTGGTGGAGAGGTAGTTTTGGCGCCCACGTACAAATGGGGAATCGACAGGTGGGGGAACCATGTTTCGTCTGGGCGCGCTTGTTTTTGGCTTTTTGAATGTAAGATGGGACGCGCTTGTTTGAAATTTGGGGAAAGTACAAACTTTGCCCCTCTTAAATTTCTCGGACCCATCATGGTCGGGGTAGGATGGTAATCCCAGGAGTCCCAAATAGTGGGCGGGAGCGATTTTGGCCGCGCGCATGTGTGCTTAGGCGGCCATTGTGTATGAATGTTTTTCGGATGCGGCTGCGTGGCGTCTAGATGAAGCTACAAACCTACCCCGGTTTAGACCTTTGGACGTCGGGCCGGTAGGTTTCACGGGTCAGAGTTATTAGAAAAGTAATTTCCTTGTACTACTAAACATTGGTCTCACGCGGTTTCGGGCGAGTAGAGGCTCTTTTGGCGCTTCGTTCGACATTTCGAAACACAAGCATTCACGTTTAGAGTACTCTTGAACTATGAGGATTGACCTAAATAGACAACGTTTTATTTGACCTTGTATGTTTGAAAACCTCATTAAATTATCCGCTTCTTTTTGAAATTTTGACAATTGAAAATCCTATAACTACGATTGTTTTGGAATGGAGGAGCTAAATTTGAACCTATTTTGTACACGACTACATATGCTATTATGTACAAAATCAGAGCAAAGATTGGTGCCCCCATAATTTAGGTATGGTTTACAAATGCCATCATATCAAATTCAAATAATTGAATGGACTTCATGTTGAATTCAATTTTTTAAACCACCTTAAGTTGAATTCAAATGTATGCTAGTTCATAGGTAGCTATTTATAATGTCCATTGTGTAACTTTCGTATGTATAATGTGCTTTACACACACAACATGAACTATACTCACGTTTATATTCGATTGCTAAAGCGATGCATTGTCTGGAGTTCAAAATACTAACTATGTGGATCAATTGTGTCGAATAATAACATAGACATGCTCAAATTCGATAGAATCTAGATGTCTGATGGATCGATGACCGCTCCTTACGCGAATTGCAAATATCATGATCCCATCCTAATATTTGGATACAATTTATATCTTTAATCAATGTGTAGAGTAGTCTTTTACGTGTAGTTTCACTCTCCATCGGTGGTTTCTCACACATGCTCACACACTCTCTCACGAGGTGTCTTTCTCGCACCCATGCTCTAGATATAACCCTCCCTCCCTCTCGTAACCATTTACAACTATTTTCACTAACCTTTATCACAAGCACTCTTCCTCTCGCAAACATACACACGCACAATCCTCATCGACCCTTTCTATATACATGGACCTGCCTACGTGTCTCATGTACGCACATTATCTTTACTCCTGTCTCTCACGCATTGTCTCACACCTCTCTTCCTAATCGTGAGTATGATTCTAGCAGAGCATTCTGTAGGATGCCCCTTAAAGTTAGGTTGGATGAATAGTAATATCAGAGATAAAGGGGTTACCTTAGTCCGAGAACCTAGGGTTACAAATCCTAGCCAGCTTTGTTAGTGGACACATAGTCCTTCACAATTCTGCTATCTTTGTCTTGTACGACTAGTCATCCATGGGTCTTCCTAAATGCGTCACGGGCCGACCAATGTGGCGCAGGACGGAACCGAACGAAGGGCCTCACCTCGACCCACCGAACCTCACGCGGTGACACACCCTCTGCCCCCACGTCTCATTATCTTCTCACACCCACACATACCAACACAAACACCACACACACGTAAAATTTCTCCTGGTGCCTCTATTCCCTCCCCGTTGCATATACACACTCAAGGGAATGGAATCTCTTGTCATGACGTCAGATTCGTCTCTCTCTCTCTAGACTACTCTCATTTCTCGTGCTATCTCTCCCACGCCCCCCCGGTCGTACCCTCTATCCATGCCTCTCTCAATCGTAATACACACACATACCTCTCTAGGCCCCGCCAAATGCATCAACTACACATTCACACATGTTACATCAATGCACCCATTGATCTAAAAAGCCCTCTCTTCACGTTTATTTCGCATACAACATTCCTTTTGAATAAAGTATGGCCAAAAATTTATTTTAGAGTTTCTACATATATACAACATTACAAAGTTATATGGAGGAGTACGAACGCTAATTTGCATTGCATGGTGCCCACAATGATATTTATTCCACACTGTGAATTTGTATATTTTTATACTATATACAAAGTTAGTCATAATAAAGAGAAATGAAGAGCATCTCTCTCTCCATCGCATACCCCTCAGACGCCTTTCACGTATGCACACAAAACTATCTCCAGGTCCTCTAAAAGTAAGCCCCCCAGAAAATTCACGCATGTTTCATCTTTCTCTCGCGATATATGCAATGACGATCATTATATTTGAAGCGAAAGAACGATACGTACATTGGACTTCAGAATCCACTCATTACAGTCACCATTTACGTTTAGTGGTTATTATACAGTCACGGGCTCACCGTACAACTCTGTATTTGCTCATTACATGACTAGTTGACCAGTTAAACGCTCCATGTGGCACCTCTAGTGTTGCATCACATTATCTCACTACCATCGTGCCCACCTGTCGACTTGTATCTACTCAACATCTACACTCTTATAAAATACATAAAATACACTCTTATAAAAAACAGAGTTGGTGATGATGTTGTGCCTGCCATCCTGCAATATAGGCCGTCCAATTTATATCTGACGGATAGGAAAGAAACTATGGCAATTTTGCAAAAAGGTACCCACACACCTCTCCACATTTGCAAATAAGGCCTTCCCCCATTCATCCTTTTCTCTCACAAGATAAACATGCATCTTGATGTTACGTGCAACGCACGGGCATCTTGCTAGTAAGAATGAAAACAAATGACAAAAAAATATTTGGACGGTGGTTTGAAGTCATGACCGCAGGCACAACGGACAAGATGGCCTTGTATTGGTATGCTGAGCCGTCTGTTTTAACACACAAGAGCTGGTGTGGTGATTATACACACGCATACGCATGCACGAATTGCATCCACGCAACACTCACACAAACACATGCACCCACGCACGCACGCAACACTCACACATACACACGCAGCCACACACGCACGCAACACTCACACGCACACACGCACGCATGCATGCACACACCAGTACACCACACGACCAACACACACTCTCACGCTCAAGTGCTCAACCTACACGTGCATGCGCACACATCAGGCCCTGACAGACACATACACAACCAGGTGATTCCCGCGCACGGGTCAGAGCCTTGTCGGCGCTGCATAAATTTGTGTTTATCGACCTTTTGCCTATGCGAATCGGCGGGTGGGTCCCACAAGGAACATGGTCAATTTAACTAGTCAACATGGTGCCACCACAGACTATTTGGCGGTCAATGAGTGCAATCCGATGTTGAACTATGAGCAAGTGACCGTATAATCACCGCAAAACGATATAGTGACCGTAATCAGCTTATTACGAAGTTTGGTGACCGTATTACGCTTTTCTCTCTGTAGGCCCTCCAAAACTACATCTCTACATCGTTCTCGCATGTTACATCTAACAACTATGCAATACAAAGACTACTACTACACTCTAACACAATAAATCATATGTGTTTTTAGTTTTACTAGATATCATATTGTTACTTATAATTATTCAGTTTGCATACATTAAAATTGCCTTTGAAATGCATGGCGATTATCATCTACCAGCGGGAAAAATCCCGCCCTTTCCTGTTTAATCGGGTTTGTATCGACGGTGCGAAACAGCAAAACTATAGTACTATACAGTACAAGTGACAGTTCACTGGGCCGTCATGTCGTCTACTCCTCCGTCGTAAGAGTGGAGCGCTCGCTTTCATAAATCTTCTAGTCCCTTTCACCGACATGTGGGACATCAAGCTACCGGGTCCACGTGCCATACCGGAATACAGTGCAGAGCAGCCGGGGTGAAGCACCCCAGTCATGGCGCCGACGTAGTAATGAGCAATGAGGCGTCAAATCACAAAGCTGCAGCTTTCCCTTGATTAAGTTGGAGGGACGAAGCAACCATCATTTCACTCGTTCTTTGAATCCGCTTCTCCCTCATCTTCTTCAACTTAACGACGTGTTGCTTCTGTCGTTGTTCTGCCTCATGTGGGACGCGGACCGGCTTGGTAAAGCACTGACAAGTGGGACCGCATGTTAGCAAACCGCCAGGACAACGTCCTCCGAAAATAAGAAGCCTAATCCTAGACTTACAAAGGGCTACGTAGCTGCTACGTATACTTTCCATCTAATCTATATATGCCCCCCTGATTTTCACGTGGGGTGGGCCTAATCCTCTCCTTTAATCCAATCAAATAGTCCCACATCACATCAGTTAAGTAACTTTACGTAAACCATTACGTGGATGTAGCATTGCTCAAATAAGAAACCTCCCCCGCCATCCGCGTGGCAAAATCACCTCCTTTTTACTAATCTTGATTCTATAATTTTGTAGATCAATATAATTGAGATTTGTATAGATAGCACACAGGAGCAAAACCAAGTGGTACGGTCAAGGGCATCCACAATTGTAGCCAAATGTGAAAATTGTTGGGGAACGTAGTAATTTCAAAAAAAATCCTACGCACACGCAAGATCATGGTGATGCATAGCAACGAGAGGGGAGAGTGTTGCCCACGTACCCTCGTGAACCCGACAAATGAGCGTTATAACAACGCGGTTGATGTAGTCATACGTCTTCACGGCCCGACCGATCAAGCACCGAAACTACGGCACCTCCGAGTTCTTGCACACGTTCAGCTCAATGACGATCCCCGGACTTCGATCTAGCAAAGTGTCGGGGAAGAGTTCCGTCAGCACGACAGCGTGGTGGCGATCTTGATGTTCTACCGTCGCAGGGCTTCGCCTAAGCACCGCTACGATATGACCGAGGTGGAATATGGTGGAAGGGGCACCGCACACGGCTAAGGAACGATCACGAAGATCAACTTGTGTGTCTTGGGGTGCCCCCTCGCCCCCGTAATTAAAGGAGGGAGGGGGAGGTGCGGCCGGCCCCCTAGGGGTGCGCCTGGAGGAGTCGTACTCCCACCGGGAGTAGGACTCCCCCCTCTTGCCTTGTTGGAGAAGGAAAGGGGAAGGGAGAAAGAGGAAAGGGGGGCACCGCCCCCCTTCCTTGTCCTATTCGGACTAGGGGGGGGGTCTGTGACCTGCCCAGCGGCCCTCCTCTTCTCCCTTAGGGCCCATGTAGGACCATTAACCCCCGGGGGGGGGGGGGGGGGTTCCGGTAACCCCCGGTACTCCGGTAAAATACCGATTTCACCCGGAATGATTCCGATATCCAATTATAGGCTTCAAATATATCAATCTTTATGTCTCAACCATTTTGAGACTCCTCATCATGTCCGTGATCACATCCGGGACTCCGAACAACCTTCGGTACATAAAAACATATAAACTCATAATGAAACTGTCATCGTAACGTTAAGCATGCGGACCCTACAGGTTCGAGAACAATGTAGACATGACCGAGACACGTCTCCGGTCAATAACCAATAGCGGAACCTGGATGCTCATATTGGCTCCTACATATTCTACGAAGATCTTTATCGGTCAGACCGCATAACAACATACGTTGTTCCCTTTGTCATCGGTATGTTACTTGCCCGAGATTCGATCGTCGGTATCTCAATACCTAGTTCAATCTCGTAAATGGCAAGTCTCTTTACTCGTTCCGTAATACATCATCTCGCAACTAACTCATTAGTTGCATTGCTTGCAAGGCTTAAGTGATGTGCATTACCGAGAGGGCCCAGAGATACCTCTCCGACAATCGGAGTGACAAATCCTAATCTCGAAATACGCCAACCCAACATGTACCGTCGGAGACACCTGTAGAGCTCCTTTATAATCACCCAGTTACATTGTGACGTTTGGTAGCACACAAAGTGTTTCTCTGGCAAACGGGAGTTGCATAATCTCATAGTCGTAGGAACATGTATAAGTCATGAAGAAAGCAATAGCAATATACTAAACGATCGGGTGCTAAGCTAATGGAATGGGTCATGTCAATCACATCATTCTCCTAATGATGTGATCCCGTTTAATCAAATGACAACACATGTCTATGGTTAGGAAACATAACCATTTTTGATTAACGAGCTAGTCAAGTAGAGGCATACTAGTGACAATCTGTTTGTCTATGTATTCACACAAGTATTATGTTTCCGGTTAATACAATTCTAGCATGAATAATAAACATTTATCGTGATATAAGGAAATAAATAATAACTTTATTATTGCCTCTAGGGCATATTTCCTTGATCTCCCACTTGCACTAGAGTCAATAATCTAGATTACACAGTAATGATTCTAACACCCATGGAGCCTTGGTGCTGATCATGTTTTGCTCGTGGAAGAGGATTAGTCAACGGGTCTGCAACATTCAGATCCGTATGTATCTTGCAAATCTCTATGTCTCCCACCCGGACTAAATCCCGGATGGAATTGAAGCGTCTCTTGATGTGCTTGGTTCTCTTGTAAAATCTGGATTCCTTTGCCAAGGCAATTGCAACAGTATTGTCACAAAAGATCTTCATTGGACCCGATGCACTAGGTATGACACCTAGATCGGATATGAACTCCTTCATCAGTACTCCTTCGTTTCTTTGCTTCCGGAAGGAGCTATGTACTCCGCTTCACATGTAGATCCCGCCACGACGCTTTGTTTAGAACTGTACCAACTGACAGCTCCACCGTTTAATGTAAACACGTTTCCGGTTTGCGATTTAGAATCGTCCGGATCAGTGTCAAAGCTTGCATCAACGTAACCATTTACGATGAGCTCTTTGTCACCTCCATATATGAGAAACATATTCTTAGTCCTTTTCAGCTACTTCAGGATGTTCTTGACTGCTGTCGATGATCCACTCTGGATTACTTTGGTACCTCCCTGCCAGACTTATAGCAAGGCACACATCAGGTCTGGTACACAACATTGCATACATGATAGAGCCTATGGCTGAAGCATAGGGAACATCTTTCATTTTCTCTCTATCTTCTGTAGTGGTCGGGCATTGAGTCTTACTCAACTTCACACCTTGTAACACAGGCAAGAATCCTTTCTTTGCCTAATCCATTTTGAACTTCTTCAAAACTTTGTCAAGGTATGTGCTTTGTGAAAGTCCAATTAAGCGTCTTGATCTATCTCTACAGATCTTAATGCCCAATATGTAAGCAGCTTCACCGAGGTCTTTCATTGAAAAACTCTTATTCAAGTATCCCTTTATGCTATCCAGAAATTCTATATCATTTCCGATCAGTAATATGTCATCTACATATAATATCAGAAATGCTACAGAGCTCCCACACGCTTTCTTGTAAATACAGGCTTCTCCAAATGTCTGTGTAAAACCAAATGCTTTGATCACACTATCAAAGCGTTTATTCCAACTCCGAGAGGCTTGCACCATTCCATAAATGGATCGCTGGAGCTTGCACACTTTGTTAGCTCCCTTTGGATCGACAAAACCTTCCGGTTGCATCATATACAACTCTTCTTCTAGAAATCCATTCAGGAATGCAGTTTTGACATCCATCTGCCAAATTTCATAATCATAAAATGCGGCAATTGCTAACATGATTCGGACAGACTTAAGCATCACTTGAGAAGGTCTCATCGTAGTCAATCCCTTGAACTTGTCGAAAACCTTTTGCAACAAGTCGAGCTTTGTAGACACTAACATTACTGCCAGCGTCAGTCTTCTTCTTGAAGATCCATTTATTCTCAATTGCTTGCCGATCATCGGGCAAGTCAACCAAAGTCCATACTTTGTTCTCATACATGGATCCCATCTCAGATTTCATGGCTTCTAGCCATTTTGCGGAATCTGGGCTCACCATCGCTTCTTCATAGTTCATTGGTCCACCATGATCTAGTAGCATGATTTCCAGAACAGGATTACCGTACCACTCTGGTGCGGATCTTACTCTGGTTGATCTACGAGGTTCGGTAGTAACTTGATCTGAAGTTTCATGATCATCATCATTAGCTTCCTCACTAATTGGTGTAGGTGTCACAGAAACCGGTTTCTGTGATGTACTACTTTCCAATAAGGGAGCAGGTACAGTTACCTCATCAAGTTCTACTTTCCTCCCACTCACTTCTTTCGAGCGAAACTCCTTCTCTAGAAAGGATCCATTCTTAGCAACTAATGTTTTTCCTTCGGATCTGTGATAGAAGGTGTACCCAACAGTCTCCTTTGGGTATCCTATGAAGACACATTTCTCCGATTTGGGTTCGAGCTTATCAGGTTGAAGTTTTTTCACATAAGCATCGCAGCCCCAAACTTTCAGAAACGACAACTTTGGTTTCTTGCCAAACCACAGTTCATAAGGCGTCGTCTCAACGGATTTTGATGGTGCCCTATTTAACGTGAATGCGTCCATCTCTAAAGCATATCCCCAAAATGATAGCGGTAAATCTGAAAGAGACATCATAGATCGCACCATATCTAGTAAAGTACGATTACGACGTTCGGACACACCATTACGCTGTGGTGTTCCGGGTGGCGTGAGTTCTTGAAACTATTCCGCATTGTTTCAAATGCAGACCAAACTCGTAACTCAAATATTCTCCTCCATGATCAGATTGTAGAAACTTTATTTTCTTGTTACGATGATTTTCAACTTCACTCTGAAATTCTTTGAACTTTTCAAATGTTTCAGACATATGCTTCATTAAGTAGATATACCCATATCTGCTTAAATCATCCATGAAGGTGAGAAAATAACGATATCCGCCAAGAGCTTCTACATTCATTGGACCACATACATCTGTATGTATGATTTCCAACATATCTGTTGCTCTCTCCATAGTACCGGAGAACGACGTTTTAGTCATCTTGCCCATGAGGCACGGTTCGCAAGTACCAAGTGATTCATAATCAAGAGGTTCCAAAAGTCCATCAAGATGGAGTTTCTTCATGCGCTTTACAGCGATATGACCTAACGGCGATTGCCACAAATAAGTTGCACTATCATTACCAACTCTGCATCTTTTGGCTTCAACGTTATGAATATGTGTATCACTACTATCGAGATTCATCAAAAATAGACCACTCTTCAAGGGTGCATGACCATAAAAGATATTATTCATATAAATAGAACAACCATTATTCTCTGATTTAAATGAATAACCGTCTCGCATTAAACAAGATCCAGATATAATGTTCATGCTCAACACTGGCACCAAATAACAATTATTTAGGTCTAATACTAATCCCGATGGTAGATGTAGAGTTAGCGTGCCGACCGCGATCACATCGACTTTGGAACCATTTCCCACGCACATTGTCACCTCATCCTTCGCCAGTGTTCGCTTAATACGTAGTCCCTGTTTCGAGTTGCAAATATTAGCAACAGAACCAGTATTAAATACCCAGGTGCTACTGTGAGCTCTAGTAAGGTACACATAAATAACATGTATATCACATATACCTTTGTTCACCTTGCCATCCTTCTTATCCGCCAAATGCTTGGGGCAGTTCTGCTTCCGATGACCGATGCCTTGCGGTAGAAACACTCGATTTCAGGCTTAGGTCCAGACTTGGGTTTCTTCTCCTGAGCAGCAACTTGCTTGTTGTTCTTATTGAAGTTCCCCTTCTCCTTCCCCTTGCCCTTTTTCTTGAAACTAGTGGTCTTGTTGACCATCAACACTTGATGCTCCTTCTTGATTTCTACCTCCGCGGCTTTTAGCATCGCGAAGAGCTCGGGAATAGTCTTTTCCATCCCTTGCATATTATAGTTCATCACAAAGCTCTTGTAGCTTGGTGGCGATGATTGGAGAATTACATCAATGACGCTATCATCCGGAAGATTCACTCCCAGTTGAATCAAGTGATTATTATACCCAGACATTTTGAGTATATGCTCACTGACATAACTGTTCTCCTCCATCTTGCAGCCGTAGAACTTATTGGAGACTTCATATCTCTCAATCCGGGCATTTGCTTGAAATATTAACTTCAACTCCTGGAACATCTCATATGCTCCATGACGTTCAAAACGTCGTTGAAGACCCGGTTCTAAGCCGTAAAGCATGGCACCTTGAACTATAGAGTAGTCATCATCTTTGCTCGCCAGACGCTCATAACATCTGGTGTTGCTCCAAGAAGAAGTTCGGCACCCAGCGGTGCTTCCACGACGTAATTCTTTTGTGCAGCAATGAGGATAATCCTCAAATTCTGGACCCGATCCGTGTAATTGCTACCATCATCTTTCAACTTTGCTTTCTCATGGAACGCATTAAAATTCAACGGAACAACAACACGGGCCATCTATCTACAATCAAACATAGATAAGCAAAATACTATCAGGTACTTAGTTCATGATAAATTTAAGTTCAATTAATCATATTACTTAAGAACTCCCACTTAGAAAGACATCCCTCTAATCCTCTAAGTGATCACGTGATCCAAATCAACTAAACCATAACCGATCATCACGTGAAATGGAGTAGCTTTCAATGGTGAACATCACTATGTTGATCATATCTACTATATGATTCACGCTCGACCTTTCGGTCTCAAAGGTTACGAGGCCATATCTGCATATGCTAGGCTCGTCAAGTTTAACCCAAGTATTCTGCCTGTGCAAAACTGGCTTGCACCCGTTGTAGATGGACGTAGAGCTTATCACACCCGATCATCATGTGGTGTCTGGGCATGACGAACTTTTGCAACGGTGCATACTCAGGGAGAACACTTTTATCTTGAAATTTAGTGAGGAATCATCTTATAGTGCTACCGTCAATCAAAGCAAGATAAGATGCATAAAAGATAAACATCACATGCAATCAATATAAGTGATATGATATGGCCATCATCATTTTGTGCTTGCGATCTCCATCTCTGAAGCACCATCATGATCACCATCGTCACCGGCGCGACACCTTGATCTCCATCATAGCATCGTTGTCGTCTCCCAATCTTATGCTTCTACGACTATCGCTACCGCTTAGTGATAAAGTAAAGCATTACAGGGCGATTGCATTGCATACAATAAAGCGACAACCATATGGCTCCTGCCGATTGCCGATAACTCGGTTACAAAACATGATCATCTCATACAATAAAATTTAGCATCATGTCTTGACCATATCACATCACAACATGCCCTGCAAAAACAAGTTAGACGTCCTCTACTTTGTTGTAGCAAGTTTTACATGGCTGCTACGGGCTTAGCAAGAACCGTTCTTACCTACGCATCAAAACCACAACGATAGTTTGTCAAGTTGGTGCTGTTTTAACCTTCGCAATGACCAGGCGTAGCCACACTCGGTTCAACTAAAGTTGGAGAAACTGACACCTGCCAGCCACATGTGCAAAGCACGCGTCGGTAGAACCGGTCTCGCATAAGCGTATGCGTAATGTCGGTCCGGGCCGCTTCATCCAACAATACTGCCGAACCAAAGTATGACATGCTGGTAAGCAGTATGACTTATATCGCCCACAACTCACTTGTGTTCTACTCGTGCATATAACATCTACGCATAAAACCAGGCTCGGATGCCCTTTGTTGGGAACGTAGTAATTCCAAAAAAATTCCTACGCACACGCAAGATCATGGTAATGCATAGCAACGAGAG
The DNA here is from genome assembly GCA_021605145.1 of Aegilops bicornis. Classification (NCBI taxonomy): domain Eukaryota; kingdom Viridiplantae; phylum Streptophyta; class Magnoliopsida; order Poales; family Poaceae; genus Aegilops; species Aegilops bicornis. The sequence continues at coordinate 414,662,780 of CM038674.1, forward strand.
GGGAGAGTGTTGTCCATGTACCCTCGTAGACCGACAGCGGAAGCGTTATAACAACGCGGTTGATGTAGTCGTACGTCTTCACGGCCCGACCGATCAAGCACTGAAACTACGGCACCTCCGAGTTCTTGCACACGTTCAGCTCGATGACGATCCCCGGACTTCGATCCAGCAAAGTGTCGGGGAAGAGTTCTGTCAGCACGACGGCGTGGTGACGATCTTGATGTTCTACCGTCGCAGGTCTTCGCCTAAGCACCGCTATGATATGACCGAGGTGGAATATGGTGGAAGGGGGCACCGCACACGGCTAAGGAACGATCACGAAGATCAACTTGTGTGTCTTGGGGTGCCCCCTCGCCCCCGTATATAAAGGAGGGAGGGCGAGTGCGGCCGCCCCCTAGGGGTGCGCTGGAGGAGTCCTACTCCCACCGGAGTAGAACTCCCCTCTTGCCTTGTTGGAGAAGGAAAGGGGGCGCCGCCCTTCCTTGTCCTATTCGGACTAGGGGAGGAGGCGGCACCTGCCCGGCCGCCCTCCTCTTCTCCCTTAGGGCCCATGTAGGCCCATTAACCCCGGGGTTCCGGTAACCCAGTACTCATTAAAATCCCGATTTCACCCGGAATGATTCCGATACCCAATTATAGGCTTCCAATATATCAATCTTTATGTCTCGACCATTTTGAGACTCCTTGTCATGTCCTTGATCACATCCAGGACTCCGAACAACCTTCGGTACATCAAAACATATAAACTCATAATGAAACTGTCATCGTAACGTTAAGCGTGCGGACTCTACGAGTTCGAGAACAATGTAGACATGACCGAGACACGTCTTCGGTCGATAACCAATAGCGGAACCTGGATGCTCATATTGGCTCCTACATATTCTACGAAGATCTTTATCGGTCAGACCGCATAACAACATACGTTGTTCCCTTTGTCATCGGTATGTCACTTGCCCGAGATTCGATCGTCGGTATCTCAATACCTAGTTCAATCTCGTTACCGGCAAGTCTCTTTACTCCTTCCGTAATACATCATCTCGCAACTAACTCATTCGTTGCATTGCTTGCAAGGCTTAAGTGATGTGCATTACCGAGAGGGCCCAGAGATACCTCTCCGACAATCGGAGTGACAAATCCTAATCTTGAAATACGCCAACCCAACATGTACCTTCGGAGACACCTATAGAGCTCCTTTATAATCACCCGATTCACGTTGTGACGTTTGGTAGCACACAAAGTGTTCCTCCGCAAGCAGGGAGTTGCATAATCTCATAGTCATAGGAACATGTATAAGTCATGAAGAAAGCAATAGCAACATACTAAACGATCGGGTGCTAAGCTAATGGAATGGGTCATGTCAATCACATAATTATCCTAATGATGTGATCCCGTTTAATCAAATGACAACACATGTCTATGGTTAGGAAACATAACCATCTTTGATTATCGAGCTAGTCAAGTAGAGGCATACTAGTGACAATCTGTTTGTCTATGTATTCACACAAGTATTATGTTTCCGGTTAATACAATTCTAGCATGAATAATAAACATTTATCATGATATAAGGAAATAAATAATAACTTTGTTATTGCCTCTAGGGCATATTTCCTTCAAAAATAGCTTTTGGCATCGTGGGAACCATTGTGGACGGTGTTGCCAAAGCCAAAAATATGGAACCGAAGCTCCCTGATTGATTGATTGAAGGAATAGAAAAATGCAACATCTCTCCTCTTTCTCCCATGCTTGGACGCATGTAGTACAGTATAGAGCACAGAGTCTACTCCCCTCTCCCTTCTATCACAAATCACAAAGCAATGAGGCGTCAAATCACAAAAGCACGGACGAAGCAACCATCATTTCACTCTTCGCTGACTTCGCTTCTCAATCGTCTTCTTCGAGAAACCATCTCACCGCACTAGTACTCCTAGTAGTACTAGTAAAAGACTTCTTGGATGCAAATAAGGCGGTTGTCTTGGCTTGCAGGCGGCACTTGCGAACGACTTACCGTGGTCTCCCTCAATGGTGTTCTCCGTCGAACGCACTTCGCCAAACCACCAAAAAAGATATAAATCGACGTCACCGCAATGGGGAAGGAAGTCAAATATAGTTACTACCTCCATTTTTTTGTACACAAGGCAAGTATATCAAAATTACAATTTGCAAAGGGCCACTAACACTAATCGAGGCAAAATTGATAGGGTTAGCAACCAAGGACATTATATCCCCTGCATGCATGCGGAAGTGAGAATGTTGGTTTGCATGGCGCTGCATTAATCAAGCGATGAGGAGTGAGATGGTTAGCTCTTTGGTCTTTGGAGAAAAAAATATGCATTAATTGACACGTGAAATGAGGATTTGTATCAATTAAATCTCGTGAAGGAAAACCCCGCCTTTCTTTTTTAACACTAGTACTCCTAGTACGTACGTACTTATCCTGTTTGGGTCTAGGCTTTGCATTGCCAAACTTCGCCACCCATTTTTGCCAAGCTTGCCTAAAGTTTTCAAAATGAGAAGGAGGTACACTTGCGCATGGCTGTCGCGGTCGCACCGCACCCTCACACGGTCGCTCCTGCGCCATGGCGGGTCGCACCCTCCTCACACGGACGCTCCTGCACGCCGCAAACCCAACCAAGGGAACGCACCCTCACGGACACGTGTTGTCGCATGTGAACAAACCAAACTCAGCCATCCTATCGTGACACATAATTTTCATTCATAGAGTATGTTTATCCAACCGCATGTTGGGGAGTATCTGTACGGCCCGTGCGGTGGTCTGTTGGGGAAGAAGAAGAGGTGAGGAAGACGGAAAGAAGGGTTAGGAGACGTAGGATATTCATCCAACCGCCTGAAATGGTAGACTGACCCAAGTCAGACGACTTGCATAAAAAATATATGTTTTTACACAGCAAAAGATCCATAAAAACAACAACATAAAGAAAAACTATCACTGCTCACGGAAAGAGACGGCCTCGTCGTCTTTGGCTGCCGGCGCGAACCAGCCGTCGGTGCCGACGTGTGTCTCCGCACCGTGGTTGTCCTCGGCCTCCAGCTACTCGTTCAAGCGGAGCGTGCAGGCGGTCTACACGGACGAGAGCACAGCCCGGTTCAAGTCGAGGACGTCCGGTTCCGCCTGCAGGAGGGCCTCGATGGCAGCGGCATCCATGCGCTCCGTGTCGAGTCAAGCCTTCGCCGCCCGGTTCAAGTCCAGGATGTCCGGTTCCACCTGCAGGAGGGCGTCGATGAGGGCGGCATCCGCGCGCTCTGCGTCGAGTCGAGCCTCTGCCGCCCGGTTCAAGTCCAGGACGTCCGGTTCCGCCTGCAGGAGGGCCTCGATGGCAGCGGCATCCGCGCGCTCCGCCTCAAGTTGAGCCTCCGCCGCCCGGTTCACATCCACGACATCCGGTTCCACCTGCAGGAGAGCCTCGATGGCAGCGGCATGCGCGCGCTCCGCATCAAGTTGAGCCTCTGCCTCCCGGTCCTGCTTTAGTATCGCCATGTTGAACCGCTGGTCCGCCTGCACCATGGGGGACTCGGACGCCAGCACAAAGTCGACGTCCATCGTCTCATACTCATCGGGGGCCTTCTGCGCCGTGACCTCCGCCATTAACATTGGATCGGCTTCCCCCTCCTCATAGCTTGGCTCCAGAGAACTTCGAGATTGGCCCGCCCGCAGCGAAGCTTGCGAACGGAGGTGCAATGGCGCCCGACCGCGCCGTGATTTCTGCGCGCGCTCCCCGACCAAAGATCTTGTAGTAAGTGATCTTGCGGTGCACCATGGCTTTCTGGTGAACTAGGGGACGCTTGATGCGGGCTAGGGGATCGAAAGGTGGGGGAATGGGCTGGAGATTTGGTGTGGTTTTAGGGCAGTGGCTGGTGTAGGCCGAGCAACGAAGGTTCTGGTGTGAATAGTGGTTCCGGTGACGACCGGTCAATCGGTTTGACTGTACATCGCTCTTGTCGCGTTAGCGTTGCAGCCCGCACGCTGGACCCTCCACGTCGCTCACCAAATGGAGCAGCGCCGTCTTGCGTTTTTCGCTCGCTTGTGGGACCGCAGCTGAGAGCAAACCGACGCGTCCCTCCCCTCCCCGCCCACGTCATTTATTATACCACCACTCCCTCCGTTTTATGCGGAGTAAATAAAAACAAAGGGAGTATACTACGGATGAGGATTCCTTGACGTGGCCGAACCCGTTGAGTAACTGACATGCGGGGCCTAGCAAGCATGGGGTCCGCCAGTAATTGACCGAAAGGGAGGGTAAGGCAGGGATACCTACGTCAGAGGATCCACTTCCACTATACTACTTTGACCAAATGTTAGAGTAATAATATATGACATGCAACTTACACAAATGTTAGAGTAATAATATATGGCATGCAACTTACACAAAGCATACAAGGTCTAATGCGTTTTTCGAGGCTAACTTTGACCAAATGTTAGAGTAATAATATATGACATGAAACTTACACAAAGCATACGGTCAAATTCGTATGTGAAATGAGTTTCCAATGATATAGTTTTCACATTATACATCTCATGCACTATTAATCTTGTCAATAGTCAAATTGGAAACCATCTCGAGTACAAATCTAGGAGTACGTAACAATATTGATTGGGCGTTGTTGAATGTTGATACCTTTTTGATCAAAGTAGAGATACTTTGAATACACATAAAACTTATATGTAAACTAGAGAGGATAGGAGGGAGTATATTGTACGTTCAAAAACGGAACGAACATTGAATACCCTTTATATATGATTTGCGGATGCTATGATCACCGGTTCAAAATTTTGACTCCGCCTTAGGTATCACGTGGCCCCACTCGTTCCCTCTCGATTACATCTCGGGGTCCGGAGATCTATTGAAAGAGGACTAGGGTGGGTACATGCGAATGATACTCGGCGAATGTTCAAATGAGGCATGCGGGAGGATGGACTCGACTGGAGGGCGACATGATCGATGGAGAAGAGGGTTGGAGAGGAATGAGAAATAAGAAAACGCCACATGATTATACTTGAATGACTCAAATAAACAATAAGTTGTCTCGCTTGGCCTACATAGTGAAAGGCTTAATGCGCAACACGGAGCACTGGCGCTCGAATATGGCCGGGAAAACAGGGAAACCGACATGTGGGGCACACCCGTCGGGACGACGTAGTGCAGACTAGTCCAATGGAGGAGCTGGCCCACGACCTCCTCACCACCGACAACCGTTCATGTGGGTCGTTGGGGCCAACAACGGGGCGCAGCTCCAGCACCGCCTCTGGACATGGCAACCGCGGTGAGCGACACGCTCATATCGTCGCTAGACACGGTCGGTTTCAGTGTGCCGAGGGTGGCGTTAGTGTTGTGGCACGACCAATGGTATGTTTGGTTTGTGCCCAAGGTTGCCCCATCAAAGCATTGGGTAGCCAAAATTTTGGTTGAGGTATTGGTTGCCCATGATTTGGCCGACATTGGCAAGAAAAATGAACTAGAGTTGGCTAGAGTTCATTAGCATGCCAAAGAAATGGCAACCATCCAAACAAAGACCAATCTTTGGGTCATGACCAAAATGTTGGTTGAGGTATTGGTTGCCCATGATTTGGCTGACATTGGCAAGAAAAATGAACTAGAGTTGGCTAGAGTTCATTGGCATGCCAAAAAATGGCAACCATCCAAACAAAGACCAATCTTTGGGTTATGACCAAAATTTTGGTAAGGTGCACTTTGGCCACAATCCAAACACACCCCAACACCCGGCTCGTCGAGGATGCACGGGGCGCCGCGACGCGTCCGCGGAGTGGTGTAGCGCGGCCAACTGCATCCTCTGGACCTGAGACCATGCCGGGTCGTCTTGCTTTTTCAATGACACATGGGGATCACATGTGAGCAAAGGGCATCTCCAACGTTGCCACGACCGCAGCTGACTACCCTGGCACACCAAAACCCTCGTCCCTCGCGCCATCGCGTGGTGTGTTCCCAGCCGGCGCCAGCTGCCCGCATTCATGCCGTCCGTTCGTATGTAAATGCGTTAAGAGGCTCGGTGCCCGAGGAACCAACTCCGGCGACTTAATGACGCGCTTGGACGCCTTGGCCTCTCCGGAATGCGCTACTTAAAGCGGCAATGCCCAGCTAACCTCCACACCCTAGCGCATCATCCTGCTACCTGGCACCACATCCGCCATGATCGCGAACACTCTGCGGGAGAGCTTGTCTTGAGGATGAAGCTCGAGGTCGCCGCCCTTGCTCAAGTCGCCTCTCGCGGACGCAATAGCGGCATAGCCGACGCGACGCGACGCGACCGCTGGCCACGGCGGCCGACGGCAGCGGAGCACCGTCAACCACGCGTCCTACTTGCCGCCGTCCAACGTCCAGCACCGCTGAGGTCAGGGACTCCTCCGAGGATGAGTAGGGCATGGGAGGCGGCAGGGCATGGTGTGCCAACTGGCCGGTCTGTATCCCGTGTTCTACTCTTCCTCGCCGGAGACCGCACCTTCACTTCACGGGTCTTGAACCCCGCCCCCGTACATAGAGATCGTAGATGGAGGACGTCGGTCGCCGCCATAGAATAGGTTTAGGGTCGGGTTTCTTTTATTTTTCTGTCCTATAAAAGTTCGAAATGTAATGAAAAGCTGCCGTGTTTGCATTAATCTCGACCGGTGTATATGAACTTTCACAATAATATACATATTGTAGGAGTACTAGCAAGATGCCCGTGCGTTGCACGGAAGATCAAGATCTTGTGGGAGAAAAGGATGAACGAGGGAAAGCCTTATCTGCAAATGTGGAGAGGAGTGCGGGTAAATTGTCATAGTTTCCTTCCTATCCGTTAGATATAGATCGGACGGCCTATATTGCAGGATGACAGGCACACCATCATCACCAACTCTGCTTTTTATTGAACCGAGACAAATCTAATATGCGTAAAATAAACACATAGGGTCTATACATACACAAATTATCTTAGGCACTCCAATAGTACGTCCACTACACATTCACGCATTTGACATCTTTCTACATCTACGGGAACCTACGAAAGGGTTAACGTAAATTGCCTCTCTCTCTCTCCTCCCTTGATTTTCATGGTGGTGGGCCCCTCCCCCCAATCTACAATCAACAGCTCACACGTTTCACATTACGTTAATTACGTAATTGGGATTACGTAGGTGTAGCATTACTCGTCCTAAAAAACCCAACTAAGCCAACCTCCCAAAGATATCGTATGGAAAAGACCCGGCCGCACCGTTTTAGTCGGGATTACCGTATTACTAGTAGTAGTATCGATGGACCGCGCGAAGCAACAAATTTTTTTTAGGGGGCGAAGCACCTAGTTTAAAAGGAAAAAAAGGCGGTACACTCACAACACTCCTATCGCGGTCGCATTGCACCCCACACACGTTCGGTCCTGCACACGGCTCACGCAAACGGAATGCGCCCGCTTGCCTCTTCAATCGACACGTGGGACTGCACTTGGAGAAACCGACCATGCGCATAAACTCCCCCGCCCACCGCGAAAATCCTCCCCCACACCCAAAAATTCCCCAAATCCTATTCAACCGCCCTTCGCCAACTAGCCAATAATATTCCCCAAACCCCTCCCCTGTCCCCTCCACTCCATTCGCTCCGCCAAAGCCGCCCTCCTCGCCACGCCGATACGTCGGCGCCCATGTTCGGTGATCCTCTGCTCCACAAGACGCTCTCGTAGATCGCCGTCCTCTAGCCGCCGCCACCTCACAGCTACGTTCTTGTCGAGGCGCCAGCCGTCAGCGCCGCCACTCTTTGGCGATGTTCGTGTGGAGATGCATGGCGGTCATCTTCTCCCACGATGCAGCATTCTAGATCGAGGCCCGTTCATGTCGGTGTAGCGCTGAATGTTAGCCGATAGGCGTTGTTAATCTCCTTTGTTTGCGAAGTAGTTTCTTGTCAATATGCTCTGCTTAAGAAGCTTCCTTGCCTGCTCGCACTCAATCGCTTAGTTGAGATGGCATGCCAAGGCTGATTAGTTGCTACAATATCCTGCCATATATTTATTGTGACGTGATTGCCATGGTCTAGTAGCCAATCTGTTAGGTGAAATAGCTCTACACCGCTTTTATACTCGATCTTTGTTGCTGCGATGGCCTTCCATAGTTCGATGGTCAGTGTGCTCGGCCTCATTGACTTTGAAACAACCTGTCATAATTTGGCACTCAAATCTGTTTGCTGAATTAGCTTTACATATATTTCGTTACTTAGATCTGTCGTCCAAATATCTTGCCATAGCTTTAGACATCGACCTAGGTATTTTTTCTGGACTTCATAAAAAGCATATATGTTTTTCCTGTAATATCTAGTAGAAGAACTAATTTGTATGTCTAACAGATGGACATGACCTGGATAACTTCTGCTCGAAGATTCTCCGCTGCATATGTCGAGGGGTTGAAAACTTCATGAACTTTATCAGAGCTGAGTACGGTGGTCCGAAATCAGATGTGCTCTGCCCATGTAGCAGTTGTATGAATTCAGTTACAAGACCCCAGTCAACTGTGCAAAATCATCTACACTTGTATGGGATGTCGGTCACATATACTAGTTGAGTTCATCATGGTGAAGCTGTGAACGTCAATGTTATTGACTACGTGGAAGCAGCAGTCACCATCTTGATCTGCCTGATGCTCAGGTGGAAGAGGAGGAGGAGGTGGTGGTGGTGGAGCAAGTGAGTTTGACCAACATTGAAACAATGCTATGAAATGCTCGTGCATTCCATGAACTTTCACCTGCAAAAGAAAAATGGTGGGCCCGCATGTTGGAACAATGCAACGTTGCTATCACCCCAGGAAATAAGCTGTCAGTATTCTCAGCTACGGTCACCTTTCTTCAGGTAAAGACATCTGAGCAGATGACCAACAAATCATTCGATGCGATGTCTGATGCTTTCCGCAAATCTTTCCCAGATGCGTCCGAGCTGCCACACACCTACAGTAAAATGAAGAATTTCCTTCATGCGGTTGGAATTGGATATTATAGGATCCATGTTTGTAAGAATAATTGTGTTCTGTTCCGAAAGGATTATGCCAACTTAAGTGAATGCCCGAAATGCAAATCATCAAGATGGAAAGATGGCGATGCTGTGAAGAGGATTCCTCATAATGTTTTGAGACATTTTCCAATTACACCAAGATTGCAGAGGTTGCTTCATGATGCTGAAACAAGAGAGGATGTATTGTGGCATTCTAGGAACCAGGAGTACAGAGATCAGAATGTAATGAGCCATCCATCTCATCGTAGCGAGTGGAAAAGCTTCAATGATAAACACAAAGAGTTTGCTGTTGACCCAAGAAACATTAGACTTGGCTTAGCTTCAGATGGATTTAACCCATTTGGCCACTAGAGCGCCACATATAGCATGTGGCCAGTGCTTGTTATCCCTTACAACATGCCTCCAAATGTCCGCACCAAAGAATCAAACTACATGATGGCCTTGCTCATCCCAGGTCCAAAAAGTCACGGAAAGGATTTTGATTTGTTCATGGAGCCTCTTGTGGAGGAACTTCAACAGCTATGGAAGGGTGTTCTCACCGAGACCTATATAGCAGCCCACCGGTTGATTTCTTTCTGCATCTTTGTTATAATTTGGTGCATCCATGATTATCCGGCTTTGGACACTATGTCGTATGCGAGCGACACATGGTTACAATGCATGTGTTCGTTGTGACAGAATCATTGTCATATGCAATACTTAGCAAGATCTGTTACATTGGACACCGCCGTTTCCTTGCAAAGGACAAGCCGCATCCTAGAAAATACCGAAGACATGTGTTCAATGCAAAGCATGAAACCGTGATGCGCCAAAGAGGCTCACCGTCGATGAGTTGCAAGTAGAATTAGATAAGGTCAGGCATATTACACCAGGAAACCATCCACGGTAATGGTAGCGGAAAAGGAAGCGTGGCAGGGTAGAAGAGAGATTATTGTTTACCTGCAGGTCCACTTTGTGGGACTTGGAGTATTGGAAAGATTTGGATCTGCGGCATAATCTTGATGTGATGCACATCGAGAAAAATATATGTGACAAAATTATTGGCACACTTCTTAATATTGAAGGCAAGGCGAAAGATACCTTAAAATCTAGGATTGATTTGACACACCTGGGTATCGGAAAGGATTTGCGGGTGCAAGATGAAGGTAAACCACAGGATATGGCACCAGCTGTGTACGTCTTGGATAAGGTAAAAAGAAAAGAATTCTGCGAGGTCCTATCATGTGTGAGATTCCCACATGGATTTGCTTCCAACCCTGAAAGGAGAGTCAGTGCAGATGGAAACAAGGTACAAGGGTTGAAAACTCATGACTGCCACGTCCTACTTCAAAGGGTTTTACCATATCCTTAGAGGATTGGGCATACGACTTATATAGAGCAGTTGCAGAGTTGGGACAATTCTTCAGGAAAATCTGCAGTAGGAATATCAGGATAGATGCTTTGGAGCGTCTTAGAGACAAGATGCCAACTATCCTATGCGACCTTGAGAAGATATATCCTCCAGCCTTCTTTGATGTGATGGTGCATTTGGATGTTCATCTACCTGATGAGGCACTACTTAGAGGTCCAAGACAAGATGGCTGGATGTACCCTATTGAAAGGCGGCTAGGCACTTTCAAGGGCTATGTTAGGAAACAGAGCTAGACACGAGGGTTCCATTGCAGAGGCCTACATTGCTACTGAAGCGTTGACATTCTGCTCAAAATACATTGAAACAACCGATCGACTTAGCAAAGAGGTGGGTGAAGACAATCCCGGGCTCAATGTTTTCGATTATTCTGCTCGAGTTCTGAGGAAGAGTCGACAAGAGGACAAACCTAAAGATTTGGAGAAAATGGTTTGGTATGTGTTGAATAACCGTCACGAGATACTACCTTATATCAAGTAAGTGCGATCGCAGCTTATACATCATAATCTACTAAACTTGCAACACATTCTTATATATTTAGATGTTTGACGCGATCACTATGTTGTGCAGCATCTACAAAAAGGAGTTACTGCCGCAAAATCCAAGAAACATTGACAAACTGGTTATGGCAGGATTTGCAAAATGGTTCAAGAACCATGTAAGCTTTTGAAGTGCACTGTCAATTTTTTTAATATATTGAGTACATAAGATGATCAACTTGTCTATTTTCTAACAATAGGTTAAGAAGATGCGGGGGGATGGGCAAGTAGTTGATGATGCCCTTTACTCACTAGCAATGGGTCCTGATACTCGGGTAAGACATTATGAATCTTGCATTGTTGGAGATGTGCGCTACAACACCCTTGCACGAGATGAAGGCAGGAAGACACAAAACAGTGCCATCATGAGCACGGATACATATGACAAAGAGACAACTGAAATGTATGCTAACATAACAGACATTGTTCAGTTGCAGTATATCTCCAGTTTCGAGGATCATCGGTGTGTGGTTTTGTTGTGCTGTCGTTGGTATAACCTGTTTTCCAGGATCGCAAAACCCAGAGCTGATGATTATTTCAAATCCATCAATGTCAAGGCGGCATACCAGACTAACGATCCTTTTATTTTGGCAAATCAAGCAACACAGATGTTTTACTTGGAAGACACATTTGCACGTAGCGATGACTGGAGAGTATTGCAAAGGTTTGAGCAGAGGAATTTGTTTAATGAAGTTGCACAACAATATGATGCTTACACTGCTTTGCTCTGATGTACAAGATAACACATATGTTCCTAATATCTTTGAGAACCATCACGTCAATGACGCCGGCAAAAAGATTGCCTGTCGTGTTGTGGACATACAAGAGTTGATCAAGAAGAAGCCAACGTTCGAGGACGTTGAGGACGAAGAAGAAGATGACACCGTGGGGAATTATGATTCAGACTGATACACATGGTGAAGATGTTGACGCTGCTGTTGCGGATGATGATTACATTGCTTTTGTCGTATTTTCTTGTCAAAAGACGTTTTTTATCTACTATGTGAAATTGTGTTTGCTATGACAACTGAAACCTGATGAACATGTTGTTTAGTATTTTGCTGTGAGAACATCACTTGTTATGTATGCTGATTTGTGTTTGATGATTGTATGACAACTAAAACATGATGACATTGTTGTTTAGTTGTACTCATATTTGGCTGTGAAACTTGAATTTGATGACATAGTTTGTTGTTGGACTGCAATTTGCTCGACGTCTTCGAATGAGAACAAAGCTGACCCGACAGGGCCTCTGCTATTTATTTATTTATATGAGCAAAAGGGGATACCCCCTGATTTCCGTTAATAGAAATCATTAGATGTTCACAACACTACGCCCAGCCTGCTACATAGGTTTCATTCATTTCTAGTTTCAGCAAAGTGCTCATGTCGTAGCCCTTTGAATACATCACGAGTGCTACATACACTGCAAATAAAGAGACAATCATCCTCTGAGCACATCGATTTTGCCCATTATCTTCACAAGCTCTTTCATCTCCTCATTGCTATCAAGGCCGTTTAGCATTTGTTGCTTGGCCATGATCGAGGAACTGCATCTTTAACCTTCGCTCTGCATCTTCCTCTTCCGTCGTTCCTCGATTACTTGTCCAACACCCCAACCTCTTTGGTATTGGGATTCCTCGGCTAACCAAATAATCGAGTAGTTGCATTCCCCACATCAACAACTTCCAAGAAATACAAATCACACGAATCTTCCCTTTTACGCACGAATCAAATTGGAAGATCATCAACCAAACTATTAAAAAAATCAGCAAATCGAAAGCAGCAGAACAACACTTAAACATATTATTACCCCATGATTCGAGCATTTGTAGAAGACTCGACCGGGGTTGCGGATTGTGGTTGAGACGCCGACGGATGACTCTGTGTGATTTGCGGCGGTGGCACCACACCAACGGCAGCTGGTTGCGATGAGCAATCGGCTGCGGTCTTGGCGTCTTGGCGGGGTGTGATGAGACCCATAGGCGATGGTACGGGTGGCGACTTGGCGCATATCTAGTTGTTGCCTGCTGAAGAGTAGGTCGACGAGCAGCCAGCGGACATGGTTGCTGCGGCCAGAGCTTCTGATGCTAGGCAGAGTAAGTAGAGAAGAGGAGAAGCGAACGTTGGATATGTCAGTTTCATTACTTGCAGAGTAGCATAGCACCATATATAGTCATAGTCTAGGTTTGGATTCGAACCAGCTATGTGAGCACGCCTTTTCTTTTTCTAAAACTCGCAACGTCTCTTTCTTTGGTACACTAGCTTGTTACAGACGCCTTCCCAAGTCTTTGATTTTCTTTCCTTTTTTTTGCGAGGAAGGAAGGAGGACAAAATTGAGAGTTCCTGGGACTCGAACCCAAGACCTCTCGGTTGAAAACCAAGGGTGCTAGTCCTTATGTGACGAACGTTCCCTGTGAGGAGGACGGCAGACGAACGTATTTTCCTTGCAGTTTTCTTCCTATATATAAAAAAGTATGCTACTTGGTGTCCGCTTAGTCAACAAACGATTGTGCCAACCTTGACCGTTGGATTGACATTCAACGTCTGTCGCGTTTCTTCAGTCTCTTCTTCCTCGAGCCGCCAAAGACAAACCAGCGCCAGCGGGATCGCCTGCTCCCGCCTCCCACGGATGGCTGTGATCTTCCCCGGCTCCTGTTCGTTCCTGTCCGAGGCGTCACCATAGTCCTCCGCCTTGGTTCGCTCGCCGCGGCGTCGCCCTGTGGTGTTGTCAACATGGTCAACAACCGAGAGGAATAAGGAGATGACTGTACATGGTGAGGATGACGGTAGGGACCCAAAGTAGCTGCTGTAGTAATTTTGTTTTTCGACGGAGAAGGGTATCAAGCTGGGTTGTGCGGGATCTGTGGCCCGTCTAGCCCGAACTTTTATTTCATATGTTTAGCACATGACCAGCCCAGTTTGTTTTTCCTTTACGAAAATGGCTAGCCAGCTATTTTGTTTTTCTGAGAATAACCAACGTAGGCCTACTTGCTTTTCTACGCCTGCTTTGAGGAAAACTTTCAAGACGAGGAGGGATGCATTTTGCCCGGAAAATGGGCTATAAGTAATAAGAAATGGGCTATAAGTAATAATAAATGGGTTGTAAAATGAAAAATACAGCAAACATGCAATTAGTTCCAAAATACTGCTTTTCTTTCGGATTTTGATATTTTAAATTTCATTGTTTTTTGTCTTGGTAAAATTTCATTGAATTTAAATTAAGGTATATTTAGATTTAAAATTAATTTGAATCTGGCTAGAAATTTTGGGATGTATGTTGTTTGGGACAGATTTGGAGGCTGACTTGTGGGTCTACTAGGTTGACGTGTACTTTGGCTTTGTCAACTTAATCCACAAACGATTCTAGCAGCAGTGACCGTTGGATGTTAATCCAACGGCCGTGCTGCTTCTTCAATATCTGATCTTCTTGCTCCAGCCGCCCAAACCAGCTCCGATGGGACTGCGTGCTCCCTCCTCAATGGCCGATTGTCTTTGCCGCAGACCGCCCACCCTACTTCATTCTTTGGCCGTGCCATACCTCTACTCACCCACACCTCCTGTTATTTTTCCGGCGACGCGGACCAAGAAACCTCAGACTCCCCATCTGCGTGAGCAACCATTGCCGAAGTCTTCCCGTCTCCGTGTCGTTCCTTCCTAGGCCTCGCCATCGTCCACCGCCATGGTGCTCTCGGCAGCCTGGTCAACGTGGTCAACGAACGACATCCATCGGCCGTGGGATCAGACGCGCAAAATAATGATTCCTCCACGGCAGCTGGGACCCACCGGAAGGGCCTCAGATTTTGTGAAAAAACATTCCCCCACCGACATGTCGGACCCACCAGCTATATCTTCGCACGCAAGGAAGTGCCTCCTTATTACGCACAAAAAATGAATACCCCACGCTAGCCGGGACCCATCATAGTGGGAGGATGACTTGTGGGCCAACTAAGTTGACGGGACGGAGGGCTTTGTCAACTTAGTCAATATGAACGATTCTAGCTCCAAGTGACCGTACAATGTCCATCCAACGGCCGTAGTGCTTCTTCAACCTCTGGTCTTCTTGCTCCGGCCGCCCAAAGCAGCGCCGGCCGTGCATGCTCCTGCCTCCCGTGGCGTGTCAGGCCGCCGAGGCCTCACCGCCTACTATTCCCACCGCTAGCTGTGCCCTGCGGCGACAAAGAGCCTCACACCGCAGCCGAACCGGTGAACCCTCAGACGCCTCTCTGCGCGGGCTTCCCGCCGCGTCTTCCCGGCTCGCGTCGTCCCTTCCTAGGCCTCGCCCGTCGTCCCTTTGCCGTGGTGCTCTCGGCGGCCTGGTCAACGTGGTCAAGGAACGACTTCCATCGGACATGGATCAGACGTGGAGAGGCCGACAGTGGGTCCACGGCCGCAGAAGGAAGTGCCTCCTTATTACGCGTAAAATAATGATTCCTCCACCGACAGCTGGGACCCACCGAACCGCCATCAGATTTCATGGGAAAAACGTTTCCCCGATCGCTGGGACCCACCAGCTTCATCTTCGCACGCAAGGAAGTGCGTCCGCAAAAACCAAAACGATTCGCCCCCTGACTGCTGGGACCCACCAGCTACATCTTCGCACGCAACGAAGTGCGTCCAGGAAAAAAAAGCGATTCGCCCCCTGGCAGCTGGGACCCACCGGCTACATCTTCGCACGCAAGGAAGTGCGTCCTGGCAAAAAAAAATGATTCGCCCCCCTGACTGCTGGGACCCACCAGCTACATCTTCGCACGCAAGGAAGTGCGTGATACGGGACCCACCGGTCGAAGCGTCGTAGCATTGTCATTCTGGTCGCGAATGTGTATGCGTACATCTTGGTCGATGTAGAGGCACGCACGTGTCGTAGTAGAGGCGCCGCACGTAGCATGTACACATACGCATAACGCCGTGGCGCAAGAAAGAAAATACGACCACGTATGTGTACATACGGGCGGGGTCTCGAACGCCTACTCGTGCATACGTACGGCCAGGGCTCGTGTACATGGCTGGGTTGGAACGGAGAAATAGCGTCGTCGTCGTGTTCATGGGGAGGCAACGAAATGCGTCGTGTTAATGGGGAGGCAACGGAATGCGTCATGTTCATGGGGAGGCAACGGAATGTGTCGTGTTCATCGGGAGGCAACGGAACGTGTGGGAGCCAACCGGCTGGGTCGGAACGGAATGCGTGGTCGTGTTCATCGGGAGGGCTTGGACGGAACAGGCGATGGAAACGAGGCTGGCGCATCGCAAAGGAGGAAACGGACCTCCCACGTTGAACGGGGTCCTGTTGATCGGGAGGGGTGTGGCGTACCGCAAAACGGAGGAAACGGACCTCCTACGGTCGAAACGGGGGTCCTGTTGATCGGGAGGGGTGTGGCGTACCGCAAAACGGACGAAACATACCTCCTACGGTCGAAACGGGGGTCCTGTTGATCGGGAGGGGTGTGGCGTACCGCAAAACGGACAAAACGGACCTCCTACGGTCGAAACGGGGGTCCTGTTCATCAGGAGGGGTGTGGCATACCGCAAAATGGGACTCCACGAGATACTGTTTATCTCCACCGTCGACCTCCTCCAGCCTCCACGGGCTACCGTCGACCTCCTCCAGCCTCCACGGGCTCCTGTTCATCCAGCCTCCACCGCGCGCTACTCCACCGGCTACTGTTCAACCACCCCTCCACAGGCACCCCTCCACCGTCTACTGCTCATCCAGCCCTCCACACTACAGGGTCCTGTTCAACCACCCCTCCACGGGCACCCCTCCACCGTCTACTCTTCATCCAGCCCTCCACACCACGGGGTCCTGTTCAACCACCCTCCACCGTCTCATCGCTCATCCAGCCCTCCACACCACGGGTCCTGTTCATCCAGAGGCAACGCCATCGCTCACCGCTCATCCAACCCCCCGCAACGCTCATTGTTCATCCAATCGATCGGCTTGATTAGCAGCATGGCGAAGAATCGCTCGATCGGGTTCGATTAACGACCATCGATCGATCGCTCGGGTTCGCATGTCGTAGCTCGCGGTCTGTCGCCGGGTTCGATTAGAGCCCAACGCCTCGCCGGGTTCGATTAGAGCCAACGCCTTGCACACGCAGCAGCGTCGTGTCACGAGAGAAAGCGGATCGCTTCGCCCCGACCTCCCACCGTAATCGGAACTCCCCGAAATTTTCCTCCCCCTCGCTTCTACCATGGTTTTTTCCGTCATGGACGACCCAAAGAATGTAATGCAGCTGCGTCTCCGGCCCGCCCAGGACGAAAAGCCCATTTTCTGTCATGATTTTTTTTCATAGAAGTAGGAGCCCACCACATCTATGATGATACCGGATTTTGTCACAATTATCGTCATAGAAGTGTCATATGGATGACATAAATTTTTTCCGTTCGGCCCAAAATGTCACGGATGTGTCTTTTTTTGTAGTGTATCAGATTTGTATAATATAAACTTACCCGCATATCTTTCAAATGCTGGTCTGCAGCTCTGGTAAGCCCGTCTCGAGCAGCGCGAATGTATGCATCCACCGAGCTAAAGGCATCGAATGCCTCTTTTTGTAAAACCGGGGTCGCAAAGAACGGCCCTCCGGCGCCGATGACCCATGGCGCTTTCCACTTCTGAGTTTGTGACGGATACATTATCCGAATCCTCGACCAAAGGATAATCCGGCGTCACTCCCGTATCTGCCCTCGTCTTCACGGCAGGGTCTGGAACCTGGCTGTTGGGAGTATGACCGGCAGCACCCCCGGACATAGTTTGGCGAATGCTTTTCCTGATAAGGCACAAACGGAAAATGTCACAGTTGGATGTGACTACCAAGGGGCATACTTACGAAGCCATACCTCTTCGAGGAAGGCTCGGCCGGGCCTTCGGTTGCCTTCCTCTTTGAAGGCTTGCCCGGCGCGGGTGTCGCTCTCTTTGGAGTAGCCTCTGGTGTAACATGGCGTGTCGAACGCCTCCCCTTTGGAGCATGAGATAGTGCGGTGGGTGAGACAGAATGAGGAGGCTCTTTTGGAGGAGATGTCTCCTGATTACTTACGTGTGAGGCAGGGAGAAGACCGGGATAGTCGGCGGTGATGGCCACTTCCGTGTCGTCATAGCTCGCCTGGTAGAACACCCCATCCTCGAGCACCATGAATATGTCCGGATCCTCTTCGAATCTGGGATCAAGGTCCCGGTTGTGATCCTCTGGCTATGGGGCGGGGCTATACAGCCCCTCGGTGATCTTTCGCCACTTCTGTTACAAATGGACAGATTAATGTTCATTAAAATTGACTCGGGGAGTAGAATGAGTGGAGCAGCGGGGTTGGAACTCACCCAGCTGGGAGGATTGTACATGGAGAATACATCTCTGCGCTTGATACGAATAAATTCCTCTTCCTCCCCTTTGAACAACTCGGCCAATATTTTTGCCAAAGCGGCGGGGGTGTCCGGACCCTTCCGACCGCAGCGAGAGGCATCGTCTTCTCCATTATAGTGCCACATCGGAAGCCCTCTGTATTGGAGTGGTTGCACCCCTCGCACTACGGACGTCGCCATTACCTCGACTATTGATAATTCGGATTGGGCAAGCGTCTTTATCTTGCTCATCAATTGACGGACTTTCGCACTATCTTCCTCCTCGAAGCTTCGAGGACGCCAGCTATGGCGTTTCTTTAACGGAACACTTGTAAATTCGGGAAGACCCATTCGAACTGGGTCAGGAAGGGCGACATCCTCGATATAGAACCATTCGGAAGGCCACTCTTCGGATGCCTTCTTCGGTGTGCCGGACAGGTATCCGGTCTTGGCGATACGCCATATCTCGGCTCCGCCCACTTCAAATATTGATCCATCTTGGTTGCGAGGGATGAGGCAGAATAGCTTCCTCCACAATTCAAAATGGGCCTCGCACCCTAGAAATAGCCCGCAAAGAGCGACGTAACCCGCGACGTGCAGGATGGAGGCAGGAGTGAAGTTGTGAAGTTGAAGGCCATAATACTCCAGAAGCCCTCAGAGGAACGAATGGATTGGAAATACGACGCCTCTTAGCAAGTAGGGGACGAAGCACACTCACTCCCCCTGGATTGATTGGGAAAATTCTCAGCCTGAGCGAAGGAAGTCAATCCTGCTCGAACGGGGACTAGATCCGCGGGGAGAAATCCACTGTGTTTGCAGCTTCACCAGCTGACTGTGGGATATGGAACATCTCTCCCAAACGCCTTTTTATGGCCGTGGGGATGGGAGGAAGAGCTGGGAGCGCTGGCCATGTTGGAATGGTTTTTCCTAGCAAGCTTTGAGGATTTTTCATGTGATGTGGAACGGATTTGAGATCCAATCACTTTAAATAGACGCTTTTCTAATTTTCTAACATGGCCGGGGTGTTATATGCAAAAAATACACTAACCTCTCGTATTCGCTCGACACGTGGAGGCTGAAGCTATGGATGCACAGAAGCTGATGGGAATGACATTAAATGGAAGGCCGAATACAGTCCTTTGAAGCCATCGGAGGAGGAACCTGCCTTGTAATGCCGAAGACAATCTGGGCGCCGGACACATCGTCATTGAAAGCCTGGTTCGGGGGCTACTGAGGGAGTCCTGGATTAAGGGGTCCTCGGGCGTCCAGCCTGTTTGACATGAGCCGGACTAATGGGCTATGAAGATACAAGACCGAAGACTCTCACCCGTGTCCGGATGGGACTCTCCTTGGTGTGGAAGGCAAGCTTGGCGTCCTGATATGAATATTCCTTTCTCTGTAATCGACTTTGTACAACCCTAGTCCCCTCCGGCGTCTATATAAACTGGAGGGCCTAGTCCGTAGAGACCAGAATCATAATCATAGTCATACATGCTAGAGTTCTAGGGTTTTAGCCATTACGATCTCGTGGTAGATCTACTCTTGTAATACTCATATTCATCAAGATCAATCAAGCAGGAAGTAGGGTATTACCTCCATAGAGAGGGCCCAAACCTGGGTAAACATCGTATCCCCCGTCTCCTGTTATCATCGACCTTAGATGCACTGTTTGAGACCCCCTACCCGAGATCCTCCGGTTTTGACACCGACAGAGGGGGCGCTGCGGCGGCAGTCGCTCGGGGCGCAGAGGGAGCAGGGCGGCGTCGAAGCAATGAAGCAGGGGAGCGAGGGGCTGAGGCTGGCAAGGTGGCTCATGGCGAGCGAGAGCAAGAAGCGGTGAACAATGCAGCGAGGCGCGGCGCGGGCGAAGTGCTATACAGGCGTCGAGCGAGGCTGCGGATGCGCTGAGTCGACGGCCGGAGAGCAACCTTGTGGCGGTAGCAGGTACGGCGGCAGGCAGCAGTGAGGTGGCTGTGGGCTGGGCTATCGAAGGACGTCGTCGTGGGAGGGAGAAGAGGTCAGCGCAGTGAGTGCGGTGTCTTTGGCGTCGACGAGTCTGTATGGCGAGCGCAAGCGGGAGTAGAGCTCCGGGCGCATTGTGGAACAACGGTGTACGCCAATGAATTCGAAGGGGGCAAGCTGGGGGATGGAGGACGAGCTCACTTTGAGCCTATAGATGAACAAGGTGGGCTCGGGGAGGCTCCGGCGAGGCGAATCGTAGACGAGCATTGCAGTGCCAGAGGATGATGACGACGCCGATCCAACGATGCGACGGGATGGGCTCAATCTGGTCCTTGTAGACGAAGCAGCGAGCAGCAGAGGTTCTTCTGGACGTGCTAAGTCGATGTGGGGTCGAGGTTGGTCACGGCTGCGAGGTGCTCCATGGCCACGGCGGTGTTCAAGCCTGATCCCGATTGGATCGGGGGGAGAGGGAGAGTGGGGGCGCGAGTGGGGGAAGTGGGGGGTGTCGGTGGCTAGGGTTTCGGCACTAGTGGGTTAAGGGAGTGGGGATGGGCCGGCATGGCATGTGGCTGGGCCGAGGCCCAGTGGGGGGGAGGCCTTTTCTCTTTTCTGTTTTTATTTATTTCTATTTTTGTTTATTATTCTTTTACTGTTTTTATTTTATCTCACAATTTATTTTTGTTTGTAAAATATATAATTAACACCCAAATTTGCATTACTAAATATACCTCTGCCACAATAACTTTGGCACCTTAATAAAATAATTTCATAATTATTTATTATTTAAAATTATTTATTAAATAACATTTTTTCCGCTGTTTTAATTACTATGGTGCATTTAAATACTTTACGGAAGTGTGGTTTCTTCACAAATATTTAGTATGGATTATTTGCCACATCCCGAACATTTTAGTTTTAATGTTTGAAAACTTTTTTCATTTGACCTTAATTCAAAAAATGAATTTGGATCGGTTCTGAACTAATGCGAGATTAGCAATGGTAATCGAGGTGACGTGGCATCATTAGAGGGGCTTACTGTCGCTTAATTATCCGGGCGTCACAATTCTCCTCCACTACAAGAAACCTCGTCTTGAGATTTAGGAGGGGGTAGGGGGGAATGTTCTGGTTACAAAATTCTTACGAGTGTTCTCGGTCTTGGTTGCTCTTCTCCAAGAGGTCGATCCATTACATCGATGTCTTCATTTCTCTACTTCGGGTCATCATGATGAAGGCGTCTTCCTTTCTTCGAGAACTCCATCGTACTTACAAAAGAATAAAAGGGGGTATTCCGGGAGAACGGACCTCTGCATGGTTGACTATATGGTCGATAACAGCGGGGAAGGTGGCGGAAAGTGACTCTCGAATTGGAACTTAAGAAAATATCGAGAGAAAAGTAAGGAGGTATCATGGGAAGTTTCGAGTGGGCAGGCAATCGTTTGATGCCTGAAACAGGGTGTGAAAGGGGTTCAACCAACGAGAATAAGTATTGTGTCTGATACCAGAATTGATGATCTCTCAGAAGGTGGCTCGTGGATTATATACGAGGCCACACGCAAGGAATAACTTTGGGAACAGGGAGGTGTACAGGAGAGTCAGGTTTCGATCCTGTGGAACTGTGGGTTGTGGGCCCACCATGTGGATTAAAAGAAGGAAGGGCGTTGACATCTTGCACGGTCATGATAGCAAGGCATGTCAGGGAATAACCGGTCAGTTATGTTGGTTGCATCGTTGGTACCAAGGGTGAGGGACGAAGAGAACCATTTTCCTGCTCGTTGAAACGAGGCGGACCAATAGGCAAAGTTCTCGTCCATTGGTGGCTACCGGAATGTCATCAACAATAGTAACAGGGTCTTGCTGACAGAATTGTACACCGAGGGGTTTACATAAGCAAGAGAATATTATTGCTTAGATCATATAGATCACAAGAAAGGTTAAAACAAACAATGGAAAGGAAAATATGATTATCAGATTAAACAGAACAACGGAAAGGAAAATGTGTTAAAACACATATTTCAAGGGTATATCCTCCCCAAGGACAAGCAGAGCATGATATCCGTGACAGGATATAATGTAGAAAACCCTTGAGGTAAGGGGGGGGGGAGGAATTCCATGATATTATCCATACAACGGTTGAGGGAGTCCTGGACTAGGGGGTGTCCGGATAGCCGGACTATCGTCACGGCCGGACTCCAAGACTATGAAGATACAAGATTGAAGACTTCGTCCCGTGTCCGGATGGGACTTTCCTTGGCGTGGAAGGCAAGCTTGGCGATACGGATATGTAGATCTCCTACCATTGTAACCGACTTTGTGTAACCCTAACCTATCTGGTGTCTATATAAACCGGGGGGTTTAAGTCCGTAGGACGAACAACAATCATACCATAGGCTAGCTTCTAGGGTTTAGCCTCCTTGATCTCGTGGTAGATCTACTCTTGTTCTACCCATATCATCAATATTAATCAAGCAGGAGTAGGTTATTACCTCCATCGAGAGGGCCCAACCTGGGTAAAACATCGTGTCCCTTGTCTCCCTGTTACCATCCGCCTAGACGCAGCTTTGGGACCCCCTACCGAGATCCGCCGGTTTTGACACCGAGATTGGTGCTTTCATTGAGAGTTCCTCCGTGCCGCCGCCATCGTAGGATGCCTCATCTCGTCTTTAAAGACGATACCATCGCCAAAGAAGCCTTGGCCGCTGGTCGACTCTTCGCTAGGCGGTTTTCTCATGACCGCTAGTTCGCCGCTACAGCGATGACCTCTCGAGTCATCGAAACCAATCTCCATGTTAGTTCGAACTTGCCGAGCAGTTAGATCCGATCGAGCTCTCCTCCACAAACGAGCTCTTGGATCGCATCGCCGCATCGAGTCGCCACAGATACGACCGGATCGGTCCTAAAACCGATCCGAGAGAGATCAAATCTCCCTGTGCTACCCATCATGTTGCTTTGTGATAGAGGAGCAATGCGGCGACTCTTCTTCTATCTTAAGGACTAGCTACGTCCGGATTCCCGATCCCTCCATGCCGGATTCCTGCGGAGGGACGGATGTCGATCAAGCCCTGAACTTAAAGTAAAGCGGCGGGTCAGACTCATTGGATAGCACTCAAAAATCCAAACTTCCGAGTTCGGAAACTTCCCGACCCTTGAGTCCTAAATTGGACGGGGTTCCGGATTTAGTGCCACCCGCCCACCCAAACATTAGCGATCTCTCTCGAATTCGGCAAGAGCCCGCCGAAACAAAGACATCATTCTTGGGCGATTCCTCCTGGTTATGAACAGGATAAAGGACTGCCGAGAGGAGGACGCAATACCAATCTTCTACAATAATTGCACGGACAAGGGAATCCTAAACGCCATAAGTCGTCGCGAAATTACACACTTTGCTGACTTGGTAACCATCGTACAAAAGTACTGTGCGACGGAGAGCGCCTGGAAAACCGAAAGTAAATTTTGGGATAATCCGGCCCCGAATACATCCCTAGTCCGAAACAAAAGGGTGCATCATTATCAAGCACCGGGTTAAATACCAAAACCAAAACGCCCTAAAGGGTAATGGAACCGTCTTTGGAGGGTTGGCTAAACGGACCCTGCAAAATTCATAGCACAGAGGGCGCCACTCCAACTCATAGCCTTCGAGCATGTTGGATACTACGGCAGGTGGCCAAAAGTGGCGAAGAGCTTCTAGCTTCATAATCCCAGCCCAGCAACACCAGTACGGTGTTAACAGTCTTCGAGACTTTCGCATCAAATAACATGCGAAAACGAACACTCCGCAACCTTGCCGAAGTCTACCAAGTAGCAACAATAAATCCATGGAGTGACACGGCTATTACCTTTAATGCCAGTCAAGAACTTAAATTCGGAACTGCCCAGGCACCAGCCGCATTGGTCCTCAGCCCGATAGTGGACGGCTTTCGCCTTACTAAGGTACTCATGGATGGCGGCATCGGACTAAACCTCATCTACGAGGAAACCCTCCGAAAAATGGAAATAGACCGAACCGCATTGAGCGAAGCAAGACAACCTTTAGAGGAATAATCCCTAGCCGGAAGCATGCTGCACAGAAAAATTACACCGACGTAGTGTTCGCTCACGGACAATTACAGTCCGAGGAGGTCACCTTTCAAGTGGCCCGTTCAACAGCGGATACCATGCTTTATTAGGACGAGAGGCATTCACAATCTTTCAAGCTATACCCCATTATGGGTACATGAAGCTTAAAATGCCGGACCTAACGGAATCATCACTCGCTAGTGATCCCAACATAGCACTCCGCACCGAAAACAAGACAGCCGCACTAGCCCTCGAGGCACTATCCGAAGCCCTAGCGGCCGAGGAACTCAGCGCTGCGATGCGCTCCACGGTGAAACAGGGATGATGTGATACTTGATAAAAGATCCAAGTCCACCTCTTTTAAACCAAAGGATGAAATAGTCAAATTCCAAGTCCACCCAACGAACCTCGCAAAGACGGCCTCCATTGGGGCACAATTAAACCCCGATGTAGACGCCAGACCACGAGAATTTCTACAAGAAAACTGGGACATCTTTGCCTGGCACCCTTCAGACATGCCAGGAATCCCACGTCAGCTGGCCGAGCATAGCCTAAATATCCTAAAAGGATTCAAGCTAGTCAAACAGGCTCTTTGGCGCTTTTCCGAACCCAAGAGACATGCCATGGGAGAGGAGCTAGCCAAACTTTTGGAAGCCGGATTCATCAGAGATATAAAACATCCGGATTGGCTAGCAAACCTGGTGATGGTACCAAAGAAGGATAAATCCTGGCGCCGATGTGTAGATTTCAAAGACCTTAATAAGGCTTGCCCAAAGGATCCCTTCCCACTCCCTCGAATTGATCAAATCATTGACGCCTTCTGACAGGACACGACTCATTGTGCTTCCCTCGACGCTGCATCTCGGCTACCACCAAATCAAGATGGCGGAGCCAGACCAAGCTGCAATATCATTCATCACTCCATACGGCCCGTTCTGCTTCAACACAATGCCCTTTGGGCTCAAAAATGTCGGCGCAACATATCAGCGCATGATTCAGACATGTCTGGCAAACCAGATCGACAAAACGGTGGAAGCATATGTAGATGACGTGGTCGTCAAAACCAAGCACGTCGAAACTCTAGTAGATGACTTGAGGCTCACATTCGACAATCTTCAAAAATATGACATCAAGCTCAATCCGGAAAAATGCGTCTTCGGCGTTCAGTAGGAAAGCTCCTGGGCTTCATTGTGTCCGGTAGAGGAATTGAACCAAACCCAGCCAAGATCCGAGCTTTGTCACAATTGGATATTCCAAAAGACCTCAAACAAATACAAAAATTGACGAGATGCCTAGCGGCTCTAAGCCGCTTTATTTCCCGATTGGGGGAAAAGGCGTTACCCCTTTACCGCCTCCTCCGCCGCACCGAACACTTTGAGTGGATTTGATGCACGCCACGGCCGGACTCGAAGAAATAAAGGCCATTTTGGCAACAAATCAGGTCTGGCCGCGCCCAATGTGGGCGAACCAATGCTATTATATATCGCCGCAACACATCAAGTTGTCATGGTGCTCGCTTGTCGAACGAGAACGGACGGACACCGGTTCCCTGTTCAAAACCGGTTTATTATGTGTCCACTTTCCTAACTCCATGCAAGTCCCGGTACCCACACTATCAAAAGATAGCATACGCGGTGCTCATGGCATCCCGGAAGCTGCGACACTACTTTCAAGAGTGTTCGATAACGGTAGCCTCCGAAGTACCTCTTAATGACATTATAAACAACCGCGGCGCGACGGGCCGGATTGCTAAATGGGCCATAGAGCTCCTCCCATTCGACATAACTTATAAGCCATGACAAGCTATTAAGTCATAGGTTTTGGCCGACTTCGTGGCCGGATGGACTGAAGCCGAACTCCCTAAAGAGTACGGTGCATACTCCAATTGGATCATGCACTTCGACGGCTCCAAAATGTTGGCTGGCACAGGGGTCAAGCGTTGCCTTGACGCGTCCCCAACCGGGACACAGTCAATACGCCCTTCAGATAATGTATACAGACTCCAACAACGCAGCCGAATCTGAGGCCCTTACGCACGGCCTCCGGATGGCGATCTCCATGGGCATTCAACGCCTAGAGGTGCGCGTGATTCAACCTCGCAATATCTCAAATAAACGGGACTTTGATGCCAAAGATCCAAAAATGGCAGCATACAAAGAATGCGGTCCTAAAAATGTCGCACGGTTCAAAGGGCTCGAATTTCATCATATAGCCCGGGATAACAACCAGCAGCGGATATATTGGCTCGCATCGGTGCAAAACGCAGCGATGCTGTCCCACCCAATATCTTTTTGGGCGGCTGTTCAAGCCATCCGTACTATGGGAAGGAGTCCGCAATAACAATCCGGACCCAACCGCACCGCGATGCCGAACACTCGACACAACCGAGGCTCCGCCCGAGATAACACCCTCTGCTCACGAAATAATGGCGGTTATCGCCCGTGGGACGGAACCATTCCTAGCCTACCTAACTAGGCGTGAACTCCCGAAGACCAAAATGAGGCTCGCCGCATAGTACGACGCTCTAAAGCCTATAAAGTCCATGAGGGAGAGCTTTATAAGAAAAGCACCACCGGAGTCCTTCAAAGGTGTATCTCCGAAGAGGAAGGGCGAAACCTCCTGGCTGAAATTCATGCCGGACTGGGTGGGCACCACGCTGCAGCCGGGCCCTTGTAGGCAAGGCCTTCCATACAGGATTTTCTTGGCCGACGGCCCGGCGGAATGCACAGACTTAGTCCAACGATGCGTCGGTTGCCAGCTTTTCGCTAACTAAAGCCAAATGCCACCCACCGCCCTTAAACTATACCCATCACCTGGCCGTTCATGTCCTGGGGCTTGACATGGTTGGACCCCTTAAGGGAGGAACCCACAAGCAAAAATACCTATTGGTCATGGTGGATAAATTCACCAAATGGATAGAGGCCAAACCAGTTAAAACGGCCGAATCCGGACCGGTGATAGACTTCATATCAGGGGTAGTGCACCGTTACGGTGTCCCCAACAGTATCATCACTGACAATGGCGCCAACTTCACGGCCGATGAGGTCAAATCATGGTGCAAAAACATGGGCATCAAGCTCGATTACGCCTCAGTCTATCACCCTCAAACCAACGGCCAAGTCGAACGGGCAAACGGTCTAATCATGAGCGGCATTAAACCCGCACTAGTACGGTCCCTCAAGGAATCTAACACGCACCGGGTTGAGGAGCTCGACTCCGTACTACTGGGGCTGCGGACCACGCCGAATCGTACTACCGGATTCACACCATTCTTCATGGTGTACGGCGCAGAGGCAGTCTTGCCCTGCGACATAATACATGACTCACCTCGCGTACGCATGTATGAAGAAAGAGAAGCCGAGCTCGATTGGCAGGACAGTTTGGACGCATTGGAGGAGGAGCGCGACGTGGCAAAAGCTCGTTCCGCATTCTATCAACAGCAGGCTCGAAGATATCAAAGCACGAAAGTACGGGCCAAAGCTTACAACGTTGGCGAACTAGTTCTACGCCTGCCGGACAAGAAAAAGGACAAACTCAAGCCCAAATGGGAAGGTCCCTTCATCATTGACCAGGTCCTGATCGGCGGAGCATACCGTCTGCGAAACGCATCGAATAACCGACTCGAGCCGAACCCATGGAACGCAGCCCGTCTACGAAGATTCTACGCCTAAGTGCCGGACTCCAAGTTCGTCTCCTTCCTCCGTCCGCATTCTTTATTTTTGCTTTTGTGCTGTCTTTTATTTCTCTCCTTCCTCCTTCTTCTTCTTGTAGCCTCTAGAGGCTCGCTTGGCGCTTTTTCACATTGACACTTGACGCTACCGCTGTCCGCTCATTATACACAGGGCTTCTTTAATGTAAGCTTATTTATACGGGCTTCATGCCCAACACATGCGCTTAAACTTCAGCATGTACCTTTTATTCACCATTATATGCATCGATATGACTTATGTTTTGGCCAAGCTGGGTTGCTGGCTCCTGTGCTTACCCCCTACGCTCCCGATTGTTCGGCTAGGTGGTAAAGGGAGCACCTCTGCGATTGTTACTGCCGTCACCGGATGTGTACCTCGACCGGGTGAAGCCGAAAGCTAAGCGTTCTTAAGGGAATATTCGGTCGGTGAACTGAAAGATGATTTTAACTATTTACCCATCTGCCCCGTGATGATTTTCTGCTTTCATAGCAGCTTTGACATGCACTTTAGGGCATGCACCCCAAATGAAAGGAACCCTTAACGGAACTATTCTCCCTGGAAGATGTTTCTTACTACCCATGTAATATAACATAACTAGTTGGGCACTTGTCTGATACAGCAACAATGACCTCTATGCCTTGTCTCCATGCATACCACGGTTGTTATATAACCACGAAGGTATTCGGACACACTCCGGACTATTGGGTCCGGAGGTCGAAGCGAAAAGGTCCGCTATGACAAACGATCTACAATCCGGCTAGAAGACATTCTTTCATGTCATATTTTTACATAGTCAACTCGACTCATTTTATTCCTCCTCAATGCCATCTAATAGGCTATCTAATTTACAATCTTGCTGGGAATACTTGGCGGCCAATTCTACTTGGCCGTACACTAAGCTTACAGAGATCTCCATCCCATCTGGCCCCACAGGTCCGACCTCGCCATGTGGTTTGGGTCACCTTCAGATACCGCGTCTTTACCATGGCCCAAGCCTCCTGGCGCCTTTGACGGCAGGCGATATCTTCCATAGCCTAAGCGCCGCGTGCTCCTTGAAGCCGCTCTGCCGCTCCCCAATGCCTTCGGCGGGGAGATAGATGGCCACAAGGCCTGGCCGATGCCTTTCATCACCGCCGGACTCCTTCGCGGTAGCGACGCATTCGGGAAGAAGATCACCCGAAGAACTAGGCATCTCCTCCTCGTGACGACACCTGTGAGCAAACCTACATACATGTTTATGTTAGTGTCCTTCCTCGCCGAACTCTTTTCAAAGTTCGCTCAAGCACTTACTGAAAATGCCGCGACGAAGCCGCCGATTCTCCTTTACGGAGTCAGACAACTGGGCACGAACGTCCTTTAGTTCCTCACCCAGCTTGGTGTTGGCGCCTTGGAGATTATTCTTCTCTTTCCGCACCCTCGTAAGCACGCTCTCGCCGCCTTTAATCAAGCGTAAGAGCTGTTGCTTGTCCGGATCTAGTCCGCGCCATCTGCAATGTTTTTGTCGATTTACACACCGCCGTGACTTTATAAACTATTTATCTTTTAAAGCATATATTACCAGAGAGGGTCTCTGTAGCTCCCCTCAGAGCGGCTAGTGCGGCCTCAAGTTGGGCCTTGCACTCTTCAAGCTCCGGGACAATCGGGTATTCTTTTCTCAGAAGATCCTCAAGATAACAAATGATCCTTAAATCAGTTATTCTAACTATTTTAAGTCTCGAGGGCTACTTGGCATATATAATCACAAATTTTCTTACCCGTATGTCCTTTACATACCGCCTCCGTGGCTCTGGCTAGACCATCTTGAGCGGCACGGAGGTGCGCATCTCCCGAATCAAAGGCATTCAAGGCCTCTTGGGAGAAACATGCGTCACGAAGAACTATCCGGCGACGCTTGTGATTCAAGGCGCTCTCCACCTCGGAGTTGGTGGCGGACAACCTGTCGGCATCCTCTGTCGGAGGAGCATCCGACGCATGTCTCATGCTCGCCTCAGCCTCCGGACCCGGCTTTGAAGCTTGGCCGGTGAAGGTTCGATTGGCAACCTCTCCGGACTCAGTCCGGCGAGCGCTCTTTTTCCTGAAAAGAGCATCAATGTTAGTACGCCTTCCAGGAATCAATCACTCGAGTATGGTGACACGCTGTACCGCTATGCGGCGGAGTTTCGATCCGAACCAAGACTTCTTTTTAACTCATGGGCTGCATCGCCTTTGTTGGCCAGCCGCCGCGGGCTCGACTTCCTGTCTCGAAGGTACCCCCTGCGAAACACCATTGGTATACGGTGATCAAAAATAAGCACGGATGGGTCATTATCAGGGTTTTGGTATTTCGGTCTCATTTACTTGTGAGGCTGGAAGTATTCCGGGGTAACCAGCCGTAATGGCAACCAAAGCATTGTCGATGCTAAGTTGGTAGAATACCCCGTCGATCAACTCCACCTTTACATCCGGATCCTCTTCGGAGGTCGGATCGAGGGACCGTTCCGGATCCTCGGGTTGTGGGGGCGGGCTGTGTATCTTCTCCGCAGTCCGGCGCAGTTCCTGCGCAGAAACCACGAAATGAGATATTTAACCATGGGAACATGGATCGGACAGGTCACAAAGATGTTTGCTTACCCAGCTTCGAGGATTATTCGAAGAAAACTCCTTCAGTGGATTGACACGGAGGAAATCCTCCTCCTCCCTTTATACATGGCGCATAAGATCTTCACCAGTTCGGTGACCGATCCTCGCCCTTTGCGGCCATGGCGGGTGGCATCGTCCTCCCGTTGAAGTCCCACATGGGGTGGCCCATGTATTGGAGCGGCTGCACTCCTCATAATGCGATTGCCATGACTCCTGTCATGGTCAATCCGGCATGAGCCAATAACCTTATTCGGCTCATCAAATAACGGACATCCCGGTCATCTTCTCTCCGGGGGCTCCGAGGGCGCCAGCTTAGGCGCTTCTTCAGAGGAGCATTGCTGAACTCCGGAAGGCCGATCCGAACAGGATCCGGCAGCGAGACGTCCTCCATGTAAAACCATTCTAAAGGCCAGTCTTCGGACACCTTCTTTGGGGTTCCGGATAGGTATCCGGTCCCGGCGATGCGCCATAGCTCGGCTCCACCCACTTGATATATTGACCCCTCATGACAACGGGGTACTAGGCAGAATATTCTCCTCCACAGCCCGAAATGAGCCTCGACGCCCAAGAATAGTTCGCAAAGGGCCACGAAGCCCGCGATGCGTGATGGAGGCAGGAGTAAGGTGGTGCAATTGGAGGCCGTAGAACTCTAAAAGCCCCCGGAGAAACGGATGGATTGGAAATCCAAGTCCTCTTACTAGATAAGAGATGAAGCACACCCGCTCTCGTTTAGAGGGATCGGGGGTGCTCTCCGCTTGCTTTCCGCCCTGGTAGGTGGCAAGTCCGGCTCGAACCGGAACCATGAAGGCCGGGGGGAGAAATCCCTTGGCTTGGAGTATAACTAGCTCGCTATGCGGGACAGAGCATCTCTCCCAATTTCCTGGCTGGGGGCTGGGAGCGCGAGAGGAGGAGCCGCGTCGATTGTCCATGATGGAATGGGCTTTGGTCAGAGGCGCTCCGATGAAAGCTCGCAAAGGGGGGATGGTGTGACTCAGATCTAGATCCTTGCCCCTTTTATAGGCGGCTCATTTGCGCGGCTAGGGGGGTAATTGTAAAAATACCCTTGCTTTTCGCATTCATTTAAACACGTGGAAGATGGCCATTATTGGGCGTAGAAGCCGAGAAGCGCAACATTTATTAGAAGCCGGACACTATTCGACAAGTATATGGAATTTGGAGAAGAACCCGCCTCGCAATGCCGAAGACAATCAACGCGCCGGACTCATCATCATTGAAGCCTGGTTCGGGGCTACCGAGGGAGTCTGGACTAGGGGTGTCCGGATAGCGGACTATCGTCACGGCCGGACTCCAAGACTATGAAGATACAAGATTGAAGACTTCGTCCGTGTCCGGATGGGACTTTCCTTGGCGTGGAAGGCAAGCTTGGCGATCTGGATATGTAGATCTCCTACCATTGTAACCGACTGTGTAACCCTAACCTATCCGGGTGTCTATATAAACCGGAGGGTTTAAGTCCGTGAGACGAACAACAATCATACCATAGGCTAGCTTCTAGGGTTTAGCCTCCTTGATCTCGTGGTAGATCTACTTTTGTACTACCCATATCATCAATATTAGTCAAGCAGGAGTAGGGTATTACCTCCATCGAGAGGGCCCGAACATGGGTAAAAACATCGTGTCCCTTGTCTCCTGTACCATCCGCCTAGACGCACAGTTTGGGACCCCCTACCCGAGATCCGCCGGTTTTGACACCGACAACGGTGTTAGGATAAATGATAAAGAAAATTTAGCATTGTGCTTCAAATGTTCTTATTGAAAATTGGAGTACCACAGACATGCTTCGAGATAGCATTGACAGGGACTCCAAGCAAAGGTCGGACTTTGGATACACAAAGGATCCATCAGGAACAACTTCTAAAGCAAATCATTCCATTTCCTCATGGAAGAATGGTTAACCTTGCTAAAAAGGGAAACTAAAACATTAGGTCCTCTGGCCAGGTGTGCTAGGCATGACATGACCTTACCAGGTCATATGAGGACTAGTGTTATAACTCTTGAAAATATGTTTCAACCATCATATCTGACTGAGATTCAGATCTGATTGGTGTCAGGATACCTGAGAGTCAGGATGCTTGAGAAGAGAAAGGTGCGACACAATTTGTTGAGATGACATTGTAAGATTCTCGGGGAAATGAACTATGGAAGTGAGTTCCAAAACAAGAGTCCATCACTAAACCAAGGAGAGGAAGAGGATGTGGCTGATGGACTCAATAACAATTTATCGAGATTAACAAAAGATGGATTTCCACAATTATGTGAACAAGGAGATAACAATTGTCTGATCAATTGATATAATTATGTATGTTAGAGGAAAACATCCACAATTAAACATTGGTTAACAGGTGCACCCGAAATATGGGATGGGTCGCACGATAAATGTTAGAACGGTGACTTAATGAACAAAATAATTAAAATGAACAATCAACCATTCACTTCAAAACAATAGGGTTGTTAGAAGTTTTGAATTCACACATCATAGTTCAATTGCCGGTATTCCGGTTAGAAACAACACGGGGACCAAGAAAGAATGGTGATGGTGAGAAGTATCACTATACCAAGAATTCTTAAGAGGTGGAGTAATCCTCATGACATTCTTGTCATAAAAGATGGTAATACTCCAAGCTAAAGAAGAACAAATGTTGGATAGCAAGGAACTCAAGGTATAACCCAGAACTCGAACAAGTTTGTGTTGGAGGGAAGGCAATAGAGTGGTCGATAACATCCCAAATAATCGAGGGCAAGGACGGTATTTCTCATCATGAATTCAATTGATATCCTGGAAGAGCTCGAAATGCTGATGATGATCACGACACATTTGTCGGGAGATTTCATGAAGATGTAATCGATTGGCGATGACATCAATTTTAAGGAATGATGAAGCAAAAGGTTATTAGAACCATGGGTACGACACAAACCCGAAATCAAGTTTACTATTCAAGGAGAAATGATATGACGAGGAAGGTCGGCGTAAGACTAGCTCACCGTCGAAATTTGTGCTCCGGGAGGAAGGACCAGGTAGCAGAGTTAAAATTAGCATGATCATGAAGTAACCGATCTGGCTAGGAGTGACGTGATGGAGTATTAAACGTCTTAACAACAAAGTACTAGGAGTATTGAATCATAGTGTTGATTCGATTCACTAATCGGTGTTCCTGGTTGACGACAACCCAGAACCCGTGGAGTGACTATGACGGGGAAAACTACCACTTCATTATAAATTAATAACATGTAGTGCAATGGGGTGTTATCCTCGAGATACCAGGGGGTAATACCCGAAGGTATATCAAAGTAGAGGTTGGGCAGGCGTACTGATCTGAGAAGACAAGTATTTTAACTCATTGAGAAATGGGATAAAATAAGGACAATATGGTCGGAACCATGATTGCAGAAGGCCAAATCCCAGATATAAGATGAACTTATACCAAGGGGACAATTAATTTTAAGAGAAGCTTCCATGATAAGATCTACATCGTGTCCATGGGCATGAATGTAAAGTTCAAGGTCGACTCCCACTTCTTCAATGCATAACCTTTCATTTACTGCTCTACTAAAAATGATTTGAGTGCGAAGATCTACCTGGTGGATTACCAGAGGAGTATGAACCTTTGAAAACTTTCGTGTTCACACAGATTAAGGAAGGCATAGGTTCAACCCATCGGGGCATCTTAGAAACATATACCACAAGCTTCGAGAGTAATTATCACCAGCTCGAAAGCAGAGCATGGTTGGCCAAATCAGATAATAGGGTTTGCCAATGGCATTATGTTTCAGGGAATGAACTTCTTGAGGGTTTTGTATACGAAGGACACTGTCAGATGATAATTCAACAAAGGACCTGACGGTCCATAAGGGAGCTGATGTGATCATCGGCACACAATCAGAAGAAGAAACAATGCAAAGGCATTGGAGTATAGAAACAACTCACTAATTCGAAGCTCAAATGTAAAGGAATTATGATTTCTCACCAAGGGATCAG
Source organism: Aegilops bicornis (assembly GCA_021605145.1). Classification (NCBI taxonomy): domain Eukaryota; kingdom Viridiplantae; phylum Streptophyta; class Magnoliopsida; order Poales; family Poaceae; genus Aegilops; species Aegilops bicornis. The sequence continues at coordinate 414,697,380 of CM038674.1, forward strand.
AAGCAAACGCTCTGATAAAGGATGGATAAGTTGAGTAGTCTTAGGGGTACAATCGACGGCAATTTGATTGGTCGAGATCCAGTTCATGTTTAAAATGACGTCTGAGTTGGAAGAAAGAATTCTAAGATTTGACTGAGGATTGCAAGCAATCGCAACATATTAAATCAACAGACTCAAAATGATAATGACAAAGGATGTCAACAAGATTACTAGACTTATGGGATTAACCATAATGTAAGCAAGCAAGAATTTCAGGAGCAATAAGCTACTGAGGATTTTCGAAAGATCGAATGGTATTCCAAAGACTTTTGTGAAATACATTAATCAACTGGGGATGAGCAGATACTCGGTATGTGCGAGGAATTATCCATAGGGGTATTAATGCGAAAAAGAGCTGCAAAGCGGTGGGCACAAAGGATTCTCGGAACATCAGAGAATTTTTCAGGGTATCAAGTAATAATAGGGGCAACTGGGAATGAAGGTATGAACGACAAATGTAAGTAGTTACCCATAAGGATTTATCGATGGTCGGGAATAGCCAAAGTGGTGGGCACAAAATCTCGAGAGAATATCGGAGAGTATCTTCGGAATCTTCTGGTGAAGCAGGCCATCATCTGGATTTAAGGGGCTCTCGGGAGAAAGTATTTACGAGAACATAGAGTTAGAGTTAGAAAAATCATTTAACCCGAATAGAAGAGAGATCAGAGTCCCAGAGTATAGACGAGGACTAAAAGATCCTAGTACCACCCAATGCCGACGTGGGCCCGTAAGGCACACAACAATGTTAGTAAAAGTTTAGCAATATCTAGACTCAACTTCGGCCAAGGAGTGTGGAAAGGGGATTCCTACAGGCAGTCGGCTCTGATACCAACTTGTGACACCCCCGATTCGATCGCACACTAATCATACACGCAAACGTGTACGATCAAGATCAGGGACTCACGAGAAGATATCACAACAGAACTCTTAAAATAAATAAGTCATACAAGCATCATAATACAAGGCAGGGGCCTCGAGTGCTCGATCATAGACGAGTCAGCGAAAGCAACAATATCTGAGTACAGACATAAGTTAAACAAGGTGCCATAAGATGGCTAGCACAAACTGGGATACAGATCGAAAGAGGCGCATGCCTCCTGCCTGGGATCCTCCTAAACTACTCCTGATCGGCGGAGGCGGCCTGCATGTAGTAGTAGACACCCGCGGTGTAGTAGGAGTCGTTGTCTGGCTCTTGGGATCCAACATCTGATTGCGGCGTCCGAGAAGAAGAGAAAAAGGGGTAAAAGAGGGAGCAAAGAAACCATGAGTACTCATCCAAAGTACTCGCAAGCAAGGATCTACACTACATATGCATGGGTATCTGTGTAAAGGGGCAATATCGGTGGACTGAACTGCATAATGCCAGAATAAGAGGGGGATAGCTAGTCCTGTCGAAGACTACGCTTCTGGCAGCCTCCATCTTGCAACATATAGAAGAGAGTAGATGGTAAGTTCACCAAGTATCATCGTATAGCATAATCCTACCCGGCGATCCTCCCCTCGTCGCCCTGTGTGAGAGCGATCACCGGGTTATATCTGGCACTTGGAAGGGTTGTTTTATTAAGTATCCGGTTCGAGTTGTCATAAGGTCAAGGTACAACTCTGGGTCGTCCTATTACCGAGGATCACAACTATTCGAATAGATAAACTTCCCTACAGGGGTGCACCACATTACCCAACACGCTTGATCCCTTTGGCCGGACACACTTTCCTGGGTCATGCCCGGTCTCGAAAGATCAACACATAGCAGCCCTACCTAGGCACAAAAGAGAGGTCAGCACGCCGGTCTAAATCCTATGCACACAGGGGTCTGGGCCCATCACCCATTGCACACCTGCACGTTGCGAACACGGCCGGAAGCAGACCTAGCCCCCTTAATACAAGCACATGCTTATGGTCCAATCCGGCGCGCACCGCTCAGTCACTGACGCCAAGAAGGCTTCAGCTGATACCACGATGTCGAGTGCCCATAACTGTTCCCACGTAGTTGGTTAGTGCGTATAGGCTAGTGGCCAGACTCAAATCAAATACCAAGATCTCGTTAAGTGTGTTATTTTAAAGTAACCGCGAACGCCGACTAGGGCCAGGCCCAACTCTCACCTAGGTGGTCTCAACCTACCCTGTCGCTTCGCCACAAAGTAACAGTCGGGGGCCTTCGGGAACCCATGTCCACCTCTACCGGGATGGAGCCACCTGTCCTTTCAGCCCCCCACATTGGAATCACTTGCGGATACTATACGAGCCGAGCCGTCTTTAGTCACCACATGTATCATATAGTATGTATATAAGTATATACCCGTGATCACCTCCCGAGTGATCACGGCCCGATAGTATAGCATGGCAGACGGACAAGAATGTAGGGCTAGCATCCTATACTAAGAATTTAGGATTGCAGGTAAGGGTAACAACTGTAGCAACAATGACATGCTATGCAGCAGAATAGGATTAACCAAAAACTGTAACATGCTACACTATTCTAATGCAAGCAGTAGAGAGAAGGAATAGGCGATATCTCGTGATCAAGGGGGACTTGCCTGGCTGCTCTGGCTATGAGAGGTCGTCAACACTGAATTCGAACTGGGGTCGCAGGCAGTCTCGGGGTCTATCGGAAAGGAGTAACAGAGGGGAACATAATAAATAAGAGAGAAATCAAAGCATCACAAAGCGTAACATGGCAATATGCGGTGCTAGAGGTGACCTAACGCAGTAGTAGGTGATACCGGTGAAGTGGGGAAAACATCCGGGAAAATATTCCTGGTGTTTGACATTTTTGGACAGATGAAACAGAGGGGGATTGTTGCATGTTCGCTATGCTAGGGACGTGTGGCGGACGAGCGGACTGCGTATTTAGATTCGTCTCGTCGTTCTGAGCAACTTTCATCTACAAAGTATTTTCATCCGAGGTACGGATTATTTATATTATTTTTTAAAGTTTTAAATCATTTTCTAGAATTAACAGATTATTTTAATTCGAAATTGCATTTATGACGTCGGCATGACATCAGCGGTCAGCTTTGACCGTTGAGCAGTCAAGCTGACGGGTGGGTCCCATTTGTCATTGACCGAGATTAACTAAACAGGTTAATTGGTTTAATTACTTGATTAGGTTAACTAATTCTAATTAGTTTAGTTAAACAAAATTGATTAACTTAATTAATTCACTAATTAATTAATTAATTAATACTTTTACTAATTTCATTTTCATTTTTTAACGTTACGGGCAAGGGCCCTGCTTGGCAAAGGGCTAAGATGGCTTAACGCCAAGACGAGCGCTTAACGGTGTGGGTGCGGGCGAAGGGCGACGGGCGCCGCTTCAGCCAGCTGCGCCAAGGCCAGGAAAGCGCCGCTGCCAAGTGCTCGCCAGAGGCGCCACCGACCGGCGAAAGCGAGAGGCGCGGCAAGGGGCTGTGGGGGGCATCAGGGCCGCCGAGGCATGTAGGGAGCAGGCATCGGAGTGGTGAAGAAGGGGATCGCAAGGGGCTACGCTGGCGAGCGGGGCTCGCCGAGGCGAGGCGCGCGCTGCTGGGCGCGGCACGCGGCGAGTGAGAGTAGTAGTGCGGTGAGCAAGGCAGCAGCGGGGAGGTGCGAGCGCAGCGAGTTGCTACGGGTGCGCGAGCGAGTCGGCGGCTACCGGAGAGCACGCGCGGCGGCGATAGCAGGTACGACGACAGGCAACAATGAAGTGGCAGCGGGCGGGGCCATCGAAGGACGGCGTCGCTGGAGGGAGAAGAGGCCGGGGCGCTGTGAGCGCGGTGCTGACGTACGGACGGAGTCCAGGGGCGCGCGAGCGCGAGCAGGAGCAGAGCTCCGGGCGCATGGTGGAATAGCGGTGTACGGCAACAAATTGAAAGGGGGCAAGCTGGGGGATGGAGGAGGAGCTCACTTTGAGCCTGTAGATGAACAAGGTGGGCTCGGGGAGGCTCCGGCGAGGCGAATCGTAGACGAGCGCTACAGTGCCCCGAGGATGATGACGACGCCGATCCAACGATGCGATGGGATGGGCTCGATCTGGTCCTTTTAGACGAAGCAGCGAGCAGCAGAGGTTCTTTTGTATGTGCTAAGTCGACGTGGGGTCGAGGTTGGTCATGGCTGCGAGGTGCTCCATGGCCACAGCGGCGTTCAAGCCCGATCCCGATTGGATCGGGGGGAGAGGGAGAGTGGGGGCGCGAGTGGGGGGTGTTCGTGGCTAGGGTTTCGGCACCAGGGGGTTAAGGGAGTGGGGATGGGCCGGCCTGGCATGTGGCTGGGCCGAGGCCCAGTGGGGGGAGGCCTTTTCTCTTTTCTGTTTTGTTTTTTTTCTATTTTTGTTTATTATTCTTTTACTGTTTTATTTTATCACACATTTTTTTTGTAAAATATATAATTAACACACACATTTGCATTACTAAATATACCTCTGCCACAATAACTTTGGCACCTAAATAAAATAATTTCGTAATTATTTATTATTTAAAAGTATTTATTAAATAACAGTTTTGCCGTTGTTTTAATTACTATGGTGCATTTAAATACTTTACAGAAGTGTGATTTCTGCACCAATATTTAGTATGGATTATTTGCCACATCCCGAACATTTTAGTTTTAATGTTTGAAGACTTTTATCGTTTGACCTTAATTCAAAAAATGAATTTGGATCGGTTCTGAACTAACACGAGATTAGAAATAGTAATCAAGGTGACGTGGCATCATTAGCAGGGGCTTACTGTAGCTTAATTATCCGGGCGTCACACACACCCTTTGGTAAAGTGAGTGAGCACATGAAGTAGATAGGCATGCTAGCAAACACAGATTTGATGAGAGTGAGCTTGTCTCCAATGGATAGCATGGTTGAGTAGCTCATCAGTCTGTTTTCAATCCTCTTCAACATAGGCATGAAGTCCACAATTTTGGGCTTGGGGAGGCAAAGTGGTAGTCCCAAATATGTGTGGGGAAGGGTACCAATCTTACATCCAAGCAGAGCTAAGAGGGCAGCCATCTTCTGAGGGGGAGTGTTGATTGATATCATAGTAGATTTCCCATAATTCACTTTGAGGCCAGTATAGGTAGCATAATGCAATAAAAGGCTCTTAATATGGTTCAGCTGGATAGGATCAGCATTGGCCACCAGAATGGTATCATCAGCATATTCAATGATTGGATAATTTGGACATGAGTGATGTAGCAATGGAGGGTACATCATGGAGTTTTCCATTGCCACATTGAACATAGATTGCAAAAAATCTGCAGCCAATACAAAGATGAGGGGAGATAAAGGATCTCCCTGCCCGACTCCCTTCTTGCATATAAATTGTTTCCCTGGGACACCATTAAGAAGAACTGACAAAAATCCAGTACCATATATCATTTTGATCCACTGAATCCATCTATTACCAAAACCCTTAGCTTGTAGAATCTCAATGATGGTGCCATGTTTTATCATATCAAAAGCTTTCTCAAAATCCAGTTTCAACAGAACTATCTCTTTTTTGGATTGTTGACATTGATGGATATATTGATAAGACCAGGCTAGACAATCTTGGATACATCTGTTGTTGAGAAAGCCATATTAATTTTTGGACCAGTTTCAGAATAATTTTCGGCAATCTATTGGCAAGCAGTTTGGTAAGGATTTTCAGGGTGCAGTTGAGTAGGGAGATAGGTCTGAACTCAGCTGGAGAAGCAGCAAAATCATTCTTGGGGATTAGAGTGATGAAAGAGTAATTGATGCTGTGGAGATTAACAGTCCTAGAGTAAAAGTCATCAATTAATCTATAAAAGTCTGGAGCAATGATTGTCCAGCAAGCTTTGAGAAAAGAAGCATTGAGCCCATCTGGGCCAGGCGATTTATCAGGAGGCATGTGATGCACCACAAAATCAATCTGTTCTCTTGTGAATGGAACTTCTAGTTCAGCCAGATTTGTATCTGCATGAATGAGGTGATGAAGCAACAGAGGGTTTTGAGATCTGACAACATTACCCAACCTCTTTTGAAAGCTCTGAGTAAAATAGCAACTTTGGCATGATGGGTATGATGTTCATGGTTTTTCTCATCTCTTAACATAGCAAATTTATATTCTAGACCATGGAAATTTATTTTTTGGGCCATGGACAAAAAAGGCAAACTTAATTTTTGAACCATGGCAAAGTTTGTTCGGTACACACCAAGGCAAATTTTATCGCATACACCATCATAAATTATGTTTTGTATTTTTTTAAACATGACAGTTTGTTGAACAAAGCATGGTAAATTATTTTGCTGTATACCATGGCAAATTACTTGAATGCCCCATGGCAAATTTCTTTTCATTAGACTTCTCACAGGTTTTCTTTTCAATATTTGTTTTGCTATCATCTTATACTTAACATGGCCACTTAGGTTCAAACATGTCTGCTAAGTTTTCTTCTAGTTGTTTTTAAGTTCTGGCATTTTTTAACCATGGAAAAATAATTGCAGATACCCTGGCAAAATTTATAGCTTTTAACCATGGCAAATTAATTGTATAGACGCTGACATGTATTTTGTATGCACCCCTGGCAAATTACTTTTGCATGTAACATTTGTAGATCTTTATTGTCATTGCAAATTAATTGCAAATACCTTGGCAAATTATTTTAATATACCCTGGCAATTAACTCATACAAACTCTGGCAAATCCATTTAGCATGGCATTATTTTAGGATTTTTATTTTCCTATCGTACATACACAATAACCATTTGCAAGATGTGCAAAGGCAACTAGTGCCTTTTTGGCATGTTTCAAATTTTAAGAACTCGGTAGTTTTTCAGTCCAAGATCATCACAAGTCTTCACACCTGAGCACCATGCCAATTATGGACTTGTTGTAGTATAATTGTTTTGTGTGCCTTAGGTATGTTACACATTATTTTTTTCAAAAATATGTGGTACTTATATTTTCTAGAGCATGCAACTTTTTTGTCTCGTAGCTACACATATTTTTTTTGTTTTTTTTGCGTGGTGACGTTTTACATGGCAAAATTTACTTTGCTTTGCATCATTTCATTTTGTTTGTTTTTCTTGTTTTTCTTGACATATATTTTGTTATGTAATCAGGTTGTGAGGTCTAGTAGAGGTGCCTGTGGTGGTTGTCGTATCGAACAAAATCGTTCGCTCGATCGAACCCCAGGGAGACGATTTGTTCGCTAAGAATTCCCTCCCTTGAGAAATGATTGTGGGTTATTCACGTCGAAAAAATAACAATGTTGAGATGTTCAAAACTATCTTCATCACCATTGAGCTTCGGAAGAAACTTGATAGCCGCCAGCTCACCCCCGATGAAAGAACACAAACTGATTATTTTGTTCTCTCTCAAAATAAAATAAGATGAATGGTTCAAGGATAAATATTAGAAAGTGCTATTTTCCTTTCTGTCAACTACTCGAGAGCTGAGCATGACTTTATTTTTTATCCCATGGACAATGATAGAGAATTCCCGGAAATATGCACTTTCAACTAGAATTGCTTGTGACATAATTATGTCACATCTAAGATGACAACATATAAGTTCTCCTAGGGAGGCGACCTAGGGTTTCGAGTTCCTCCGGTGGCCCCCGTCGAGAGTTGGATATCCACTCCGATCGGTCGTTGATCTCCACTCCCGGCTCACCCCCCTGGGGTTCTCGTGAGACGCTAGGCGAATTTAGTTCTCACCCCGGTCGAGGGTTAGGGTTTTTGCCGCAGCCAGATGGCGACGCGAGATGAAGCAGGAGGATCCCGACAGCGCAAAGAACCAGTAGAGGATCTGCTGGGAAGACTCGATCTGCATGAGGATTAGGAAGATCACTTTGTATGAGAAGATAATTTCAAGGACGAGCCGATCGCGGCAAAGTGGCTTGCAATCGCCAAGGTACACACTATAAGGGTTTTAGCCCGTCTGCTCTTTATGCGGACATGAGATCCGCATGGAACCCCACCAGGGAGCCTAGATGGCGCAAGGTAGAGTCTGTTTACGGTTCAATTTTCCTACTTGGGAGATTGGAATACATCGATGAACAAGGGACCTTGGTTGTTTCGCAATCAGGGTGTGTTGCTTGCTGAATACGATGGTTTTAAGAATCCCCATTCTATTTTTCTTGAGAAGATAGTTGTGTGGGCAAGGATCCTCAAATTACCTGATAACTTTTTGATACCAGCAGCAATCGAGGGCATGTGCCGGAAGATGGGAAGAGTTCTAGAGGTACAAACCACCCTTCCTGCAGGTTTTGCGGGGGAATTTGTCAGAGTGAGAGTTGAACTTAATGTTAGAAAGAAGTTGATCAGATTTGTGGGCATAACCAAGAACGAGGAACCTGAATATTATCAGGTACAATATGAAAAGCTCCCGATTTTCTATGGAAATTGCGGCATGCTAGGGCACTGGTATGAGGAATGTGGAACCGAGGAGCATGATGTATCCAAGTGGGGGGATTTTATGCTTGATGATGGTGGCCGAGGTCGAGGCCGAGGCTGAGGAGCAGGACGATCTTTAGGCCGTGTACGGGACGGAACAGGCCGCAACCCTGGCCATGGCCGTGGTAGAGGAGATGTAGGGCTTGACCCTGACTCTGGGGTTGGCCGTGGTGGAAGTGTGCCTCCAATGGCCACCGGGGGAGGTTCAATGAACAGCTGGCGCCATAACGCTCTCTTCATCCTAGGAGGGATGGAGGATATGGAGGCAGACATTGGTACACAGCAGAATGGGTTGAGCAATCAGGATGTCAGAAATATGAATATTTTGAGGAAGCGTAATGTAGTCCCTACTGTTGGCTAAACTTTGCAGCAGAGCTGGCGTTTTAATGTGGTGAATGCATTATATGACCTGGGCGTTGATCTTGTACCAGTGGCTAGTGCATGTCATGTAATTCAGAAGGAAGATACCAATATACTAGGTAAGAGGACGACAGATGACTCAAGCTCACTTCCGAGTGCCTCTCAAGACATCGTCCAGTATAATAATATGGGATATATCGTCCCGGTTAGTAATATAGCGGATATTGTAGACCAGTTTGAGGGTACTGAAAGTCAAAATGGTTATGTAGTCATCGGAACCCCACAAAAAAAGGAAAATAAGAAGAAACCAAAGGCGGATGATGGCGCATCCATTGACAGCACATCGACTAGCATATCGGCGGCCTCCTCATCGGAGGACCGCCGGGAGCAATGAATTTTCTTAGTTGGAACTGTCGGGGGGCGGGGATCTCCCGGACAGTTCGTGACTTGGTGACTTTGATACAGTCGCATTCCCCCACTATCGTGTTTTTATGTGAAACAAGACAAAAATCAGAGAAGATGAAGAGATACCATTCGAGGCTGGGTCTGTATGGTTTTGATGGGGTGGACTGCAATGGTAACAGTGGGGGACTAGCGTTGTACTGGCATGAGAGTTTAACAGTGGATGTGGTGTTCTCCAATGAACGTTGCATCGATGCACATGTGAAGGCTGGGCCGGACGAACCACCATGGAGGCTAACCTGTGTATACAGCGAGCCGAGAGTTGAAGATCGCCACCTTATGTGGTCTTTGCTCCAGGATCTAAGTACAAGATCAGACCTGCCATGGATTGTAGTAGGTGACTTCAACGAATGTTTATGGGAGTTTGAGCATTTCTCATTGGCAGCAAGGGCACCCTTCCAGATGCAGGCTTTCCGAGATGTCCTGGAAACATGCGACTTGGCATATCTAAGATTTTGTGGTGTGCCCTACACTTATGATAACAAGAGGAGCGGAAATGCAAATGTTAGAGTTAGGCTCGACCGAGCAGTTGCAAACCCAACTTGGAGAAATATGTTTGACTCGCCTTGCTCTGACCATGTCCCAGTCCACGTCTCATGTGAGGTTTTGGAGGATCGACAAGTTAAGCCAAGGATTCGACAATATGAAGTTATGTGGGAACGTGAGCCCACCCTCCAGGAAGTAATTGCAGCTGCATGGAGAGAAGCAGGGGAGAAGCATTCTCTTGGGGACGTTCATGCTGCCCTTAGAGGAACAATGCGCAAATTGTATAGTTGGAGCAAAGAAAATTTTGGCAATGTGGTGCAGGACATTGAAAAATCTCGAACACAATTATAAGAGCTTATGTTAATGAATGCAGATAGGTGCGAGATCCGTCGAGTGATTGTAGGACCTTGAAGTATGTCTAGAGGGGGGGGGGGTGATTAGACTACTTGACCAATAAAAACTTAACCTTTTCCCAATTTTAGAGTTTGGCAGATTTTAGCTACTTTAGGACAAGCCAAGCAATCATCACATAATTCAAGCAAGCATGCAAAGAGTATATAGGCAGCGGAAATTAAAGCATGCAACTTGCAAGAAAGTAAAGGGAAGGGTTTGGATAATTCAAATGCAATTGGAGACAAGGATGTTTTTGGCGTGGTTCGGATAGGTGGTGCTATCCTACTTCCACGTTGATGGAGACTTCAACCCACGAAGGGTAAGCAGTTGCATGAGTCCACCGGAGGGCTCCACCCACGAAGGGTCCACGAAGAAGCAACCTTGTCTATCCCACCATGGTCGTAAGCCCACGAAGGACTTGCCTCACTAGCGGTAGATCTTCACGAAGTAGGCGATCTCCTTGCCCTTACAAACTCCTTGGTTCAACTCCACAATCTTGTCTGAGGCTCCCAAGTGACACCTAGCCAATCTAGGAGACACCACTCTCCAAGAAGTAACAAATGGTGTGTTGATGATGAACTCCTTGCTCTTGTGCTTCAAATGATAGTCTCCCCAACACTCAACTCTCTCTCATAGGTTTTGGATCTGGTGGAAAGAAGATTTGAGTGGAAAGCAACTTGGGGAAGGCTAGAGATCAAGATTCATATGGTAGGAATGGAATATCTTGGCCTCAACACATGAGTAGGTAGTTCTCTCTCAGAAATAGGATACTGGAAGTGTAGGTTTAGTCTGATGGCTCTCACCACGAATGAAGAGGAGGTGGAGGGGTATATATAGCCTCCACACAAAATCTAACCGTTACACACAATTTACCAAACTCGGTGGGACCGAATTGTTAAACTCGATCAGACCGATTTAGTAAACCTAGTGACCGTTAGTGACTTTCGGTGGGACTGACTAGCATCTCGGTAGGACCGATTCGATTAGGGTTAGGGCATAACGTAATCTCGGTAAGACCAATTACACAAACTCGGTGAGACCGATTTGGTAATAAGCTTTCCAGAGAGTTGGTCAGGTAAACTCGGTGGGACCGATTTGCTCTTTCGGTGAGACCAAAATGTTACAAAAAGGAAACAGAGAGTTTACATTGCAATCTCGGTGGGACCAATCCGCTCTTTCGGTGAGACCGAAAAGTTACGAAAAGGAAACAGAGAGATTACAATCCCATCTCGGTGAGACCGAGATCCCTATCGGTAGAACCGATTTGCCTAGGGTTTGCGGTAGTGGCTATGACTATTGAACTCGGTGACGCCAGGTTGAAAGAATCGGTGTGACCGAATTTGGCTTTGGGTTTAGGTCAAATGTGGATGTGGGAAAGCAGCTGAGGGTTTTGGAGCATATCACTAAGCACATGAAGCAAGAGGCTCATTAAGCAACACCCCATCCCTCCTTGATAGTATTGGCTTTTCCTATAGACTCAATGTGATCTTGGATCACTAAAATATAAAATGAAGAGTCTTGAGCTTTTGAGCTTGAGCCAATCCTTTGTCATTAGCATTTTGAGGGGTCCACTTTCATCATCCATGCCATTCCATTCATTGAGCTTTCCTGAAATAGTAGTCTTGAAATAGCATTAGCTCAATGAGCTATATGTTGTTATGGATTACCAAAACCACCTAGGGATAGTTGCACTTTCAATCTCCCCCTTTTTGGTAATTGATGACAACATATAGATCAAAGCTTCGATAAATGATAATAAGATTTAGAACATCATCGCTTTGAGAAGTATGTGATAAGCAAGAGCTCCCCCTAAATTTGTGCATATATTAAAATTTGCTTTGGACTGCAAATGCACAAGAGATTGGGCTCATGGGTTACTCTTCCATGTCACATACATCTTGGTGGAGCGCTCAAAATAAAAAACAATGAATACATGCACTCATCACCAAGCAAAGTGAATGATCACATAAGATAGATAGGATAATATCAAGCATGCATATGTGTAGCTTATGATCAAACACATGATCATCAATGTCTCACAAGCATATCATAGTATCTCAACCAAAAGCAAACAAAGTTTGAAAAACCACCAAATAAAGCAAGAGAGAATAAAGGCAACACTCTCTCTCTCTTGAAGCCTATGATCTATACATTTTTATCCCCCTTTGGCAACAAGTTACCAAAAAGTTCCTAGAAAATGCATAGTGCTAGATCGACTCTCAGGCTTGATCTTCTGGTGGTGGTGGAGTTTGGATCACTCCAAGGATGAAGGCTTCTGTTGAAGTGGATGGAGCTGGAGCTGAAGTGCATGCTGGAGCTGGTTGGGCTGGTCTTTGTGGCTGGAGCCGAGGTGGTGGCTCACGGTGTCTCAAGCTGGCACCGCGGTGACCTCTGAGCTCGTGGCACTCTGGCAAATGCATCGATCGTAGTCTTGCCCTTCCTTTCCTGCATGTCATCTTGAAGTTGCTCCACTGCAGATCAATCTCATTACTTTTACATCCAAGTCATAGAACTTTTGTTCCATGATTCTCTCTAAGCTCTCCTGATTTTGAGTGAGGGTGGCCAGTCCTTTCTCAATCCTCAGTGTAGATGCAATCAAGTAACCCAGTTGTTCTTGCTTGTTCTTCAAGAGATATTCAGATGCCTCCTCTTGAGTTGGCATCCTGGCAGCTTTCTGCTTCCTTGCCTTCTCCTTCCTTTCTTGTGCTTGAACTGATGAAGGTTCATTCTCATTCATGACAACCTTGTTGTCTTCAAAGTCTGGATAAAGTGGAAAATGCTCCTTATCCAGCAGATATTTCCCTGTGCCCATCTTTGAGTTTATCAATTCTTGAATCTGAGGGGCATATCCACAGCTCCTCTTCTGGTCTGCTGCAGTTCTCTTAATAGTTTCAACCATAAGGCTCATGATTTTGAACTTTTGTGGCACATCAAACAAATGCAACATGTTGATAGCATGCCCTCTGATCATGTTGTGGTCGCCTGACTTTGGCAATAGGGTGTGCCTTAAGATCCAGTTGATTGTTGGCAGCCCAGACAGAAGAAAGTGGACTGGCCCAAGCTTGTGAGTTTCTAGGGCATCATCTGGAATTTCCGTGTACATGTGTGCCATGGTGTTATGATCCATCTTCTTCTTTGCATAGACATCTAGGTCATCTTCATGTTCCACTGGGGCATTTATCAACTTTGCCCATTCCTCAACAGTAGATTGGTACCTCGTACCTTCTGACATCCACACTATCCTTCCATCCGGATAAAAGTGTGTTGTGGAGTAGAATTGCATGATGAGTTCATCGCTCCAGTTTGTGAGCTTTTGCCCAACAAAGTCTGCTACTCCAACAACAACAAAGTTGTCTTGCACTCCAGGATAGTGCTCTTCATTCTCCTTGATATACTCCCAGTCAACCCATCTCATGTCACACACTATGGGATTTTTGTCAAGTAGCACTGTCTCATAGAAATCTTGCTGTTCCTTGGTATGAAACCTGTAATCCACACTAGTTCTTCTCCTTGAAGCATATGGATCTGCTTCTCTCCACTTCCTGAGCCCTGAATCTCTCCTGATTTTCATGTCCTCAGCCATAGGATGAGCATCATTGTGGTCTGGGATCTTGGGCTTGAGTTTCCTCAGAACTTGTCCTTCTTCATCTTCTTCAGCAGCTTCAGGCACTGGTGCTTTGTTCTTTTCAGCAGCAGATATATTTCTGGTGTTCCTCTTAGGTGCATTCTTGGGCTTGGAGGCAGCTTTGGGTGCCTCTTTGGGCTTGGATGAAGTAGCCCCTGACTTTATGGCATCACCCATAAGCTTTTGTGCCTTTGGTGCTGGTGCAGCAACCTCTTCTTCTTCTTCCATGATGGAAGCCTTTCCAAGCACTTTGGCTACGGTCTTCTTGACCCTTTCCTTCCCTTTCTTCCCTTCAGCAGCAACTGGCTCTTTGGGTGCAGGCTTTTCAGGAATCTGAGTTGAAGCTCCGACCTTTGGCATAGGCTGCCTGCCTGCTGGCCTTTTGACTTTCAGGCCTGGCTTGGTGCTCTGAGCTGAGCCATATTCCTTCTTGAGCACTACTTTCTTGGAAGTAGCTTCATCTTCTTCTGCTATGTAATCTTCATCCTCTGAGTCTGAGGTTCTCTTCTTCCTTTGTCTGGTGGCAGCTTTAGGCAGGTTGCTTGGGGTACTCCTGCTGCCATCATCTGAAGTGCTGGAGGGACTAGTGCCCTCACTCATCTGCACTTGCTCTTCTGCCTGCTCTCATTGTCACTCTGATCGTATATGATTGCAAAGCTGTTCTTGACCACCTGTGAAGAGTTTATAGATGAGGTAGAGTAGATGAGCATCACAAAATGCAGTGTTTTTGCAAAAAGATTGACTTGAAAATTCAGTTTTAGTTTTCCACAGAAAGCATTTCGGATCTACCGATTTTCAAACTCAGTGATACTGAAGCTGTTTTGGAACCTAAACTGATGAACTTGGTTGGACCGAGTCATAGTTCGGTGGCACCGAGACAGCTAGGGTTTCACAAAGTTTTAAAATCGGTCTCACCGATTAGTAATTCTTGGTTAGACCGAGTCTCACTTGTGCAATGGCATAAGCCAAATCGGTGGGACCGAGTTTTTCAACTCGGTGGGTCCGAGATGGTTTCGGCGGAAACCTAACCCTAAATTTTCGAATCAAAACTATTCTATGGATTGTATTGATTGGACAGGAGTGTTTCAAACATGGCTAGAATCAATAGGAATACAATGTGCTAGGAATCAGATGGGAAAAGCACAATGATCGAGTCCATACCCTAGTTTAGCGGAGACTCACTACGGCGGCAACGGCGGGGTTGAATCCCGTTGACGGCGATGGAGACCAGCGAGTGGAGGCGGCTGGTGGCGAGGAGACGATCCGGAGACCACGAAGGCAGAGCGAGCTATTGCGCGGGCGAAGGGGTTCGGAGAAATTTCCAATTTTTTGCACGTGACTATATATAGCCTGACCCTGTCGGTGTGACCGAGTGGAACAACTCGGTGGTACCGAGATGCAAAACTGTGTACAGTTATTGCAACTCGGTGAGACCGAACGGTTCAAATCGGTTGCACCGAGATCGAAAACATAGATCAACTTCATGATCTCGGTAGGACCGAAAGGGAGAAATCGGTCGGACCGAGAATCACAAAGAGGTTTTGGAAGTTTAAGTCTGTGGATTTAATCGGGGACTCAGTGCTCCTCACACAGAGTGGTTCGAATCTGACTTGATCAAATTTTGTGATGTAGCATGAATAGAGTTTGGGAAGAGAAAAGCATAGATAGCTAGAGAAGGTTCTTAGCCATTCTTGTCCATCCACTTGGCAAAAAGAAAAGAAACCAAACAATCAAAACAACAAGTGGATGTCCTCGAATGAGTAGAATATGCAACCAACATGCTCACACAATAAGATGGCAAATGAAATATGTGTCAAAGCATGCACAACCAATACTAGCATCTATCAAGCAATTTGCGATGACTAGGTCATCTATATATGAGTATATTGACTTAGGAGTCAAACGATAGACATTTGATCATAGGTCATACTCATCGTTTAAGCTCAAGTGGGGTTACCACTTTTACATAAAGCATTGATATGTTCACACCATTAGAGTTGCTTGGACTCAATCCTTAGAGTTAAGCTCCCCCTAGATGTGAGATCTCCCCTTAGAGAGATGAACTAACCTTGGTTTTGTCGATGATGACTTCATGTAGGTGTTGAAGATGTGAATGCTCATTGTTGATGTAGATCTTTTGGAGCAATCCTTTGGAGTGAGTTGCAGTTTCAACTTTCCTACACGGGTTAGTCCCACAAGGAACAAACAAGAATATCCATATACATAGAGTGATTCACACACAAGATGATGTCCATGAATTCATTAGGTTACCTTGTCCCTTGCCTTACCAACATGAGGGTTTGTGACTCCTTGAACTAGTGCAAGATGTGGAAGTTGATTGCACTTATTCTTGCCAAAATGATATGAGTGAAGAATGTTGGCGGAGTCACCCTCAAGAACTCTCTAGTTCTTCTTCTTCGGGATCCACATCATCTTGATGGGAATCCTTGGAGTTGTAGTTGTACTTGATGAGGTAGAACTTGACGTAGTCTTGGGGATCCACTTGAACGAGGCTTTAGGTGCTTCTTCAAATGCATCAATATCTTCTTGAAGCTTGTCCTTGCCTTTGTTCTTGTGGTCTTGTGGTGGAAGATCATCTTGAGCTTGTGTTCCCTTGAAGGAAGTAGGATCATACTTCTCTTGTTGAGGAACAAACTTCGTCTTGGGGTATTGATCTTCTTCCCACTCAACTCCATTGGCGTTGAACTTTCGTTCAAAACCAACACCTTGATTCTTCCGGTGTCTTCCTTGTTTGCGCACAATTTCCTCAAATTGCTTACTCCCGGCAAGACTCTTGTATACACCTTTCTCTATAATTCCGTTCAATAAGCTATTTTCTTGCTCAAGTGTAACTTGGCTAAGAGAATCATTAGTGGAATCAAGAGAACTACTAGAAGCAACAATATTGGATTTGACATTGTTATTGTTACTACTAGAGAAAGAATCTTTCTTGTTCTTGTTACTA
This sequence comes from Aegilops bicornis, assembly GCA_021605145.1. NCBI lineage: Eukaryota > Viridiplantae > Streptophyta > Magnoliopsida > Poales > Poaceae > Aegilops > Aegilops bicornis. Next base: position 414,714,096 of record CM038674.1, read on the forward strand.
GATTTGACTTGAGGCATGTAAGTAGATAAGAGTAAACGCTTGGCAATGTAAGAAGAACTTTTCTTGCGGAGATCATCATTGATTGCCTTTAAGAACTCATGCTATTGCTCAAGATTGAGCTTTTCAAAGCGTAACTTCTCATGAGCTCTTAAAAGTTCTTGATGATCTTCGAAGATAGTTTCATGAGCTAACTTAAGAGTGTTTATTCTTTAGTTAGACGCTCAATTTTCTCCTTATCATTGTCGTTCGTTTCAGCATGATTAATTGACGTTTCATCATAGTATTCATCACTAGAGTTGTCAACAAGTAAATCATCATCACCTAGCAAGTCATCTTCATCAACATCAAAATCAACATACTCGGGGTGTGTTACCTTAGGACCTTTGGCCATGAAGCATCTTCCAATTCCTTCATTTGGTGATTCAAATATGTCGTAGGAGTTGGTTGACACAAGTGCTAGACCGGCAACACCTTCATCTTGAGTGTATTCGGAATCGGAGTGATAACTTCTCTCGGAGTGGTTGTTGGAGTCGGAGCCGGATACCCATTCACCAACATGAGCTTGATGTCTTCGTTTTGTGTAGCTCCTTGATGACTTTTCTCTTCTTTCCGAATCCTTGCTTCTCCGTGAGTGTCTTCGTTCATAACGATCATCTCTACTCCTTCTTTCTCTAGATGGCGATTCTTCTCTTTTGCTTCTATTTTTTTTGGAGAATCTTCTCTTCTTTTGTAGGGTGCCGTACACTCATTGGAGTAGTGTCCGGGTCTCCCACAATTGTAACAATTGCGCTCTCGACTAGACGATCTTTTGTCATGGTAAGATCTTGACTTGGAGCTTCTTTCTTTGCTTCTACTCTTGTAGAATTTGTTGAAGTTCTTCACCATTAAGCTCAATTCTTCATTGAAGGTTTGTTTCTCACTTGATGATGTGGGGGCTTCACTTGAGGCTTTGTAAGCACCACTTGACTTGTTGTGAAGTTCCTCCTTATCCTTAAGTGACATCTCATGAGCAACAATTCTTCCAATGACTTCCGTTGGCTTGAGATCTTTGTAGTTTGGCATCATTTGGATCAATGTGCACACGGTATCATATTTTCCATCCAATGCTCTTAGGATCTTCTTGATGATAAATCTGTCGGTCATCTCTTCACTCCCTAAGTCGACAATCTCATTTGTGATGAGAGCAAGCCTAGAGTACATTTCAGCGACACCTTCACCATCCTTCATTTTGAATTTGTCAAGCTGACTTTGGAGCACATCCAACTTGGATTACTTGACTGAGTCGGTACCTTCGTGCATATCAATCAAAGTATCCCAAATTTCCTTTGCGTTCTCAAGACGGCTGATTTTGTTGAATTCTTCGAGGCACAATCCGTTGAAGAGGATATCACAAGCTTGAGCGTTGTACTGCAGCATCTTGAACTCTTCCGCACTAGCTTCACGGTTTGGTTCTCTCCCATCAAAGAATTCACCTTGCAAACCAATACACACAATAGCCCAAACGGCGGGGTTATGTCCGAGAATATGCATTTTCATCTTATGCTTCCAACTAGCAAAATTAGTACCATCAAAGTAAGGACTTCTACGGTGATAGTTTCCCTCGCTAGACGCCATACTCTCCTAGGTTGTGAAACCAAGGCTATGACCACCAAAAGCTATGGAAATCAAAGCAAATGGAGACCGAAGCTCTGATACCACTTGTAGGACCTTGAAGTATGTCTAGAGGGGGGTGATTAGACTACTTGACCAATAAAAACTTAACCTTTTCCCAATTTTAGAGTTTGGCAGATTTTAGCTACTTTAGGACAAGTCAAGCAATCATCACACAATTCAAGCAAGCATGCAAAGAGTACATAGGCAGCGGAAATTAAAGCATGCAACTTGCAAGAAAGTAAAGGGAAGGGTTTGGAGAATTCAAACGCAATTGGAGACAAGGATGTTTTTGGCATGGTTCGGATAGGTGGTGCTATCCTACTTCCACGTTGATGGAGACTTCAACCCACGAAGGAGTAGCAGTTCTTTGAGTCCACGGAGGGCTCCACCCACGAAGGGTCCACGAAGAAGCAACCTTGTCTATCCCACCATGGTCATCGCCCACGAAGGACTTGCCTCACTAGCGGTAGATCTTCACGAAGTAGGCGATCTCCTTGCCCTTACAAACTCCTTGGTTCAACTCCACAATCTTGTCGGAGGCTCCCAAGTGACACCTAGCCAATCTAGGAGACACCACTCTCCAAGAAGTAACAAATGGTGTGTTGATGATGAACTCCTTGCTCTTGTGCTTCAAATGATAGTCTCCCCAACACTCAACTCTCTCTCATAGGTTTTGGATCTGGTGGAAAGCAGATTTGAGTGGAAAGCAACTTGGGGAAGGCTAGAGATCAAGATTCATATGGTAGGAATGGAATATCTTGGCCTCAACACATGAGTAGGCAGTTCTCTCTCAGAAATAGGATACTGGAAGTGTAGGTTTAGTCTGATGGCTCTCACCACGAATGAAGAGGAGGTGGAGGGGTATATATAGCCTCCACACAAAATCTAACCGTTACACACAATTTACCAAACTCGGTGGGACCGAATTGTTAAACTCGATCGGAACGATTTAGTAAACCTAGTGACCGTTAGTGATTTTTGGTGGGACTGACTAGCATCTCGGTAGGACCGATTCGATTAGGGTTAGGGCATAACGTAATCTCGGTAAGACCGATTACAAAAACTCGGTGAGACCGATTTGGTAATAAGCTTTCCAGAGAGTTGGTCAGGTAAACTCGGTGGGACCGATTTGCTCTTTCGGTGAGACCGAAATGTTACAAAAAGGAAACGAGAGAGTTTACATTGCAATCTCGGTGGGACCAATCCGCTCTTCGGTGAGACCGAAAAGTTCTGAAAAAGGAAACAGAGAGATTACAATCCCATCTCGGTGAGACCGAGATCCCTATCGGTAGAACCGATTTGCCTAGGGTTTGTGGCAGTGGCTATGACTATTGAACTCGGTGACGCCGGGTTGAAAGAATCGGTGTGACCGAATTTGGCTTTGGGTTTAGGTCAAATGTGGATGTGGGAAAGCAGCTGAGGGTTTTGGAGCATATCACTAAGCACATGAAGCAAGAGGCTCATTAAGCAACACCTCATCCCTCCTTGATAGTATTGGCTTTTCCTATAGACTCAATGTGATCTTGAATCACTAAAATATAAAATGAAGAGTCTTGAGCTTTTGAGCTTGAGCCAATCCTTTGTCATTAGCATTTTGAGGGGTCCACTTTCATCATCCATGCCATGCCATTCATTGAGCTTTCCTGAAATAGTAGTGTTGAAATAGCATTAGCTCAATGAGCTATATGTTGTTATGGATTACCAAAACCACCTAGGGATAGTTGCACTTTCAGTGACAGATAGGATGAATGAGCTGTTGTACCGAGAGGAACTCATGTGGATGCAACGATCTCGCATTACGTGGCTAAAAGATGGGGTTCATAATACAAAAAATTTCCAATCAAAATATGTTTGGCGTGCAAGAAAAAACAGAATAAAGAAACTAGAAGATACAAATGGTAATCTATTCACTAAGAATGATGAGATGGGGCGTGTGGCTACATACTACTTCAAAGGCATTTTTTCTATGGACCCATCTTTGGATCCATCGCCCATTATTGATCTCTTTGGTCCTGTTATAGATGATGTTACAAATGCTTCCCTATGTGCTGATTTTTCTGAGAAGGAGATCTCAGACGCATTGTTTCAAATTGGTCCTTTGAAGGCACCTGGCCCTGATGGCTTCCTGACATGCTTTTGTCAGCGCAACTAGGGCACTCTGAAGGAGAGTATTGTTGCTGCGGTCAAGGAATTCTTCCTGTCCGGAGTCATGCCAGCGAAGGTAAATAATACTACTATTGTGCTGATTCCGAAAATTCCACACCCGGTTAAGATTACTGATTTTAGGCCTATCAATTTATGTAACGTCATATATAAAGTGGTCTCTAAGTGCTTGGTTAACCGGTTGAGGCCGATGCTCGAGGACATTATCTCATCAACATAAAGTGCTTTCATCCCTGGATGTATGATCACTGATAACTCTTTAATTGCGTTTGAGTGTATTCATCATATCAAGCAAGAGAAGGATTCCAGCAAAAAAATTGTGCCTACAAGTTGGACCTCTCTAAGGCTTATGATAGGGCTGACTGGGACTACCTTAAGCAAATGATGCAAAAGATTGGCTTCACTCACCATTGGATTGATTGGATCATGTCATTTGTAACCTCGGTGAGGTATTCCGTAAAATTTAATGGAGTCATCTTGGATTCTTTTGCACCGTTGCGTGGGCTTCGCCAAGGTGATCCATTATCCCCATACTTATTCCTTTTTGTGGCTGATGGTCTCTCTGCTCTTTTCAATAACGGTATAACCTCTAGTGATTTATGTCCTTTGAGAATTACAAGGAGAGCCCCTGGGATATCCCATCTTCTGTTTGTGGACGACACACTACTGTTCTTTAAAGCAAATGTGCAGCATGCAAGTTATGTTAAACAAATCCTACAGGTGTATTGGCATGCCACGGGAGAACTTTTGAACCCCTCAAAATAATATATTTTGTTTGGTAGGTCCTACCCGGGATCCATTATGGACATGATCAAAGCTGAGCTAGGAGTCACTACTTCTGGATACGAAGAGAAGTATTTAGGCTTGCCCACTCCTGATGGACGAATGACAAAAGGCAAGTTTCAAAATTTGCAAGTAAAGTTAACAAAACGCTTGTTTGCTTTTGATGGCCACCCTACTCAAGCTCGTAAGGAGGTTCATATCAAGTCCATTGCACAATCAATTCCAACCTTTATTATGAGTGTGTTTAAAGTGCCTTTAGGTGTTTGTGATGACTGATACGTCCATTTTGCATCATGTTTTATTACTATTATTTATAATGTTTTTATCCATAATAATGCCTTTTGGAGTAATTCTAATGCCTTTTCTCTCACAATATGCAAGGCATACACAAAGAGGGAGAATTCCGGCAGCTGGAAATCTAGACATGGAAAAGCTACGTCAGGCTACCTATTCTGCACAACTCCAAACAAGCTGAAACTTCACAGAGATTTTTTATGGAATATTTGAGGAATATTGGAGCAAATAACTACCAGAGGGGGCCCACTGTCGGTGTCAAAACCGGCGGATCTCGGGTAGAGGGTCCCGAACTGTGCGTCTAAGGTCGATGGTAACAGGAGACGGGGGACACGATGTTTACCCAGGTTCAGGCCCTCTCTATGGAGATAATACCCTACTTCCTGCTTGATTGATCTTGATGAATATGAGTATTACAAGAGTAGATCTACCACGAGATCGTAATGGCTAAACCCTAAGAGTCTAGCCTGTATGACTATGATTATGATTCTTGCCTCTACGAACTAAGACCTCCGGTTTATATAGACACCGGAGGGGACTAGGGTTACACAAAGTCGGTTTACAGAGAAAGGAATCTTCATATCAGGACGCCAAGCTTGCTTTCCACGCCAAGGAGAGTCCTATCCGGACACGGGAGAGAGTCTTCGGTCTTGTATCTTCACAGCCCATCAGTCCGGCCCATGTATCATAGTCCGGACGCCCAAGGACCCCTTAATCCAGGACTCCTTCAGTAGCCCCTGAACAAGGCTTCAATGACAATGTGTCCGGCGCGCAGATTGTCTTCGGCATTGAAAGGCGGGTTCCTTCTCCGAATACTCCAGCAAAGTCTTCAGACACAACGACCGTGTCCGGCTCAGCAAAACGAGCACCATGCACAACCGCAGAGAGCATAATATTTCACGAGTCTAATCTGCTGACAACTTTTGGTAACGCGATACCACATCATCACCCGGTTGTTATATCAAACCGTTTTTTTATACTGTCGTTCCATGTTCCGAGACGCGGTTTCATTGACACGTCTTGTCGAAGCAGAGATCGTGTCCCCTTATTGCGGGATTCTCATCAACACGGGCATGGGTATTCCAACCGTTCGGTTGGCATGATTCCTTAAGAATAGGCAGGTTTTAAGGCTTTGGAGGATGTGTTCGATATTCATTGCCTTTATAAAGGGGCTAAGACCCATCTTGCTTATTCATGCCAACCCTTTCCTCAACCTCTCCAACCTCGAGCTCCAGCACCCCCGGTTCAATTTAATTGCTTCGAGCTACCCAGTCATGTCCGGACCCAGCCCTCAAGGTCGGTGGGTGGCTTCCTCTGTCACAAAGGAGGATATCGCGAAGCTCCGGGCGGCAAGATACCTGGAAATCTCCCAAAGGCTTCCTGCTCAAGGGCAGGTTATTCCTACTCCCAGATCCAGCGAGAGGGTCGTGTTTATCTCCCACTTCCTCCGAGGGCTAGGGTTTGCTCTCCACCCCTTTGTACGAGGGCTCATGTTCTATTACGGGCTAGATTTTCACGTTCTAACTCCGGACTCCTTCCTTCACGTCTCGACGTTCATTATCACATGCGAGGCCTTCCTCCATATTCCCCCCACTTTGGCTTGTGGCTTAAGACCTTTAATGTGAAGCCGAAGGTAGTTGATGGGAAACAAACCGAGTACGGTGGTGCTACAATGAGAAAACTCATCAACGCTCCTTGGCTAAAAGGATCCTTCACAGAATCTTCCGACTTATGGCAGCGGGAGTGGTTTTACATCACTAAACCCCGTGGTACCAAGTGGGCAGCTACACCTGCATTCCGATCTAGCCCTCCAACTCAGCTCGCATCATGGGTCAATAAGGGGTTGGAATAGGGATCAATCGATGAAGTGCAGACTCTACAGAGCCGCATACGGAGTCTCCTTGAGAAGAACACCAAACTCATCGACGTGTTCAAGTAATGTTAGTCCGTCGTCCTCCCGCGCCAGCGCCGACCACTCCGTATGTGGGAGTTCAATCCGGAAGGACCACGAACCCTTCAACACTTCTTCAGCGCGACGCACAGAGGAATGTGGAAGTTATTTTTCAGGACACAAAACAGTGACCGGATACTACAGAGGACATTGGCCTTGACTGCAACCATCCGGATACCTTGGTAAGCACTCGACTCCCGAACACAGCTTAGTTAAACATCTCATAATGAGATACTGAGAAAACCACCTTCTTCCAGGGCTGGATAAAGAAGGCGGAGCGAATCATGTGTTCGGCCCCCCTCCCTGAAGACTCAGTTAGTCCCGTGCTAACAAGGATGCTGGTCCCGGTGCCATACCAGGTACCGGTGAAAAAGGACAATAAGGAGAGCGGGGGAGCCAAAGGTAGCCTCGAAGGTACACCAAGCACTGTGTCCGGGGAGATTAAGGCTCCCTCTTCCGAAGACAAAAGAGAAGGAGAAGCTGACATCCTTTCTCCTCATGGTAAGAAAAGGGCCGCCTCCGAAGATTGGGATGTAAAGGCTCCTAAGCGAGGCAAGACACCCCTGTCAGGCGGTTCGGGCTCGAAAGGCGACGTTGTCACACAGTTCCTCCATAAGGACAAGCCTTCAGCCGAATCGTGAGTGAACAAAGGTGTTTTAAACATGTCCCGTTCCTCTTCCTGTTACAAGGGTGACATCTAGAATACGTGTTTTGCAGTCCGGCACATAGTCCTCCTCAACAATCCTCCTCTTCGGGGGATCTTCTTCCAGAGATGATGGAAAGCGAGACGCCTCCACAACCTTCCTCGCCCAATAGGGCAGACGACATTGAGGTGTCATCCCGGAGGATCTCTCCCGATCAACAAAGGATAATGGAGAAAACGCCCCAAGGTGAAACTTTGGCCGCCCGGGGGTCGGGGTGTGCGGTCCCTACGGGGACTAACAATAAAGGCTCCGGACTATCCGGTTTACAGCCGGAGACGACTCTAGGGTCGAGCAAGCACATCCTCTCAAAGGGAGTCCGTACTCGCACAGCTGTTTCCAGGAATCCGGAGGCACCGGATACATTGATGGACATGTTGTGATATTCGTCTGTCTCAGAGGAACATCGTACCTTGATGGGTACGGTGGTTGAGAGGATTCTGTCCACGAAAAGCGGATTGAATGAAGCTTTCATGAGTCTGCTGAGAGGCTTTGAGGTACGTAATGTTATATTTTCGGTTGTCCTCTATACGCAAGATGCACCTGTGTATAGATAGTATCCCCTGAGACTCTGGTTGGCGTCCAAAGGGAGGAAACCAGAGGATCGAAAAAGATGTGTCCAGGAAATAATCTAATTAATTGGAACACAGGCTCTTACCTCCATGACGACTGCCCATGCTACAGAGGTTGCATGTCTGAAGGAAAAACTTGATGTAGCGGATGACGACATCACGCCTATTAACAAGCGGCTCGATGAGGCGCAAGGTATGTTTTGGGGTGGTTAGTGTATGTATGTATAATAACATGAGCACATAGCTAGAATTATATTCCGAGACATGCGTATCTGCGAGATAGTCTTTGCCGGTGGAGACCTTTCGGGCTGAACTTGCCCGAGCCAAGGAGCAAGCCCGGATGAGTAATGTGGTTGCCAAAAAGGCAGCCAATGAGTTAAAAGCCGGACAGGCTGCTCAGCGCCAATGTGAGGAGAAAATGTCTACCATGGCGCTCGAGCTGAAAGAAGCCACTGTCCGGTGCGAATTCCTCGAGAGGGATAACAAAGACAAAGCGGCCTATCTCGACAAGGCCTTACAAGAGGCGAGAGAAGCACGATCTGAGTCTAGAGTGGCTCGGGAAGAGATCCGGCAAGCTAGGGAGATAGCGGCCGGTAAGCCTTTCTTATTACAGACTAAATTTGGTAATCTGAAGTATTCCCCGCTTAATCAAATGTGGAGTTCTCCAGACGCATTCTTGGACTTGTCGAAGAGCGCCTCCGATGCAGCGCAGTTTTATGAAGCGCGAGAAGGGTATGCAACGGAGAATCTTTTCTGGTCACAATTCGGCATGCCAAAGCGCCCGCTGTTGCTGAACGAACAGATGGCCCAGTGGGCGAGCTCCTAAGATATCCGGTTACGCCATGAAGGGCGTCATGGTCATTTGTGGCGGCCCGAGCCAATTCCGAATAGTTATTTTGGTTTGGTGCAGCGACTTGTCGATGTGGTGCCGCGTATCGACGTTGTTAAGCGGTCAACGTGCATTGAAGGTGCACGGATGGCCTTTGCCTGCGTCAAGACGTATTGGGCGAAGATGAAGGCCACCGATATTGCAGCCAAAAGTCCACCTAAGGGAAAGGAGCATCACACGCCAGAGCATTATTTCGAGGATGTCTTAGAGGGTGCCTGCTTGATAGAGGGTCAGTGCTCAAAATATATGATATTCGAGTTAAATGTACTGATATTGTAAAAACAATATTATGATATTTTAAGGCTATGCCTAGAAGTTTTGGATCCTCCTGTGCGACCATTTTTTTGTATAATCTGATAGTTTTCCAACCGTCGGCTTCAGCCCCCTCGCATAACATACGGGGGTGTTCGGAAAAGCACTTGGTCACTCTTGACCCAACGTCTTGGTCCGTGAAGGAGGTGTCAATGCGGCGAACTAGGCAATCGGACTATAGGGCTTTAACACTTTCACTTAGCCATAGGAGTTTGACGGTGGGTCTACGATATAGCCCCTAGTATGTACGCAGTTACCCGAATACGGTGCATTAGATGGGTGACCTTAAGAACGGCCCTTCGTGTAATACGGAAAGAATTGCAAAAGATTATAGTAAGTCATCAAGTGGTTGACCAGCTCTCGCCGCATCATGACAGTCAGTTTTCGGCTTTCTCTACTGAGGTGCTCATCCGGATAAACTGGGACATAATCGCAGTAGTTCTCCCTTTAGTACCCTAGCCGATATAGCGGAACATAAGGTAGTAAGCACAGGAGCCGGGCAACCCAACTATTAACCAAAGACATGATTCGGAGCTGGTGCATATAGGGCCAAACTCGTGATGCCGAAGTGTGCTATAAAGTTGTTCGGACTTTGTCGGCAACTCGTTTGTTCCCATATCGAGCCCCTAGCAATCTGTGCCGAGGTGCGAGTGTGAAAAATCGAAAAAAATTTAGCTCTTTAGAAAAAGCGAATATTGAATACGGATTTTGTTCACTGGAATCTGATTGATATGTCAATTGCCATTTTACAAATAGTAACGCTACGACCCAGGCTATTTGACATGCCGGTGGTCAAAGGCCGAGGGAGAAGGCACTTTACAGGCTCGAAATAGAGAGTGCGGTCTACACAAAATTATTTGGACCTCCTGCCGCACGTTTGCGTCGCCTTGCCTTGGTGAAAGGATTCCTTAATAGGAATAACCTTTGGGTGAGTGTATGAAGACAAACTCCGAAAGAGTCCGTGAGATGACCAGTGTTTGAGCCACCTGTGATAAGAGATAAAAAATGGTTAGAAAAGAAAAGGATTGAATGGGAATGCTTGTAGGCTTGTCCGTATTGTGCCTCCGCCGATGACCAGGGTATTTTAAGTACATATTTATGCATGCGCGGTATAAACATCGCGTGTGTGTAGGGCAAACGACGAAGGCCGAACTGCTAATCCATCTATGAGATTGATCGGTTCCATTTAATAGGGACTGGCGGCTTAATGGCTGATGAGTTATGCGGCTTGATGAGGCCGCTTTGTACTTCGGCCGTAATAGCTGTAGTATGGTCTTATGTACGGAAGGAGTGTTCCGTATTTCCATTTACTGTTATGACGCCGCGTGGACCGGGCATTTTAAGACTTGCGCGGTTGTAGAGTGGGACCGCATTAAACAAGCAAAAGCGGTATTCCCCAGAAGCGCATGGTAGCTACTATGGAACGGGGCAATATCAAAGGTCAAGCCCTCGCTTCGGAATTTGTTCGGCGAACCGAAAACGACTTCCAGTGTGATGGTGCACATGCGGTGAGCTTCTCGCGGGTATTGCTCCCTTGAGGATAGTTGTGGTGGGCTTGATTCTTGAAGGATCAATGCCCATTTTGCGGACAGTGTCTTGGTAGAGTAGATTAAGGCTACTGCCGCTGTCCATAAGGACCTTCGTGAGATGTAACCCATTGATAATTGGATCGATGATCAGAGCTTCCAAACCTTCAGGATGGATATGATTGATTTTTGGGGGGACCAGCTCTATGGCGTATGCGTCCTATGGTGCGTGCCAGCGCTCCCCTGTAGGGGTGTGCGTTATGTATAACATGTTTACAGTTTTCACTTCGGGGAGAAATTGCTTTTGAACCCCGGTATTTGGCTAGCGAGTCTCTTTGTCATCGCTGTCACTGGGTGGTGCTACCTCTTGAGCACTGCGTTGGTTTTCCCTTGAAGAGGAAAGGGTGATGCAGCAAACTAGATTTCCCTCAGTTTTTGAGAACCAAGGTATCAATCCAGTAGGAGGCTACGCGCGAGTCCCTCGCACCTACACAAAACAAATAAATCCTCGCAACCAACGCGATAAGGGGTTGTCAATCCCTACACAGTCACTTACGAGAGTGAGATCTGATAGATATGATAAGATAATATTTTTGGTATTTTTATGATAAAGATGCAAAGTAAAATAAAAGGCAATGAAAATAGCTAAGTGTTGGAAGATTAATATGATGGAAAATAGACCCGGGGGCCATAGGTTTCACTAGTGGCTTCTCTCAAGAGCATAAGTATTTTACGGTGGGTGAACAAATTACTGTTGAGCAATTGTGCCAATTGAGCATAGTTATGAGAATATCTAGGTATGATCATGTATATAGGAATCACGTCAAGAGACAAGTAGACCGACTCACTGCATCTACTACTATTACTCCACACATCAACCGCTATCCAGCATGCATCTAGAGTATTAAGTTCATAAGAACATAGTAACGCTTTAAGCAAGATGACATGATGTAGAGGGATAGATTCATGCAATATGATAAAAACCCCATCTTGTTATCCTCGATGGCAACAATACAATACGTGCCTTGTTGCCCCTCATCCTTTGGGAAAGGACACCATAAGATTGAACCCAAAGCTAAGCACTTCTCCCATTGCAAGAAAGATCAATCTAGTAGGCCAAACCAAACTGATAATTCAAGAGACTTGCAAAGATAACCAATCATACATAAAAGAATTCAGAAGATTCAAATATTGTTCATAGATAAACTTGATCATAAACCCACAATTCATCGGTCTCAACAAACACACCGCATAAAGAAGATTACATCGAATAGATCTCCACGAGGGGAGAACATTGTATTGAGATCCGAAAGAGAGAAGAAGCCATCTAGGTAATAACTATGGACCCGAAGGTCCTGAGGTAAACTACTCACACATCATCGGAGAGGCTATGGTGTTGATGTAGAAGCCCTCCGTGATCGATGCCCCCCTCGTGAGCTCGAACAGGCCCCAAGATGGGATCTCGTGGGTCTTGAAGGTTGCGGCGGTGGAATTAGGTTTTGGCTCCTGTTACGATCATTTGGGGGCGTAGGTATATATAGGAGGAAGGAATGCGTCGGTGGAGCAACGGGGGCCCATGAGGGTGGATGGCGCGCCTGGGGGGGGGGGGGTAGGCGCGCCCCCCTACCTCGTGGGTTCCTCCTTTGTTTCTTGATGTAGGGCCCAAGTCCTCTGGATCATGTTCGTTCCGGAAATCACGTTCACGAAGGTTTCATTCCGTTTGGACTCCGTTTGATATTCTTTTTCTGCGAAACTCTGAAATAGGCAAAAAAACAGCAATTCTGGGCTAGGCCTCCGGTTAATAGGTTAGTCCCAAAAATAATATAAAAGTGAATAATAAAGCCCAATAATGTCCAAAACAGAAGATAATATAGCATGGAGCAATCAAAAATTATAGATACGTTGGAGACGTATCAAGCATCTAAGCTTAATTCACCTTTCGTCCTCGAGTAGGTAAATGATAAAACAGAATTTTTGATGTGGAATGCTACTAGGCATAATTTCAATATAATTCTTCTTAATTGTGGTATGAATATTCAGATCCGAAGATTCAAGATAAAAGTTCAATATTGACATATAAATAATAATACTTCAAGCATACTAACTAAGCAATTATGTCCTCTCAAAATAACATGGCCAAAGAAAGTTCATCCCTACAAAATCATATAGTTTAGTCATGCTCCATTTTCGTCACACAAGAATGCTCTCATCATGCACAACCCGATGACAAGCCAAGCAATTGTTTCATACTTTAGTAATCTCAAACTTTATAAACCTTCACGCAATACATGAGCGTGAGCCATGGATATAGCACTATTGGTGGAATAGAGTATAATGATGGGGTTTATGTGGAGAAGACAAAAAAAGGAGAAAGTCTCACATCAACTAGGATAATCAATGAGCTATGGAGATGCCCATCGATTGATGTTAATGCAAGGAGTAGGGATTGCCATGCAACGGATGCACTAGAGCTATAAATGTATGAAAGCTCAACAAAAGAAACTAAGTGGGTGTGCATCCAACTTGCTTGCTCACGAATACCTAGGGCACTTGAGGAGGCCCATTGTTGGAATATACAAGCCAAGTTCTATAATGAAAAAATTCCCACTAGTATATGAAAGTGACAAAACAAGAGACTCTTTATCATAAAGATTATGGTGCTACTTTGAAGCACAAGTGTGGTAAAAGGATAGTAACAATGTCTCTTCTCTCTTTTTCTCTCATTTATTTTTATTTTTTATTTTTTTGGGCCTTCTCTTTTTATGGCCTTTCTCTTTTTTTATTCCTCACTTGGGACAATGCTCTAGAAAATGATGATCATCACACTTCTATTTATTTACAACTCAATGATTACAACTCGATACTAGAACAAAGTATGACTCTATATGAATTCCTCCGGTGGTGTACCGGGATATGCAATGAACCAAGAGTGACATGTATGAAAGTATTATGAACGGTGGCTTTGCCACAAATACTATGTCAACTACATGATCATGCTAAGCAATATGACAATGATGAACGTGTCATGATAAACGGAATGGTGGAAAGTTGCATGGCAATATATCTCGGAATGGCTATGGAAATGCCATAATAGGTAGGCATGGTGGCTGTTTTGAGGAAGATAGAAGGAGGTTTATGTGTGAAAGAGCGTATCATATCACGGGGTTTGGATGCATCGGCGAAGTTTGCACCAACTCTCGATGTGAGGAAGGGCAATGCACGGTACCGAAGAGGCTAGCAATGATGGAAAGGTGAGAGTGCGTATAATCCATGGACTCAACATTAGTCATAAAGAACTCACATACTTATTGCAAAAATCTTCAAGTCATCAAAAACCAAGCACTACACGCATGCTCCTAGGGGGATAGATTGGTAGGAAAAGACCATAGCTCATCCCCGACCGCCACTCATAAGGAGGACAATCAAAGAACACCTCATGTTTCATATTTGTTACATAACGTTTACCATACGTGCATGCTACGGGACTTGCAAACTTCAACACAAGTATTTCTCAAATTCACAACTACTCAACTAGCACAACTTTAATATCACTAACTCCATATCTCAAAATAATCATCAAGCATCAAACTTCTCTTAGTATTCAACACACTCATAAGAAAGTTTTTACTAATCTTGAATACCTAGCATATTAGGTTTATTTAAGAAAATTACCATGCTATTTAAGACTCTCAAAATAATCTAAGTGAAGCATGAGAGATCAGTAGTTTCTATAAAACAAATCCACCACCGTGCTCTAAAAGATATAAGTGAAGTACTAGAGCAAAAACTATATAACTCAAAAGATATAAGTGAAGCACATAGAGTATTCTAATAATTTCCGAATCATGTGTGTCTCTCTCAAAAGGTGTGTACAGAAAATATGGTTGTGGTAAACTAAAAAGCAAAGACTCAAATCATACAAGACGCTCCAAGCAAAACTCATATCATGTGGTGAACAAAAATATAGCTCCAAGTAAAATTACCGATGGAAGTAGATGAAAGAGGGGATGCCTTACGGGGCATCCCCAAGCTTTGGCTTTTTGGTGTCCTTAGATTATCTTGGGGGTGCCATGGGAATCCCCAAGATTAGGCTCTTGACACTCCTTGTTCCATAATCCATCAAATCTTTCACCCAAAACTTGAAAACTTCACAACACAAAACTCAACAGAAAATCTCGTGAGCTCCGTTAGCGAAAGAAAACAAAATACCACTTCAAGGTAATGTAATGAACTCATTCTTTATTTATATTGCTGTTAAACCTACTGTATTCCAACTTCTCTATGGTTTATAAACTATTTTACTAGCCATAGATTCATCAAAATAAGCAAACAACACACGAAAAACAGAATCTGTCAAAAACAGAACAGTCTGTAGCAATCTATAACTAACGCAAACTTCTGGAACTCCAAAAAAATATACCAAAACAGGAAGACCTAGAAAATTTGTTTATTGATCAGCAGCAATTGGAATCAATATTTTATCACGTTCTGGTGATTTTTACCAATTATTTGCGTGAACAGAAAGTTTCTGGAAATTACAGCAAGATCAAATAACTATCATCCAAGAAGATCCTATAGGTTTAACTTGGCACAAACACTAATTAAAACATAAAAACACATCTAACCAGAGTCTAGAACAAATATTTATTCCTAAGCAGAAGCAAAAATCAAAAAAATAAAAATAAAATTGGGTTGCCTCCCAACAAGCGCTATCGTTTAACGCCCCTAGCTAGGCATAAAAGAAAGGATAGATCTAGGTATTGCCATCTTTGGTAGGCAATCCATAAGTGGCTCTCATAATAGATTCATATGGTAATTTTATTTTCTTCCTAGGGAAGTGTTCCATGCCTTTCTTTAATGGAAATTGGAATCTAATATTCCCTTCCTTCATATCAATAATTGCACCAATCGTTCTAAGGAAAGGTCTACCAAGAATAATAGGACATGAAGGATTGCAATCTATATCAAGAACAATAAAATCTACGGGCACATAATTCCTATTTGAAACAATAAGAACATCATTAATTCTTACCATAGGTTTTTTAATAGTGGAATCTGCAAGGTGCAAGTTTAGAGAGCAATCATCAAAATCACGGAAACCTAGCAAATCACATAAAGTCTTCGGAATCGTGGAAACACTAGCACCCAATTCACACAAAGCATAACATTCATGATCTTTAATTTTAATTTTAATAGTAGGTTCCCACTCATCATAAAGTTTTCTAGGGATAGAAACTTCCAACTCAAGTTTTTCTTCATAAGATTGCATTAAAGCATCAAAGATATGTTTGGTAAAAGCTTTATTTTGACTATAAGCATGAGGAGAATTTAGCACGGATTGCAACAAGGAAATACAATCTATCAAATAGCATCTATCATAATTAAATTCCTTGAAACCCAAAATAGTAGGTTCATTAATACCTAATGTTTTGATCTCTTCAATCCCACTTTTCTCAATTTTTGCATCAAGATCTAAAAACTCCAAATTTTTGGAACGCCTTCTAGGTAAAGGTGGATCATATTCAGTCCCATCATTATCAAGATTCATATTACAAAACAAAGATTTAATTGGGGACACAACAATAACTTTTAGATCTTCATCTTTATTTTCATAGGAACTAGAGGAACACGCTCTTATAAAGCAATCTTTCTTAGCACGCATCCTAGCGGTTCTTTCTTTGCACTCATCAATGGAAATTCTCATGGCTTTGAGAGACTCATTGATATCATGCTTAGGAGGAATAGATCTAAGTTTTAAAGAATCAACATCAAGAGAAATTCTATCAACGTTCCTAGCCAAATCATCAACTTTAAGCAATTTCTCTTCAAGCAAACCATTAAAATTCTTTTCTTGAATTAAGAATTCCTTAACACTAGTCTCAAATTCAGAGGGCATCTTATTAAAATTTCCATAAGAATTGTTGTAGGAATTACCATAATTATTAGAGGAATTACTAGGATAAGGCCTAGGATTAGAGTTTCCTCTATCTGCGTTGTTACCAAAATTATTCCTACCAACAAAATTCACATCCATAGATTCATTATTATTCTCAATCAAAGTAGACAAAGGCATATCATTAGGATCAGAAGAAACACTTTTAGTAGCAAATAATTTCATATGTTCATCCATCTTTCCACCCAACACATTAATTTCTTCTATCGCATGCACTTTTTTATTAGTAGATCTTTCAGTGTGCCATTGAGAATAATTAACCATAATATTATCTAGGAGTTTAGTAGCTTCTCCCTAAGTGATATCCATAGAAGTGCCTCTCGCGGCCGAATCTAAAAGATTTCTAGAAGCAAAATTCAATCCGGCATAAAAAATTTGTATAATCATCCACAAATTCAAACTATGTGTTGGGCAATTACGTCTCATTAATTTCATCCTCTCCCAAGCTTGTGCAACATGTTCATGATCAAGTTGCTTAAAATTCATAATATCGTTTCTAAGAGAGATAATCTTAGCGGGAGGAAAATACTTAGAGATAAAAGCATCTTTGCACTTATTCCAAGAATCAATACTATTTTTAGGCAAAGACGAAAACCAAGCTTTAGCACAATCTCTAAGCGAAAAAGGTAATAGCTTCAATTTAACAATATCATTGTCCACATCTTTCTTCTTTTGCATATCACACAAATCAACGAAGCTATTTAGATGAGTAGCGGCATCTTCACTAGGAAGGCCGGCGAATTGATCTTTCATGACAAGATTCAACAAAGCATCATTGATTTCACAAGATTCATTATCGGTAAGAGGAGAAATCAACGTGTTGAGGAAATCATTATTGTTGGTATTGGTAAAGTCACATAATTTGGTATTATCTTGAGCCATCGTGACAAACAAGCAATCCAACACACGAGCAAACAAGAAGCAAGTGAAAAAGAGGCGAAAGGAAAAGAGAGGGCGAATAAAACGGCAAGGGTGAAGTGGGGGAGAGGAAAACGAGAGGCAAATGGCAAATAATGTAATGCGTGAGATAAGGGTTTGTGATGGGTACTTGGTATGTTGACTTTTGCATAGACCTCCCCGGCAACGGCGCCAGAAATCCTTCTTGCTACCTCTTGAGCACTGCGTTGGTTTTACCTTGAAGAGGAAATGGTGATGCAGCAAAGTAGCGTAAGTATTTCCCTCAGTTTTTGAGAACCAAGGTATCAATCCAGTAGGAGGCTACGCGCGAGTCCCTCGCACCTACACAAAACAAATAAATCCTCGCAACCAACACGATAAGGGGTTGTCAATCCCTACACGGTCACTTACGAGAGTGAGATCTGATAGATGTGATAAGATAATATTTTTGGTATTTTTATGATAAAGATGCAAAGTAAAATAAAAGGCAATGAAAATAGCTAAGTGTTGGAAGATTAATATGATGGAAAATAGACCCGGGGGCCATAGGTTTCACTAGTGGCTTCTCTCAAGAGCATAAGTATTTTACGGTGGGTGAACAAATTACTGTTGAGCAATTGACAGAATTGAGCATAGTTGTCAGGGATATACCCCGCGGTGTAAACCGGCCGGACTTGGCGGTTTATTTGAGGTCCTGCTAGCACTTGGCGATATTCATCTGGTGACCTGCCCAGACCTGGCAATTTACCAGATGACCCGCCAGGATGTTGTAACTCACTGGTGACCCGGCGGACGGGTCAGAGGAGCGACAAGACCCGGTGGCCCGTCTGGCGGTTCATGAAGGCCGGTTCAACTATTGTGGGCCGGTTTAAGAGGAAAGGCATGAGGAATATTTACCTTACAAGGAGTTAAGACCAGGACTTGTATCCGGTTTGTATTAGAGATAGACTAGTCCTACTCCTAATAGGACTCCACATGTAAACCGCCCCTTCAACATATATAAGGAGGGGTAGGGCTCCCCAAAGAGGAAGAAGCGACAAGCAAGAAGAAACAATCTTAGGGCTAGACACAAAGAGGAGAGCCGGTTCTGGCGACTCCCTCGTGATGATAATGAGACCTAGCCTCAAAGCGACATGTAGGGTTTTTACCGGATGATGTTTCCCGGGGCCGAAGCTGTCTAAACCCCTGTCGTGTGTTGCGTCTCTCGATTCCGCTCAACCCCTCTCAAGCTACCACATAGATGCGTTGGCCTCGCGACTAAGTCCTGACACTAAGGACATCTGCCGTGACAAAACTACGACAGTTGGCGCCCACCGTGGGGCCTGCACATGGTGGTGTTGAGTTCTTGAAGGGATTTCTTCAGGGATCGAGAAGTTCATAATTTTCCGGATGAAGAAAGTTAGTTCCAGAAAGATCTACGTCGACCAGCAAGTCGGAACAGCGTGTACAAAATTATGATTTGGAAATTTTTAGGGTTGCGTGCTAAAGCAGTTGCAGAGAGCGCCATGGAGATCCGCCAAGTTCGAGAAAAGAATTTTTTATAAGGAGAAGTGTCAAGGATCCATCAGTCGCCGATTGCACCGAGACGGACCAGAAATTTTTCATTGCGGCTGTTTTTTTTGCGATCCGCCGAGTTGTGGCTGTTTTTGTCCACGTCTTCACGTTTGTTTCAAGTTTCAATGCAATCTGAAGCATCTCGATTACTCCAGATTAACTGTCAGCACAAAAAAAAGGGGGATTCGATGCAGTTCATGCAACCCACTAGTACCCCACGGGAAAGAAAATTCTTTTGTCCGACACAATCCGATGAAGCATAGAAAACAAAAGAGGCCAGATTTGAGTATCCAGATCAAGCCCAAAGGACTCGCAATAGGCCAGCCACGATCCTACGTTTCCACAGTTAATTTCCCCAAAAAACACTATTGATTGTGGTGCACAAGTGGGATGCTCCAAGAAGCTCCTCACGTGGGTGAGGGTTTGGTCTCCGTCGAGTCACCGTATGTGAGGCCACCGTCGCCGCTATCACTTCTGATATGAGCCGCTACTGACGTTCGCCGCCCCCACCGGGTTCTTGAGCCGCTCTGCTTTGGAGGGAAAGGCCGATCTATGCTTATGTTCGAGGCGTGTGCCCGCTAGCTCCGTTTGATGGTGCACGTACAGGCAAGAAAAGTCAAACCAACCAAAAGAAGTACTAGTATTCATTGCTGCTTGGAAAACTACTAGTACATACACGGATTCTAAGATGATTTACAAGAAAAAGGATCCATCAGAGGGAGATGATAATGCGAAACTGGCACCTCACGAGACGCCACGGCTGCACTCTGTTGCTACCTATGGTCAAACCGGACCTGAATTAGTCACCTATTGAGCTGCCCTCGCCCGATTATGTCGATCGATTGCCGTGGTCACACCGTCGAGTTCGAGCAGATGATCAATTCTTGCTGCAGTTGTTTGTCGTCAAGGCTGGCAAGAATTGTGCTACGCTGTCGTCGCCGGAGCCTGGCCACCTTGGCCAAGCTGCTATCAACATCTGAAAAAAAAACCAGGTGCTATTTATCCTATTTATTTTTAAATATATATTAATTCATGCGAGTGAAACTACTTTGCCCTGCTGTGTTTATATGCAGAAGAATTATTATCATAAGGTGGCATTATACCGCGGAGACGGACGCATGCCAACATCATTTGGCACGGGTGGTCGTCCTTATTCAACGGACTCCTGCACCGGTTTACCACGCCATGGCTGGCTCACTCGTCTGCACCGCTTTACAACGCCACGGGCGACTTGCCTATCCGCCCTCACGGCCGGTTCATGCGTCCGCACCGGTTTACAACGGGAGGACAACTTGCTCGTCCGCACGGTTTACCATGCCGTGGCCGATTCATCAAATGCGCTTTCGCATGGCCGACTCATCCATGATTGATTTCAGTTTCACTGTGGTGATCATCAACTCCGCGATGGATATTTTTTGGCTAACATATCAGCTGAAATCCATCCATTATATTTTTATATTATATATTGCTTTTTTTAAAAAGAGCAATTACTCTGGCTTGCAAGTTTTCCAATGCAGGACAAATTGTCTATTGCAAAAAGGGATTATTATATCGCTGAGCTATTGGATAACCCATGCCGGTTTATATCGCGATCCAGTCCGCATCAATTTGTCAGGACCGTGCGAATTAACCAATAAAGCGTGCACAGGCCGCCGTCCCTGCATCCGGTCTACATCAACATACGACCGATTTACGCATCTGTACCGGCTTACAAAGCCGCGGCCGATTCATTTATCTGTGCCGCCTCTGATGTCGCGGTCATCCTTGTCGTCCATCTCTTGCGGCCTGGTCTACATCGACATACCGGGCCGCACCTGTCTGCATGAGCTGTTTATTGGATATGAGCAAGTCACAGCTTGGGTAGCCCGGTTTTCTTTCAAATTGGAGGCAAATTATCATCAACCGCTGTTTGCACTGGATGGCTCAATAGGCAGGTGCACAAGTCGCCGCCACTACAGTTTTGGTTAACTTCAAATCGCCAGTTGGAAGGAATCATTGGCCGAGTTGCTGACACGGTTCATACGGGATCATTTATAACCCGCCGCAGTCACCTCAACCTTCTGTGGATTCACATCGTGCTATCAACACCAATGATATACAAGTGATGCGGTTTATATCACGGTCAAATATGGAGAATCTCAAGTCAACTCCTCGAGTCACCTTGAGACTCGGGGCTCTGATAATATGACTCGGCAAATGTTGCGGTTTTCGGTGAAGTCAAGAACCGCGGGGCGTTGGAGGGAAAGATAACCCGGTCCGGAGGCTATTACCATATGGATGAAAATTTAAAGGCCGTCGAGAAAATTTCTGGTTTAGAAAGCATATACTTGATTACAAAATCGCAGTTCAATGAAGAAGTTCCGGGTCATCAGAAAGGATCCGGTTTACATTCCGGTTCAAGATAAATATGTTCTCCCGCAAAGCTCTGAAGCTCTCAAATCCGGTTTAAAAATGTCTGGTTCAAAAAGGAATTAACTTCTCGTAAGTTCGAGTTTAAAGGCCGTCAGAAAATTTCCGGCTAAAAATGAAGATTCCGGTTTAAAATCCGGTTCAAGGGAAAGATGTCTCCCACAAAGCTTTGAAGCTCTCAATATCCGGTTTAACATCCGGTTCAAGAAGGATTTATCTCTTGCAAAAAGTTAAAGGGTGCCAAAGAGGACCTGCTGCCATGATGCGCGGTTCAAACATGGGTATCATGCCTTATTGGCTTATCATATTATTGATCACTTGGGGCTTGGTCGTATCCGAACCATAGCTACACCTGGCTTGGTCTCCGAACCAATGCAACACCTTTTGATAGGCGAAAGCCACCAGATCACTTGGGGACATGGTCAAGTCTGAACCAGTCACGCCTCTTGATCGGCCTAAGGCCATAGAGTCACTTGGGGGCTTGGTCGAACCCGAACCATTGCCACGCCACTTGATCGGCATAATGCCACAGTTTGATTGGGGACTGGCTGACTTGAACCATAGCTACACCTTATTGGGAGCTTGGTCATGTCCGACCATGGTAACACCATCCGATCGGCTCGATAAAGCCTCTTTTGCAAAGCGGTTTTATCATTGCCTTTGCTTCCATATTTTTCATAACTGTTATTTGATTTTTGTTGCGGTTTTAAACCGACATTGTTAATCCGGTTCGACTATCAATTACAAATTGGCTCAACACGGTCAAATCCTAATCCGGAGACTATCTGCCCGGTTTGATTTTATGTTACCATCTTATTATGGAGTAAACCGGTGTTCATTAACCCGGCTTGACTTTCAATTACAAGTTGTCAGTACATGATCAAATCATAATCCGGAGACTATCTGCCCGATGCGGTTTGACTACGAGTCGCCATGAGATATATATGGTTAAACCGGTGTTTATCACAACTTCGATGCGGTTTTATCATAAACCGACCGACGATGAAAGGAGTTATCATTACTCAAGATTGGGGTTATCACCCTTACTACAAAAAGTTGGTAAACCAATGATGTGATTCAATGTCACCGTATGATATATTTCATTGATTATTCTTAAGTGCAGCCTTGGTTATAAACCTGGGTTATATGTTGGGCATTATGACCCGTCCGGCGGTAAACCGCCAGGACACTTTAAACTTGTTGTATGCAGAGACAGGTTGAATAAAGCATGATGATAAATTATCCTGTGTTTATTAAACCGGCTTGGCTTTAAGACGATAAGTCGCCAGTATATGATGAGAAATTATCCGGTGTTTGTTAACCCGGCACGGCTTTG
Source organism: Aegilops bicornis (assembly GCA_021605145.1). Taxonomy (NCBI): domain Eukaryota; kingdom Viridiplantae; phylum Streptophyta; class Magnoliopsida; order Poales; family Poaceae; genus Aegilops; species Aegilops bicornis. Next base: position 414,737,089 of record CM038674.1, read on the forward strand.
GACTATAAGTCGCCAAGACATATTTGAATTAGCGCCATTGGAATCGTAAACATAAATCATTGGGTTATATTATTCAAATAGCCAAACTTGGCTGAATTTTCATTATGATATTGAATGAATAAGGTTTTTCATACCAGATTATATTATCTTGAATAGCCAACATGGCTAGATTTTTATTATGGTTATCAATAACCAATATTATGATTGAGGTTTTCAAAGTTGCTTCAGCGCAATGGCTATTATTTCATCCAAGGGTATGATTTATTCTACAATGGAGGGAATAGTCCCGAGTCGCTGCAGGCTTACGACCCGACACTTGGGGGCTACATTATTTAAGTTGAGATTATATCAAATATGCAAGTCTCATGTCGCTGCAAGCATGCACCATGACACTTGGGGGCTAATGCAAAGTGATTTTTTTGCTCATATTATTGAAGACCCGACTCTTCACATTATAATGAGTTGGCCCTTGGGGCTACCAATTGCTCCTGTCAGCAGTTGAAGGTACAAAGCTTTTTCATTATATTGAAGGGTCCCTTTGCTTTCGGTTGGTAAATCACAAGGCTCTTAACCTTGTGGACGTGGATTCAAGTCCCATGATGGGGTTACATCATATGATGTTATTTTCATTGAAGTATATATTAAGTCCCACTCAATATTATCTTCTTGAGCGGCCCTTGGGGGCTACACTGGTTGAAGTTTTTATGAGTATAAGACAATTACAAGTCCCGAGTTCTTTGCAAGCATGACAACCCGACACTTGGGGGCTACATAGTATGGAGTATTCAGTTTTTACTAGTCACTGGGATGAACAACATGGATTTCTTTGAGAGTGGCAGTATTTATATTGAAGCAAAGTCTTAAGCCACTACTTTGTTCTGCTCAAAGACTTGGGGGCTACAGGTATTATATTATTATTGAAGAAATATTTTCAAATTCTCTGATTGAGCAAACTAGGTTGACCGGCGTCACCAATCATTATGACCACGTGGCTGCAACCGGCGTCATTAATAATCATGAACTGGCGTTGGCAACAATCATGAACCGATTATACGCAACAATCATGACTCGAAATTATCAAGTTTTTATAACCCGACGGTCTTTGGCAATGATAAAACCGGCAAGTTACGCATCTTCAAACCGGTTGAATATCAGATGAGTATTTCAAGACCAATATTTCTTAAACCGACGCTTTGGAAGCCGACTCAAGTGGATTATTCTTCACAATATTTTTTCTATAAGAAGCCAACATCAGCAATTTGAGTATGAAGCTAGTTATTGACCCGGATTTTCTAGAAGGAGGAAATGACAAAGGACTTAAGGACGATCGGTGCTGGTCTACAAGAATTCTTAACCGGAGCACAACCTGCCAAATTTGTTACGGTGTTTATTTTGCGACATAAGTTTACCATGGATAAATCCAAGCTAAACTTGGGGCTAATGTCGAGGATATACCCATGGTGTAAACCGGCGGACTTGGCGGTTTATTTGAGGTCCTTGGCACTTGGCGATATTCATCTGGTGACCCGCCCGGACACGGCAATTTACGGATGACCCGCCAGGATGTTGTAACTCACTTTGGTGACCGGCGGACGGGTCGGAGGAGCGACAAGACCCGGTGGCCCGTCTGGCGGTTCATGAAGGCGGTTCAACTATTGTGGGCGGTTTAAGAGGAAAGGCATGAGGAATATTTACCTTACAAGGAGTTAAGACCTGGACTTGTATCCGGTTTGTATTAGAGATAGACTAGTCCTAATCCTAATAGGACTCCACATGTAAACCGCCCCTTCAACATATATAAGGAGGGGTAGGGCTCCCCAAAGAGGAAGAAGCGACAAGCAAGAAGAAACAATCTTAGGGCTAGACACAAAGAGGAGAGCCGGTTCTGGCGACTCCCTCGTGATGATAATGAGACCTAGCCTCAAACAGCATGTAGGGTTTTTACGGATGATGTTTCCGGGGCCCAAGCTGTCTAAATCCACATGTCGTGTGTTGCGTCTCTCGATTCCGCTCAACCCCTCTCAAGCTACCACATAGATGCGTTGGCCTCGCGACTAAGTCCTGACACTAAGGACATCTGCCGTGACAAAACTACGACAATAGTTATGAGAATATCTAGGTATGATCATGTATATAGGCATCACGTCCGAGACAAGTAGACCGACTCCTGCCTGCATCTACTACTATTACTCCACACATCGACCGCTATCCAAAGATGCATCTAGAGTATTAAGTTCATAAGAACAGAGTAACGCTTTAAGTAAGATGACATGATGTAGAGGGATAAATTCATGCAATATGATAAAAACCCCATCTTGTTATCCTCGATGGCAACAATACAATACGTGCCTTGCTGCCCCTACTGTCACTGGGAAAGGACACCGCAAGAGTGAACCCAAAGCTAAGCACTTCTCCCATTGCAAGAAAGATCAATCTAGTAGGCCAAACCAAACTGATAATTCAAAGAGACTTGCAAAGATAACCAATCATACATAAAAGAATTCAGAAGATTCAAATATTGTTCATAGATAAACTTGATCATAAACCCACAATTCATCGGTCTCAACAAACACACCGCAAAGAAGATTACATCGAACAGATCTCCACGAGAGAGGGGGAGAACATTGTATTGAGATCCAAAAAGAGAGAAGAAGCCATCTAGCTAATAACTATGGACCCGAAGGTCTGGGGTAAACTACTCACACATCTTCGGAGAGGATATGGTGTTGATGTAGAAGCCCTCCATGATCGATGCCCCCTCCGGCGGAGCTCCGGAACAAGCCCCAAGATGGGATCTCGTGGGTACAGAAGGTTGAGATGGTGGAATTAGGTTTTTGGCTCCTGTTCTGATCGTTTGGGGGTACGTAGGTATATATAGGAGGAAGGAGTACGACGGTGGAGCAACAGGGGCCCCACGAGGGTGGAGGGCGCGCCTGGGGGGGGGGGGGGGGTAGGCGCGCCCCCTACCTCGTGGCTTCCTCCTTTGTTTCTTGACGTAGGGTCCAAGTCCTCTGGATCATGTTCGTTCCGAAAATCACGTTCCCGAGGGTTTCATTCCGTTTGGACTCCATTTGATATTCGTTTTCTGCGAAACTCTGAAATAGGCAAAAAACAACAATTCTGGGCTGGGCCTCCGGTTAATAGGTTAGTCCCAAAAATAATATAAAAGTGAATGATAAAGCCCAATATTGTCCAAAATAAAAGATAATATAGCATGGAGCAATCAAAAATTGTAGATACGTTGGAGACGTATCAGGCGGCCCCTTCCCCTTGTGTTCGGCACTAAGATTGCCAGCTTGTTTGAAGACCCAGCAACTTCTGTTAGTGTGAGTAGCTGGTTTACCGGGGGTGCCATGAATTTGGCACGGCCGATCCAGTATCTTGTCTAGATTGGATGGTCCATCTCTATTTGCCTTGAAAGGCTTTTTCCGTTGACCGGGTTTGGAGCCGCTAAACCCGGCGTTAACCACCGTGGCTTGCGTTATTTCGTTATTATTGTGACGCTTGTGTTTATTGCGTCGCGGCTTCTGTTGCCATCTCAGACTTCGGAAGTGCCCGGATCGTTGGCGCTGTTGCTTCTACGAGTGAGCCAGCTGTCCTCTCCCGCGCAAAAGCGGGTCATTAGAGCGGTAAGGGCTGCCATGGATTTTGGTTTTTCTTGACCGAGGTGGCGGGCGAGCCACTCATCTCGGACGCTGTGTTTGAAGGCCGCGAGGACTTCGGCGTCTGGACAATCGACAATTTGGTTCTTTTTAATTAAGAACCTAGTCCAGAGCTTCCTGGCTGACTCTCGGTGCTGCTGGATGATGTGACTTAAGTCATCGGTGTCTGGAGGCCGGACATATGTGCCTTGGAAGTTATCGCGAAAGGCGTCTTCTAGGTCTTCCCAGCTGCCAACGGAGTTCTCGGGAAGGCTGTTTAGCCAGTGCCGCGCCGGTCCCTTTAATTTTAGTGGGAGATATTTGATGGCATGGAGATCATCACCGCGGGCCATGTGGATATGGAGAAGAAAGTCCTCAATCCATACCGCGGGATCTGTTGTTCCATCGTATGATTCGATATTCATGGGTTAAAACCCTTCTGGGAATTCGTTCTCCATTACTTCCTCCGTGAAGCAAAGGGGGTGTGCGGCGCCTCTATGTCGGGCCACGTCATGACATAGCTCGGATGGAGTCCGTCTGCAGTTCTCGGCCTGAGTGTGAGTATGATTGTTGTGTCCGGCTAGGTAGCCATTGTCGACTGTTGGGGCGCGTCCCCGTGATCCATAGATCGATCTGTTCTGACCTGCTCTACTGTCCAAGTCCTGCCTCAGGTCATATGTATGTCCCTGAGCTGTTTTATCTCTGCCTTTACAGTGAGGTGGGGCGGGCTGGTATTCGGCTTGAGTTGCCGCTTTGTCCCGACCACGTGGTGGTCGGTCAGCTGCATTGTGCGATGATGGTACGGGCTCTAGCGCCTCATCATCGAACTGAGGTAGCAATTTGCGCTTCGGGTAACTTTTGACTAGGCGCTTGAGGCCGTATTCCTCGGCTGCCAGGACATCAGTCCATCTATAGTTGAGCAGATCTTGATCAGCTTGAAGGCTATTCTTTGCTTCTTTTTGAGCTCCTTGCGGTGGCTATTAGCGGCGCTTAAAGCGCTCACCTTTCGAGAGGTTCCTCAGTCATGATAAAATCCTCGTTGCCGAGGCTCACCTCATCCATGGAGAGCAGAAGATAATTACTGTCCTCCGAGTCTTCGTGTATGGCCTGTTCATCAGGGCTAACTTGCTCGTCTTCCCGTTCGTCATGTTTGGAAGTTGCCTCAATAGGGTCTTCATTGTCTTCGGCACCGTACGGAGTGTTATCTTCTCTTGTGCCGGTATTGCTGTCTTTTGCACGGCGTGATTTAGAGCGGCGCCGCTGACGTCGGTGTTTTGGCTGTATCTCAGGAGGTTTATCCTTTACTGGATCCTTCTCGTTGTCGCCATTGTTCTCTTTAGGTGTTTCCACCATGTATACGTCATACGAGGAAGTGGCCGTCCAACGTCCGGTAAATGGCGGGTTTTTGGCCTCCTCTTCTCCGGCATCGTCGTCCATACCGTCGATGTCTTGAACCGTGTCGAGCATGTCGGTTAGGTCCTCGACAGTGGCTATGAAGTGGGCGGGGGTGGGAAGCGAAATTCTCCGTCATCAGCCTCCAGTTCGAACCGGATATAATTCGGTTGTGAGTCCCCCCGCTAAGGAGAGTGTTTTTAATGAGTTTATCACGTCACCTAAAGGCGAGTGCCAAAAGATGTCCACGGAGCTGAATTCGACGTTCGATGCCTGATCAAGCTCGACGTGCACGGACGCACATGGTTCGGAACTTGTAGCCGGAAATAGGTCCGAGGTTCGGGTGAGACAGATCCCACTCGAGGTTGGGTCTGTGTGCGGCTCGGTCGCCGCTGAGTCTACGGCTTCCGTGGCGGGGTTGAGCCTCCCATCCTCGGATGGCGCGATCTGCTCTAGATCTAGGGCCAGAGCAGTTACAGGCGCTATCTCCTGGGCATGGTTCGATGACAGATTTAAGTCATGTTCATCGTGGTGACAGGGAGCGGCAGCCGTGGTCTCGAATCCGTCGAAGATCAGGTCTCTGCGGATATCCGCGACGTAGTTTAAGCTTCCAAATCTCACCTGACGGCCAGGGGCGTAGCTATCGATCTGCTCTAGATGGCCAAGCGAGTTGGCCCGCAGTGCGAAGTCACAGAATACGAAGATCTGTCCGGGGAGTAAGGTTTCTCCCTGGAAAACATTGTTGAAGATGATTGATGGGGCCCTCGAACCTCTTGACGACGACGCAGCGGAACTCTCAATGAAATGTAACATCCCAAATATTCAATTTGGCATGTTATACACAGGTCATCCATGCATATCATATTTTATTGCATTTTCATTTGCTATCCTCGAAATACTAAACAACTCAAGGACCGTCAGAGAGAGTTGGGGATTTTCCGATTTTCATATTTGAATTTTATCAAATAATGAAAGACGAGGATTTTAAATTTTATTATTTTTATCTCCGGAAAAATATTTCAAGTTTAAAAATAAACGAGAGGAGATAATATGACTTCTCCAAAAATAATTGAAATACCGGAGGAAAAATGTTAAAATCATTTTTGGGATTTTATTTTATTTATTTGGAATTTTATTTGCCTAGAGAAAATTTGCATATATTTAAAATTGCATTTTAGGGGCCAAGAAAAGTTCATCTTGTTCTAAATATTTTATTTAGGCAGAGAAAACTTGTTTTGGCATTTTTAGATTTTTATTTATTTTTCTAGGATTTTTACAATTTCGGCAAAATGTTTTTTTTTAAATAAAATAAAAATAAAAATAGGAACCCTTGGGGCCAGCAGCCCAGCGAAAGCCCAAGCCGCCCGCCCCCCTGTATGCCCGCCGCCGCCTTGCCGGACTCGAGTCCGAGCCGGACTCCTCCCGCCGCCTTGCCCCTTCCCCAAGTCGGACCCCAACCTATATATAGCCCCCTCTCCTCAGCCACCACCGCCGCCACCATCGCCCCGCCGCCTTGGCGCCGTCGCCACCTCCCAGCGCCGTCGCCGTCGCCCCCCTCGCCGAGCCGCCAGTAGCCGCCCTCGCCGCCCCTTCGCGGACCCATTGAGCCGCCCGCCCGCCCACGGACGATCGCCGAAGGTAGCCCCGTCGCCGGTTTTTTTAAATAACCCTTCGGTTTTTTTGAAAACCCTAGCCATTTTTTTATGAGATCGGTTTATTTTCCCGGTTTATTTATTTTGAGAACGTTCACCCGTTCGTTCGTTTTTACGAACTGTTCATCGTTCAGTTTCTGCTAACGAACGTTCGTTCGTTTAGCCGTTCGTCGTTTTCTTTTATCGGATTTATTCCGCGGTTATTCCGAATCCGATTTCTGAAATGTTCAAATTAGTATAACTTTTCGCTCGTTTATCGGAATCATGCGATTCAAGCGCCTGGAGTTTCATTTCGAAACCCACTTTCCAAATAGCCAACTTAAATCAGTTTTTGTCTTTGTAAAATTTGACTCTAGTTCAGATTAGTAAACGGACCTTGTTTCTCTCGCCGTTTGAGTTCCGTTGTTCCGTTTGGTTTGATTCTTTTTGCAAACCGGAGTTCTTAAGTTGAACTCTCCGATTAGACCTCTTTCAGTTGAAGTTTCGTTTGTGCATATTTGTTTTTACTTATGTATGTATTGTTTGCTTGCGATAGAATTCCCGGAGTGCTGAGCGTGTTACTCTGAGTCTCTAGGATTCACGGATCGTCAGCAAGGCAAGTAACACTTGATCATACCTTTTCATACCCAGTTTTTATGCATTAGCTCAACCCTCAAACATTGCATGATTAGGATGTCATTAATTTGTGGGTTGGGAAGTAGATGATGAGGTAGGAACCTATTGCCCTGTTACTATCAAACCCTTGGGAGTTACTTCTACGTGTTGCTTATATTGCCATGCTATGCTCGTAGACGTGGTTTGGGTTTGAGAGATATTCACGACAGATGTGAGATTATTAATTAACGGTTTACTTTAAGGTGGCAACTTAAATACACATCTGGGTGGATTGAGGCACCTGGGGAACCCAGTGTTGTTTGTTGTATTTTTTGGAAATCCTAGGGTACCCGTGTGATCTTCCTATGGACCGCCACCCAGGCTCAAAGGGAACTGAGATTATTCATGCTAGAAACTTCCGTGTGCAGCCACAAGCTATTATGGGCTCTAGCATAGTTGAGTAAGTTACGTGAAGCTTTCAAAGAGGTAGATCAGCGGTGTAGTGGGTTTAATAGGTTTGGTATGATCTATCCGGAGTAGAGAGTTAATGTTTACGAAGGCGTGTCTCGGTCATCCGCTCTCAAACACCATGCGGTCACGAGAAATTAACGGAGGCAATCGAGTTTTAATGGGGAAAAGTCATAAACCTCTGTAGAGTGTGTAATCTAATCATGGTTAGCCGTGTCCCGGTTATGGACAATTCGAGTATCTAGTACTTGAGTATTCACATGTATCTCATCACTCTAAATTAATACTGCTTTGGGTTGTTAATCACTTTAATTGGGATTAAGTTGGGGTTATACCTTCTCAATGATGTTTCAACCACCATGATAGTTAATATAAAATTTATTCCTTTGATATAGGGAAAAATTGGCTTTTTGCAAAACTGTAACCATAGAGCTGTCCACCAGCCATATATGCATGTAGTATAGCTTATTCTTTCATTACTCTGTGTTACATTTCCAGCATATTCCATGTGCTGACCCGTTCTCGGGCTGCAACGTATTATGTTGCAAACTTTTCGGACGAGGAGTAAGGATTGTAGGTCGTTGCCGTGCAGCTCAGTTATGCCGTTGGAGTTGATGGACTCACTTTACCTTCCAAGCCTTCCGCTGTTATCGCACTAGATGGCCTTAAGCCATATCTTTGTAATAAGTTATCTTTTTAGACATCCGATGTAATAAGTGTGTGATTGCTACTCTGTTATAAATCCTTGAAATCTTGTGTGTGTGTCGGCATTACCGATCCGAGGATGACCACGAAGCCACGAAGACTTGACCATCTGAGGTCGGGTCGCTACAAGATGGTATCGAGCACCACTGAGTGTAGGACACGACCACTAAGATAAAACCATAGGTCACTCCTCTCTACTCATTTCGACTCCTCTCCATTTTTCCACTCTTTAGGATGACGGAGATGAAGTACAAGTTTGCCCAACCGGATGAAGACACACGTTTCGGACGCCACTTGAAGGAAGTCACTAGGTACCTGAATATTGGAATACCAAGCTTCACCGGGACATACAACGCCACCTTACCAGAAGAAGAATGCTGGAAGATTCAAGCTCTAGTTCCCGGAAGGACATTTGCGCCAAGCACGGAGCCCATAGTATGTGTTTTCAATGCACCAACATGGAGTTTGGGAAAGAGTATGGCAGCTCACATTACCATGGGACGCATTAGAGAAGTCTACAATAAGGAGCTTAAAGACACCATATACCAAATATGTGGGCGCCGAGACGAGCAATGGGAAGTAATCAGCACCAAGAAGGATAGATCCATTGCAGCCTACATCCAGGAACTAAACCAGCACATTCGACGTCATGAGAACCAGATGTGCACAGACATGATGGATTTGAAGAAGGCGAAAACTAAGATCGTCAAGCCGGAGGAAGAACTCAAGTCTACACGCGACGGATATGAGGAAGAAATCAAAATACTCTTTGGAGAAGAGCGACGACCTAGTCAAGAAGATTGGAGTCTTCATGGGAGGACCGGCACCCAAGGAAGAAGAGCAAGAAGAGGAAGAAGATCCCGCTTGTCCGGAACAACTACATCATCATCGGCGACACCGACTCAGATCCAAGTGATGATGACTATGAAGACGAAGGCTGGAGCGAGACATCATGGAGTCTTCCACCGATCAAAATTTCTAGATGACCACCATATAATAGTAGTATTTCCCCATGTAACTAGTAGTAGTTGAGCACTTATGCGATAGTCCTAGATCGCTTTTGTATGCCCTTGCTTGCTTGATTGAATGAATGTGTGTTTGCCTCATGTGCATATGGGTAGTGTTTTCTCACTAGACCTCTCTCTATTCTAATCTCTCCCATCTAAACCTTCAGATGCCTCCGAGGCGTGACCCGTTTTGTTTTCCCACGGAGCTCACTCGATTGATCCAACAATGAATGCCTTGATGCAATTGCTAGTTCGTAACCGAGGCAACAACAACAACAACAACAACCCGCTGCCCGTGGACAATTTAGCCCGTTTTCTAAGGTTACAACCGCGGTGTTTTCCAGTAGCACCGAGCCAATAGTTGCTGATGATTGGCTACGCCGTATTGGAAGGGAGTTAACCACCGCAGGATGCACGGATCTTTGAAAGAGTGCGTTTTGCCGCACATCAATTGGATGGACCAGCAGCATGGTGGGAGAATTATCTTTGCTACTTTTCCTATAGCTAATGTCACTTGGGACCAGTTCCAACAAGCCTTTTCGCCGGCCCATGTTTCAAGCGGAGCCATGCAGATAAAGAAGCGTGAGTTCCGCAACTTACGCCCGAGGGAATCGTCTTGTGGCTCGATGCGTGGATGAGTTTAGCAAGTTATCATGCTATGCCCCTGATGATGTGGCCACAGATGCCACGAAGCAAGAGAAGTTTATGGAAGGGCTGAATGATGAGATGAGTATGCAGTTGATGGTGGAAACTTTCAACAACTACTAGGAGTTCGTAGATAAGGCCCTAATGATTGAAGGAAAGCAGCAGCAAATTGAGAATCGTAAGAGGAAGTATGGACAAGGGAAGTATAACTCAGGAGCTCACCAGAAGCCTCGCTTAACCCCGAACTCGGGAGGACTAGTTCATAACCATACTGGAGGAGGATCGCATAATGGTGCGAAGAATGGGAATGGAAATGCAGCCAACAATAATCAGAATCGCTCAAACCCAGCTACACCCGCCAAGAGAGACTTGAGCCAAGTTATTTGCTTTAAGTGCGGGAAAAGCAGGGCACTATGCCAACGACTGCCTGAAGGAAGGAATGGAAAGCGGAAATGGGAGCGCTAGGAAGAAGCCCAATCCATTCAACAAAGGACAAGTGAACCACGTCAGCGTGGAGGAAGTTGAAGAAACGATCGGACGCGGTAATAGGTAAGTTTTTGGTTCAGTCATTTACCGCTATTGTTCTTTTCAATACCGGGTGCATTGCATTCATACATATCAAGGGGATTTGTGGATAAGTTTAAGTTACCAACCCAGACCCTTAGAACCCCTCTTTTAGTGAGCTCGCCTGGAGCAGAGTACATGGCTAGCAAGTGGTGCACCCAGATACCCCTAATCATTGGCACGCATGTTTTTCCGTCCGACCTAATTATCTTGGAGTCGCAAGGATTGGATGTGATATTAGGTATGGATTGGATGTCAAAGTTTGGAGGAAGTATTGACTGTGCTAGCAAGTCAATTTATCTTACCATCCCAGAGGGAAAAAGGATTAAGTATGTATCTAGGCATGTGCCTAGGAGGAGCCAAGTGAATACCCTCACGGGAGTTGTACAAGAGGAAGTACCTGTAGTGAAGGATTATCCAGAAGAGTTACCAGGCATGCCACCGGATCGAGACATCGAGTTTCTGATAGAACTAATGCCAGGTATAGGACCAATATCAAAGAGACCCTATCGGATGCCCGCAAATGATCTGGAGGAAATTAAGAAGCAGATCAAGGAGCTATTGGAGAAAGGTTACATTCGTAGAAGTTCATCACCTTGGGGAGCTCCAGTACTTTTGGTGGAGAAGAAGGATAAATCCCTAAGGATGGTTGTCGATTACCGAGCTCTGAATGAAGTAACGATAAAGAACAAGTATCCCTTACCAATGATTAATGACCTGTTTGATCAGTTGCAAGGAGCTAAGGTGTTTTCTAAGATTGATCTACGATCAGGATACCATCAGTTGAAGATCCGAGAGAAGGATATACCAAAGACAGCATTCACCACACTATATGGATTATATGAGTATACGGTCATGTCATTTGGGTGACTAACGCCCCTGCCTATTTTATGAGTATGATGAACAAAGTGTTCATGGAGTATTTGGACAAGTTTGTTGTGGTGTTCATCGATGATATTATGGTTTACTCGAAGGACGAAGAGGAGCACGCAGAACACCTATGTTTGGTTCTTGAGAAACTTCGAGGAACACCGGTTATATGCCAAATTCAGCAAGTGCGAGTTTTGGTTGAAGGAAGTTGGATTTCTTGGGCATGTTATATCGGGAGAAGGTATAGCGGTAGATCGATAAAATCCGATCGATCCGAATGGTTGGCACCCACTTGATCGGTGAGATTCACAGTTTCCTCGGTGGCGAGGATATTATCGGAGGTTCATTGAATTTTTTCCAAGATTGCTAAACCAATGACAGAATTGCTAAAGAAGGATACCAAGTTCAAATGGGATGAGGATTGTGAGGCAAGCTTCCAAGAGTTGAAGAAACGGTTGAATACAGCCCCAGTGCTGACATTGCCAGATATACATAAGGAGTTTCAAGTGTATTGTGATGCCTCTCGCTTGGGACTTGGGTGTGTTCTTATGTAGAACGGAAAAGTTGTTTCGTATGCCTCACGACAACTGAAGCCTCATGAGTTGAACTATGCCACGCATGATTTGGAGTTAGCAGCTGTAGTACGTGCGTTGAAGACCTGGAGACATTATCTCATGGGAAACCGTTGTGATGTGTACACGGATCATAAGAGTTTAAAGTACATTTTCACACAGGAGGAGAAAGGGATTCCTGTTGCTTTTGGGTGGGTCCAATCAAGGTAAAGGAGTTAAACCTCAGACAGAGGAGATGGCTGGAGCTTATAAAGGATTACGACATGAAGCTACACTATCATCCAGGAAAGGCCAACGTTGTAGCAGACGCCTTGAGTCGGAAGAGTTATGCCAATATCCTTGAAGGTAGAGGACTGCCAAAGGAGTTAGCAGAGGATATTATGGAACTTCAGATGGAGGTTGTTCCAAGAGGTTTTCTTGCAACAGTGGAGGTTCAGTCGACCTTGCTAGACAAGATTCAAGACGCTCAAAAGGAGGATAAAGAGATTGCTGAGATAAAAGAGAAGATGGGCAAAGGAAAAGCGAAAGGTTTTCGCGAGGATGAGCACGATACCTTGTGGTTTGATGACCGGATTTATGTGCCCAACAATTCGGAGATCAGGAAGTTAATACTTCAAGAGGCCCATGACTCACCATACTCAATTCACACCGGAAACACCAAGATGTATTTGGACTTGAAGGAACGTTTCTGGTGGACGGGTATGAAGAAGGATATTGCCGAGTATGTAGCCATTTGCGATGTATGTCGAGAGTGAAGGCAGAGCATCAAAAGCCGCCAGGATCTGTTGCAGCCTATGCCAATACACGAATGGAAGTGGGACAAACTTGGCATGGATTTTATCACTGGATTACCCGAACCAAAAGCAGGATATGATTCAATATGGGTAGTTGTGGATCATTTGACCAAAGTAGCTCACTTCATCCCGGTGAAAACAACTTATACAAGTGCCAAGTTGGCCAAGATATATATGACCAGGATCGTATGTTTGCATGGAGTTCCGAGGAGCATCGTGTCGAGATAGAGGAACACAATTTACTTCAAAGTTTTGGCATCAACTACACCGGACTTTGGGTACCAGATTGGAGTTTAGTACCGCGTTCCACCCACAGACGGATGGACAGACAGAGAGAGTTAACCAGATTCTGGAGGATATGTTAAGAGCCTGTGCGCTAGATTATGGATCCAGTTGGGATGACAATTTGCCGTATGCAGAATTCTCATATAACAACAGCTACCAGGCCAGTTGAGGATGGCACCGTTCGAAGCGTTGTACGGACGCAGATGTAGAACACCCTTGATGTGGGATGAGGTCGGAGACCGTCGGTTATTTGGACCCGATTTGATCAAAGACTTCAGAGGAGAAGGTTAAACTGATCAGAGACAGACTAAAGATTGCTCAGTCTAGACAGAAGAGTTACGCAGATTCAAAATGCAAGGAAGTAACCTATGAAATCGGAGATAGAGCCTATCTACGAGTATCACCCCTGAGGGGAGTGAAACATTTTGGAGTAAATGGAAAGTTAGCCCCAAGATTTGTAGGACAGTATCTTGTTTTGGAACGAATGGGAGAAGTTGCCTACAAACTGGAGTTACCCGAAGGACCATCAGGAGTTCACGATGTGTTTCACGTATCCTGGCGAAGAAGTGCCACGCTGAGATGGCCGACATACCATTAAAGGATACAGTGCCCCTGGAGACGATACAATTGTATAGTAAATTGACTTATGAGGAGAAGCCAGTAAAGATTTTGGATTTCGACAGCCGAGTCACCCGCAACAAAGTTATCAAGTTTTGTAAAGTTCAGTGGAGCCACCATACCGAGGAGGAAGCCACACAGGGCGAGAAGATGATATTCGCAAGGACCATCCGCACCTATTTTCTAGCCAACCCGAATCTCGAGGGCTAGATTCATCTTAAGGGGTAGGTTTGTAACATCCCAAATTTTCAATTTGGCATGTTATCTACAGTCATCCATGCATATCATATTTTATTGCATTTTCATTTGCTATCCTCGAAATCCTAAACAACTCAAGGACCCTCGGAGAGAGTTGGGGATTTTCCGATTTTCATATTTGAATTTTATCAAATAATGAAAGACAAGGATTTTGAATTTTATTATTTTTCTCTCCGGAAAAATATTTCAAGTTTAAAAATAAACGAGAGGAGATAATATGACTTCTCCAAAAATAATTGAAATACCGGAGGAAAAATGTTAAAATCATTTTTGGGATTTTATTTTATTTATTTGGAATTTTATTTGCCTAGAGAAAATTTGCATATATTTAAAATTGCATTTTAGGGGCCAAGAAAAGTTCATCTTGTTCTAGATATTTTATTTAGGCAAAGAAACTTGTTTTGGCATTTTTAGATTTTTATTTATTTTTATAGGATTTTTACAATTTCGGTGGAATGTTTAAAAAAAAATTGGAACCCATGACCATTGGGCTAACGGCCCAGCCAGCAAACCAAGCCGCCCGCCGCCCCCCACCTATTGTGCGCCCGCCGCCCGCTGCTTGCCGGACTCGAGTCCGAGCCGAACTCCTCCCGCCGCCTTGCCCCTTCCCAAGTCGGACCCCCAACCTATATATATAGCCCCCTCTCCCCTCGTACCACCGCCGCCACCATCGCCCCGCCGCCTTGGCCGTCGCCGCCTCCAGCGCCGTCGCCGTCGCCCCCCACCCCTCGCCGAGCAGCCGCCCTAGCCGCCCCTCGCCGCCCCTTCAGGACCTCGCCGGAGCCGCCCGCCCGCCCGGACGATCGCGGAGGTAGCCCGTCGCCGGTTTTTTAAATAACCCTTCGGGTTTTTTTGAAAACCCTAGCCGTTTTTTCATTAGATAGGTTTATTTTCCCGGGTTATTTATTTTGAGAACGTTCACCCGTTCGTTCGTTTTTACGAACTGGTCATCGTTCGATTTACGCTAACGTAACATTCGTTCGTTTAGCCGTTCGTCGTTTTCTTTTATCGGATTTATTCCGCGGTTATTCGAATCCGATTTACGAACCAATGTTCAAATTAGTATAACTTTTCGCCGTTTATGGAATCAAGCGATTCAAGCGCTGAGTTTCATCTCGAAACCCTCTTTCCAAATAGCCAACTTAAATCAGTTTTTGTCTTTGTAAAATTTGACTCTAGTTCAGATTAGTAAATGGACCTTGTTTCTCTCGCCGTTTGAGTTCCGTTGTTCCGTTTGGTTTGATTCTTTTTGCAAACCGGAGTTCTTAAGTTGAACTCTCCGATCGACCTCTTTCAGTTGAAGTTTCGTTTGTGCATCTTTGTTTGTTACTTATGTATGTATTGTTTGCTTGCGATAGAATTCCCGGAGTGCGAAGCGTGTTACTCTGAGTCTCTAGGATTCACGGATCGTCGACAAGGCAAGTAACACTTGATCATACCTTTTCATACCCAGTTTTTATGCATTAGCTCAAACCTCAAACATTGCATGATTAGGATGTCATTAATTTGTGGGTTGGGAAGTAGATGATGAGGTAGGAACCTATTGCCCTGTTACTATCAAACCCTTGGGAGTTACTTCTACGTTATGCTTATACTGCTATGCTATGCTCGTGAGACGTGGTTTGGGTTTGAGAGATATTCACGACAGATGTGAGATTATTAATTAATGGTTTACTT
Source organism: Aegilops bicornis (assembly GCA_021605145.1). Taxonomy (NCBI): domain Eukaryota; kingdom Viridiplantae; phylum Streptophyta; class Magnoliopsida; order Poales; family Poaceae; genus Aegilops; species Aegilops bicornis. Next base: position 414,752,831 of record CM038674.1, read on the forward strand.
TAAGGTGGCAACTTAAATACACATCTGGGTGGATTGAGGCACAGGGGAACCCAGTGTTGTCATTGTATTTTTGGAAATCCGGGGTACCGTGTGATCTTCCTATGGACCGCCACCAGGGCTCAAAGGGAACTGAGATTATTCATGCTAGAAACTTCCGTGTGCAGCCACAAGCTATTATGGGCTCTAGCATAGTTGAGTAAGTTACGTGAAGCTTTCAAGAGGTAGATCAGCGGGTAGTGGGTTTAATAGGTTTGGTATGATCTATCCAGGAGTAGAGAGTTAATGTTTACGAAAGGCTGTCTCGGTCATCCGCTTTCTCAAACACCATGCGGTCACGAGAAATCAACGGAGGCGATCAAGTCTTGTGGGGAAAAGTCGCAAACCTCTGCAGAGTGTACAATCTAATCATGGTTAGCCGTGTCCCCGGTTATGGACAATTCTGAGTATCTAGTACTTGAGTATTCACATGTATCTCATCACTCTAAATTAATACCTTTGGGTTGTTAATCACTTTAATTGGGATTGAGTTGGGGTTATACCTTCTCAATGATGTTTCAACCACCATGATAGTTAATATAAAATTTATTCCTTTGATATAGGGAAAAATTGGCTTTTTGCAAAAACTGTAACCATAGAGCTGTCCACCAGCCATATATGCATGTAGTATAGCTTATTCTTTCATTACTCTATATGTGTTACATTGCCAGCATATTCCATGTGCTGACCCGTTCTCGGGCTGCAACGTATTATGTTGCAGACTTTTCGGACGAGGAGTAAGGATTGTAGGTCGTTGCCGTGCAGCTCAGTTATGCCGTTGGAGTTGATGGACTCACTTTACCTTCCAAGCCTTCCGCTATTATCGCACTAGATGGCCTTAAGCCATATCTTTGTAATAAGTTCTCTTTTGAGACATTCGATGTAATAAGTGTGTGATTGCTACTCTGTTATAAATCCTTGAAATCGTGGTGTGTCAGCATTACCGATCCAGGGATGACACAGAAGCACAGAGACTTGACCATCTGAGGTCGGGTCGCTACATGAAAGCACAAATGTCGGTGTGAAAACCGGTGGATCTCGGGTAGGGGGTCCCGAACTGTCCGTCTAAGGTCGATGGTAACAGGAGACGGGGGACACGATGTTTACCCAGGTTCAGGCCCTCTCTATGGAGGTAATACCCTACTTCCTGCTTGATTGATCTTGATGAATATGAGTATTACAAGAGTAGACCTACCATGAGATTGTAATGGCTAAACCCTAAGAGTCTAGCTTGTATGACTATGATTATGATTCTTGCCTCTACGGGCTAAGCCCTCCGGTTTATATAGACACCGGAGGGGACTAGGGTTATACAAAGTTGGTTTACAGAGAAAGGAATCTTCATATCAGGATGCCAAGCTTGCTTCCCATGCCAAGGAGAGGGAATCCGGACACGGGAGAGAGTCTTCGGTCTTGTACCTTCACAGACCATCAGTCCGACCCACATGTCATAGTCCGGACGCCCAAGGACCCCTTAATCCAGGACTTCCTCACCCACCAGGTGGGCACAACCCACCTGGGCATGCCAGGGGGCCCATGCGTGCCCTGGTGGGTTGTGCTCACCCAGGGCCACCTCCGGTGCCCATCTTATGGTATATAGGTCATTTTGACCTAGAAAAAAATAAGGGAGGACTTTCGGAATGGAGCTCCGCCGTCTCGAGGCAGAACTTCGGCAGGAGCACTTTTGCCCTCCGGCGGAGCGATTCCGCCGGGGGAACTTCCCTCCCGAAGGGGGAAATCATCGTCATCATCATCACCAACAAATCTCCCATCTTGGGGAGGGCAATCTCCATCAACATCTTCCACATCACCATCTCCTCTCAAACCCTAGTTCATCTCTTGTGTTCAATCTTGTTACCGGAATTATAGATTGCTGCTTATGGGTGACTAGTAGTGTTGATTACATCTTGTAGTTGCTTACTCTATGGTTTATTCGGTGGAAGATTATATGTTCAGATCCATTGTGCTATTTAATACCCCTCTGATCTTGAGCATGATTATTATTTGTGAATAGTTACTTTTGTTCTTGAGGTCACGGGAGAAATCAAGATGCAAGTAATCATGTGAACTTGATATGTGTTTGATATTTTGATAGTATGTATGTTGTGATTCCCTTAGTGGTGTCATGTGAATGTCGACTACATGAAACTTCACCATATTTGGGCCTAAGGAAATGCATTGTGGAGTAGCAATTAGATGATGAGTTGCGAGAGTGACAGAAGCTTAAACCCCAGTTTATGCGCTATTCCGTAAGGGACCAATTGGATCCAAAAGTTTAATGCTATGGTTAGAATTTATTCTTAATACTTTTCTTGTAGTTGCAGATGCTTGCGGGAGGGTTAATCATAAGTAAGAGGTTTATTCAAGTAAGAACATCACCTAAGCACCGATCCACCCATATATCTAATTATCAAAGTACCAAACACGAATTAAACCAACATGACGAAAGTGACTGGATGAAATTCCCGTGTACCCTCAAGAACGCTTTGCTTATCATAAGAGACCGTATTGGCCTGTCCTTTGCCTCAAAAGGATTGGGCTACCTGGCTGCACTTTTATTACTACTATTGTTACTTGCTCGTTACAAATTATCTTGCTATCAAACTACTCTGCTACTTACAACTTCAGCACTTGCAGACATTACCTTGCTGAAAACCACTTGTCATTTCCTTATGCTCCTCGTTGGGTTCGACACTCTTACTTATCGAAAAGAGCTAAAATTGATCCCCTATACTTGTGGGTCATCAATGACCTGAATCGCATGGTGCGGAATTACTATTGGGGAGCTGAAAAAGGCAAGAGGAAAACCCACTGGTACGCTTGGCACAAGATGACTCGGCCAAAATCCCGAGGTGGCCTCAGTTTTAGGTTCTTGCGGATCTTTAACCAAGCTCTATTGGCTAGACAGGCTTGGCGGCTTTTTTTTCTTTTCTGGACAGTCTGTGCACAAGATTGCTTAAAGCCAAATACTACCCTAGTGGGAGGCTTCAGGATACCGTTTTCACAGGAGATCCCTCACAACTTGGCAAGCTGTGTGCCATGGTCTTGAAATCTTGAAGAAGGGTTTAGTTTGGCGTATAGCTAATGGACAGAAAGTACGTATTTGGCGTGATTGCTGGCTAATCCGGGATACTACAGGCGCAATGCTTTCTAGGAGAGGGAGATGTCGTTTCAAATAGGTTTCTGATCTGCTCGATCATAATGGTAACTGGGATATTGATTGACTGAATCAATTCTTCTTGCCTATGGACGTTCGTGCCATACGAATGATCAAGACATCGCCTCGACTTGGCGAATATTTTTTAGCCTGGGCGAAGGAGAAGAATGGCCACTTTTCAGTATGAAATGCCTACTGGCTAGCAACAGATGAAGTGAATTGTGCCTCAACTCCTTCCACCAGCAGCGCTCCTGATGGATGCCGAGACATTTGGAGATTGATATGGTCTTGCCCAGCGCCACGAGAAGACCTTTATTTTGCATGGCGTGCTGCTACTGGTTATTTGGCTATGTGGCTAAATAAAAAGCATAGAACTCTGGAGTTACATGCAGACTGGCCGGTCTGTGGGAGAGAGGAGGAGGATCTGTTCCATGTTCTTTGTGCATGTCATAACGCTCAGCGTCTTTGGAGGGCGATGGCCAAAGTCTGGGAATTACTGACTAACAAAAATTAAGCGGCATGATGACTGGCTCCTACAGTTGATAACGGAAGCAAATGAACAGACACGAGTCCGTGTATTGATGCTGCTTTGGAGAGTCTGGTACGTCAGAAATGAGGTCGTACATGCTAAACCAGCTCCACCTATTGATGTTTCGGTCAGGTTCCTGTCAAGTTACCTCGACACACTCCAGCATAAGTGCAAATCCCAATGCAGATTTGTTTAAAGGAAAAATGGATGTCAACCATTGCTTCCCGTTATTACATGATGTATGTGTTAACAGAATGTCTGAGAGCATAGGTTGGCTACCTCCAAGTCATGGGCGGGTGAAGCTTAATACAGACGGCTCGGTTCTAAATGGTGTGGCCGGGACAGACATGGTTCTTCGTGATCATCTAGGCAACATAATATTCTGTGCGTGTAGGCATGTTGAGCTTTGTGAGGATGCACTGGAGTCTGAAATTCTGGCAGTTCGGGAAGGGATCAACCTTGCGCTGCAGTGGAGCAGCTTACTTATCGATATTGAATCCGACTGCCTGGAAGCTGTGACTATGTTGAAGAGCGCTGAGGGTAACATGTCAAAATTTTCTTTCATGATGAGCGAGATTAAGCAAAGTATGGGGGAACATGACTCTTCCATTACTCATATTCATCGCAATGGCAATTGTACTAGTCATGTTTTAGCAAATGTTGGTAGAACTTAGGGCCGAACCATGGTCTGGCTTGGTTCGGGTCCCGAGGATGTCCTAGATATTGTATTGCGAGATTGTAATCACTTGAACATTTGAGTAATGGAAGAGTTATTGTCGCAAAAAAAAAACTAGAATTGCTTACTCCTTCTACGACTCTGATGGAATGAGATTCATGTATTAAAAGCTAAATACTCGAGGGATCATGTACTATGAATCGTGGTTACGAAACAAGCAACATTAGATTTCTGGTCTTCCCAAAAGATTGATAATTAATCTAGGTGACTCCTGGCAATGATAAGATGTTTTTCTCCATGGCTGGACACCATGAGATGTCACCACCTCGAGGTTACCTTTTTTTCTACTAGATAATTACCCGAGCGTTCCAACAGAAGCAAAATATTATACTACTTCTTTATAAAAATATAATACGCATTTGATACAGAGGAGTAGTAGATTAGCATGCGATTTAGTTGTTCATATTAATGTGTCTGTGTAAAAGAAGACATATAATTTTATTTGGAAAATATTTATTGGTTCACCAAAAATATGATTTTTGTTTGTAAGCCAATAAGATGTGGGGCAGTTAAGATGGTTTTCAGAAGAAGAATAAAGTGGAAAAAACAAGAGATTGGTGGGGGGAAATTAAAACAGGGAGAGAGAAGGGAAGTGTTGGGAGAGAGTGAAGCAAACAAAAAATACATGGAATTTTAGAGGCAAAAGCTTGAACTACGGTAAACAAATTTTGCTAGAATGTTGTATTTTTTTGAAAGACCCAGCTTATCACCGGCTTCATTGATTTAGCAGAAAGCATTCAGAAAACATGGTAGTGATCAGGTGAGGAAAAAGAAATTTCAACTGGCTCTACCCTCCCAATAGGCTAATTTTCGCGCAAAACATCTCCAAAAGGGGGCTCTAGGCACTTTGCTCCGGCCAATCTCCATTGCTCGATGTTGAGTATATGTGTTATGTGCATATTGTGTATTGGGCCCACCTTCTAGTTTCCTTGTATAGTTGAGGTCCTGGTCCACCGTTGTACATTATATATACGTGTGATTGCACGTGAGCAATACATTGTGCCATTCCATAATCATACATGGTATCAGTTTCCGGGTTTCAACCTAGCTTCCGCTCCCTCCGCCGCTGTCGCGCCATCCTCCCTGCACCGCCGCCACCCAAGCCGCCGCCGTGCCCTTCCATCGCACCGCCGCCGCTACACCCTCCCCTGCCGCTGCTCTGCCTCCTGCCGCCGCTGCACTCTCCTCCGTCGTCGCGTACACCTGCAACCGCCGCCTCCTACCCCCTAGAGCCACCGCCACCACCCACCTCGACGCCACCGCATCTCCTAGCTGCCGCCGCGCCTCATCCCCCACCACAAGCCGCTGTCGCATCTCCATGCCGCCGCCGCTAACCGTAGCCCTAGTCATCATGTCTTCCGTCACATCATTCGGCTCCAACCCGTTTGCCGATGCCAACCCTCTCGATGCAGCTGACATCCGCAACCTCAATATCTACAAGCGGGTTCCAGTTCATCTTGCTCAAACGGACTCCTCCTACTATGCGTGGAAGACATACTTCTCCCTCGTGTTCCAGGAGTACAACCTCCTCGACCACGTGGACGGCTCCGCCGACTCCAGCCTCATGCCCGCGCACCATGAGTGGTCCACCATCTATGCCATGCTCATTCGGTGGTTCTTCCTCACCATCTCGCCGGACCTGTTTCACACGGTCGTGCATGACGGTGATGACACCCTCACCGTTTGGACCAAGCCGAACAGACTCTTCACCGACAATCATCTCCAGCGTCGCGTTTTTTGCAGCAAGAGTTCTTTGGATGCCACCTGGACAACTCCCCTCCGTCAATGACTACTGTCGTCGTCACAAGACTCCCGCTGACGAGCTCCGCGATATCGGCGTGAAGATTGATGACGATCTCTTCCTTGGCACGCTCACTGCCGGCCTCAATGAGGATTTTGGCAATGTCGCGGTGAACCTCTCCCTCATCCCCGAGACCTCCTTCGCCAAGTTCGTGGCTTACCTCCAGCCGAAGGGGTGTCGGATAAAGCAGGTCAAGGTGCAGGCCATCCACACCGCCTTCGCTGCCGGCACCACTCGCGGTGGTCCTCCACCACCACCCGCCACCCCCGCTGCCCCTCCATAGCCGCGGCAGCCAGTGTTGTACCCGCAACAGCAGTCGCCGCTGCTGCCCCTACCGCTGCCCCCCTATGGAGCGCCCGCCCGACCCATGCCCCCTACTAATCGGCGCCGGGGAGGTTGGCGCTGTGGCCAGCGCGGTAGCCAGCAGCCGCAGCAGGCGCCCGCGGGGCCCCTCGTCGTCAGCACAGCCGCAGCAAGCACCCCCCATGGGCCAGCGGGTACAACCCGTGGACTGGCATTGTCCACACGTACACCATGCCGGTCCCATGGGTGCCGGCCCTGACTCTTCCGGTGCCTCGTCCCCCGGCGCATCAGGCGTACTACGCGGCTCCGCAACCCTATGGAGGGTATCCACCGCCGCAGCTGAGTGGTGCCTACAGCTTCCCGATGGCGTCCCCGCCACCTCTGCTGGCGCTGCCACCGGCGCCTTGGGACCTAGCGTTACTCGCTGCGACGCACACCGCTCCTACGCCGAACACCTACACTAGAGGCGGTGATTGGTACATGGACACCAAGGCCACTGCTTACATGTTCGCTCATCCTAGTAATCTTGCCTCTTTCTCTCCCGTCACCACCGCCCACCGCATCATTATCGGTGACGGTTCCACCCTCCCCATCACACATGTCGGGAACACTTCATTTCCTTCTAACTCCATGCCTTTATCTTTGTCTAACATACTTGTGTCACCTCATCTTATTAAGAATCTTATTTCTGTTCATTGTTTCACTCGTGAAAATCCTATTACTGTTGAATTTGACGAGCTTGGTTTTTGTGTCAAGGACACTCGAACCAAGATGGTACTTCACCGATGTGACAACCCGGATGAGCTCTATCCAGTGCATCCGCCCTCCTCCACCACCACCGCACTGGTCGCTCTCTCCACTGGCGTTGATCTCTAGCACGCTCGTTTGGGTCATCCCAACCCCATCACTCTTCGTCATATTCTTCATAGTTTCTGTTTCAGTTGTAATAAGATAGTGGATCATACCTGTCATGCTTGTCGTGTTGGCAAACACGTTCTTCTTCCATTTAATAACTCCAACACGATTGCGTCGTTTCCTTTTCAGGTTATTCATAATGATGTGTGGACCTCTCCAGTTCCTAGTAATTCGGGCTATTTATATTATCTAGTTATCCTTAATGACTATTCTCATTATGTGTGGACTTTTCATTTGCGACCAAAGTCGGATGCACTTTCCACCTTGACGGCTTTTTACTCCTATGTCAGCATGCAGTTTGGGCGTCCCATTCTTGCTCTTCAGACTGACAATGTAAAAGAGTTCGACAATCTTGCTTTCTGCACTTTTCTGTCGCACCAAGGCACAATTTTTCATCTCACTTGCCCGTATACTTCACAGCAAAATGGTCAAGCCGAACACATCCTTTGCACTCTGAATGATTGCGTTCGCACGCTCCTATTTCATGCCAATGTGCCGCCTCGCTTTTGGCAGGACACACTTGCTACCGCGTCGCTTCTTCTTAACCTCCAGCCATGTCGTCCGTGGTGGAACTACGCGCCTCATCATCTTCTCTTCTGTACGCCACCCTCTTATGATGGTCTGCATATCTTCGAGTGTTTATGTTATCCTAGCACTGCCGACATTTCTCCTCACAAACTTGCACCATGTTCGGTTGCATGCATATTTATTGGCTACCCTTCCAACTCCAAGGGCTATCGGTGCTACGATCCTGTATCCCATCACGTGTTCACTTCCCAGCATGTTTACTTTAATGAGCATGTATTTCCATTTCAGCAGGTAACCCCGGCCGTTTGTCCATCACTAGTCGCTGACAATGTGGGACCATCGGCGCCTAGACCGGGGCGCTCGCGCGCCGCCCTCGGCCCGCCCCTGGCTTTGAGGCGCGTCACCCGTAGCCTGCGGCTGCCTTCGGGTCTAGCACTGGGCCTTCCAGCCTCGCGGGCCCCACCTCGGCGCCATCTTCCGGCTCGGCGTCCACCTCGCCACCGCCCTCCGACTCGGCGGGCCCTGCGGCTTCCGCCGCCTCCTCGCCGCTGATGCCCGACGTGAAGGAAATATGCCCTAGAGGCAATAATAAAGTTGTTATGTTATATTTCCATTTATCATGATAAATGTTTATTATTCATGCTAGAATTGTATTAACCGGAAACTTGATACATGTGTGGATACATAGACAAAACACCGTGTCCCTAGTAAGCCTCTACTAGACTAGCTCGTTAATCAAAGATGGTTAAGTTTCCTAACCATAGACATATGTTGTCATTTGATAAACGGGATCACATCATTAGGAGAATGATGTGATGGACAAGACCCACCTGTTAGCTTAGCATATTGATCGTTCAGTTTTATTGCTATTGCTTTCTTCATGTCAAATACATAGTCCTTCGACTATGAGATTATGCAACTCCCGGATACCGGAGGAATACCATGTGTCCTATCAAACGTCACAACATAACTGAGTGATTATGAATATGCTCTACAGGTATCTTTGAAGGTGTTTGTTGGGTTGGCATAGATCGAGATTAGGATTTGTCACTCCGAATATCAGAGAGGTATCTCTGGGCCCTCTCGGTAATGCACATCATAAGAAGCCTTGCAAGCAAAGTGACTAATGAGCTAGTTACAAGGTGATGTATTACGGAACGAGTAAAGAGACTTGCCGGTAATGAGATTGAACTAGGTATGTGGGTACCAACGATCGAATCTCGGGCAAGTAACATACCGATGGACAAAGGAAATAACGTATGTTGTCATAACAGTTCGACCGATAAAGATCTTCGTAGAATATGTAGGAGCCAATATGATCATCCAGGTTCCGCTATTGGTTATTGATCGGAGAGGTGTCTCGGTCATCTCTACATAGTTCTCGAACCCGTAGGGTCCGCATGCTTAACGTTCAACGGCGATTTAGTATTATATGAGTTATGTGATTTGGTGACCGAATGTTGTTCGGAGTCCCGGATCAGATCACGGACATGATGAGGAGTCTCTAAATGGTCGATAGGTAAATATTTATATATAGGACAATGGTATTCGGACACCGGAAGTGTTCCGGAGGGTATCGGGTACTTATCGGGTCATCGAAAGGTGTTTCGGGTACCCCCCGGCAATCCTATGGGCCTTATGGGCCTTGTCAAGGAACACACCAGCCCACAAGGGGCTGGTGTGCCCTACAAGGCTATAGGAGGAGGAGAAGGAAAGGGGGGAAGGGAAGGGAACGTGTGGATTAGGATTCCCTCTTCCTTCCCTCACCCCCTCTTTCCTTCCCCTTCATGCATACATGGAAAGGGAGGTGATACGTCTCCGTCATATCTATAATTTTTGATTGTTTCATGCCAATATCATACAACTTTCACATACTTTTGGAAACATTTTATATGATTTATTTGGACTAACCTATTGATCCAGTGCCCAGTGCGAGTTCCTATTTGTTGCATGTTTTTGTTCCGCAGAAAATCCATATCAAACAAAGTCCAAACGCGATAAAATTTTATGGAGAATTATTTTGGAATATATGTGATTTTTGGGAGGTGGAATCAACGCAAATGGGGACCCACAAGCCCCAAGATACACCAGGGGGTGCCAGGTGCGCCCAGGTGTCTTATGCCCTCCTCGTACGGCAGTTGGGGCCCTTCTTCTCGTGCAAGAAAGATAATTTATGGAAAAAATCGTGTAAACATTTCAGCGCAATCTGAGTTACGGATCTCCGGGAATTTAAGAAACCGTGTAGGGCCAGATGTGGGGAACGCGAAACAAAAGGAAACAGAGAGGGAGATCCAATCTCGGAGGGGCTCCCGCCCCTCCGCCGCCATGGAGGCCATGGACCAGAGGGGGAACTATCCTCCCATCTAGGGGGAGGCCAAGGAAGAAGAAGAAGTAGGGGCTCTCTCCCCCTCTCTCCCGGTGGCGCAGGAGTGCCGCCGGGGCTAGGATCATGACGGCGATCTACATCAACAATCTTGCTACCATCAAGACCAACTCTCTCCCCATCTATGTAGCGGTGTAACACCCCTTATCCCCGTTGTAATCTCTACTTAAACATGGTGCTCAACTCCATATATTATTTCCCAGTGATCTATGGTTATCCTATGATGTTTGAGTAGATCCGTTTTGTCCTGTGGGTTAATCGTGATCTTGGTTGGTATGATTGTATATTTTATTTATGGTGCTATCCTACGGTGACCTCCGTCTCGCGCAAACATGAGGGCTCCTCGTTGTAGGGTGTTGCAATACATTCATGATTTGCTTATGGTGGGTTGCGAGAGTGACAGAAGCGTAAACCCGAGTAGGTGGGCTGTTGCGTATGGGATAGACAGGACTTGATACTTAATACTATGGTTGGGTTTCACGACCTTAATGATCTTTAGTAGTTGTGGATGCTTGCTAGAGTTCTTATCATAAGTGCATATGGTCCAATTAGAGAAAGTATGTTAGCTCATGCCTATCCCTCATATAAAATTACAAGAATGATTACCGGTACTTGTTATCGATTGCCTAGGGACAAATGACTTTCTTTTTGACAAAAGCTATCCACTTTTATTACCTTGCAATTTATCCGTAGTTTTATTCTTGCAAAGTACTCATAGTTTCATTTTTGGAAAATAGTTTCATACTTGTTCTAGGTAAAGCAAAAGTCAAGTGTGCGTTGAGTTGTATTGGTGGTCGATAGAACTTGAGGGAATATTTGTTCTACATTTAGCTCCTCGTTGGGTTCGACACTCTTATTTATCGAAGAAGGCTACAAATGATCCCCTACACTTGTGGGTTATCAAGACCTTTTTCTGGCGCCCATTGCTGGGGAGCAATAGCGTGCGGTGAATATTCTCATGTGTGCTTGTTTGCTTTATCACTAAGTAGTTTTATTTTATGCTCATGTTTTCTTATGGGTAGAAAATGCAAAATACAAAAAAATTAGTTGTACCTACTAAACCAATGGTTGAAGAACCACCCAAAATCTATCATACTACCGAAACTTCCTACATGGATCATCTTTGATCCATTCACTACTGCAGGATGCTGCTAACGCGACACTACGATCAGAGACCCTTCGAGAAACTGTGTGCAATGCCATAATCGCAAACGGTGCTGTATGAAAACCGTCAAAAAAGGTGAAAACGTTTGCGATGGAGGATGCATCAAACACGGTTCAGATTTTAGTTGCGTGTGCGATCTAGGGCATACAGCTCAGTCCAATGAACTGTTTGCGATGAGGCAGAACAAAAGAAACGAGCAGCCTGATGAAGGCGTGTGCGATATAGAGCATACGGTTCACTCGGATGAACCGTTTGTGATTAGGCCACACAAAAGAAACGGGCAGCCAGATGAAGGTGTGTGCGATATACAACATGCGGTTCACTCGGATGAACTTTTTGTGATTAGGCAACATAAAAGAAACGGCCAGCCAGATCAAGGTGTGTGTGATTGAGGGCATACGCTTCAGAAGGATTAACTATTTGTGATTAGGCAACAGAACAGAAACGGGTAAGCCAGGTCAAAGTGTCTGCGATTGATGGCATACACTTCACATGGATGAACCGTTTGCGATTAGCCACAACAAACTGAAACCGTTAGATAGATCAACGTGTGTGCGCTAGACGGGCACACCTGTTCTAATTAAAAGAAGTGTGCGTGATGGTAATAATGAGCGCGCACGATTGTTGGAACAAGACGTGTGCTGACATTGCCTATTGCGGTGCACCCTATGGTGCAAACACCATGTACGCGGCCGAGAAGGCGTACGTGCCCACGTTACGCCTTCAAGGAATAGTGCCGCACTTATAACCGTCAGTAAAGTTTGAGCATGCGTCCCGTCACAATTTTTTTAGAAGAGCAGGGAGGGCGCGTCCCGTCACATTCCAAATTGCAAACCTATTCACACCGATCAAAACCTAAACGGTTTCCCACTTAGGAGTGTATTACTACGTGGTTATAAATACTACTACTCCAAGATGACTGCACATTCCTCCTCAACTCCTCATCCACAAAAAGTCAAAAAAAAACAAGTCATTCATCATCGTTCCCTTGCGTCCGCCATGGCGGCGTGAGTTACAGGTCAAGAGATTGCCACCGAGGAGAGGCGAGCACAGGCGGGAGCACGGAGATGTCCCTTACCGCCCAAAGCAGCCAACATGTCCCGCCGCACGGCCGTAGCAGTAGAGAGGTCCCGTGATACGTCTCCGTCGTTACTTTTACAAACACTTTTGCCCTTGTTTTGGACTCTAACTTGCATGATTTGAATGGAACTAACCCGGACTGACGCTGTTTTCAGCAGACTTTCCATGGTGTTATTTATGTGCATAAACAAAAGTTCTCGGAATGACCTGAAACTTCACGGAACGTCTATTTGGAAATAATAAAAATCCTTGCAAAGATGAAGACCAGGGCCCACACCCTGTCCACGAGGGTGGGGCGCGCCCCTAAGGGCGCCCCTACCTCGTGGCCCCCTGGACCTCCTCCGACCTCAACTCCAACTCCATATATTTGCTTTCGGGGAGAAAAAAAACCAGACAGAAGAATTCATCGCGTTTTACGATACGGAGCCGCCGCCAAGCCCTAAAACCTCTCAGGGGGGCTGATCTGGAGTCCGTTCGGGGCTCCGGAGAGGGGGATTCGTCGCCATCGTCATCATCAACCATCCTGAAAGAACATGCGGTGCCCCCATGTTTGGTTTTGGTAATTGATGACAATCTCTATGGACTAATGGTTGCCTTGAGTTATATTTGAAGGGTTGTCCATAGGCTTTTCTTGGAGTCCATTTGTTGGTTTCAAGGAGAGTTTGTGATGACCGCGATGCTATTAAGGAATTATCCAAAGACCGGTCATGTGAGTGTTGAGCTTATTGCAAGCATGTCTTGAAGAATAAGATTGTGTGATCATTCATGTCCACCTTCAAGACATCATCCAAATGAAGAGAGTTGGAAAGATTCAACACACAAAGCGCACAAGATGTACCGAGGGATCAAGTGATCCCATGGTATGGTAAGCATTGTCCATTATGCTTTGTGTGCTAACCCATGGTCTTTGTTAGAGTTCTTTGTGGGGTTAGGTTGTGGAGTGCAAGTTCAAGTGGTGCATAACGAAGAGATCAAGTGCTTGAAGCTTGCCGTCCATTGTGGTGACAATGGACTTGTGAAGATGAGCGGAAGAGTGGCTCACCCATAGTGGAGTATGGGGGAGCAATCAACTAGTCTTCATCGAGCCAACGCAATCAAGAAAGGTGGTCCAACTTGAGGGAGTCAAGATCGTCATCATCTAGCTCAAGTGGACTTTGTGCAAGGCAAAGGTTTGCCCTTGATAGGTTTTCTATTTTACCGGTCTCATGGTAGTTGTGGGAGACCGGGTTATAGGATCAATTGCCGTACTATCAAGGGGGGCTCTCGATGAGTTGCTTGATCGTATCGTTAAGTGAGAGCTCAAACCATTGCATCCTTGCATCATCTTTATTGGTTCTTGTTTGGTTCTTCTCCTTGCGAGTTTTGGAGCTTATGGTCATTTTTATGACAAGCTCGAGTTCATCGAAAACGGAGTTCACATGCGTCTTCTATGATGTTTTTGATGTTGGAGGGTATGCCGGTTCTTCGCTGTTTCAATGCTACTTGTTGTCTTGTTTCCAACAAGCTTGAGTTTGCTCAATTCGGAGCTCATTTGTAGAAGTTATGGCAGTTCTGGTTTTATTGTTTCCCTCTGTTGCCTTCTCTGCAAAATGAAGGACTCCTAGTGTTGCTAATCTGGGGCATGCGGTAGTACTGCTCTCTGGGCGGTAGTACCGCATGAGCCCTTTGACTACCGCAGTCCCCTGATGGTAATCTGCAGTGCTCACCTGATAATCTTGCTCTGTGGGAGCGGTAGTACCGTGGCATCTAACTTGACGCAGCTTTCGGCGGTAGTAGGGGCGGATGTAATGTTTTACATCCAGCGTCCTCTGTGATAGTACCAGCGCTTGTGCGGTAGTACCGTGGGCTCAGCCAGCTTAGCGACATGAGCGGAAGTAGGGGTGGATGTAACTTTACATCCGCGCCCTCTGTGATAATACCGCTCTTCGTGTCTTGGTAGTACCGTGCGGATTTTTTGCAGGTCCTCCTCGGCGGAAGTAGGTACGGAAGTAATTTTTACTTCCGTGCTTTCTCTATGACTAGTGTTGCCTGCCTTACGGTAGTACCGTAAGGCCTTGTAGTACCGCTCGGCGGTTCTACCGTTCGTTGCCTGTGCAACATGCCTTCATCTGGCGATTACACTTGCGGTAGTACCGCAACCTGCAGCGGTAGTACCATGACCGATCATGATACCGCAGCTCCATGCGGTAGTACCGCGTCGTGCAGGCTGAGTGAGGGGATAACGGTTGGATTTTCTCCCCACCTATAAAAGGGGGTCTTCTTCCCCATTGAGATCTAATCTTTTGAGCTCGTGTTCTTCTCCCATTGTTGACCTTCTTCGAGCTTGCTATCTCTCAATCCCTCCAATGATTCTTGCTAGTTCTTGAGGGAAAAGAGAGAGGAGATCTAGATCCATGTTTCCACCAATCACTTTCTTCTCTTAGTGAGGGGAACCCCGTGGATCTAGATCTTGGAGTTCTTCGTGTTCTTCTTTCGTTCTTCCTCTCATTTTCCTCCCTAGCATTAGTTGCTTTGGTGGGATTTGGGAGAGAAGGACTTGGGCACTCCATGTGCCCTTGCCATTGCATTTGGTGCATCGGTTTGAGTTCTTCACGTGATACGTAGAAGTTACAAGTTGAGAAGCTTATTACTCTTGGGTGCTTGGTGCCCTTGAGCTTGTTCCTCTTGGGTGCTTGGGCGCCCTAGTCGGTTGGTGGTGTTCGGAGCTCAATCATTGTGGTGTAAAGCTCCGGGCAAGCGTCGGGGTCTCCCATTAGGTGGTGGAGATCGCCTGAGCAATTTAATGAGTTCCGTGACCGCCCCAAGGGTTGCCAAAGTGTCTGGGTTCGGTGACCGCCCCAAGGGTTGCCATTTGTATGCGGGTTCGGTGACCGCCCTCAAGGGTCCCTTAGTGGAATCACGACATCTTGCATTGTGCTTGGCGTGAGGAGATTACGGTGGCCTTAGTGGCTTCTTGGGGAGCATTGTGCCTCCACACCGCTCCAAACGGAGATTAGCATCCGCAAGGGTGTGAACTTCGGGATACATCGTCATCTCCGCGTGCCTCGGTTATCTCTTACCCGAGCTCTTTACTTATGCACTTTACCTTGTGATAGCCATATTGGTTCTTGTCATATATCTTGCTATCACCTAGTAGTTTATCTTGCTTAGCATAAGTTGTTGGTGCACATAGGTGAGCCTAGTTGTTGTAGGTTTTGTGCTTGACAAATTAACCGCTAGGTTTATTCCGCATTTGTTCAAGCCTAAACCGTAATTATTTTAAAATGCCTATTCACCCCCCCCCCTCTAGGCGACATCCACAATCTTTCACATCCTCCATCACCAATTTCATGCTGCTCACCGCCGTGCGTGAGTAATTCCATCATAGGCTTGCTGGACGGTGATGGGTTGGATGAGATCTATCATGTAATCGAGTTAGTTTTGTTAGGGTTTGATCCCTAGCATCCACTATGTTCTGAGATTGATGTTGCTATGACTTTGCTATGCTTAATTCTTGTCACTAGGGCCCGCGTGCCATGATTTCAGATCAGAACCTATTATATTTTCATGAATATATGTGAGTTATTGATCCTATATTGCAAGTCTATAGTCACCTACTATGTTTTATGATCCGGCAACCCCGAAGTGACAATAATCGGGACCACTCCCGGTGATGACCATAGTTTGAGGAGTTCATGTATTCACTATGTGCTAATGCTTTGTTCTGGTACTCTATTAAAAGGAGGCCTTAATATCCCTTAGTTTCCATTAGGACCCCGCTGCCATGGGAGGGTAGGACAAAAGATGTCATGCAAGTTCTTTTCCATAAGCACGTATGACTATATTCGAAATACATGCTTACATTACATTGATGAATTGGAGCTAGTTCTGTCTCACCCTATGTTATGACTGTTATATGATGAACCGCATCCGGCATAATTCTCCATCACCGATCCAATGCCTACGAGCTTTTCACATATTGTTCTCCGCTTATTTACTTTTCCATTGCTTCTGTTACAATCACTACAAAACACCAAAAATATTACTTTTGCTTCCGTTACTTTTATTACCGTTACCACTATTATCATATTACTTTTCTACTAAATACTTTGCTGCAGATACTAAGTTATCCAGGTGTGGTTGAATTGACAACTCAACTGCTAATACTTGAGAATATTCTTTGGCTCCCCTTGTGTCGAATCAATAAATTTGGGTTGAATACTCTACCCTCAAAAACTGTTGAGATCCCCTATACTTGTGGGTTATCAAGACTATTTTCTGGCGCCGTTGCCGGGGAGCATAGCTCTATTCTTTGAGTTACTTGGATTTATATCTGCTGGTCACTATGAAGAACTTGAAAAACGCTAAGACAACAATTTATCCCTCAACTACGAGGGGAGGTAAGGAACTGCCATCTAGCTCTGCACTTGATTCACCTTTTGTTTTGAGTAAGCTTGCGACACCTAAACCTGCTTCTGCTATTCGTTCTGATATGTCGCATGTTATTGATGATGCCACTTCTGCTATACATGATACTTATGATGAAACTACTTCTATGCTTGATACTACCGTGCTCCTTAGTGAATTTCTTGATGAACAAATTGCTAGGGCTAGAGAGAAAGAAATTATTGAAACTGATTATATTGATGAAAGTGATGATGAAGACTTGCCTGTTATTCCTGAGGGTTATGTTATTGATAAAGAAGCTTCTATAGCTATATTAGCTTGCAAAGATATATATGAACTCAAGGGGTTATTAGCTAAATGGAATCAGCAATCATTAATGATAGAATGAAACCTGACCACTGCTTTTTGCAACTTCACCTATCTGTGTTACCGATAAGTATTATGAATTCTCTGTTGATCCTGATATAATTACTTTGGTTGAATCTGATCCTTTTCATGGCTATGAATATGAAACTGTTGTGGCACATCTTACTAAATTAAATGATATAGCCACCCTCTTTACTAATGATGAGAGATCTTGCTACCTCTATATCCTTAAAATATTTCTGTTCTCATTAAAGGGTGATGCTAAGATATGGTTTAATTCCCTTGACCCTTGTTGTGTGCGTAGTCCCCAGGATATGATTTATTACTTTTCGCTAAATATTTCCCTGCTCATAAGAAACAAGCTGCTTTAAAGGAAATATACAACTTTGTGCAAATTGAAGAAGAGAGTCTCCCACAAGCTTGGGGAGGCTTCTCATGTTACTTAATGCTTTGCCTGATCATCCTCTTAAGAAAAATGAAATACTTGATATCTTTTATAATGGACTAACCGATGCTTCCAGAGATTACCTGGATAGTTGTGCTGGTTCTGTTTTCAGGGAAAGAACACAGGATGAAGCTGAAATTCTATTGAATAATATGTTGACAAATGAAAATAATTGGACACTTCCTGAGCCAGCTCCCGAGCCTATTCCTAAACCAACTCTGAAGAAGAGAGGTGTTCTATTTCTCAGTCCTGAAGATATGCAAGAGGCAAAGAAATCTATGAAAGAAAAAGGTATTAAAGTTGAAGATGTTAAGAATTTACCTCCTATTGAAGAAATGCATGGTATTAATCTACCGCATGTTGAAGAAACATATGATCTTAATCCATCATCTATTGAAGAACCTCATGGTCTTGATAACCCGACACAGGTAGTAAAGGTAAATTCTCTCTATAGATATGATAAAGCTGAAATCCCTCCTACTAAAATTGCTAGCCAATGCTTGGATGAATTTGATAACTTTATGGTTAAGCAAGAAGATTTCAATGCTTATTTTGGTAGACAATTAAAACAAAATGCTTATATGATTGAACACTTGGGTGATTATATGGCTAATGTTAGATGTGAACTTAAACTCATTACTAAACATGCTTCTATGGTTACCACTCAAGTAGAACAAGTACTTAAAGCTCAAAATGATTTGCTCAATGAAATGAATAGTAAGAAAAATGATTATGCTGTTAGAGTGGCTACTATAACTGGTAGAATGACTCAGGAACATTTGTATCCTGAAGGCCACCCTAAGGGAATTGAGCAAGATTCTCAGAGAAATAATATTGATACACCTAGTCCTTCTAAAAATAAGAAAAAGACAAATGATAGGATTTTGCATGCTTATAGTGAACCTATTGCTGAACCACCTGAGAATCCAAATGATATCTCTATTTCTGATGCTGAAACACAATCTGGTAATGAACATGAACCTAATGAAAATGTTCATGATGATGCCCAACCTAGTAATGATAATGATGTAGAAATTGAACCTGTTGTTGATCTTGATAACCCACAATCAAAAAATCAACGTTATGATAAGAGAGACTTTGTTGCTAGGAAACATGGTAAAGAAGAGAACCATGGGTTCAGAAACCCATGCCTTTTCCTCGCAAACCATCCAAGAAAAAGGATGATGAGGATTTTGAGTGATTTCTTTGAAATGATTAGACCTATCTTTTTTGCGTATGCGATTAACTGATATGCTCAAAATGAATCCTTATGCTAAGTATATGAAAGATATTGTTACATATAAGAGAAAGATACCGGAAGCTGAGATTTCCACCATGCTTGCTAATTATTCTTTTAAGGGTGGAATACCAAAGAAACTTGGAGATCCAGGAGTACCTACTATACCATGCTCTATTAAAAGAAACTATGTTAAAACTGCTTTATGTGATCTTGGAGCCGGTGTTAGTGTTATGCCTCTCTCTTTATACCGTAGACTTGATTTGAATAAGTTGACACCTACTGAAATATCCTTGCAAATGGTTGATAAATCAACTGCTATACCTGTCGGTATTTGTGAGGATGTGCCTGTTGTGGTTGCAAACGTTAGTATTTTAACGGACTTTGTTATTCTTGATATTCCCGAGGACGATAGTATGTCTATTATTCTTGGAAGACCCTTTTTGAATACTGCAGGGGCTGTTATTGATTGCAACAAGGGCAATGTCACTTTTCATGTTAATGGTAATGAGCATACGACACATTTTTCGAGGAAACAACCTCAAGTTCATAGTATCAATTCTATTGGAAAAATTCCAACGATTATATTTGGAGGTTTTGAATTTCCTCTTCCTACTGTTAACAAGAAATATGATAATCTTATTATTGGGGATGTGCATATCCCTGTTGAGGTAACATAGTGTTGTTCGAAATTTCTCCGGTTCCATGTTATTCGGAATGAGTTTGTTAACAAGACTTGATCAACCTTGTTAGTGGATTCTTTTTTATGAGCATGGGATGGATGAAACTAGAAGGCACAACCTTCTGTACCCTCTCTCTATTTTCTGTTATTTAGTTGAGATAAAGTAAAAATAGTATTTTTTTCTTCTGTTTTCTGATTTATCCATGCAATATAAAAATATCCCGAAAATAGAAGTTCTGCAAATGCCCTGAAAATGGAATATGATTTTTTCTAGAATATTTGAGAATTTCTAGCACTGAGAACACAGCAGGAGGGGCAAGCACCTGGCCACGAGGGTGGAGGGCGCGCCCGCTGCCTCGTGGGCCCATGGTGGCCCTCCTCCACTTATTCCTGCACCCACACACTCCTTCTTCCTCCCACAAACACCAATATCCAGCTCAAGCACGAGTTCTAGCTCATTTTGCTGTGATTTTCGATCTCCTTGCTCAAAGCACCTCTCACAAAACTGCTTGGGGAGATTGTTCCTTGGTATGTGACTCCTCCATTGGTCCAATTAGTTTTTGTTCTATTGTTCTATTCATTGCAAATTTGTGCTGCCTAGGTGACCATGTTCTTGAGCTTGCATGTCAAATTTATATGGTTTCAAGTAGTTCTAATGCATGATATAGCCTCTAGGCACTTGTAGGAGTAGTTGCTATCAATTTTGTTGAGCTTGGTTCACTTTTATTTGAAGTTACTAAAAATTTCAGAATTTTTTCAGAGAAAGAAATATGCTTAGGAAAATGTTCCAAGGTGGTTCTTCAAGGAAGCAAGGACCCAGGCTTGCAATGTGTGATGCTGACGAGGAGCCACCAAGGGCGGTCCAAAGGCTTGACCTGTGAATGGCCTTCAGAAAATTTTATGGATCGAGCGGGAATCAAGGAAGAATTTAACGCATATTTGCGTAACGCTGATCTTGTGAGCTTTGAGGCAGAGAAGTGCAGCCAATACCATTATCTCACTAGTACATTTGTGAGGAGGTTTGAATTTTCATCATCACGTAATTCTCCAATTGTCATGTTTGATCTTTATGACAAATCTTATACCATGGACTTAGAGGATTTCACTTACGCTTGCAAACTTCCACGGTGGGGTAGTGTTAGTGAACCCGTAAATCTGAATTTAGAAACTTTCTTGTTGGTATAACCGTGGGGGAATCTAGAGATATAGCACAAGCTACCATAGGGAGCATTCACTTTCCTGCTATACATTATTTTGCTCTCTTCATAGGCAGGTGCATAAATGGTAAAGATGAAGCATGTCATATGTGTGTGCCTGACCTTAGCATTCTTAGGAGTGCTGTGTTAGGAGACAAATCTTATTATTTGGGAGCCATTGTTGCACGTAGGTTGCATCATAATAGATTTAATGGAGATTTCTTTGGAGGAATTTATGCAACCCGCTTAGCTAATTTTCTTGGTGTGGACGTTCGTGAGGATGATATTGAGTTGCCTCCTACTTATTTAGACTATAATTCTATGGTCTATCACCAGTTTGTCGAGAGGAATGAATCACCTCTCCGATATCGCTTAATCTTTGACAGACGTCATGCTGTCCGTATTACTCTCCCTGCTCCTGCCTTCTTTGATTATCAGGCAAAAGGAAGACATTTTATTACCAGAGAGGAGGCAGATGAGTACGAGAGGAGGGCGGAGGCAGCTCGCCGCCACGCTGCAGCTCAGGAGGCGATAACCGCTGCATCTCGATGCGACCCCAGCTACACCTCTGTGTATCCGCCAGGCCATCCATGGCAATGAACCAAGTTAGGCCAAAAGCCTAAGCTCGGGGGAGTACGTATTTCCCACCGACATCACATTTATGTTCACACACACTCATTGCTAGATGTCGGTGATCATACTCTTTCACTGTAATATCCATGCTAGTTTATTTTCTTTTTCTTACTTTCTTCTTGCGTGTTTAATAAAACTTAAGAAAAACCAAAAAAAATTAGTAATAGCTTTTAGCTAGTTTACTTTTCACGATGTAGTAGTAATAATTAAAAAGAAAACCAAAAAAGATTTCACGTTCTTATTTTGCTTGTTGGGAGCTTTCCCGTGTAAATAGTTTTATTTCTTTTCTTTTCTTTGGGGGTCGATAGAAGAAGACCATGTTTAAATTGTTGAAGTGGCTCTTATATGCATTATTGTTGATTTAACCAAGAGCCCATATTGCCTTGCCTTCTCCTGTTTATCGAATGCTTGCAGATTCCAGCTTAGTCCAATGCACGTGCACTCTTATTATTATTCACTTCGTTCGGTCATGCAAGTGAAAGGCAATTATGATGATATATGATGGACTGACTGAGATGAGAAAAGTTGGTATGAACTCGACCTCTCTTGTTTTTGTAAATATGATGAGTTCATCGTTCCTGATTCAGCCTATTATGAATAAACATGTTTGCAATGACAATTAGAGATCATAGTTGCTTGTGCCATGCTTAATTAGCTATGAGTTATAATGGTTTACCTTGCGTGCCAACATGCTATTAAAATGGTTGTGATGTGGTATGATGGGGTGGTATCCTCCTTTGAATGAATTAAGTGACTTGACTTGGCACATGTTCACACATGTAGTTGAAACAAAATCAACATAGCCTTCACGATATTTATGTTCATGGTGGATTATATCCTACTCATGCTTGCATCCAATGTCTATTAATTTTAATGCATGTTCATGACTGTTGTCACTCTCTAGTTGGTCGCTTCCCAGTCTTTTGCTAGCCTTAACTTGTACTAAGCGGGAATACTGCTTGTGCATCCAATCCCTTAAACCCCAAAGTTATTCCATATGGGTCCACTATACCTTCCTATATGCGGTATCTACCTGCCGTTCCAAGTAAATTTGTATGTGCCAAACTCTAAACCTTCAAATAAACATGTTGTTTTGTATGCTCGAATAGCTCATGTATCAACTAGGGCTGCCCTTATCTTCCATGTTAGGAGGGTTATTCTCAAGAGGAGTGCACTCCGCTCCTCATTCACGAGAAAATGGCTGGTCTCCGGGATGCCCAGTCCCATGCTT
Organism: Aegilops bicornis; assembly: GCA_021605145.1. NCBI lineage: Eukaryota > Viridiplantae > Streptophyta > Magnoliopsida > Poales > Poaceae > Aegilops > Aegilops bicornis. The sequence goes on from CM038674.1 coordinate 414,775,640, forward strand.
TATGCAAACTAAATCAAATTAATTGCAAAAAAAACTCCCCCTAGGACTGTTGCTAGTTGGAGACACTCGTTGTTTCGAGCAAGTCATGGATTGATGCTTGTTGGTGGAGGGGGAGTATAAACTTTACCATTCTGTTTGGGAACCGCCTATAATGTGTGTAGCATGGAAGATATCGCCATCTCTTGGTTGTTATGTTGACAATGAAAGTATACCGCTCAAAATATTATTTATCTCTATTTCAAAACCGAGCTCTGGCACCTCTACAAATCCTGGTTCCCTCTGCGAAGGGCCTATCTATTTACTTTTATGTTGAGTCATCACCCTCTTATTAAAAAGCACTAATTTGGAGGCGCAGCTGTCATTTGCATTCATTACTCTTAATTTATATTGGGTATGACTATGATTGGATCTCTTTTACCATGAATTACAATGTCTAGTCAGTCCTTGATCTTTAAAGGTGCTCTGCATTTATGTTTTGCGGTCTCAGAAAGGGCTAGCGAGATACCATCTTGTTATATCATATTATGATTGTTTTGAGAAAGTGTTGTCATCCGAGATTTATTATCATGGCTCGCTAGTTGATTATGCCATTGATATGAGTAAACATGAGACCTAACAGTTATTGTGCATGTGGTCAGTCATAATCTTTGCTGAAAACTTGAATATTGGCTTTATATATTTACAACAACAAGAGCAAACAGAGTTTGTAAAAGTTTTTCTTTATCACTTTCAGTTTATCAACTGAATTGCTTGAGGACAAGCAAAGGTTTAAGCTTGGGGGAGTTGATGCGTCTTCGTCGTATCTACTTTTCCAAACACTTTTGCCCTTGTTTTGGACTCTAACTTGCATGATTTGAATGGAACTAACTCGGACTGATGCTGTTTTCAGCAGACTTTCCATGGTGTTATTTATGTGCAGAAACAAAAGTTCTCGGAATGACCTGAAACTTCACGGAACGTCTACTTGGAAATAATAAAAAATCCTTGCAAAAGATGAAGACCAGGGGGCCCACACCCTGTCCACGAGGTTGGGGGCGTGCCCTTCCCCCTAGGGCGCGCCCCCTACCTCGTGGGGCCCCTGGAGCTCCTCCGACCTCAACTCCAACTCTATATATTTGCTTTCAGGGAGAAAAAAACCAGAGAGAAGAATTCATCACGTTTTACGATACGGAGCCGCCGCCAAGCCCTAAAACCTCTCGGGAGGGCTGATCTGGAGTCCGTTCGGGGCTCTGGAGAGGGGGATTCGTCGCCATCGTCATCATCAACCATCCTCCATCACCAATTTCATGATGCTCACCGCCGTGCGTGAGTAATTCCATCGTAGGCTTGCTGGATGTTGATGGGTTGGATGAGATCTCTCATGTAATCGAGTTAGTTTTGTTAGGGTTTGATCCCTAGTATCCACTATGTTTTGAGATTGATGTTGCTATGACTTTGCTATGCTTAATGCTTGTCACTAGGGCCCGAGTGCCATGATTTCAGATCTGAACCTATTATGTTTTCATGAATATATGTGAGTTCTTGATCCTATCTTGCAAGTATATAGTCACCTACTATGTGTTATGATCCGGCAACCCCGAAGTGAAAATAACCGGGACCACTCTCGGTGATGACCATAGTTTGAGGAGTTCATGTATTCACTATGTGCTAATGCTTTGTTCCGGTACTCTATTAAAAGGAGGCCTTAATATCCCTTAGTTTCCATTAGGACCCCGCTGCCACGGGAGGGTAGGACAAAAGATGTCATGCAAGTTCTTTTCCATAAGCATTATGACTATATTCGAATACATGCCTACATTACATTGATGAATTGGAGCTAGTTACATGTCACCCTATGTTATGACTGTTACATGATGAACCGCATCCGGCATAATTCTCCATCACCGATCCAATGCCTACGAGCTTTTCACATATTGTTCTTCGTTTATTTAATTTTCCGTTGCTACTGTTACAATCACTACAAAACACCAAAAATATTACTTTTGCGTCCGTTACTTTTGTTACCGTTACCACTATTATCATATTACTTTGCTACTAAATACTTTGCTGCAGATACTAAGTAATCTAGGTGTGGTTGAATTGACAACTCAACTGCTAATACTATAGAATATTCTTTGGCTCCCCTTGTGTCGAATCAATAAATTTGGGTTGAATACTCTACCCTCGAAAACGGTTGCGATCCCCTATACTTGTGGGTTATCATCCCGCCGCGCCGTCGAAGCACCATGGAGGACCCGCCGCGCCATCGATGCAGCAGACTGGTCCGGCGCGATGCAGAATCAGAAGAGATGTCCCGCCGTGCCGCGAATGCAGCAGAGATGTCCTCCCTTGCCGCGGCGGCCTGGGAAAATGCCTCGCGGGCAAGCGAGGAATCTTACCGGCAGATGGATCAGATCTCCAGGTGGGAGAGGTTGCAGGATGACCTGACTGCCTCGTTTGAACAATCTACCGACGTCATACGACAACTAAATGAGAGCAATGCGAAGCTCGGGGCCGAGCACGACCTACTGCGGGCGAAGATCGTCGGAAGTGCGGAGCAGCAGGAGCAGACCACTGCCTTGTTGAAGAGGACCGGCGTCATCGTCGAGAAACTATGGACGGGAATAACATGCTGCGCATCGAGCGCAGAAGGGTGGTGGAGGAATCCGTGGATGCTCTCAAGCAACATCTTGAGGACAAGAAAGAGCTCATTGCCGCTCGCCGCGGAGACTAGTTCTCGCGGCCTGCAGCAACGCATCAAGAAAGTAGAGATCAGCGAGCCAGATCGTTGTCTCCCTTCTTCTTTTGCCCTTGTGTATGTTGGGCGTTGCCGCATGTGGCTTTTTTAATTATGTTTCTAAATATGTAAGACAATTATTATCCACTATCATCGTCCTTATATTCATCATGCTTGCAAAAAGTCACAGTCGATGCTATATAGGTTCGTTGGGTCTTACATCAAGATCCGTGCAAAACTTTCTTTTTAGATTTTCATTTTCTCTCTTAAATCTCTGTCCAGTGAGACATATAGCCATGCCGTAGAACAGGTGCTCGGGCGCCATTAATGGAGACGTTGGGAGGGAGATGCATGGCGGGTAGCGGTCAAAGGGCTCTCCTCCCAATGAGCACGTGCAGGGGTCTAATCGCACGCCTCCTGTACTCAAATAGCTACCCCGCACGACACCTCCTAGACAATAAAAAAAGGGACGTGTGGCCGCATGTAATTGGTAAGTCGAACACTCACGGTTTCCATAATACTTGTGTTTCCGATTTGTAACGTGACAACACTTGTTCCAAAATGACTTTGTTGATTGATAACCCACAAGTATAGGGAATCGCAATAGTTTTCGAGGGTAGAGTATTTAACCCAAATTTATTGATTCGACACAAGGGGAGCCAAAGAATATTCTCAAGTATTAGCAGTTGAGTTGTCAATTCAACCACACCTGGATAACTTAATATCTGCAGCAAAATATTTAGTAGCAAAGTAGTATGGAAGTAACTGTAATGGTGACAGAAGTAACAGTAAGTGTTTTGTAGTAATTGTAACAGTGGCAACAGTAAAGTAACTAAGCAAAGAGCAATATGTGAAAAGCTCGTAGGCATTGGATCGGTGATGGAGAATTATGTCGGATGCGATTCCTCATGCAATAGTTATAACCTAGGGTGACACAGAACTAGCTCCAATTCATCAATGTAATGTAGGCATGTATTCCGAATATAGTCATATGTGCTTATGGAAAAGAACTTGCATGACATATTTTGTCCTACCCTCCCATGGCAGCGGGGTCCTATTGGAAACTAAGGGATATTAAGGCCTCCTTTTAGTAGAGTACCGGACCAAAGCATTAACACTTAGTGGATACATAAACTCCTCAAACTATGGTCATCACCGGGAGTGGTCCCGATTATTGTCACTTCGGGGTTGCCGGATCATAACACATAGTGGGTGACTATTGACTTGCAAGATAGGATCAAGAACTCACATATATTCATGAAAACATAATAGGTTCAGATCTGAAATCATGGCACTCGGGCCCTAGTGAGAAGCATTAAGCATAGCAAAGTCATAGCAACATCAATCTCAGAACATAATGGATACTAGGGATCAAACCCTAACAAAACTAACTCGATTACATGGTAAATCTCATCCAACCCATCACCGTCGGTCAAGCCTATGATGGAATTACTCACGCACGGCGGTGAGCATCATGAAATTGATGATGGAGGAAGGTTGATGATGACGATGGCGACGGATTCCCCTCTCCGGAGCCCCGAACGGACTCCACATCAGCCCTCCCGAGAGATATTAGGGCTTGGTGGCAGATCCGTATCGTAAAACGCGATGAATCCTTCTCTCTGATTTTTTTCCTCCCCGAACGTGAATATATAGAGCTGGAGTTGAGGTCGGTGGAGCACCAGGGGGCCCACGAGGTAGGGGGGCGCGCCCCCACCCTCTTGGACAGGGTCTGGGCCCCCTGGCCTTGATTCTTTCGCTAGTATTTTTCATTAATTCCAAAAATATTCTCCATGAAGTTTCAGGTCATTCCGAGAACTTTTATTTCTGCACAAAAATAACACCATGGCAATTCTGCTGAAAGCAGCGTCAGTCCGGGTTAGTTCCATTCAAATCATGCAAGTTAGAGTCCAAAACAAGGGCAAAAGTGTTTGGAAAAGTAGATACGATGGAGACGTATCAACTCCCCCAAGCTTAAACCTTTGATTATCCTCAAGCAATTCAGTTGACAAACTGAAAGTGATAAAGAAAAATTTTTAGAAACTCTGTTTGCTCTTGTTGTTGTAACTATGTAAAGCCAGCATTCAGGTTTTTAGCAAAGATTATGAACTAACCATATTCATAATAACATTTAGGTCTCATATTTACTCATATCAATGGCATAATCAACTAGCGAGCAATAATAATAAATCTCGGATGACAACACTTTCTCAAAACAATCATAATATGATATAACAAGATGGTATCTCCCTAGCCCTTTCTGAGACCGCAAAACGTAAATGCAGAGCACCTTTGAAGATCAAGGACTGATTAAACATTCTCATAGTCATACCCAATATAAATTAATAGTAATGGATGCAAATGACAGTGGTGCTCTCCAACTGGTGCTTTTTAATAAGAGGATGATGACTCAACATAAAAGTAAGTAGATAGGCCCTTCGCAGAGGGAAGCAGGGATTTGTAGAGGTGCCAAAGCTCGATTTTGAAATAGAGATAAATAATATTTTGAGCGGCATACTTTCATTGTCAACATAAAAACCGAGAGATCTCGATATCTTCCATGCTACACACATTATAGGCGGTTCCCAAGCAGAATGGTAAAGTTTATACTCCCCCACCACCAACAAGCATCAATCCATGGCTGGCTCAAAACAACGAGTGCCTCCAACTAGCAACAGCCTTGGGGGAGTTTTGTTTGCAATTATTTCGATTTGATTTGCTTAGAGCATGGGATTGGGCATCCCGGTGACCAGCCATTTTCTCGTGAGTGAGGAGTGGAGTCCACTCATCCTGAGAATAAACCGCCTAGCATGGAAGATACAGACATCCCTAGTTGATACATGAGCTATTCGAGCATGCAAAACATAATTTCATTTGAAGGTTTAGAGTTTGGCACATACAAATTTACTTGGAATGACAGGTAGATACCACATATAGGAAGGTATAGTGGACTCATATGGAATAACTTTTGGGTTTATGGAAGTGGATGCACAAGCAGTATTCCCGCTTAGTACAAGTGAAGGCTAGAAAAAGACTGGGAAGCGACCAACTAGAGAGCGACAACAGTCATGAACATGCATTAAAACTAATAAACATTGAGTGCAAGCATGAGTAGGATATAATCCACCATGAACATAAATATCGTGGAGGCTATGTTGATTTTGTTTCAACTACATGTGTGAACATGTGCCAAGTCAAGTCACTCGAATCATTCAAAGGAGGATACCACCCTATCATACCACATCACAACCATTTTAATAGCATGTTGGCACGCAAGGTAAACCATTATAAACTCCTAGCAAATTAAGCATGGCATGTACAACTATAATCTCTAATTTTCATTAGAAACATGTTTCATTCATAATAGGCTGAATCAGGAACGATGAACTAATCATATTTACAAAAACAAGAGAGGTCGAGTTCATACCAACTTCTCTCATGTCAATCAATCCATCATATATCGTTATTATTGCCTTTCACTTGCAGGACCGAACGGTGTGAATAATAATAATAGTGCACGTGCACTGGACTAAGCTGGAATCTGCAAGCATCTGATACAAAGGAGAAGACAAGGTAATTTGGGCTCTTTGTTAAATCAACAATAATGCATATAAGAGCCACTTCAACATTTTCAGTATGGTCTTCTCCTCTCGAGCCCCAAAGAACAAGAAAAGAAATAAAACTATTTACACGGGAAAGCTCCCAACAAGCAAAAGAACAACAAGAAATCTTTTTGGGTTTTCTTTTAGTTATCACTACTACAGGCATGGAAAGTAAACTAGCTAAAAACTACAACTAATTTTTTTGGTTTTTCTTAAGGTTTTTCAAACACACAAGAAGAAAGCGAGAAAACAAAATAAACTAGCATGGATAGTACAATGAAAAAGTATGAGCACCGACAACTAGAATGAGTGTGTGAACATGAATGTAATGTCGGTGAGAAATGCGTACTCCCCCAAGCTTAGGCTTTTGGCCTAAGTTGGTCTAGAACCGCACTGGTGGCGGATATCCAAAGTTGTAGCTGGGGTCGTACTGAGAAGGATCCTCGGGGTGCCACTGGTTGGCAATCTCCTCCGGATCCCACTGGTAAACAGACTGACGGTGAGGATCAAGTTGTGGCTCCGGCTCTGGAGCTGGTGTGAGGTTCCGGTAGGCATGAATGGCTTCCGGCAGAACAAGATACTTGCCTGAAGATAAGTTGAACAAAGAAGGAGCAGGCAAAGCAATAGTCTGAAAGTAATTTTTATCAAATATCAGTCTATAGTTAAGCATCTTTTTCTTATTCTTAACAATAAAATCATGTGCTACCATACTCTTGTATTCTAGAAAAATAGGAGGCAACAACTTTTGTTCTTTCTCATAATGCCTAATAGGTATGTTAAAGTGTGCAGCGAGGCGCGAGGCGAAGATACATCCCAAGATGGGACCCTTCGTACGCTTCAGATTTAACCGCTTGGCAACAATAGCGCCTAGACTAAAAGTGTTATCAGGAAACAAGGCATGGCACAAAATAACAATATCAGGAGCACTAAGGTTTCCACAGTTCCCGCGACCAATTAAACATCTACTAGCAAATTTGCAAAGTAACGTAGAACAGGAAAGTGTATGCTAGTGATTCTTGCATCAGAAACTTTCCTCGTTTCCCCTACAGCAATCATATCAATAAACCCCTCCACATCATCATGATGTGGCTCATCTATGCTGCCCACAAAGGGTAACTTGCAAACCTCACAAAAATCATAAAGGGACATCTCCTTATACTCATCATATAAATAAAAATCCACCGAAGGTGGTGATCTCCTAGCATGGAAATGAAATTTTTGCACGAAAATATTAGTGAGTAGGAGATACTGTTCGCGCTAGTCGCGGAGGAAGTCGGTGACGCCCGCATTCTTAGCCAAATAATAAAAATCATCATGAATCCTGGTTGCCCTCAAGAAATCATCACAAGGCCATTCACACGGCCGAACCTCCGTGGTGCGAGGGAGATTATATTTGGGCCTTTTGTCCTATTCACGTTGCTTATCCTTCAAGCTTCAGCTCGAAGAGCCCCTCAAAAATCTCTTCATCAATTTCTGAAAATTTCTGAAAAGTGAACCAAACTCAGCAAAATTGATAGCAACTACTCCCACAAGTGCCTAGAGACTACATCATGCATTAGAACTACTTGGGACCATATAAATTTGACATGCAAGCTCAAGCACAGGGTCATCTAAGAAGCAAAAATTTGCAATGAATAAAGCACTAGAACAAAAACTAATTGGACCATTGGAGGAGTCACAAACCGAAGAACAATCCCCCAAAGCAGTTTTGTGAGTGGAGCTTTGAGCAAGGAGATAAAAAATCGTAGCAAGATGAGCTAGAACTCGTGCTTGAGCTGGTTGTGATTTTTTTGGGAGGAAGAAGGAGTGTGTGGTTGCTGGAATAAGTGGAGGGGGCCACCAGGGGCCCACGAGGCAAGGGGGCGCGCCCTGGACCCTCGTGGCCAGGTGCTTGCTCCCCCTGATGTGTTCTCAGTGCCAGATATTCTCAAATATTCTAGAAAAAATCATATTTCATTTTCAGGGCATTTGGAGAACTTTTATTTTCGGGGTATTTTTTATTGCAAGGATAATTCAGAAAACAGACAGAATATACTATTTTTGATTTATTTAATCTAAATAACAGAAAGTAAAAGGAGGGCACAGAAGGTTGTGCTTTCTAACTTCATCCATCTCATGCTCATCAATAGGAATCCACTAACAAGGTAGATCAAGTCTTGTTAACATACTCTTTTTGAATAACATGGAACCGGAGAAATTTCGAATAACGCTAGGTTACCTCAACGGGGATATGCACATCCCCAACAATAAGAATATCATATTTCTTCTTGACAGTAGGAAGAGGAAATTCAAAACCTCTAATAGTAATAGTTGAAAATTTTCCAATAGAATTGATACTCTGGACTTGAGGTTGTTTCCTCGGAAAGTGTACCGTATGCTCATTACCATTAACATGAAAAGTGACGTTGCCTTTGTTGCAATCAATAACAGCCCATGCAGTATTCAAAAAGGGTCTACCAAGGATAATCGACATACTATCGTCCTCGGGAATATCAAGAATAACAAAGTCTATTAAGATATGTAAGTGCATCTAGTGCCCCTTAGTGATTTTGGTGTATTGAAGACTTATAGGTTAAGTAACTAAAGCGTTTGTGAGTGTACACAGGTCTATAAGTCTACGAGGAGTTTGATATTTACAGAGAAAGTCGACTCCTAAAAATGAAGTTCTTCATCCAAGACTTTGATATTCTCAAGACTTTCTCAAGACTTTGAAAGTGAAGAAATTGGTGTGACCTTGAAGACTTGGTATTCATTTGAGGAACATGAAGCGTGAAGACTTTTGTTTTCGTAGTTTCATTTTCTCTTTCTTGAGTCATAGGAAACACCATACTTTGTTAAAGGGGTCGAGGAAATACTAAGGAAAAATTTCCATTTGATGCTCAACTCAAAATCCTACACCTACCAATCCCTTGAGTGAAGCCTTTGGAAATCTCATACAGTTCAGTCAATTTCTTGATGTGAGACGAAGCTCTTCCGGTCACGAGGAATTTGTTCTCGACCGAGGAGTTAGGAATTCGCCGGTCTTGAATTGCCTACACTGAGGAACATGATAGCCCCGAGGAATTTGAGAGTCAAATTTCCGACCGTTCTTTGTCTTGCGCCACCTGTCCCAAAATATCTTATCCACCTAACGGTCATATCATTGAAGGGCATTTATGTCTTATCATGTAGGGCTGCTCCCTAGGCTATAAATAGCCGCCCCTACAACCACTAGCTGGTTGGCTGCTCCGAGAGAACTTGACACTTGTCATTTGAGAGCAACCCATCCTCCGAGGACTTTGAGAGAAAATCATCAAGTGAGGAAAAACCCAAAAGTGAGGAATAACCCAAAACCAAACCCCAACAAACCCAAAGTGATTGAGCATCATCAAGAAATTGATCCTGCGTGGATCCGACGCTTGTTACCTTTGAAGATCTGTGCTTCTTCCAGACGGTTAGGCGTCAGGTCTAGAGCATCCAAGAGGAATTGTGGATCGTCGAGTGACCAAGTCTGTGAAGGTTTGGAAGTCGCTGAAGACTTACCACAGTGATTGGACGAGGTCTGTGTGACCTTAGTTCAAGGAGAATACGGTGAGGACTTGGTGTCACGAGCTGCGTGCTTTCGATGTTGGGTGTCCGGGGCTGTGTGTCCTCGAGTTTAAATACTCGGCCGCTCCAACCAGACGTACAACCGAGACAGTTAGCTTGGAACTGGTCTACCAAATCATTGTCTTCACCAACCTAACTGGTTCTATTTCCTCAACCCTTTCATTTCCTCATTCTTGTGTTGAGTATTTGTTCATATCTGTGTTTGAAGACTTTGATCAAGACTTTCTCAATTTCCTCAGCTCAATTTCTTGATCTGTTTGTCTTCATCCTGTGTTATCCTGTGATTACGCTTTACGTACTCTGTGATTGTCTTCATTTCATCATGATGACTATGCTTGTAATCTGTTATGCTTACTTACGAGTACTTATTCCATGCAAGTAGTTCTTCGCTAAGGAATTTCCTCACCAAAGAAATTCCTCATTGAAGAATTCATAAAAATCGCCTATTCACCCCCTCTAGTCGATATAACGCACTTTCAATTGGTATCGAGCAAGGTACTCCCTTGTTACGTGTGATTTTGGTTTAACCACCGGAGTTTTAGTTATGTCGACGCGGTATGATCAAGGTCTCGGCAGGGTGTCCTACCTTCGATGGGACGGATTACCCTCATGGAAGAACAAAATGCGAATGCATCTTGAAGCAATTGACAATGATCTACGGTATGTTGTGACAAAAGGTGTTTCCTCAATCACACCTTCTCTGAATGATGCTGATGTGAAGAGATTCAAGCAACTCGATTCTCAAGCGAAGAATATCATATGTGGCCATCTGAGCAAAGGTCAATATGGAAGAGTGAGTGCTTTGGAATCTGCCAAACTCATCTGGGACAGGCTGTCCAAAGTAAATGAAGGTGTTTCAACTCGGCGTGACTCTCGAGTTGATGTTCTTCTAATCTCTTCAACCGCTTCAAAAGACTCGACAATGAAAATGTTCAACAAACCTTCGATCGCCTCACCGACATCTCAAATGAGCTTCAAGCACTTTGGGTGCCACCGACATCACCGACCATGAGGTGGTGAAGAAATTACTAAGATCGCTTGATTCCTCATTTGATACTCCGCACCGATGATACAAGAATGAGCTGACTACAAGTCTCTTGATCCTGCTGATATCCTCGAAGGCTAAATACTCACGAGTTCCGACTTCTTTGAAAAGAGAGATCTCTATGGTTACGGCTATGGAAAAACACGTGCCACGAAGGCCAAGGCTGTGTCCGAATCAGAGTGAAGACTCTGGTAGTAGCCTAGGAGATCCTGAAGAATTTGGCCAGGAGCTAGCATCGCTGCGTGAAGAAATTCCAGAAATTCTCAAGACGTGGTTGCTTTGGAAAATCCTCAAGAAGCAGTGATTCCTCATCTAGTGACTATAAGAGAAGACTTTGTCACAGATGCAAGAAACCTGGTCACTATATCCAAGATTGTCCTCAGTGGGAAAAGGAATTAAGAAAGAAGAAACACAAGGATTACAGTTCTGATGACGTGAAGAAGAAAAAGAAATCCTCAAAATCCTCAAAACCTTCTTCTCACAAGAAGAGCAGCTCCAAAAAGGCTCGGGCATTCATTGGCAAGGAAATGGACTCTGAAGCTGAATCTGAGGAAAATGAGGAAGAGGAGGAGTCTCAAGAATCCGAATATGGTGTGGCTAGTCCGGCTCTTGCTCGCTTTTGTTAGCAAGTCCCTCTTCAACACTGAAGAAACCGACTCATGACAAGCCCGATGAGGATGATGATGACTATGCTCCCACCTATTGCTTCATGGCAAAAGGTGCTAAGGTACTAAATTTCACCTCCTCTGAATCTAGTGAAAATGAATCGATGAGGATCTCAAGCCCAGCTACTCTAAACTTGCTAAGATTGCTATAAAACAACAAAGGGCTTTTGAGAAGGTTCAAAACATGCTAGATAAGAGTGATGATATGTTAGGTGAAGAAATGGATCGCACTCAAGCCCTGACTGAAAATCTTCGAGACTTGATCTAGGCTTGACAACCTTCAAGGTCATCATAACACTCTCTTATCTCGATCATGAGAAACTTTCTTATGAATTTCTTCAAAGAAAGCAAGATCTTGAGAAGCTAAGAGTGAGTTATGAAGATCTTGAAGGAGCGCGATTCATTACTTGCTCAACAAATCAGCGCTTCTCAAGAAGAATTTGTTCCTCCATGCTTAAAGTGCATTGAACGTGAAACTGCTAATTCTTCACCGGATGTTCAAATGCTTCAACTGTTACAAATTCTTCACCTGCCTCGCTATCACTAATTCCTCATCCGAGGACATTGCTAGTATCACCGACGATGCAGATCGAAGGAATTGTACATGACAGGCATGTACAAAAGCCTCAAAGGGCATCAGACTCTTTGTGATGTGCTTAAAAAGCAGATCCTCAATAGGAACCCTAGGAAAGAGGGCATTGCCTTTGAGAGGAAACTCAATGTCGATGGAGCGTATTGGAAGCTTTGAGCGGTATCCCAAAACCTCATGGAGTTCTTTGCAAAGGGACCTCCAGTTGATCCATCTACCTTATCTGGTTTTACGTGTGAATTTCCTCATTCTGGCGATGAGTCATTTGACTCAACTATAAACTGTTCAAAAATCAGAATGGTGAAGTATTTGCTAGATATGTTGGCACTAAGCTGCGAGGAACGGTTCCCCTATGAAGAAAATCTGGGTTCCCAAGAAGTGCCTTGAAAGTCTTCAGGTGAATGTCCTCATGACACCACCAGTGAAGAATAGGAACCCCAGATCAAATTATTTATATGGACCAAATTCTTCATATGGATCCAAGTCCTCATACGGACCAAATTCCTCACGTGGATCAAATTCCTCAAAAGGATCAAAGTCCTCATATGATTATCATCGTGCTAACAACTCTGTTTCGCAGGTAGAGCTAAGGGCTATGAATATGTGCATTACTCTTCAAACCAATATGTTCATAAGTCCTCGAAGAATTTCTCTGCTTATTCATATGCTTACCCTAACCCCTCTTATGTGAAACGAAATGGTTTGGCCTCTATGCCACCATTCTCGTATGGTGCTCGCAGAATGATGAACTCTTTGCCACCCCTTCGATGTGGGTGGTGAAGAAAAGAACTAATCTCTTCTGCAGGGTCAGGTCTCCGAGGCGTGCCTAAACGTCTGAAGAATTTGCTGGGGGCCTGACAAAATGCCTGAAAGGACGCAGGCTAATGATGATGAAATGAACTTTCATTTCACACGTCCTCCTACTGCTTATCTGAATACTGACTGATGAAATTCATCTGATGAACTTGATATCATATTCTTCACTGATGAAGTATATGAGATCGTAAGTTGTACTAATTCATCTGCAGGATGATCAACCCAAAGCCACCGAGTGGGTTCTCGATAGTGGATGTACAAATCACATGACCGGTGACAAGAATCTATTGATGGATGCTACCTTATCACCGTCACATCTGAAGCATATCATCTTTGGCGACAAAGGCAAAAGTCGGTATTGGGACTTGGTAAGGTTGCTATCTCTAAGGACATGCACATGGACAAAGTCATGCTTGTTGAGTCTTTAGGATATAACCTCATGTCAGTCTCAATGCTTTGTGATCTTGATATGGTTGTTATCTTTGGCAAGTATCGTTGTGTTGTGATTATGGAAGTGACAATTCCAAAGTCTTGAAGGCTTTAGGAGAGGAGACTTGTATATTGTTGACTTCTCTACAGGACCACAACCAGCCGTGTGCCTACTTGCAAAAGCTTCGTATAGGCTGGCTATGGCATCGACGACTTGGTCACGCAGGCATGAGGAATTTGCACACGCTTGCGAAGAAGAAGAATGTCATTGGCATTGAGAATGTCAAAATCAACAAGCATCAACTATGAGGAAACTGTGAAGCTGGAAAAATGACCAAGGCCAAGAATCCAGCGAAGACTATCATGACCACTACTCGTCCCTTCGAATTGCTTCACATGGACCTCTTTGGTCCCAATCATTATTCAGCTATCGTTAATGAAGCATCACTATATGGCTTTGTTATTGTTGATGATTACTCTCGTTACACATGGGTACACATTGTTACTTACAAAAATCAAGTGCGGAAGTCTTCAAACGATTTTCCTCGAGGGCTTCAACTAACTTTGGTGTGAAGATCAAGCACATCAGAGTGACAATGGAACTGAGTTCAAGAATTCCAGTCTTGATGACTATCTTGATGAACTTGGTATCACTCATGAGTTATCTGCTCCTTATACTCCTCAAAGAAATGGCATCGTGGAGCGCAAGAACAGAACTCTTGTTGAGATGGCTTGCACTATGCTTGATGAATACAAAACGCCTAGTCGCTTTCGGATTGAAGCAATTGACAATCGCGTGCCACATCATCAACAGAGTATATCTTCACAAATTCTTCAAGAAGACTGCCTATGAACTCCTCACCGACAAGAAACCTAATGTAAGTTATTTCAAAGTCTTGATTGCTAAATGCTGGATTAGAGATCCTCACCACAACTCTAAATTTGCACCAAAAGCACATGAAGGTTTTATGCTTGGTTACGGAAAGGACTCGCACACCTACGTAGTCTTCAACATCGCTCTTCACAAGATTGTTGACACCGTAGATGTGCGGTTCGATGAAACTAATGGCTCGCAAAGAGAGCACCTACCTTCATGTTAGACGAACCAGCACACGAGGATTCTATCAGGTTCAAGGCAACCGAGGATGTCATTCCCATCAAGAAACTCTTTGAAGAATTCATTCACAGACGTGAAGAACGCCGAGCTGATGCACTGAAGATAATGCTCAAGAAAATGGTCTTTGAGGAAAATGATCAAATTCCTCGACGACAACCAGCTCATCCTCGCGTTGCAAAAGAAGTGCAAGTTGACAAGATCATCGATGACATTGAAGCACCAGGTCCTCTCACACACTCAAAAGCTTCACATTTATCTAACTTTTGTGGGCACTATGCTTTTGTCTCTATCACAGAGCCCTCTAAGGTAGATGAAGCATTTACGAGCCGGAGTGGATTCAGGCCATGCAAGAAGAATTACATCGATTCGAGCTCAACAATGTCTGGAACTGGTCAAACGTCCAGATCCTCGCAAGCATAATATCATTGGCACAAAGTGGATCTATCGCAACAAGCAAGATGAAAATGGTCTTGTGGTGAGGAATAAGGCACGACTAGTAGCTCAAGGCTACACGCAGTTGAAGGAATTGACTTGATGAAACTTTTGCACACTGTCGCTAGACTTGAGTCTATTCGCATATTACTCGCCTATGCTAACCATCACAATATCACTTTATATCAAATGGATGTGAAAAGTGCATTCCTCAATGGTAAGCTTGAGGAAGAAGTATATGTTGCTCAACCCCAGGTTTTGAAGATCCAAAGAATCCTGACAAAGTCTTCAAACTCAATAAGGCCCTCTATGGCCTCAAGCAAGCCCCTCGGGCGTGGTATGATACATTGAAGGAATTCTTCGTGAAGAATGGCTTCACACCTAGTTCACTCGATCCTACTCTCTTTACTAAATCTTATGATGGTGAACTTTTTGTGTGCCAAATATATGTTGATGATATTATCTTTGGCTGTACTGACCAACGCTATAGTGATGAATTTGCCTACATGATGAGTGAAGAATATCAAATGTCTATGATGGGAGAGTTGAAATTCTTCTTAGGTCTTCAAATTAGTCAACAACACAATGGCATATTCATATCTCAGAGAAATACCTCAAAGATGTCCTGAAGAAATTGACATGCAAGGCGCAAAGGTGTCAAAATTCCTATGCCCACAAATGGCCATCTATGCACCGATGAAAATGGTATTGACTTGATCACAAGGTATACCGCTCCATGATTGGTTCCTTATTGTACTTATGTGCATCTAGGCCAGATATAATGCTTAGTGTTTGCATGTGTGCCCGATTTCAAGCTACACCAAGGAATCACACCATAAGGTGTGAAGCATATTCTTGATATCTAGCTCACACACCAACACTAGGATTATGGTACCCCAAGGGCTCTACTTTTGATCTCATTGGATATTCTGACTGACTATGCTTTGGTGATCGTGTGGACCGCAAGTCAACATCTGGTACTTGTCATTTCCTCGGACGATCTTTGGTCCGTTGGTCCTCGAAGAAAGCGAATCTGCGTATCACCGCTTCATCTGCGGAAGCTGAATACATTGCTGTTGGCTCGTGTTGTGCTCAATTGCTGTGGATGAAGCAAACTCTCAAGGACTATGGCTTCAACGTGAAGAATGTGCCTCTCTATTGTGACAATGAGAGTGCCATCAAGATTGCTCACAACCCAGTTCAGCACTCGAAGACAAAGCACATTCAAATTCGTCATCATTTTCTTCGTGATCATGTGTTGATGGGCGACATCTCCATCGAGCATGTGAAGACTGAAGAACAGCTAGCCGATATCTTCACAAAGCCCTTGGATGAGAAGAGATTTAGCAAGTTGCGGTGTGAGCTAAATATCTTAGAATCTTGAATGTTCTTTGAAAAGGACACACATCCTAACACTTATGCAAACTTGATGACTTAGATGTGCAACACATGAAGAAAGCGTTTTCTTCAATCAATGAAGAATAACACTCTAAGTGTGAAGAAATTAATGAAGAAATTGATTCTCGAACCCTACGACAATTGTACGCGGTGTCTGAAATCATCATTCTTATACTGATTGGGTCACGCCATCACCAAAGTTGAAATCTTCAATTTAAGTTTTTCCTCGCTTTGAAATTCTTCGATTTTCAAATTCTTCAACTTTGCAAAATCTTCACTACTTCCGTCGTCTTTCTTCATTGGCTATATATATATATGGGTTTATGTCCTCTCTGACATTCACTTATGGCTATTTCCTCAAGTCGCTTTTTATGCTAATTGAATGTGATCGGACCCTTCCCCCACTATGCTATACTCAACCCAATCCAATCACAAAATCTTCATGTACGTTAAACATTGAAACTCGTTCAAAATAATCACAGTGTCCATGACAGCATAAGAAATTGCGAACGGAACTTTAAAACGAATCTTATCCAAACCTTCGTTTTTGCCGCTCAAACCGTTCCGCATCCCACGATGCATTACTTTATTCACCCACGATCGTACACGATCTCCACTACACAGTACGTGGGTGATACATGTAGTGAGAAGGGAAATGGTCAGGGGCATGTTCGTCCTAAATCTTCGGGCGACCCGTTTTTCACCGCATCTATAAATATCCCTCTCCCCTTCCTCACTCTTTTACTCTGCACAACCTCTCTCTCCCGCTCGAGTTCCTCAAACCCTAGCGCCGCCGCTACTCCATAAATGCCGGTGAGGAAAAGCTTCCTTGCCTTGACCTCGTCGCCCGACGTACTCGCGCCGACCGCGGAAATCTTCACTCCGCCGTCGCCGTAGCTGTCTTCCTCCGCCAAGTTAGGGCGTGGAAGATCTGAGCAGACGAACTTCCCAACTGTTCTTCTCGGTTAAATCGTGTTCTTCACTTCGGAGTAATTAAAAGTTACTTTTATTACTCGCTTTGATTCTCAAATTTTCTTCAAATTCTTCAAAGGTGTTTATTCCTCAAATCTTCACACATATGAACACCTTAAATCTCTTGACTCGTTTCTCTAAGCTATGATTTTCTTCAAGATTCCTCAATTGTGTGGATCCTCGATCTATACAACTCTGGAACCTAAGACAAAGAACGCTTAGTAAAATTCTTCAAGGCTCATCTGGTCAAATCCTCAAAACTTGTTTTTTTTGAAAAACCTTCTGAGAACGCATATGACCTCTCCAAATTCCTCGCACCTATACTCTGTTCACCAAAGTCCTCAACAGCTCCGTCAAAACCTTCAGTTCCTGTGCACCTAGCTACATGTCAAAGGACTGCTGGCTTTTCAATTGCCTCAGGCATCTCTGCAAGTTCTCGGCCAGCTCCCATTTCTTCAATCGGGTCCGACTCAAATTGAAGACCAAAGCAACAGTGGACGAGGTCCTCGGCCTAGCCGCGAAGAAAATGGTTACATTCCATGTGCCATATGATGATGAGGCATCGATGAAGAACTCATGAAATCATCGAGACCGTCAAGTAAGGGCCGCTAGAGCCAAAGGTACATCCGTGCTAACTGCTATTGGACCCAAGAAAGTCCTCGACTTTATTGATCTACCGCACAATGATCCCAATACCCTCTGCTGACCTTCATTTGACACCTGGACAAAGTCATATGTTGACTCACTTCATAGCTGAAGAAAAATGAAAGTATGAAAAGGCGAGGGAAATCAAAAGGCTCAATACAGGAAGGAGAAGTTCACGAAGAAAAGCGTTGTCAAGATGACACACGAGGAGCTTCTCCAGTCCAGACTGAAATTCAAAACCTCGGCCAAAACTTGATTCATACAATGCCGATTGGCAAGGAGCCAAGGTCGATTCGTCAACTGACGAAGAATCTCACAAATGTTGTTGTCCCAATGCAACATGAAATTCCTCGGTCAGTAGCCTCGGCTCAGCCTCTTGAAGAAAAATGCCAAGACCGGCTGATGACGTTCAACCTGGCGATGAAAAGCGTTGATTCGTGGCTGATGATCCTATTCCACCGAAGAAATTGCGTGGCACCCACTAGTGGTGCGCCTGAAGAAATTGCTCAAGACAGGGGAACTGCAACAGTTACTCCTGAAGAAGCTGAACCAAATTCCTCAGCTCCTCCTGCGCCAACTCCAACTCCAATTCTTCCATCTGCTTTTGATGTGAAGAAAACCAAGGCTGCAGAACGAGCTGCTGTGAAGAAAAGGAAAGCATCACCGCGTCGATTCTTCTTTGTGAAGAAAATGAAGCCAATGACCAGCTCATTGAAACTCCAATTGATGTTGTTCCAATTTCCTCCATACCATCAAAGGAAGTTATTCCTTTTGAGAAGACTATGAGATCCCAATCGGATCCGATGAAGAACATCGATCTGCTGCTTCGTCGAGCAACTTGATGAAGAAATTGAAGTGGATGCCATCCCTTCAACCCCAGCTTATTCCCTCATCGACTATGAAATTCCTCAGCTGGTGCCGAGGAAATTGAAGATGAAGATGTGGATATTGGATGCACCACACCAGTTATCAATGATGACTTTTGGGAAAGTCAACATCCCAATACTCCTCTCTTCACCCCGCTCCAACAGATTCCTCAGTCCCTTGCACAAACAGTCCGAATCGACTCTGAAGAAAATCAACCCACTGGTTCTGTGCATGAAGAAATTCCAGCCACTAGTAATGATGAAACTGCTGCTGCTGCTAATCCTCAGACTGCACCTGTTGAGGAACAAGAAATTCCTCAGCCTGAAGAACCTGAACTTACGATTCCTGAGGTGGTGATGCAACTCACTGACACCCCTCTGCCCAAGCAAAGGAATCCATTCTCATCCAAGCAAAAGTTCAAGGTGAAGATTTCTTTGCCGAGCACGTATTCTTCACCGAATATAATCCTTATGATTACGCTGCGCATTAGGAAGAGGCGCTTCGACTGCCACCAAGCCAACTTCTATTCCTCCGTGCTCTTCAACAAGGATAAAATCTTCGATCATGCTCATATTCCTCATGTGGATATGGAGTCACTGCCAGGCTTTGAGCCAGTCCTCAGTGTTCTTCACGACGCAGGACTTCTAAATTTCTGCACTGATATCTGTGACTGGAATGAAGAGCTAATTCTTCAGTTTTATGCAACACTGCACATCACCGGAGACGCTGAAGACGTGAACTCATGGGTCTTAGATTGGATGACCGAAAATACTCACTACAAGGCACCAGCAACTGAATTGCTTCGTGCCCTACCACTCAGTCCTCCACTTGATGGTGCACGTCGTATCTATGATGAACCATAACTTACAAATCACTATATGCAAGTCTTGATGAAGCCTTTGAAGCCAAGGCAGGCCCCAAGAACCAAATTCCTCGTCAAGGAATTATTATATGTGCCTCGGACGGTCTATCGTATTCGACGAAGACAATGAGTCCAATCAAAGGTCACGACTCGAATGATGAAGAAGTCGTTGGCATCATGAAGAATATGCTTTTCAACATCATCCATGGCGTTCGGTCAACTTCCATGATTTCTTCATGAGGACTCGGCAAACATTGCTATGTCACCATTTGAGCTGAAGCCTTATGCGCCTTGGATTATGAGATTCATCAGGACAAGGTCTTCACTCAATTACAAAGCTGATACTTTGAACCACTACAGCTACTTGCCCCCGATTGAAGTCCTCAAATGGACTATTACCTCAGCTGATGACAAGGGCAAGGGCACTGCTGTGATCGATGAAGGCATTCGTCCATTTGGATGGATAGTTTCGCAAAGCAGCATCCTACTCCACCAATGATGACTCTGCCACACATGACTCAGCCGCAAATACCTCAGTCAAGCAAAGTCCTCAAGCTATCGCACCTGTGGTGATGACTGATCGTGAGTTACTCCTCGGTCTTCATCGAAGGTTGATCGGAATCATAAGTGGGTCAAGCGTCAGTTTGGTTCAATTCTTCACAACATGACCTCAACACACAATGCAGTGAAGAAAAACCACTTCTACCTTCATGAAACCTTCAAGCGCACCTAGGCTGTTCTTTCACATGTCTACAGTGAAGAAGAACTGACTTCAATGGGTCTCAAGGAAGAATTTGGTAGTCTGCACCTCCTCCAAGAAATTCAAGAAGGTCAAAGTTCCTTCCTTGGTGGCCAGCTCCTATTCTTCATCTCGCGACACTGATGAAAATGAAGACTTGGAGGACACCGCGGCTGGTCCTACTTCAACAAACAACCCCGACAATGCTGGCGCTCCGTCTTCAACTTGATATTCTTCAAGAGCGTTCGTCCTCAGTTTCGATCCTTTTGGTCATTCGATGACAAAGGGGGAGAAATTTGAGTTAGTCTTCAAGCGGGTCTAGTTTATTGCCTATATACAGTATTTTTTAAGTTACAACTCTCGTTCTTACGAAACTTTTATTGGATCGAGTTGTAATCTTAAACCCTATGGTGCTTTGATAATTTTGATCCATTATGATTATGCACTATGCTTCATAGCAAATCTAATAGTGCTATGATACATTATCTGCTATGATTCCTCATGCTGAATTTCATCAATCACCAAATTACATCATGCATTTCAAATTCTTCATATTATATGTCAAATGCGTGTATGAATTACAAGATATAGGGGAGATCTCCATGATTCAATTCTTCAAGTGTGCATTGCCTCAAAAGCAAATTCCTCACTATGCACATCTTCGTAAGCAGTTCTTCTATATCTTGCAATCAAATTCCTCATTATCAGTATTTACAATTCATATGTTTATCCTCGTTGAAAACTTAACCCATATTGTCATCAATCACCAAAAGGGGAGATTGTAAGTGCATCTAGTGCCCCTTAGTGATTTTGGTGTATTGAAGACTTATAGGTTAAGTAACTAAAGCGTTTGTGAGTGTACACAGGTCTATAAGTCTACGAGGAGTTTGATATTTACAGAGAAAGTCGACTCCTAAAAATGAAGTTCTTCATCTGAAGACTTTGATATTCTGAAGACTTTCTGAAGACTTTGAAAGTGAAGAAATTGGTGTGACCTTGAAGACTTGGTATTCATTTGAGGAACATGAAGCGTGAAGACTTTTGTTTTCGTAGTTTCATTTTCTCTTTCTTGAGTCATAGGAAACACACCGTCTTTGTTAAAGGGGTCGAGGAAATACTAAGGAAAAATTTCCATTTGATGCTCAACTCAAAATCCTACACCTACCAATCCCTTGAGTGAAGCCTTTGGAAATCTCATACGATTCGGTCAATTTCTTGATGTGAGACGAAGCTCTTCCGGTCGCCGAGGAATTTGTTCTGACCGAGGAGTTAGGAATTCGCCATGTCTGCCTGCCTACACGATGAGGAACATGATAGCCCCGAGGAATTTGAGAGTCAAATTTCCGACCGTTCTTTGTCTTCTTGGCGCCGGCTGTCCCAAAATATCTTATCCACCTAACGGTCATATCATTGAAGGGCATTTATGTCTTATCATGTAGGGCTGCTCGAGGCTATAAATAGCCGCCCCTACAACCACTAGCTGGTTGGCTGCTCGAGAGAACTTGACACTTGTCATTTGAGAGCAACCCATCCTCCGAGGACTTTGAGAGAAAATCATCAAGTGAGGAAAACCCCAAAAGTGAGGAATAACCCAAAACCAAACCCCAACAAACCCAAAGTGATTGAGCATCATCAAGAAATTGATCCTGCGTGGATCCGACGCTTGTTACCTTTGAAGATCTGTGCTTCTTCCAGACGGTTAGGCGTCGGGTCTAGAGCATCCAAGAGGAATTGTGGATCGCCGAGTGACCAAGTCTGTGAAGGTTTGGAAGTCGCTCAAGACTTACCACGAGTGATTGGACGAGGTCTGTGTGACCTTAGTTCAAGGAGAATACGATGAGGACTTGGTGTCCCGAGCTGCGTGCCGGTGGATCGGGTGTCCGGGGCTGTGTCCTCGAGTTTAAATACTCACCGCTCCAACCAGACGCATAACCGAGACAGCAGCTGGAACTGGTCTACCAAATCATTGTCTTCACCAACCTAATCGGTTCTATTTCCTCAACCCTTTCATTTCCTCATTCTTGTGTTGAGTATTTGTTCATATCTGTGTTTGAAGACTTTGATCAAGACTTTCTCAATTTCCTCAGCTCAATTTCTTGATCTGTTTGTCTTCATCCTGTGTTATCCTGTGATTACGCTTTACGTACTCTGTGATTGTCTTCATTTCATCATGATGACTATGCTTGTAATCTGTTATGCTTACTTCTCGAGTACTTATTCATTGCAAGTAGTTCTTCGCTAAGGAATTTCCTCACCAGCAAATTCCTCATTGAAGAATTCATAAAAATCGCCTATTCACCCCCCTCTAGTCGATATAACGCACTTTCAAGATAGTAACATTTGCAACCACAACAGGCACATCCTTACAAATACCGACAGGTATAGCAGTTGATTTAGTGGCCATTTTCAAAGATATTTCAGTAGGTGTCAACTTATTCAAATCAAGTCTATGATATAAAGAGAGAGGCATAACACTAACACCGGCTCCAAGATCACATAAAGCAGTTCTAACATAGTTTCTTTTAATGGAGCATGGTATAGTTGTTACTCCTGGATCTCCTAGTTTCTTAGGTATTCCACCCTTAAAAGTATAATTAGCAAGCATGGTGGAAATTTTAGCTTCCGGTATGTTTCTTTTATTAGTAACAATATCTTTCATATACTTAGCATAAGGATTCATTTTAAGCATATCAGTCAAACGCATACGCAAAAAGATAGGTCTAATCATTTCAACAAAGCGCTCAAAATCCTCATCATCCTTTTTCTTGGATGGTTTAGGAGGAAAAGGCATGGGTTTCTGAACCCATGGTTCCCTTTCTTTACCATGCTTCCTAGCAATGAAGTCTCTCTTATCATAACGTTGATTCTTTGATTGTGGGTTATGAAGATCAACAATAGGTTCAATCTCTACATCATTGTCATTGCTAGGTTGAGAATCAACATGAACATCATCATTAACATCATTGCTAGGTTCATGTTCATCCGCTGATTGTGTTTCATCATTAGAAATAGAAATATCATTGGGATTCTCAGGTGTGTCTACAACAGGTTCACTAGAAGCATGCAAAGTCCTATCATTTTTCTTTTTCTTCCTTTTAGAAGGACTAGGTGTATCAACATTAGTTCTCTGAGAATCCTGCTCAATTCTCTTAGGGTGGCCCTCAAGATACAAAGGTTCCTGAGTCATTTTACCCCCTCCAGTCATAACTCTAACAACATTATCATTTTTCTTGTTATTTAATTCATTGAGAAAATCATTTTGAGCTTTAAGCACTTGCTCTACTTGAGTGGTAATCATAGAAGCATGTTTACTAATGAGTTTAAGTTCACCTTTAACTCTAGACATATAATCACTCAAGTGTTCAATCATATAAGCATTGCGTTTCAATTGTCTACCAACATAAGCATTGAAGTTTTCTTGTTTAACAATAAAATTATCAAACTCGTCTAAGCATTGGCTAGCAGACTTATAACGAGGAATATCACCTTCATCAAATCTATAGAGAGAATTTACCTTTACTACCTGTGTCGGGTTATCAAGACCATGTATTTCTTCAACAAAGTGACAAATTAAGACCATGTATTTCTTCAATAGGAGGTAAATTCTTAACATCATCAGCTTTAATACCTTTTTCTTTCATAGATTTCTTTGCCTCTTGCATGTCTTCATGACTGAGAAATAGAATACCCCTTTTCTTCGGAGTTGGTTTAGGAGTTGGTTCATGAAGTGTCCAATTATTTTCATTAGTCAACATATTATTCAATAGCAATTCAGCTTGATCAACTGCTCTTTCCCTGAAAACACAACCAGCACAACTATCCACGTGGTCTCTGGAGGCATCGGTTAGTCCATTATAAAAGATACCAAGTATTTCATTTTTCTTGAGAGGATGATCAGGCAAAGCATTAAGTAATTGGAGAAGCCTTCCCCAAGATTGTGGGAGACTCTCTTCTTGAATTTGCACAAAATTATATATTTCCCTTAAAGCAGCTTGTTTCTTATGAGCGGGGAAATATTTAGCAGAGAAGTAATAAATCATATCCTGGGGACTACGCACGCGACCAGGATCAAGAGAATTAAACCATGTTTTAGCATCACCCTTTAATGAGAATGGAAATAACTTAAGGATACAGGTCCGTCGCATGTGGCTTTTTAATTATGTTTCTAAATATGTAAGACAATTATTATCCATTATCATCGTCCTTATATTCATCATGGTTGCTATAAGTCGCACTCGATGCTATATAGGTCCGTCGGATCTTGCATCAAGATCCGTGCAAAACTTTCTTTTCAGATTTTTATTTTTCTCTCTTATATCTCAGTCTAGTGAGACATATAGCCACGCCGTAGAACAGGTGCTCGGGCGCCATTAATGGAGACGTTGGGAGGGAGGTGCGCGGCGGGTAGCGGTCAAAGGGCTCTCCTCCCGATGAGCACGCGCAGGGGTCTGATCGCACGCCTCCCGTACTCAAATAGCTACCCCGCACGGCACCTCCTAGCCAATAAAAAAGGGGACGCGTGGCCGCACGTAATTGGTAAGTCGAACGCCCACGGTTTCAATAATACTTGTTTCGATTTGTAATGTGACAAGACTTGTTCCAAAATGACTTTGTTGATTGATAACCCACAAGTATAGGGGATCGCAATAGTTTTCGAGGGTAGAATATTCAACCCAAATTTATTGATTCGACACAAGGGGAGCCAAAGAATATTCTCAAGTATTAGCAGTTGAGTTGTCAATTCAACCACACCTGGATAACTTAATATCTACAGCAAAATATTTAGTAGCAAAGTAGTATGGAAGTAACGGTAATTGTGACAGAAGTAACAGTAGCAGTTTTGTAGTAATTGTAACAGTGGCAACGGTAAAGTAACTAAGCAAAGAGCAATATGTGAAAAGCTCATAGGCATTGGATCGGTGATGGAGAATTATGTCGGATGCGATTCCTCATGTAGTAATTATAACCTAGGGTGACACAGAACTGGCTCCAATTCATCAATGTAATGTAGGCATGTATTCCGAATATAGTCATACGTGCTTATGCAAAAGAACTTGCATGACATCTTTTGTCCTACCCTCCCATAGCAGCGGGGTCCTATTGGAAACTAAGGGATATTAAGGCCTCCTTTTAATAGAGTACCGGACCAAAGCATTAACACTTAGTGAATACATAAACTCCTCAAACTACGGTCATCACAGGGAGTGGTCCCGATTATTGTCACTTCGGGGTTGCCGGATCATAACACATAGCAGGTGACTATTGACTTGCAAGATAGGATCAAGAACTCACATATATTCATGAAAACATAATAGGTTCAGATCTGAAATCATGGCACTCGGGCCCTAGTGACAAGCATTAAGCATAGAAAAGTCATAGCAACATCAACCTCAGACCATAATAGATACCAGGGATCAAACCCTAACAAAACTAACTCGATTACATGGAAAATCTCATCCAACCCATCACCGTCCAGCAAGCCTACGATGGAATTACTCACGCATGGCGGTGAGCATCATGAAATTGGAGATGGAGGAAGGTTGATGATGAAGATGGCAACGGATTCCCCTCTCCGGAGCCCCGAACGGACTCCAGATTAGCCCTCCCGAGAGAGATTAGGGCTTGGCGGCGGCTCTGTATCGTAAAACGCGATGAATCCTTCTCTCTGATTTTTTTCTCCCCGAATGTGAATATATAGAGTTGGAGTTAAGGTCGGTGGAGCACTAGGGGGCCCTCGAGGCAGGTGGGCGTGCCCAGGGGGGGTAGGCGCGCCCCCACCCTCGTGGACAGGGTGTGGGCCCCCTGGCCTTGATTCTTTCGCCAATATTTTTTATTAATTCCAAAAATATTCTCCGTGAAGTTTAGGTAATTCCGAGAACTTTTATTTCTGCACAAAATAACACCATGGCAATTCTGCTAAAAATAGCGTCAGTCTGGGTTAGTTCTATTCAAATCATGCAAGTTGGAGTCCAAAACAAGGGCAAAAGTGTTTGCAAAAGTAGATACGATGGAGACGTATCATTGATTGTTAATGTGTGGGCCTTCACAAATCGGACTGAAAAACTACCATAGCATGTTGGTGCCATGTCATGAGACCATGCCAAATTTCATGATTTCCAGGAGTGTTTTGGAATTACAAGAATTAAAAAACCAAGTTTCTCAATCTTTCTGGCCGAGCCACGATGCCCAGATGTTTGAATTTCAATCCCATCTCTTGCATGGGACCTATAAATTCACCCAAGGACACACATGTGATTTTTCAAACAATTTTGGTGCACTGGAGCATGTGCTTGTAGTTCAAATTTGAATTATGCATATTAAATGCCCAGAAACTCAATTAATGTATAAAAAAGGGCAAACGAACCTGGAATAATTCCAAATTTTAGCATGGTACTTCTATTTGGTCTAATCTAGCTGTGTAAAAAAAGGCAGGAGAAGGCAGTGTACGTTTGTCGTTTCACACACGGAGGTGACACGTTCCCTCTCGGAACCACGAGCCTTCTTGAGGGAAGCTCCGGTTTGCAAGAAGCTTACACCAAAGCTTATCCCAATTCGGCCAAAAATATTACCGCAACATGTTGGTGCCATGTCATGACACCATGCCAAGTTTCATGATTTTCAGGCGTGTTTTGGAATTAAAGGAATTAAAAAACCAAGTTTCTCAATCTTTCCGGCCGAGCCACGACGCCCAGATGTTTGAATTTCACTCCCGTCTCTTGCATGGGACCTAGAAATTCACCCAAGGACACACATGTGATTTTTCAAACAATTTTGGTGCACTGGAGCATGTGCTTGTAGTTCAAATTTGAATTATGCATATTAAATGCCCATAAACTCAATTAATGTATAAAAAAGGCGAAACGATCACGGAATAATTCCAAAATTTAGCACGGTACTTATATTTGTTCTAATCTGGCTGTGCAAAAAAATAAGGCGGGAGAAGGCAGTGTATGTATGTCGTTTCGCACTCGGAGGTGACACATTCCCGCTCGGAACCACGAGCCTTCTTGAGGGAAGCTCCGGTTTGCAAGAAGCTTACACCAAAGCTTGTCCCAATTCGGCCAAAAATATTACCGCAGCATGTTGGTGCCATGTCATGACACCATGCCAAGTTTCATGATTTTCAGGCGTGTTTTGGAATTACAAGAATTAAAAAACCAAGTTTCTCAATCTTTTCGGCCGACCACGACGCCCAGATATTTGAATTTCACTCCCATCTCTTGCATGGGACCTAGAAATTCACCCAAGGACACACATGTGATTTTTCAAAAAACTTTGGTGCACTGGAGCATGTGCTTGTAGTTCAAATTTGAATTATGCACATTAAATTCCCATAAACTCAATTAATGTATAAAAAAGGCGAAACGAGCACGGAATAATTCCAAAATTTAGCACGGTACTTATATTTGTTCTAATCTGGCTGTGTAAAAAAATAAGGCGGGAGAAGTCAGTGTATGTATGTCGTTTCGCATTCGGAGGTGACACATTCCCGCTCGGAACCACGAGCCTTCTTGAGGGAAGCTCCGGTTTGCAAGAAGCTTACACCAAAGCTTGTCTCAATTCGGCCAAAAATATTACCGCAGCATGTTGGTGCCACGTCACGACACCATGCCAAGTTTCATGATTTTCAGGCGTGTTTTGGAATTACAAGAATTAAATAACCAAGTTTCTCAATCTTTCCGGCCGACCACGACGCCCAGATGTTTGAATTTCACTCCCATCTCTTGCATGGGACCTAGAAATTCACCCAAGGACACACATGTGATTTTTCAAACAACTTTGGTGCACTGGAGCATGTGCTTGTAGTTCAAATTTGAAATTATGCATATTAAATGCCCAGAAACTCAATTAATGAATAAAAAAGGCGAAACGAGCCTGAAATAATTCGAAAATTTAGCACGGTACTTCTATTTGGTCTAATCTGGCTGTGTAAAAAATAAGGCGGGAGAAGGAAGTGTACATATGTCGTTTCGCACACGGAGGTGACACATTCCCTCTTGGAACCACGAGCCTTCTTGAGGGAAGCACCGGTTTGCAAGAAGCTTACACCAAGGCTTGTCCCAATTCGGCCAAAAAAAATTACCGCAGCATGTTGGTGCCATGTCATGACACCATGCCAAGTTTCATGATTTTCACGCGTGTTTTGGAATTACAGGAATTAAAAAACCAAGTTTCTCAATTTTTCCAGCTGAGCCACGACGCCCAGAAGTTTGAATTTCACTCCAAGCTCTTGCATGGGTCCTAGAAATTCACCCAAGGACACACATGTGATTTTTCAAAAAACTTTGGTGCACTGAAGCATGTGCTTGTAGTTCAAATTTGAATTATGCATATTAAATTCCCATAAACTCAATTAATGTATAAAAAAGGCGAAACGAGCACGGAATAATTCCAAAATTTAGCACGGTATTTATATTTGTTCTAATTTGGCTGTGTAAAAAAATAAGGCGGGAGAAGGCAGTGTATGTATGTCGTTTCTCACTCGGAGGTGACACATTCCCGCTCGGAACCACGAGCGTTCTTGAGGGAAGCTCCGGTTTGCAAGAAGCTTACACCAAAGCTTGTCCCAATTCGGCCAAAAATATTACCGCAGCATGTTGGTGCCATGTCATGACACCATGTCAAGTTTCATGATTTTCAGGCGTGTTTTAGAATTACAAGAATTAAAAAACCAAGTTTCTCAATATTTTCGGCCGACCACGACGCCCAGATGTTTGAATTTCACTCCCATCTCTTGCATGGGACCTAGAAATTCACCCAAGGACACACATGTGATTTTTCAAACAACTTTGGTGCACTGGAGCATGTGCTTGTAGTTCAAATTTGAATTATCCACATTAAATGCCCAGAAATCAATTAATGAATAAAAAAGGCGAAACGAGCCTAAAATAATTCCAAAATTTAGCACGGTACTTATATTTGGTCTAATCTGGCTGTGTAAAAAATAAGGCGGGAGAAGGAAGTGCACATATGTCGTTTCGCACACGGAGGTGACACGTTCCATCTCGGAACCACTAGCCTTCTTAAGGGAAGCTCCGGTTTGCAAGAAGCTTACACCAAAGCTTGCCCCAATTCGTCAAAATATTATCAAGACATGTTGGTGCCATGTCATGACACCATGCCAAGTTTCATGATTTTCAGGCGTGTTTTGAAATTACAGGAATTAAAAAACCAAGTTTCCCAATCTTTCCGGCCGAGCCACGATGCCAGATGTTTCAATTTCACTCCCATCTCTTGCATGGGACCTAGAAATTCACCCAAGGACACACATGTGATTTTCAAACAACTTTGGGGCACTGGAGCATGTGTTTGTAGTTCAAATTCCAATTATGCACATTAAATGCCCAGAAACGCAATTAATGTATAAAAAAGGCGAAACGAGCCCGGAATTATTCCAAAATTTAGCACGTGTACTTATATTTGGTCTAATCTGACTGTGTAAAAAAATTAAGGCGGGAGAAGGCAGTGTACGTATGTCGTTTCGCACACGGAGGTGACACATTCCCTCTCGGAACCATGAGCCTTCTTGAGGGAAGCTCCGGTTTGCAAGAAGCTTACACCAAGGCTTGTCCCAATTCAGCCAAAAAAATTACCGCAGCATGTTGGTGCCATGTCATTACAGCATGCCAAGTTTCATGATTTTCACGCGTGTTTTGGAATTATAGGAATTAAAAAACCAAGTTTCTCAATTTTTCCAGCCGAGCCACGACTCGCAGAAGTTTGAATTTCACTCCAAGCTCTTGCATGGGACCTAGAAATTCACCCAAGGACACACATGTGATTTTTCAAACAACTTTGGTGCACTGGAGCATGTGCTTGTAGTTCAAATTTGAATTGTGCACATTAAATGCCCATAAACTCAATTAAAGTATAAAAAAGGCGAAACGAGCACGGAATAATTCCAAAATTTAGCACGGTACTTATATTTGGTCTAATCTGGCTGTGTAAAAAAGTAAGGCGGGAGAAGGCAATGTACATATGTCGTTTCGCACACGGAGGTGACACGTTCCACCTCGGAACCACTAGCCTTCTTAAGGGAAGCTCCGGTTTGCAAGAAGCTTACACCAAAGCTTGTCCCAATTCGGCCAAAAATATTACCGCAACATGTTGGTGCCATGTCATGACACCATGCCAAGTTTCATGATTTTCAGGCGTGTTTTGAAATTACAGGAATTAAAAAACCAAGTTTCTCAATCTTTCCGGCCGAGCCACGACGCCAGATGTTTGAATTTCACTCCCATCTCTTGCATGGGACCTAGAAATTCACCCAAGGACACACATGTAATTTTCAAACAACTTTGGGGCACTGGAGCATGTGTTTGTAGTTCAAATTTGAATTATGCACATTAAATGCCCAGAAACTCAATTAATGTATAAAAAAGGCGAAACGAGCCCGGAATAATTCCAAAATTTAGCACGGTACTTATATTTGGTCTAATCTGGCTGTGTAAAAAAATTAAGGCGGGAGAAGCAGTGTACGTATGTCGTTTCACACACAGAGGTGACACGTTCCTTCTCGGAACCATGAGCCTTCTTGAGGGAAGCTCCGGTTTGCAAGAAGCTTACACCAAGGCTTGTCCCAATTCGGCCAAAAAAATTACCGCAGCATGTTCGTGCCATGTCATTACAGCATGCCAAGTTCAATGATTTTCATGCATGTTTTGGAATTACAGGAATTAAAAAAAACCAAGTTTCTTAATTTTTTCAGCCGAGCCACGACGCCTAGATGTTTGAATTTCACTCCAAGCTCTTGCATGGGACCTAGAAACTCACCCAAGGACACACATGTGATTTTTCAAACAACTTTGGTGCACTGGAGCCTGTGCTTGTAGTTCAAATTTGAATTATGCACATTAAATGCCCAGAAACTCAATTAATGTATAAAAAAGGCGAGACGAGCCCGAAATAATTCCAAAATTTAGCACGGTATTTCTATTTGGTCTAATGTGGATGTGCAAAAAAATTAAAGTGGGAGAAGGCAGTGTACGTATGTCGTTTCGCACACGGAGGTGACACGTTCCCTCTCGGAACCACGAGCCTTCTTGAGGGAAGCTCCGGTTTGCAAGAAGCTTACACCAAAGCTTGTCCCAATTCGGCCAAAAAAATTACCGCAGCATGTTCGTGCCATGTCATGAGACCATGCCAAGTTTCATGATTTTCAGGCGTGTTTTGGAATTACACGAATTAAAAAACCAAGTTTCTCAATCTTTCCAGCCGAGCCACGACGCCCAGATGTTTGAATTTCACTCCAATCTATTGCATGGGACCTAGAAATTCACCCAAGGACACACATGTGATTTTTCAAACAACTATGGTGCACTGGAGCACGTGCTTGTAGTTCAAATTTGAATTATGCACATTAAATGCCTAGAAACTCAATTAATGCATAAAAATGCCAAACGAACCCGGAACAATTCCAAATTTAAACACGACACTCATGTACTAATTGCATGTTCACTGTACGTAAATGTTCTAGCAATTCAAACACCATCCTTTCCTTCCATAACACCATTTTGTCTTTCAAAACATAATGAAAAAATCAGGTATACCACAAACAGTTTACTAGAAAGAATCGTGTGGGATACGATATAAAATATCTTGGCGCACCGTCTTGTCTGGCTTACGCAGGAAGCTTTGTCGTCTACAGTCCACCGCCCCCGCTTGAACCACACTTGCGCGCCAGTTTCTCGCGGCACCGAGCAAAATTTTTTGCCATCGCGGAAATATCTATCTCCCCGCCCCTCCCTCTTACCAAAAGCCACATTTCCACTGTTCCTCGCTTTCCAAGTTCAAACCTTCACTGCTGCTTACTGGCAGCTCAGCCTCCTCGCTGATGACTCTTCTTCTTGCAGCGCCGCCTCCTCACCGGCTACCCTTCTTATTGCAGCGCCGCCTCCTCGCCGCCGACCCTTCTTCTTGCAGCGCCACCTCCTTGCCGGCGACTCTTCTTCTTGCTGCGCAGCCTCCTCGCCGCCGACCCTTCTTCTTGTTGTGCGGCCTCGTCGATATGGTCAGGTAATCCACACCCCACCCACACCATCCTCCTCCTTTCCCATCCCACATGCCCCGACTGACGGAGCAACACCTTCCACCAAAATCACTGCCCCCCTCCTCCAATTAAGCGCCGCCCACAGCCATTTTACATGAAGTATAACATGGAGCGGAGTAGCATGCGGCACATGCACGAACAAGGTCGCTATGGCTGACATTCGTGTCGACCGCCAGATCTTGGAGGAGCACCTCGTCTTCGTGGCCACCGTCGACACGGCCGCGCGGTTGTCTACTTTAAAATATAGTTCGTAATGTTTTCTCGAGGCCACCGCCAGTGCCTTCTAGTGATTTGTCCTTTGTAATGTTAATATGCAATCTGATGTTCAATTATCAGTTTGGTCCTCTGAAATGTAATGTTCAGTTAACACTTTGGTCCAACAATTGCTATATTTCATAGTACTGTTCTCAAGCATTCTTTGTTTTGTTAACTGTCTTATCTTCTAGTACATGTTTCTATTCTGCAATGTCGTTCTCAGTTAACTATTTTGGTTCATTTGGTCTGCTTTCCATTTAACTGTTTGGTTCAGTTCTGCAATTTGATTTTCATTTGTTGTGGGTACAATTTTGTATTGTTATGCATGTGACACCAATCGAATTTGGCTGTACTTAATACATATTCTACTGATAGTATGGCAACTCTCGCTAACTTGATCAAGATCTTCCTTATGTGTGTTGCAGGGAAACAATGGGAGACACTGCGGTTTACCATCGAGGTTTGTTCAAGCAGGGTCCTTTGGCTAATAGCACATTATTGTGCAGTTGTAGGAATCATTCTAATATTTAGGTTTCTTACAATTTAGTTTGCACATGTAGGTCCTGCCGGAGGCTTAGACCCACTGCTCAACCCATTTTGCATATGGGGAAATGAGATGTCCATGAATATCAGTCAAGTCAAGAAACACAGAAAGATTGTTAGGATGAAGAAACTTGCGACGAATAACAGCAAGATCTTTGTTTTCACAATGAAGAAGACATCAGTCAACTATAGGATGGTACCAACTGAGAGGGCACCATCTGAACCCATGGGCATATGCACCCACTTTTCAAAAAATGTATTTTAAGCACGTTTTAAAATGTCAAAAAATTCAAAAGAAAATATCACGCGTACATGTTCGCAAATGTGTGTACATGGCACAAAGTTTTATGAAAAAATGTCTTTTGTTTTGCCTCCGCAAAAAAGACAAATTTCAGTGCTTATAAATAGTGTTCCACAACATAATTTTTTGTCTTTTTTTTTTGCACAGGCCATAATAAAAGTTATTTTTCCGTGAAACTTTATGCACGCAGATAGAACATGGAGACGTACCCATGTAATTTTTTTCAGATTTTTTTAGAATTTAGAAATGTGTTTTCCAAAGTGGGTTTATATGTACCTGGGTTCATTCATGCACTTCTCGGTACCAACTCTTTTACCTTGTTTTTACCCCTTGCGTCATTTAAAAATTTACAACAGCCATTTATGCATAGCTTTGTTTTCAGTACTTTTCAAAGCAATTCACCGAAGATTACCTCTCAAACCACCTGCATGGTCAAGAGGCGAGGAAGGTATTCATTCAACACCCACGGTACAATATTGAAGTCTTGCTAAAGAGGACGAAGGTTGGGCGGGCAATTATCCATAGCCACTGGCCTAAAGTTGCAAGGACATTCAACATCACTGAAGGCTCAATATTTGCCTTCCGCTTTTGCAGTTTCCCAGATGAGATTCATCTGTGTATTTACTGTGTATGATGCTACTTTCCAAAGGTTTTTGATGCTCCATGTGAAACTTGGTGCTATTGTGTAATGGCGTAACTGAGTGCCGAAGTTATCTGATGTAATTCGATTATGAATTCCTGGTTGCTTTTATACGGATATGAAATATCTGGCATGTTTTATAAGAAATATCAGTTTGATTACATGGATTATCAATAAAGGCTAATTACCCTGCTTATTGGGGTTTTCTATTGCAAACGGTTACTCAGACAACACCATGGGCGATGAACTCAAACAACCCACACGGTTTCTAGAAAGTAGGCGTGTTCGATTAACTAACAATCACACACGGCTTCCGCAATGAACCTGCTTATGCGTTAGGCCACCTTGCACACACGTTTCCACACAAAGAACTGTGTGGGATGTACATACCTATGGAAATGATTTTCTGGGATTCACCGTGTGGGATGTACATACCTACAGAAATGATTTATGGGATTCACCGTGTGGGATGAACATACCTACGTAAATGAATTCTGGGATTCACCATGCGGGATGTACATACCTACGGAAATGATTTCTGGGTTTCACCGTGTGGGATGTACATACCTACGGAAATGATTTCTAGGATTCACCGTGTGGGGTGTACATACCTACGGAAATGATTGGGTTTCTATGCCTCGCCCGATCACACACGGCCACAGCCTGGGTCTCACGAGGGCCTATCCCTGACGATTTCTGGGTCGAGTGGGAAGGACCCCCCTATCACCCACACTCACTTGGCGACAGTTCCAAATGCTGTCGCAGAAAGGGGTTTTAAACCGTTTGTTTAGGACGTCATTGTACCAGTGATTTGTGCTCGTGCTGAAAACCGAACTAGCTTAGTTGAGGGAAAATCATTAAATGAGCATGCTTATTTTGTGCGACACCGCATATCTCAAAAAGAAAAGGTTTTATGGCATCATATTAATAGTTTATATTGCTATGCTTTGAATTTATGTGAAATACATGATTTTGCTTGTTGTTCTGAAGACCCTAAAAAACACCTTCCTTTCCAATGTGAGTTTAGGGATAATGGAATCGTATCTTCTTATGCTAAGGGTGTTTATAATTACTATGATGTTGAACAAATTGAAGAATTTGTTGCTTTTAAGGGTGCTTATGAAGTTGCTTCTTTGATTGAAAAGTACGATGCTACTCTTTACAAATCTGAAAATTTTGCCATACTTAAATATTGCTATAAAATTCTTCTTCTAATGCTTATATTAAACCATATATTAAGGACTTCCCTACTGTCCAAGAAGATATTAATATTTTGCAGGAGTTTATGGAAGAAGAAAATGATGAAACTATGAGCTCATTGGATGAGAAAGATGATGAGGAGAGCAAAGAACAAACAGAGGAAGAGTGGATTAGCTACCCGTGCCCACCTTCTAATGAGAGTAACTCTTCAAGTCATACATTGTTTAATTTCCCTTCGTACTTACCAAAGGATGAATGCTATTATAATTACTATGATCCCGTTGATTCTTTTGAAATATCCCCTTTTGATGAACTTGATGCTTGCTATGCTTGTAGTCAAGATGCCAATATGAATTATGCTTATGGAGATGAACTTGCTATAGTTCCTTATATTAAGAATGAAATTGTTGCTATTGCACCCACACATGATAGTCGTATTATCTATCTGAATTCTCCCAACTACACTATATCGGAGAAGTTTGCACTTATTAAGGATTACATTGATGGGTTGCCTTTTACCGTTGCACATGATAATTTTGATGAATGTAATATGCATGTGCTTGCTGCTTCTACTTGCAATTATTATGATAGGGGAACTACATCTCCGCCTCTCTATGTTTCCAACACGAAAGAATTGCAAGAAACTTCTTATGCTATGTATTGGCCTTTAGTTGATGTGCATGAATTGTTCTCGTATGACATGTTGATGCATAGGAAGAGAGTTAGACTTCATCATTGCATGATATATGTTGCTTTGTGCTCACTACTAAATGCCAAATCATTGTTAATTAAAATTGGCTTTGATATACCTTGGGATCCGGGTGGATTCATTACTTGAGCACTTTATGCCTAGCTTAATGGCTTTAAAGAAAGCGTTGCCAGGGAGACAACCCGTAAGTTTTAGAGAGTCATTTCTTTATGTCGAGTGCTTTTATAAAGTTTAAAAACAAAAAAAGATAGAGGGGAACTTAAATACTTTTTCACAAAAGAGAAGCGATTGGAAGTTATGAATGGGAGAAGTGAGGGTCGACCTTGAACACTTGTGTTCGTGCCCATGGAAACAATGTCGAATTTTTCATGAAGATTGTCACAAAAATAATTATCCCCTTGTACAATTCCATTGTATTATAAAAATAATGTGCCAAGATTTGCCTTTAGGATGAGTAGATTGCTTGTTTGTATGTGCGGTGCAAAAACATAAACTTTGGCTGTAGTGCGCGATTTTACATTTTTTACAGGAACGTCGAAAGTTTCTGAAACCTTTTGCAAAGTCTTGCTATAGAAATTGTTTATTTTGTCCTAATTTTTCAGAATTTCTGGAGTAACAGAATTATGGTGAATGTTCAGATTACTACAGACTGTCCTGTTTAAGACAGATTCTGTTTTTGATGCATTGTTTTGCTTGCTTTGATGAAACTATCGATTCTATCAGTGGAATAAGCCATGAAAAAGTTATATTACAGTAGCTACAATGCAAAAACAAAATATGAATTGGTTTGCAGCAGTAGTTAGAGTAGTGATTTGCTTTATTATACTAACGAATCTTACCGAGATTTTTGTTGAGTTTTGTGTGGATGAAGTGATCAAAGATCGAGGAGGTTTCGATATGAGGAGAAGGAGGAGAGGCAAGAGCTCAAGCTTGGGGATTCCCAAGGAACCCCAACTAAATATTCAAGGAGACTCAAGCGTCTAAGCTTGGGGATGCCCCGGAAGGCATCCCATCTTTCTTCAACAAGTACCAATATGTTTTCGTCTTTGTTTCGTTCACGTGATATGCGTATATCTTGGAGCGTCTTTTGCGCTTAGTTTTTACTTTTCTTTTAGGCACCATGCTGGTATGAGATAGTCCATGGTTGATTTATAGAATGCTCATTGCACTTCACTTATATCTTTTGAGTATGGCTTTATAGAATGCTTCATGTGCTTCACTTATATCATTTGAAGTTTGGATTGTCTGTTTCTCTTCACATAGAAAACCGTTATTTGTAGAATGCTCTTTTGCTTCACTTATATTTGTTAGAGCATGGTATTTTGTAGAAAGAATTACACTCTCATACTTCATTTATATTTGTTTAGAGAGTCAACGGGAATTGGTCAATTGCATGGTTAGTCATAAAATCCTACATAAAACTTATGGATCACTGAATATGGTATGTTTGATTCCTTGCAATAGTATTGCGATATAGAGATGATAATATGTGGGAGGTACTAGTAAACGGTTGTGGCTAGTAAGAATATTGGTGTTAAGGTTTCTGATTCCCGAAGCATGCACGTATAGTCTCTCGTTATGCTATGAAGTTGGAGCATGATTTATTATTGATTGTCTTTCTTATGAGTGGCGGTCGGGGACGAGCGATGGTATTTTCCTACCAATCTATCCCCCTAGGGGCATGCGTAATAGTACTTTGCTTCGAGGGCTAATAAACTTTTGCAATAAGTATATGAGTTCTTTACGACTAATGTAAGTCCATGGATTAGACGCACTCTTACCTTTCCGCAATTTGCTAGCCTCTACGGTACCGTGCATTGCCCTTTCTCACCTCGAGAGTAGGTGCAAACGTCGCAGGTGCATCCAAACCCCGTCATATGATACGTTCTATGATACGTCTCCAATGTATCTATAATTTATGAAGTATTCATGCCATGTTTACAACAATTTTATATGGTTTTGGTATGATTTGCATGGAACTAACCCGGACTGATGTTGTTTTCAGCAGAACTACTGTGGTGTTCTTTTTTGTGCTGAAATGAAAGTTCTCCAAATGAGCTGAAACTTATTGATGTTTTTTTTGGAACAAAAGAGACCCCCGAAGCTTCGTCGGAGGGCCAGAAGAGCCAGGAGGAGGGCACAACCCACCAGGGCGCGCCTGGTGGGCCAGGCTCGTTGTCCTCACCTCGAGGTCCATCTTCGCGTGAAGCCGACGCACAAAAATCCTATAAATAGAGAAACCATCAGAAATAACCCTATATCAGAAGTTCCGCTGCCGCAGGCCTCTGTAGCCACCGAAAACCAATCTAGACCCTTTCTGGCACCCTGTCGAAGGGGGGAATCATCTCCTGTGACCATGTTCATCATCCCGGCGGCCACCACGATGAGGAAGGAGTAGTCCACCCTCGGGGCTGAGGGCTTGTACCAGTAGCTATGTGTTTAATCTCTCTCTCTCTCTCTCTCTCTTGTTCTTGAGATGTCACGATCTTGATGTATCACGAGCTTTGTTAATATAGTCGGATCATATGGTGTTTCCCCTCTCTATCTTGTTGTGATGAATTGAGTTTTTCCCTTTGAGATTTCGTTGTTATCGGATTGAATACTTTTATGGATTTGAGAGCACTGGATATATGTGTTGCATATGAATACTCGTGGTGACAATGGGGTATCGTATTGATTCACTTGATATATGTTTTGGCACTCAACTTGCGGATTCCCAAGGTGACATTGGGGTAATCTACGCATAGGGGTTGATGCACGTTCTTGTCTTTGTTTCTCTGGTAGAAATCTTGGGGCACTCTTTGAGGTTCTTTGAGTTGGATTGAGTATTATGAATATGAAATTATTTGGTGTTATTTTAGTATGAACTATTGGATAGATTGATCGGAAAGAATAGCTTCGAGGTGGTTTCGTACCCTACAAATAATTTCTTCTTATGTTCTCCGCTAGATAGGAACTTTGGAGTGATTCTTCATCGCACTTTGAGGGGTGGTTATATGATCCAATTATATTAGCATTGTTGAGAGGTTGCCCTAGCGAAAGTACGGACCCTACGCCTTATTTTCAAGAATTGCAATACCGTTTTTGTGCCTGTTTACTATTTGCTACCTTGCTGTTTTTATTTATTCAGGTGATAAAAATATATTTCTACCATCAATATTACACTTTTATCACCATCTCTTCGCCGAACTAGTGCACCTATACAATTTGCTATTGTATTGGGTGTGTTGGGGACACAAGAGATTTCTTGTATTTGGTTGCAGGGTTGTTTGAGAGAAAATTGCTACTGTCCTACGTACAAAACTCTGCGCTTGGAGGCCCAACACGAGTCTACTAGAATAAAGTTGCGTAGTAGACATCAAGCTACACTTTTACCTACTGTTTTTGTGTGTTCACATGATTATGCTACTATAGTAATCATGTTTTATAGGTTTTGTTTCAATAAATTACCAAGTAAAGCCTTTGGGATAGTGTGGATGATAGTTCACTTGATTCTGTCCAAAAACAGAAACTTTTGCACTCAGTCCAGGAATTTTTTAAATTCACTAGAGTGTGATAAAATTTTGAATTTATTACAGGTGATAGATATACAAATTCCCTAGGTTTTCCTATTTTTTCAGAATTTTTGGAGTAACATAATTACGGTAGTTATCCAGATCAGTATTGACTGTTCTATTTTTGACAGATTTTGTTTTCAATGCATAGTTTGCTTGTTTTCTAGTTTATATGGCTTATATTGCTCAATATAAATTGTGGAAATGATATGCTAAAGTAGGTATTGTGTGGAAACAATTATGAATCTTGTCTTTGATAGTACCAAAGTGAAATGGTTTGCTCTTTATCATACTAACCTATCTCACGAAGTTCCGTTAAGTTTTGTGTGATTGAAGTTTTCAAGTTTTGGGTGAGATGTCGATATGAGAAGAATAAGGAGTGACAAGACCCTAAGATTGGGGATGCCCAAGGCACCCCAATGTTATATTCAAGGAAGATCCAAGCAACTAAGCTTGGGGATGCCCCGGAAGGCATCCCCTCTTTCGTCTCCAACATTATCGGTAACCTCACTTGGAGCTATGTTTTCATTCGTCACATGATATGTGTTTTGCTTGGAGCGTCAATTTATTTTTTTAGGATTTTCTTTCTGTTATTTAGAATAATTTTTTGCATCTTTTATTTCAATAAAAGTGGCATTGATAGCCTTTACTATGCTTATTTTACAAGTCTACGTGTTGCTATTTGAAAACAGAAAGTTTACCGTTGTTGCAAAAATTCCGTAGAAAAGTCAGAATGTGATAAAATGTTGAAACTATTTGCGAAATAAGCTATGATAAATTTTCTACAGTGTGGTAATTTTTCATAATCTTTGAAGTTTAAGAAGTATTGATACTCTTGCATTCTTTACAGACTGTACTGTTTTGGCAGATTGCTGTTATGTTTGCATTGTTTGCATGTGTTTGCTTGATTAATGATTTTATTTGAGGATAGGAGTATTAAATATGCAGACGAATTTTGTATGCAATGTTGAATAGTAATTTTAGTGATTTTGTACAGT
Organism: Aegilops bicornis; assembly: GCA_021605145.1. Lineage (NCBI taxonomy): Eukaryota > Viridiplantae > Streptophyta > Magnoliopsida > Poales > Poaceae > Aegilops > Aegilops bicornis. The sequence continues at coordinate 414,816,371 of CM038674.1, forward strand.
AGAGAATGATAAGATTTTTGCATTGGTTTATACTAACTTATCTCACGAGTTCTTGTTGAGTTTTGTGTTGATGAAGCTTTTGAGATTTAGGAAAACCGTGATATGAGAGGAATTAAGGAGACACAAAAGCTCAAGATTGCGGATGCCCAAGGCATCCCAAGATAATATTTCAATAAGTTTCAAGCATCTAAGCTTGGGGATGCCCCGATAGGCATCCCACCTCTCTTCTTCAACAATTATCGGTTAGTATCGGTTGAGCCTAAGTTTTTGCTTCTTCACATGAGTTGTTCTATTCTTAGAATGTCATTTTATTTTGTTTTTTCTTGCTGTTTTAACAAAATACTTAGATCTGAAAGTTTTTAAATAAAAGAGAGTCCTCAAATAGTTGCCAGGGAGGCTAGGTAAGCGGCATTCACATCCCGTCAACGAAGCTCTTTTCTATGGAATTGCTCTAGTGCTTCACTTATATGTTTTTTAGCACGGTGTGCTTTAGTATTTTTGAAGAAATTCTCTCTTGCTTCACTTATATTAATTTGAGAGAAAGAAATATTATGCCCATGATCTTCATTAATATCTTTTTGGAGTAGCTTGTCATTTACTCTTGTGCTTCACTTATATCCTATGAGTAAATTGTTGAATAAATTGAATGTCATAAGTCGAAATCATACCATGCCTAGTGGTAGCTTCACATTGGGTTTAGAAAGTGAAATATTTTGAATCTTGACAATCACAATATTGGTCATACAAGCAATTCATGAATAATTAGTAGAAGAAAGAGAACTTTCACATGCAAATATACTATCCTGGAAATCTTTGTGATTGTGAGCCCCCATCAAAATATTATATCCCAAAATTGTTGATGTTGGACAAGGAAGACAACGTAATGGTTTATGTTTGTTCATATTCACATAGAAGTTATATTTTCATAGATCCTTCAGCATGTGGTGCTTGCCCTCCATCTTTTCTAGCCAAAAATTCCGCACCAAGTAGAGATACTACTTGTAGATCCAAAACCCTTAAACCCAAATCTTGTTTTCAAGAGTCCACCATACCTACCTAAGGATTGAGTAAGATCCTTCAAGTAAGCTGTCATCGGTGCAATAAGGCAATAAAAATTGCTTCTAAAAGTGTTAGATCATTTGGTGTAAGAGAAAATTGAGCGTTGTACGAACTTGTGATGGCAACGAATAAAATCGACAGACTGCATAATAAAGGTTGCTATCATAAGGGGCAATATAACATGACGTTCTTTTGCACTAAGGGGTTGAGCATAAAAACAAATAAGCGCATGGCAACCTCTACTTCCCTCTGCGAAGGGCCTATCCTTTACTTTTATGTACTTACTTTTATGCAAGAGTCAAAGTTTTTCTCTCTATTCCTTTTTATTTTTCTCCTTTGGCAGGCATCATGTGGTGAGGAAAGATCTAGGCACATATGTCCAGTTGAATATGGGTAGCATGAGTTATTATTGTTGACATCACCCTTGAGGTGAATATGTTGGGAGGCAAAACAATAAGCCCCTATCTTTCTGTGTGTCTGGTTGAAACGTTTTGCTCATGTGTATGCGGTGAGTGTTAGAAATCATAGAAGACTATATGATGGTTGAGTATGCAGAGCTCTTACTTAAACTCTATTGAATAAGTTGAATTACAATTGCTTGGTGACTGAGAACATAGGTTGTTGAGTTTCAAGAGAATTCATCGTTTGAACCTTAACATGTGAATTGGTTGCTACTTTAACATGAGAAGTTTTATAAGAAAGAGTTGCTATTATGATGCTAGCAAAAGTGATTGAAATTATCATTGATCAAACTTAAGCACTTTGCTAGCATTCACACTTCATAAATTATTTCTTTTATCATTTACCTACTCGAGGACGAGTAGGAAATAATCTTGGGGATGCTGATACGTCTGCAATGTATCTATAATTTATGAAGTATTCATGCCATGTTTACAACAATTTTATATGGTTTTGGTATGATTTGCATGGAACTAACCCGGACTGATGCTCTTTTCAGCAGAACTAACGTTGTGTTGTGTTTTGTGCAGAAATGAAAGTTCTCCAAATGAGCTAAAACTTTTTGACGATTTTTTTTTGGAACAAAAGAGACCCCTGAAGCTTCATGGGAGGGCCAAAAGAGCCACGGGGAGGGCACAACCCAGCAGGGCGCTCTTGGTGGGCCAGGCTCGCCCCACTGGGTTGTGCTCACCTCGAGGTCCATCTTCGCATGAAACCCGATGCCCAAAAATCCTATAAATAGAGAAAGCATCCGAAATAACCCTAGATCGGAAGTTTCGCCGCTGCAGGCCTCTGTAGCCATCGAAAACCAATCTAGACCCTTACCGGCACCCTGCCGGAGGGGGGAATCATCTCCGATGGCCATGTTCATCATCCATGCGGCCACCACGATGAGGAGGGAGTAGTCCACCCTCGGGGCTGAGGGCTTGTACCAGTAGCTATGTGTTTAATCTCTCTCTCTCTCTCTCGTGCTTTTGAGATGTCACGATCTTGATGTATCGCGGGCTTTGTTAATATAGTCGGATCATATGGTGTTTTCCCCTCTCTATCTTGTTGTGATGAATTGAGTTTTTCCCTTTGAGATTTCGTTGTTATCGGATTGAATATTTTATGGATTTGAGAGCACTTGATATATGTCTTGCATATGAATACTCGTGGTGACAATGGGGTATCGTATTGATTCACTTGATATATGTATTGGCACTCAACTCGTGGATTCCCGAGGTGACATTGGGGTAATCTACGCATAGGGGTTGATGCACGTTCTTGTCTTTGTTTCTCCGGTAGAAATCTTGGGGCACTCTTTTAGGTTCTTTGTGTTGGATTGAGTATTATGAATATGAAATTATTTGGTGTTATTTTAGTACGAACTCTTGGATAGATTGATCAGAAAGAATAGCTTCGAGGTGGTTTCGTACCCTACAAATAATTTCTTCTTATGTTCTCCGCTAGATAGGAACTTTGGAGTGGTTCTTCATTGCACTTTGAGGGGTGGTTATATGATCCAATTATATTAGCACTGTTGAGAGATTGGACTAGTGAAAGTACGGACCCTAGGCCTCATTTTCGAGCATTGCAATACCGTTTTTGTGCCCGTTTACTATTTTCTACCTTGCTGTTTTTATTTATTCAGATTATAAAAATATATTTCTACCATCAATATTACACTTTTATCACCATCTCTTCCCCGAACTAGTGCACCTATACAAGTTGCCATTGTATTGGGTGTGTTGGGGATACAAGAGATTTCTTGTATTTGGTTGCAGGGTTGTTTGAGAGAGACTATCTTCATCCTACACCTCCCATGGATTGATAAACCTTAGGTCATCCACTTGAGGGAAAATTGCTACTGTCCTACAAAACTCTGCGCTTGGGGGCCCAACACGAGTCTACAAGAATAAAGTGGCGTAGTAGACATCACTCTATCACACATAAGCCTTATTATATCTTCCTCAAAACAACCACCATACCTACCTATTATGGCCTTTCCCACTACAAGAAAAGACACATTCGTGACATTTTGGGCCGAACGGATTTTTTTTCTGTCATGCTTATGACACTTCTATGACGATAATTGTGACAAAACCTGGTATCATCATAGATGTGGTGGGCTCCTACTTCTATGAAAAAAAATCATGACAAAAAATGGGCTTTTCGTCCTGGGCGGGCTGGAGACGCAGCTGCATGACATTCTTTGGGTCATCCATGACGGAAAAAATCATGGTAGAAGCGAGAGAGAGGAAATATTGCGGAGTCCCCTGTTACGGTGGGTGGTCGGGGCCGAGCGATGCACTGTGGTTTGCGTGTTTCTCTCATGTATGCGTGTGTGTGAGGCGTTGGCTAACTGAACCCGGAGCGATCGCACGTTACTGAACCCGAGCTATCGATCCCTTGGCTTTTAACTGAACCCGAGCAATTCACTCGCTGCTTACTAAACCTGAGCAATTCCTTTGCTGCTCCTGCTAACTGAACCCGAGCGATCAATCACTGCTGCTGCTTACTGAAGCCAATCGAGCCCCCATGCGAGACATAGCCAGCCGATGTTGTGTTGCCTCTCGATGAATAGTGACCGTTGCTACTGTGCGCGCGGTATGTAGAACGAGTCGAGATCTGGTGAGTCAAGACGGTTGGTTGGTTGTGGATGAACAGTTCCTGGTGGGGGTTGGATGAACAGGACCCGTGGTAGTAGGCCGTTGCCGCTGGATGAAAAGGACCCCGAGGAGGCCGCCGCACCCCAGATGGTTGGGGTGGATGAACAGGACCCCGTGGAGGGCTGGATGAACAGCAGCCGGTGGAGGATGTATGAAGAGTAGCCATGGATGAACAGTAGCTCGTGGAGGCTGGAGGAGGTCGACGGTGGATGAACGGTAGCCCGTGGAGGCTGGAGCGAGGCGGTAGACGGAGGATGAACAGGACCCTGTTTCGACCGTAGGCACTCCAACACAAGTATGTTTCCTCCGTTTTGCGGTACGCCGCACCCCTCCTGATCAACAGGACCCTGTTTCGGCCGTAGGCACTCGAGCACAAGTACATTTCCTCTGTTTTGCGGTACGCCATACCCCTCCCGATGAATAGGACCCCGTTTCGACCGTGGCCGGTCAAATAGAAGGCCGTTTCCTCCATTCTGCGGTACGTCAGACCCCGTTTCGGCTGTTCTGTCCAAGTCGGTTGGCTCCCATTGAACAGGACGCATTCCGACCCAGTCGGTTGCCTCCCGATGAACAGGACACTGTTTCTCCGTTCCGACCCAGTCGGTTCGCTTCCCGATGAACAAGACGTCGTTGCTGCCGTCCGTTGCCTCTCCATGTACGCAAACCCTGATCGTCCGTATATATGCACGAGTACGCGCTCGAGACCCCACCCGTATGTACGTATGTAGCCATATTTTTTGCCCTGTGGCTGTACGTACGTGTACATGACCTAGATGGGACTGCGTGAACTGCTATGTTAGGTGCTCTACAACGACACGTGCTGCTACTTACTCGGCCACGGTTCATACTTGGAGAGAGACCGATCGACCAAAGATGTATATGCATTACACGTTCGCGACTGCATGCATAACGCTACGTATGCTTTGACCGGGTGGGTCCCAGTGGTCATGGAGGATAAGGACACACTTCCTTGCGTGCGAAGATATAGCTGGTCGGTCCCAGCTATCAGGGGGAGGAATCATTTTTATTTTGCGAGTAATAAGGAGGCACTTCCTTGTGTTCGAAGATGTAGCTGGTGGGTCCAGCTAGCAGCCTCACCGCCTAAAGTCCTTTTCCGATGGTTGTCCTTTGTTGACCACGTTGACCACGCTGCGCTGAGAGCACCAAGGCGATAGACGATGGCGATGCCTAGGAAGGGAACAACGTGGAGCCAGGGAAGACGCGACAGTGGATGCCCACGCGGAGGGGGGGTACATGGGTTGACTGCTTTGGCTGCGGTGTGAGGCTGCCGTCGCCGGAGAATAACAGGAGGTGTGGGTGAGTATAGAGGGATGGCATGGCCAGTGGTGGCAGCACAGCCGGACACAGGACGCAGGAGCAGGCGGCACGGCCGGCGCTGGTTTGGGCGGCTAGAGCAAGAAGACCAGAGGTTGAAGAAGCACGACAGCCATTGGATGCACATTGTAGGGTCATTGCAGGTAGAATCGTTTATATTGACTAAGTTAACAAATCCCTTGGTACGCGTCAACTTAGTAGGCCCACAGGCCAGCCTTCAAAACAGTGCGCCCTAGATGTCAGGGGGAGGAATCATTTTTTGGGCGGCTGAAGCAATAATATCCGATATTGAAGAAGAAGCACGCATCTGTTAGATGGACATCCAACGACCACTGCTGCTGGAACCGTGTGTTGACTATAAGTTGACAAAGCCTTGCATACGCGTCAACTTAGTTTTTTAGGGGACGCGTCAACTTAGTGGCCCACAAGTGTGTGGCAGAGAACATATAGCCCATTTGCGATTTGTAAGAATGTACAACCCATTTTTGAATTCTAATGGAATTTACTATAGCCCATTTACAGTTCGTTAAATGTACAACCCATTTTGTAGCTAGGACAACGATTAATAATTTCAACCAACCGCTCAAAACAAAATTCAATAAAATTTCCCACATTTTGATGGGATCCGAAATATTTTTATCCTGAAATTTCTAGTCAGATTAAATATAATTTCAAAATAAATTTGTATTATGTAAAAATCCAACAAAATATTAAGCGCGCAACAAGTAATGAAATTAAAATTTTCAAAATAAAAAAATAATATATTTTTTAAACTAATTACGTGTTTGGTGCATTCTTTTATAGTTACTGCCCAGTTTTTATAATTACATCCTATTTATTATTTCTTAAAGCCCATTTTCTTGTTAAGCCTAATGCATCCCTCCTAGGAAAAATTTGCAGCCCAGCGGGGCGAGAATAACAAGTTGACCCGTATATTGTGTACAACGGTCGGCCCAGTTGCATTGCTGATGTTCGAAAAGAAGCCATGTGTAGTACAATACAACTTTACATGGCTACTCAGTCCACATTCAGCGACTCTGGGAAGGCCCAAACAAGGCTTCTGTATAACTTTTTCAAATCACTAAGCTCAACTAATAACTTAAGCAAAAAGTTAGAGTACAGTGGAACCTAATTAAAAGTTGTCACGAGCGAAGAAATAATTCAACGGGTCCCACTTGCGTGTGTGTGTGTGTGTGTGAGAGAGAGAGAGAGAGAGAGAGACCCATCGGTCGATGCTCGTAAATACATCTTTCAGCCATATGCATTGCTGATGCTCAATAAAAACTTATATAGTTGACACAATCATATAGAACATCATAGCACACTGAACTTGCATACAAAAATTTCATGCAGGTGGCACAATCAGGGTGGAAGCAGTGGATCGCTACAGGTAGGGCTATGTTGAAACCAACGAACTCGTACATAACGGTTCATCGTCTTTATCAATGACGGGGAAATATCTTGAATGTTGTGCAAAGAAAACAGACATACAACACAATAAGTTCTGCTAGCACATTAAGTTGATGTACAACCCTTTCTAAAAAAGTTTAGGTACAAAAATAGAACATGACACAATCATATGTACTGGCACATCGGTGCTTCACACGCATAGCTCGGATTTAACTAGTATTTGACAAGATTCAGTTGTTACCTCAAATTAGAGCACATCCAGGCAGCCAACCCTGCCTCTTCTCCCAAAGAAGTAGTGGCCTCCACCGCGCGATGGAGTAGGCCCTGTGCCATCCATCATTCCGAGCAACACGGGGATAGTCTGACATTGACTCCTGTAATGGACGTGTTGATGGACCCTGGCACCAGCGGCGGCGGCAGGACTTCGCTTGATGGATTGACCACTTCCTTGACATGCACGAACACTCGATACAGGTACATCCCTAACGTGGTCCGCGGCGGCCTTGGTGGCGATGAATAGTACAACCCCTGTTCCAACACCGGTATCTCAACACCAATCACCTTCGGTATGGTGGACGGCTTCTTCATCCATGCCATAACCGCCGAGCCCAAATGCGGAGGAACAAACATACTTATGAGCTCACCTCCAAGGTCGTTGATAAGCTCATTCATGGACTCGCTGTTCCAAGCATGTTGAGGCATGCCGTGGAAGGTAAACTTTTAAAAACTCAAGGTCACAGGGCACCGAGCCCCATCCTGGGTGCCACCGATCAAAGCTCGCCAGCGCGCCATCGCAGAACAAACGTCGGGAAGATTCAAACACATGACTGTAGTAGAAAGTTGTCCGGAACCTGACAAAGAAATCAGCCGGTGGCGGGCAGACTTCGACGAGCAAGTCACTTATTTGGATGCCATGTGCAATGCCAAGAGCTTTGACAAGGTCGTCCGGCGAGACGGGAGGCCGGTCGCCGTTGATGGTTACCATCAGCACTTTGCTGGCAAACTGGACGTCAAGCGCTGCCATGCCACTGTTGAGCGATAGCACGCACCGCCCGAAGGCAGGACGGACCCGAGGATCTCCGGCTCGGAGATCCGCGTTGACTGGTGACATGATAGTGCGCTTGAGTGCAGGGAGTACATGAGGGGGATTTCGTGGAGCTGGAGTAGTAATCGAGATTCCAGAGGTGGGGGAGGGGCGGGAGATTGGGGATGAAAAGGTAGCATGAATTTCGAACACGCGCCAATATGCTCTCGGCACGCAACCGCATGAAAACACCGGTGGCTCCCACATGTCGGCCTAAGAGTCCTTATTCTTTCTTTTTTGAGAGGCCGGCCTTTTTTGACGATCTTTTGAGAGTCTGGCCTGAGAGTCATAATTGACCTATTTGGCATTGCGTTACTACTTGTCCCATATTCAACGACTTCTCGCTGGCCCAAACAAGTGTACATCATCGAAAAGACACTGAGCTCAAATTATAACTTAAAAAAAGGAGATATACTCTAAAAACTGGAGAATGGTGATGCCCTCATTTAGCCCACCAGCAATTCGAGACAATAAATAGTTCGAAACAATGATATATACAACATTCAAACATTGACTAGTGACTACTACTGTAGCGACCAGACCTCAAACGGTCTAACCTCTGTGCTCAGGTGTCATCCCTGGATCAGTAATGCTGACACCACACAGTACTTTGAAGGATTTATAACAAAGTAGCAATCACACACTTATTACATCGAATGTCTCAAAGAGAACTTATTACAATAAATATGGCTTAAGGCCATCTAATAACGATAACAGCGGAAGGCTTGGAAGAATAAGCGAGTCCATCAACTCCAACGGCATCACTGAGTATAGAACCACGACCTAAAAGGCACCTTACTCGTCGTCTGAAAAGTCTGCAACATGAAACGTTGCAGCCCGAAACGGGTCAGCACATGGAATATGCTGTCAATGTAACACATAGAGAGTAATGAAAGATTAAGCCTATACTACATGCATATATGGCTGGTGAAAAGCTCTATGGTTACAGTTTTGCGTAAAGCCAATTTTTCCCTACTGCAAAGGAATAAATTTATTTAACTATCATGGTGGTTGTTAAACATTGAGAATGGTTGACAGCATCCTCAATCCCAATTAAAATAATCATCACTAAAACCCAACAATATTAATTTTACAAGTAACATGATGAGATTCACATGATATCCAAGTATTAGATACTCAAAACGTCCATAACCGGGGACACGGCTAACCATGATTAGTTTGTACACTCTGCAGAGGTTTGCGCACTTTTCCCCACAAGACTCGATCGCCTCCGTTGGATTTCTCGCACTACATGGTGTTTGAGAAACGGATGACTGAGACATAGTCTTTCAGAAGCGCTAGCACCTTACGATGTGATAGACCGTACCAACCTACATCCCCTACTTCTGCTAGTCTACCACTGTAAGAGTTCGCACGACGTAGTCAACTATGCGAGAACCCATAATGGCTTGTGGCTGCACACGGAAGTTTCTAGTTTAAATAATCTCATGATCCCTTTGAGCCTGGGTGGCGGTCCAAAAAGAAACAGGCAATCCTGGAATACCCAGGTACCTCAATCCACCCAGATGTGTGTTCAAGTTGCCACCTTAGATAAACCATTAATTAACAAACTCACATCTGTCATGGATATCACTCATCCAATCCACGTCTACTAGCATAGCATGGCATAATAAGCAAACGTAGAAGTAACTCCCAAAGGTTTGATAATAAAAAAGGTAATAGGTACTACCTCAACTACTTCCCATCCCACAATTTAATTAGATCCTAATCATGCAGTGTTTGAGGATTGATCTAATGCAATAAAACTGGGTAGTAAAAGAGGTATGATCAAAGTGTTACTTGCCTTGTCGATGATCCATGAAACCTAGAGATTCAAGTAACAGCGGCGACCATGGGTATTCTATCGGAGACAAACAAACAAGCATACAATAAGTACTCATCTAATGCACAGGTAAAACTCAAATAAGAGATCTAACCAGAAAGTTCAACTTAAGAACTCCGGTTTGCAAGAAGAATCAAATCGAACGAAGCAACGAAAGTCAAACGGCGAAAGAAAACAACTTCGTTCTACTAATCTGGATCTAGGTCAAATTTTACAGAAGCAAAAACTTGTTTAAGTTGGTTAAACGGATAGAGGGTTTCGAAACAAAACTCCAGGCGCTTGAATCGCCTGATTCCGATAAACGAGCGAAAAGTTATACTAAAACGAAAATCGGATCAGAAATCGCGATCAGAAAATAACCGCGTAAAATCCGAGAAAAAGAAAAACGACGAACGGATTAACGAATGAACGTTCGCTAATTAACCTAAACCGAAAATAATAAAACTGATCTAATAAAAATAAACAAAAAACCGAAAATAAAACCGACGAAAACCAATCGTTTTTTTAAACTGGCACGGAAATCGAGGCGGCAGCGAACCTCGGGCGGCGTGTCACGGCGGCGGCGGCGGTTATGGGCTGGGGCGGCTCGGGGCGGCGCTATTTAAAGGCTGCCCTGGGCGGTGTCCCGCTCGGGTATGGCCCGAAGTCGGTTCGTTTTTTTTAAATAATTACGCTCAGAAAAAAATAAAAAGAAATACTAAACAGACACCAAAAATCCTGAAATAAATTTTCCCGGGCTTCTAAAATCAAGACAGACAAAGTGAACTTTTATTTGGGCCCTAAATGCAATTTTGAAAAACGCATATTTTTCCTAAATTCAAATAAAATATCGAAAAACTCCGAAAAAATCTTATTTGATTTTATTATTAAATCCTCAATATTTCTATATTTTGGGAAAGTCATTTTATTCCCTCTCTCATATTTTTGTAATACAAATAAGTGATGATAAAATAAATAAAACCAAATGATCCTATTTTCAAAATTTGAGAAAAACTCAAATATGAAAATAACGAAACCCCCAACTCTCTCCGTGGGTCCTTGAGTTGCTTAGGATTTTATAGGATCAAAACCAAAAGCAAATAAAATATGATATGCATGATGATCTAATGTATAACATTCCAAATTGAAAATTTGGGATGTTACAAACCTACCCCCCTTAAGATGAATCTCGCCTCGAGATTCGGGTTGGCTAGAAAATAGGTGAGTGTGGTCCTTGAGCAAATCTTCCTCTCGCTCCCAGGTGGCTTCATCCTCCGTGTGGTGGCTCCACTGAACTTTACAGAACTTGATAACCTTGATGCGAGTGACTCGGCTGGCAAACTCGAGAATCTTAATTGGTTTCTCCTCATAGGTCAAATTGTTATCCAACTGAATTGCTTCCAATGGCACTGTGTCTGAAAGGTATGTCAGCCATCTCCGCGTGGCATTTCTTCAGCTAAGAAACATGGAACACATCATGAACTCCTGACAATCCTTCGGGCAATTCCAACTTGTAGGCCACTTCTCCCATACGCTCCAATACTCGATATGGTCCTACAAATCGTGGCGCTAACTTTCCCTTAACTCCAAAACGCTTAATTCCCCGAAGTGGTGATACTCGAAGGTAAACTCTGTCTCCGACTTCGTAAACTGTCTCCTTGCGTTTATAATCTGCGTAGCTCTTCTGCCTGGACTGTGCTACCTTGAGCCTATCACGAATCAACTTCACCTTCTGTTCAGACTCCTTAATCAAATCAGGTCCAAACAACTGGCGGTCTCCAACTTCGTCCCACGACAACGGTGTCCTGCACCTCCTTCCGTACAAGGCTTCGAAAGGGGCCATCTTCAAACTGGTTTGATAGCTATTGTTGTAAGAGAACTCTGCATATGGCAAATTGTCGTCCCAACTAGCTCCATAATCTAGCGCACAAGCTCTCAGCATACCTCCAAAATCTGATTGACTCTCTCGGTCTGTCCATCTGTCTGCGGATGAAAAGATGTACTGAATTCTAGCGTGGTACCCAAAGTCTCATGCAACTGCTTCCCGAACTTTGAGGTAAACTGGGTTCCTCTATCTGATACGATACTCCTCGGAACTCCTGGTCATGTATATCTTTGCCAACTTAGCACTGGTGTAGGTGGTCTTTACTGGGATGAAATGAGCTACCTTCGTCAACCGATCAACTACAACCCAAATTGAGTTATAGCCGGAACGAGTCCTTGGTAATCCCGTGATAAAATCCATGCCTAGCTTGTCCCACTTCCATTCGGGTATCGGCAATGGCTGTAACAATCATGTCAAGCTTCGATGCTCGCCTTTACTCTCGACATACATCACAAACTGCTACATACTCCGCAATATCTTTCTTCATTCCGGTCCACCAGAAAGTATCCTTCAAATCCAAATACATCTTGGTATTTCCTGGGTGAATCGAATAGGGCGAATCATGTGCCTCTTGCAGAATCAACTTCCTGATCTCCGGGTCATTGGGCACATAAACACGGTCTTCAAACCATAGGGTATCGTGCTCATCCTCACGAAATCCTTTAGCTTTTCCTTCGCTCATTTTCTCCTTTATAGAGGCAATCTCCTTGTCAGTCTTCTGAACTTCCATGATTCTATCCATCAAAGTTGACTGAATCTCCAATGCTGCTACATAGCCTTCCGGAACTATTTCCAAACATAGCTCATGAAGATCCTCGGCTAACTCCTTTGGTATTCCTCCCGTCATCAGTGTATTGACATGGCTCTTACGGCTCAATGCGTCCGCTACTACATTAGCCTTTCCAGGATGATAATGCAATCTCATATCATAATCCTTGATGAGCTCCAACCATCTCCTTTGTCTGAGATTCAACTCCTTCTGCGTGAAAATTTACTTCAAACTCTTGTGATCCGTGTACAGTTCACAATGGTTTCCAATGAGGAAATGTCTCCATGTTTTCAATGCATGCACTACGGCTGCTAACTCCAAATCATGCGTGGCATAATTCAATTCGTGAGGCTTCAGTTGTCGTGAAGCATACGAAACAACTCTTCCCTCCTGCATAAGTACTGCTCCAAGTCCTCGACGTGAAGCGTCGCAATATACCTCATAATCCTTGGTCTGATCTGGCAAAATCAACACAGGTGAGGTAACCAAACGTTTCTTCAATTCCTGGAAACTAGCCTCACACTCTTCAGTCCATATGAACTTGGTATCCTTCTTCAGCAACTCTGTCATAGGCTTTGCAATCTTTGAGAAGTTCTCAATAAATCTCCGGTAGTATTCTGCGAGTCCAAGAAAACTCCAGATCTCTCCAACTGTTGTTGGTGCTTCCCAATTGGTCACAGTGATAACCTTGGTGGGGTCAACTGCTATTCCTTCTCCGGATATAACGTGTCCGAGGAATCCTACTTCCTTCAGCCAAAACTCACACTTGCTGAACTTGGCATATAACTGATGTTCTCTGAGCTTCTCAAGTACCAATCGCAAATGCTCTTTATGCTCCTCTTCATTCTTCGAGTAAACCAGAATATCATCAATGAACACCACGACGAACTTATCCAAAAACTCCATAAACACTTTGTTCATCATGTTCATAAAATAGGCAGGTGCGTTAGTCAGACCAAATGATATAACGGTATACTCATACAGTCCATATCTTGTGGTGAATGTTGTCTTAGGTATGTCCTTCTCTCGAATCTTCAACTAATGGTACCCTGATCGCAAATCTATCTTGGAAAACACATTAGCTCCTTGCAACCGATCAAACATATCATTGATCATGGGTAGCGGATACTTGTTCTTGATTGTTACCTCGTTCAATCCACGATAATCAACAACCATCCTTAACGATCCATCCTTCTTCTCCACTAGAAGTACTGGTGATCCCCAAGGCGAAGAACTTGGGCGAATGTAACCTTTATCCAGTAACTCCTTAATCTGCTTCTTAATTTCCACCAAATCCTTTGCGGGCATCCTGTATGGTCTCTTCAATATTGGCCCTGTGCCTGGCAAAAGCTCAATCAAAAACTCAATGTCTATATCCGGTGGCATGCCTGGCAACTCTTCTGGAAATACGTCAGGGAAATCCTTTACCACTGGTACTTCCTCCTGCACAACTCCTGTCAAGGAATTTGCTTGAATCCTGTTCGGCACATGCCGTGATACGTACTTGATCCTTCTTCCTTCTGGCGTTGTAAGCAAAATTGTCTTACTAGTGCATTCAATGTTCCCTTCATACTTTGACAACCAATCCATGCCTAATATCACATCCAGTCCTTGAGATTCCAATACTATTAGGTCTGAGGGAAACACGTAGTTACCAATCCTTAATGGTAACCGATCACACCATCGACTGGCCATATACTCTGCTCCAGGCGAGGTTACTAACATGGGTGACCTAAGGGCTTCGGTTGGCAGGTTATACTTATCCACAAATCCCCTTGATATGTATGAATGCGATGCACCAGTATCGAAAAGAACGAGTCCAGTAAATGACTTAACCAAAAACTTACCGATTACTGCATCAGGCTGAGCTTTAACCTCCTCCACATTAACGTGGTTCACTTGTCCCCTGTTGAAAGGGTTTGGCTTCTTTCCCGAGCTTCCATTGCCATTCTGGTCGTCAGGACATTCATTGGCATAATGTCCGGTCTTTGAACACTTGAAACAGGTGACTTGGCTCAGATCTCTCTTGGCTGGGGTTGATGGGGTGGTACGGTTCTGGCCGTTGCTTCCTCCATTCCCATTACCATTCTTGGAGCCATTATGGTTGTGCGAGCTACCTCCTCCATGGGTATGCTGAAAATGAACTCCCGGTTTAGGGGTAAGGCGAGGCTTCTGCTGGGCTCCTGAATTATACTTCCCCTGTCCATACTTCCTCTTGCGGTTTTCAATCTGCTGCTGCTTCCCCTCAATCATAAGAGCACGATCTACCAACTCCTGGTAGTTGTTGAAACTTGCTACCATCAACTGCATACTCAAATTTCATCATTCAGTCCTTCCGTAAACTTCTCCCGCTTAGTCATATCTCGTAGCGACGCTATCCGGGGCATAACGTGCTAGCTTACTATAGTCATCCACATATCGCCAACCGTCTGGCCCTCCTTGGCGCAAGTTGCGAAAACTCACGCTTCTTCATGGCCATAGCTCCTCTGAAACATGGGCGACGGAAAGCTTGTCAAATGGTCCCATGTGACAAAGGTGTCTCTGAGGTAAGTGGTCAGAAATCCTCCCACCATGCCGCCAAGGGTCCTTCAAGCCGATGTGCGGCAAACTTCACCTTTTCCTCATCTCAGACATCCTGCAGTGGTCAACTCCCTCCCTGTCTTGCGGAGCCAATCATCTCACATCGCCGGCTCGGTGCTACTGGAAAACACCGGCGGATTCAGCCTAAGAAAACGGGTCAAGTGATCAACTGGTGGTGGTGGCAGTGGGTTGTTGTTGTTGTTGTTGTTGTTGTTGTTGTTGTTCTGGTTCTGGACTAACAACTGCATCAAAACATTCTGCTGCTGGATCAACTGAGTGAGCTCCGGTGGGAAAGCAAATCCAATGTCACGTCTCAGAGGCATCTGAGGGTTTAGAAAAGATGAGAATTAACATAAGTAATTTATTATTTGACAACATAAGTAAATTTGTTTTTCATTTCGGGACTGGGCATCCCTAATACATTTGCCTTACTCTCATGCAATGACAAGTGAATAAACACTCATCGTGAGAATAACACATCTAACATGGAAAATATTAGCCACGCTTCACCACCTCGCGAGCGGTACTAGCAAACAAAAGAGAAATTATTTTGAATATTAGAGATGGCAGATACAATTTTGCTCAGAACGACAAAAGAATACCACATATAGGTAGATATAGTGGACTCATGTGGCAAAACTGGTTTAAAGGATTTTGGATGCACAAGTAGTGATCATACTTAATGCATTGAAGGCTAGCAAAAGATTGAGAAGCGACCAACCAAGAAACGAATAATCTCATGAGCGAGCATTGAATATAATTAACACCGAATAATGCACCACAAGTAGGATATAATTTCATTGCATAACTATTGACTTTCGTGCTTGCATAGGGAATCACAAACCTTAACACCAATATTCTTACTAAAGCATAATTACTTATCAAGATGACTGACATATCACTGAAGGAAATATGCCCTAGAGGCAATAATAAAGTTATTATTTATTTCCTTATATCATGATAAATGTTTATTATTCATGCTAGAATTGTATTAACCGGAAACATAATACATGTGTGAATACATAGACAAACAGAGTGTCACTAGTATGCCTCTATTTGACTAGCTCGTTAATCAAAGATGGTTATGTTTCCTAACCATAGACATGAGTTGTCATTTGATTAACGGGATCACATCATTAGGAGAATGATCCGATTGACATGACCCATTCCGTTAGCCTAGCACTTGATCGCTTAGTATGTTGCTATTGCTTTCTTCATGACTTATACATGTTCCTCGTAACTATGAGATTATGCAACTCCTGCCACCGGAGGAACACTTTGGTACTACCAAACGTCACAACGTGAATCGGGTGATTATAAAGGAGTACTACAGGTGTCTCCAAAGGTACTTGTTGGGTTGGCGATTTCGAGATTAGGTTTTGTCACTCCGATTGTCGGAGAGGTATCTCTGGCCTTCTCGGTAATACACATCACATAAGCCTTGCAAGCATTGCAACTAATGAGTTAGTTGTGAGATGATGTATTACGGAACGAGTAAAGAGACTTACGGTAACGAGATTGAACTAGGTATTGGATACCGACGATCGAATCTCTGCAAGTAACATACCGATGACAAAGGGAACAACGATGTTGTTATGCGGTTTGACCGATAAAGATCTTCAGAGAATATGTAGGAGCCAATATGGGCATCCAGGTTCCGCTATTGGTTATTGACCAAGAATAGTTCTAGGTCATGTCTACATAGTTCTCGAACCCGTAGGGTCCGCACGCTAAGGTTTCGGCGATGCTTATATTATGAGTTTATGATTTTTGATGTACCGAAGGAGTTCGGAGTCCCCGATGAGATCAGGGACAAGACGACGAGTCTAGAAATGGTAGAGACGTAAAGAACTAAATATAGGACGACTATATTCTGACATCGGAAAGGTTCCGAGTGATTCGGGATTTTTCGAGTACCGAGAGTTACGGGAATACGTATTGGGCCTTATTGGGCCATACGGGAAAGAAGGAAAAGGGCCTCAAGGGTGGCCGCACCCCTTCCCTTGGTCTGGTCCGAATTGGACTAGGGAAGGGGGGCGCCCGCTTCCTTCCGTCTCCTTTTCCCTTCCCTTTCCTTCTCTCCTACTCCTACTACATTGAAGGTTTCCTAGTTAGACTAGGAAAGGGGGAATCCTACTCCCGGTGGGAGTAGGACTCCCCTAGGGCGCGCCATAGAGAGGGCCGGCCCTCCCCTCCTCCACTCCTTTATATACGGGGCAGGGGCACCCCATGGACACACAAGTTGATCTACGGATCGCTCTCCTTAGCAGTGCGGTGCCCCTCCACCATATTCCACTTGGTCATATCGTCAGGAGCTTAGGCGAAGCCCCGCGCCGGTGAAGTCATATCGTCATGAGCTTAGGCGGCCCTCGCCGGTGAAGTCATATCGTCATGAGCTTAGGCGAAGCCCCGCGCCGGTGGAGCATCATCATCGCCACCACGCCCGTCGTCCGACGGAACTCATCCCCGACACTTTGCCGGATCGGAGTCCGGGATCGCCATCGAGCTGAACGGTGCGTAACTCGGAGGTGCCGTGCGTTCGGTACTTGGATCGGTCGGATCGTGAAGACGCACGACTACATCAACCGCGTTGTTATAACGCTTCCGCCACGGTCTCACGAGGGTACGTGGACATACACTCTCCCTCTCGCTGCTATGCATCACCATGATCTTGCGTGTGCGTAGGAAATTTTTGAAATTACTACGCTCCCCAACAAAGGCATCCGAGCCTAGGTTTTTATGGTTTGATGTTTTGCACGAGTAGAACACAAGTGAGTTGTGGGCGATACAAGTCATACTGCCTACCAGCATGTCATACTTTGGTTCAGCGGTATTGTGAGATGAAGCGGCCCGGACCGACATTACGCGTACGCTTACGTGAGACTGGTTTCACCGTTACGAGCACTCGTGCTTAAAGGTGGCTGGCGGGTGTCTGTCTCTCTCACTTTAGTTGAACTGAGTGCATACGCCCGGTCCTTGAGAAGGTTAAAACGAGTCTAATTGACGAAGTATCGCTGTGGTCTTGATGCGTAGGTGAGATTGGTTCTTACTTTGCCCATAGCAGCCACGTAAAATTTGCAACAACAAAGTAGAGGACGCCTAACTTGTTTTTGCAGGCATGTTGTGATGTGATATGGTCAAGACGTGATGCTATATTTTATTGTATGAGATGATCATGTTTTGTAGCCGGAAGTTATCGGCAATCGGCTGGAGCCATATGGTTGTCGCTTTATTGTATGAAATGCAAACGCCTGTAATTGCTTTACTTTATCTCTAAGCGGTAGCGATAGTCGAGAAGCAATAGATGGCGTAAACGACAACGATGCTACGATGGAGATCAAGGTGTCGCGCGGTGACGATGGTGATCACGACGGTGCTTTGGAGATGGAGATCACAAGCACGAGATGATGATGGCCATATCATATCACTTATATTGATTGCATGTGATGTTTATCCTTTATGCATCTTATTTTGCTTTGATTGACGGTAGCATTTTAAGATGATCTCTCACTAAAATTATCAAGTAGTGTTCTCCCCGAGTATGCACCGTTGCCAAAGTTCGTCGTGTCGAGACACCACGTGATGATTGGGTGTGATAAGCTTCACGTCCATCTACAACGGGTGCAAGCCGCTTTTGCACACGCAGAATACTCGAGTTATACTTGACGAGCCTAGCATATGCAGATATGGCCTCGGAACACGGAGACCGAAAGGTCGAGCGTGAATCATATAGTAGATATGATCAACATAAGATGTTCACCATTGAAAACTACTCCATCTCACGTGATGATAGGTTATGGTTTAGTTGATTTGGATCATGTGATCACTTAGATGACTAGAGAGATGTCTATCTAAGTGGGAGTTCTTAAGTAATATGATTAATTGAACTTAAATTTATCATGAACTTAGTCCCGTAGTATTTTGCAAATTATGTTGTAGATCAATAGCTCGCGTTGTTGCTTCCCTATGTTTTTATATGTGTTCCTAGAGAAAATTGTATTGAAAAATGTTAGTAGCAATGATGCGGATTGGATCCGTGATCCGAGGTTTATCCTCATTGCTGCACGTAAGAATTATGTCCTTAATGCACCGCTAGGTGATGTAACCTATTGCAGGAGCAAATGTAGACGTTATGAACGCTATGGCTAGCTCAATATGATGACTACTTGATAGTTTAGTTCACCATACTTAACAGCTTAGAATCGGGACTTCAAAGACGTTTTGAACGCGTCATGGACCATATGAGATGTTCCAGAATTGAAGTTAATATTTCAAGCAAATACCCGAGTTGAGAGATATGAAATCTCCAACAAGTTCTATAGCTAAAAGATGGAAGAGAATCGCTCAACTAGTGAGCATGTTCTCAGATTGTCCGGTACTTCAATCGCTTGAATCAAGTGGGAGTTAATCTTCCGGATAAGATAGTGATTGACAGAATTCTCTAGTCACCAACACTAAGTTACTAGAACTTCGTGATGAACTATAGTATGCAAGGGATGACGAAAACAATTCCCGAGCTCTTCGTGATGTTGAAATCGACGAAGGTAGAAATCAAGAAAGAGCATCAAGTGTTGATGATTGACAAGACCACTAGTCTCAAGGAAAAGGGCAAAGGGAAGAAGGGGAACTTCAAGAAGAACGGCAAGCAAGTTGTTGCTCGAGTGAAGAAGCCCAAGTCTGGACCTAAGCCTAAGACTAAGTGCTTTTGCTGCAATGGAACTGGTCACTAGAAGCGGAACTACCCCAAGTATTTGGCGGATAAGAAGGATGGCAAAGTGAACAAAGGTATATTTGAGATACAGATTATTGATGTGTATTTTACTAGTGTTCGTAGCAACCCTCGGTATTTGATAATCTTGGTTCAGTTGCTAAGAGTAGTAACTTGAAACGGGAGTTGCATAATGAACAGAAACTAGTTGAAGGGGAAGTGAAGATGAGTGTTGGAAGTAGTTCCAAGATTGATATGATCATCATCGCACACTCCCTATACTTTCGGGATTAGTATGGAACCTAAATAAGTGTTATTTGGTGTTGAGCATAAGTATGATTTGATCATGTTTATTGCAATACGGTTATTCATTTAAGTAAAAGAATAAATTGTTGTTCTGCTTACATGAATAAAACCTTATATGGTTACACACCCAATGAAAATGATTCATTGGATCTCGATCATAGTGATACACATATTCATAATATTGAAACCAAAAGATGCAAAGTTAATAATGATAGTGCAACTTATTTGTGGTAATCGCCGCTTAGGTCATATTGGTGTAAAGCGCATGAAGAAAACTCCATGTCGATGGACTTTTGGAATCACTTGATTATGAATCATTTGATGCTTGCGAACCGTGCCGCTTTGGGCAAGATGACTAAAACTCCGCTTCTCCTAACAATGGAACAAGCTACCGACTTATTGGAAATAATACATACCGATGTATGCGATCCAATGAGTGTTGATGCTCGTGGCAAGTATCATTATTTTCTGACTTTCACAAGATGATTTGAGCAGATATGGGTATATCT
Source organism: Aegilops bicornis (assembly GCA_021605145.1). Taxonomy (NCBI): domain Eukaryota; kingdom Viridiplantae; phylum Streptophyta; class Magnoliopsida; order Poales; family Poaceae; genus Aegilops; species Aegilops bicornis. The sequence continues at coordinate 414,836,948 of CM038674.1, forward strand.
ACTTGATGAAACATAAGTCCGAAATAGTTGAAAGGTTCAAAGAATTTCAGAGTGAAGTGGAAAAATCATCGTAACAAGAAAATAAAGTTTCGCGATCTAATCGCAAAGACGAATAATTGAGTTACGAAGTTTGGTCTTCAATTAAAATAATGTGGAATAGTTTCACAGCTCACGCCACCGAACACCACAATGTTATGGTGTGTCCGAACGTCAGAATCAAGCACTTTATTTGATATGGTGCGATCAATGATGTCTCTTACCGATTTACCACTATCGCTTTTGGGGTCATGCATTAGAGACAACTGCATTCACGCTTAATAGGGCACCATCTAAATCCGTTGAGGTGACACCGTATGAACTATGGTTTAACAAAGTAAACCTAAGTCGTCGTTTCTTAAAATTTGGAGTTGTGATGCTTATGTGAAAAAGGTTTCACCGATAAGCTCGAACCCAAATCGGAGGAGTGCATCTTCATAGAATACCCAAAGGCAACTCTGGGTACACCTTCTATCACAGATCCGAAGGCAAGTTATTCATTGCTAAGGTGGATCCTTTCTAGAGAAGAAGTTTCTCGAAAGAAGTGAGTGGGAGGAAAATAAGAGCTTGATAAGGTAATTTGTACCTTCTCCGAATTGGAAAATAGTTCATCACGTAAATCAGTTCCAAAGTGATTCCTACACCAATTAGTGAGGAAGCTAATGATGATGATCATGAAACTTCAGATCAAGTTACTACAAAACCTTGTAGGTCTTCCAGTACAGTCCGCACTGTGAGTGGTACGGTAATCCTATTCGAAGTCATGTTACTAGACCATGATGAACCTACGAACTATGAGGAAGCGATGATGAGCCCAGATTCCGCGAAATGGTTTGAGACCATGAAATCTGAGATGGGATCCATGTATGAGAACAAAGTGTGGACTTTGATGGAGTTGCCGATGATCGGCAAGCCATATTATATAAAATGGATCTTCAAGAGGAAGATAAATGCCGATAGTAGTATTACTATCTACAAAGCTCGACTTGTCACGTAAAGGTTTTCGACAAGTTCAAGGTGTTGACTACAATGAGATTTTCTCAACTGTAGCGATGCTTAAAGTCTGTCCGAATCATGTTAGCAATTGCCACATTTTATGAAATCGCAAATGGATGTCAAAACTACATTCTTTAATGGTTTTATTAAAGAAGAGTTGTATATGATGCAACCAGAAGGTTTTTTCAATCCTAAAGGAACTAACAAAATGTGCAAGCTCCAATGATCCAACTATGGACCGTGCAAGCATCTCGTAGTTAGAATAAACGCTTTGATAGTGTGATCAAAGCATATGGTTTTATACAGACTTTTGGAGAAGCCTGTATTTACAAGCAAGTGAGTGGGAGCACTACAAAGATTTCGATAAGTATATGTGAATGACATATTGTTGATCGGAAATAATGTAGAATTATTCTCGCAAAGCATAAAGGAGTATTTGAAAGGAGTTTTTCAAAGAAGGACCTCGGTGAAGCTGCGTACAAATTGAGCATCAAGATCTATTGAGATAGATGAAAAACGCTTGATAAAGTTTTCAATAAGTACATACCTTGTCAAGATTTTGAAGAAGTTCAAAATGGAACAGTCAAAGAAAAGTTCTTGCCTGTGTTGCAAAGGTGTGAAATTGAGTAAGACTCAAATCCCGACCACAAAGCAGTAAAATAGAAAAGAGAATGAAAGTCATTCCTCATGCCTCACCATAGGTTCTATAAAGTATGCTATGCTATGTACCGCACCTATTGTATACCTTTGCTCGATTTGGCAAGGAGTACAATAGTGATCTAAGAGTAGATCAATCGGACATTGGTCAAGAACATCCTTAGTGAGGACTAAGGAAATATTTCTCGATTATGGAGGTGATAAAAGAGCCCGTCAGAAAGAGTTACATCGATGCAAGCTTTTTACACAGATCCGTATGACTCTAAGTCTCAATCTGGATACATATTGTAAGTGGGAGCAATTAGCTGGAGTAGCCCTGCAAGAGCATTGTAGACATAGAATATTTGCAAAATACATACGGCTCACGAATGTGATGCACCCGTTGACTAAAATTATCTCACAAGCAAAACATGATCACACCTTAGTACTCTTTGGGTGTTAATCACATAGCAATGTGAACTAGATTATCGACTCTAGTAAACCCTTTGGGTGTTGGTCACATGTCGATGTGAACTATGGGTGTTAACCACATATAGATGTGAACTATTGATGTTAAATCACATGGCGATGTGAACTAGATTATTGACTCTAGTGCAAGTGGGAGACTGAAGGAAATATGCCCTAGAGGCAATAATAAAGTTATTATTTATTTCCTTATATCATGATAAATGTTTATTATTCATGCTAGAATTGTATTAACCTAAACATAATACATGTGTGAATACATAGACAAACAGAGTGTCACTAGTATGCCTCTATTTGACTAGCTCGTTAATCAAAGATGGTTATGTTTCCTAACCATAGACATGAGTTGTCATTTGATTAACGGGATCACATCATTAGGAGAATGATCTGATTGACATGACCCATTCCGTTAGCCTAGCACTTGATCGCTTAGTATGTTGCTATTGCTTTCTTCATGACTTATACATGTTCCTCGTAACTATGAGATTATGCAACTCCCGCCACGGAGGAACACTTTGGGTACTACCAAACGTCACAACGTAATCGGGTGATTATAAAGGAGTACTACAGGTGTCTCCAAAGGTACTTGTTGGGTTGGCGTATTTCGAGATTAGGTTTTGTCACTCCGATTGCCTGAGAGGTATCTCTGGGCCTTCTCGGTAATACACATCACATAAGCCTTGCAAGCATTGCAACTAATGAGTTAGTTGTGAGATGATGTATTACGGAACGAGTAAAGAGACTTACCGGTAACGAGATTGAACTAGGTATTGGATACCGACGATCGAATCTCGGGCAAGTAACATACCGATGACAAAGGGAACAACGGATGTTGTTATGCGGTTTGACCGATAAAGATCTTCGTAGAATATGTAGGAGCCAATATGGGCATCCAGGTTCCGCTATTGGTTATTGACCAAGAATAGTTCTAGGTCATGTCTACATAGTTCTCGAACCCGTAGGGTCCGCACGCTTAAGGTTTCGGCGATGCTTATATTATGAGTTTATGAGTTTTGATGTACCGAAGGAGTTCGGAGTCCCGGATGAGATCAGGGACATGACGAGGAGTCTCGAAATGGTCGAGACGTAAAGATCGATATATTGGACGACTATATTCGGACATCGGAAAGGTTCCGAGTGATTCGGGTATTTTTCGGAGTACCGGAGAGTTACGGGAATACGTATTGGGCCTTATTGGGCCATATGGGAAAGAAGGAAAAGGGCCTCAAGGGTGGCCGCACCCCTTCCCTTGGTCTGGTCCGAATTGGACTAGGGAAGGGCGCCTCTTCCTTCCTTCTCCTTTTCCCTTCCCTTTCCTTCTCTCCTACTCCTACTACATTGAAGGTTTCCTAGTTAGACTAGGAAAGGGGAATCCTACTCCCGGTGGGAGTAGGACTCCCCTAGGGCGCCATAGAGAGGGCCGGCCCTCCCTCCTCCACTCCTTTATATACGGGGCAGGGGCACCCCATGGACACACAAGTTGATCTACGGATCGTTCCTTAGCTGCGTGCGGTGCCCCTCCACCATATTCCACTTCGTCATATCGTCATGAGCTTAGGCGAAGCCTGCGCCGTGAAGTCATATCGTCATGGAGCTTAGGCGAAGCCCTCGCGCCGGTGAAGTCATATCGTCATGGAGCTTAGGCGAAGCCTCGCGTCGGTGGAGCATCATCATCGCCACCACGCCGTCGTCGACGGAACTCATCCCGACACTTTGCCGGGATCGGAGTCCGGGATCGCCATCGAGCTGAACGTGTGCGTAACTCGGAGGTGCCGTGACGCTCGGGTACTTGGATCGGTCGGATCGTGAAGACGCACGACTACATCAACCGCGTTGTTATAACGCTTCGCTTACGGTCTCACGAGGGCACGTGGACATACACTCCCCTCTCGTTGCTATGCATCACCATGATCTTGCGTGTGCGTAGGAAATTTTTTGAAATTACTACGTTCCCCAACAATCACATCATCATATCTCAAATCTATTACTAAGAATCAAGTTTATTTTGTCCAATGATCTTCATGAAAGTTTTTATTATATCCTTCTTGGATATCTATCACTTTGGAACTAATTTTTATATGTTGCTCTTGATAAGATCAAACAAATATAAGTGAAGATCATGAGCATAAAATTTCTTTCTCTCAAATTAATTTAAGTGAAGCAAGAGAGAATTTCTTGAAAATTTTACTAACTCTCAAATAAATCTATGTGAAGCAAGAGAGCATTTCTTCAAAAATATTAAGGCACACCATGCTCAAAAAGATATAAGTGAAGCACTAGAGCAAGTCCATAGCTCATAAAAATTTAAGTGAAGCATAGAGAACATTTCGAACAAGTCATGGCATAATTTTGGCTCTCTCAAATAGGTGTGTCCTACAAGAAACCAAGACTTAAAACACAAAATAAAACAAGCAAATACTCATATCATACAAGATGCTCCAAGCAAAACACATAGTATGTGACGAATAAAAATATAGCTTCGAGTAAAATACCGATGGTCGTTAGAAGAAAGAGGGGATGCTACTCAAGGGCATCCCCAAGCTTAGTTGCTTGCTCTCTTTGGAAAATAGCTTGGGATGACGGGGCATCCCCAAGCTTAGGCTCTTCTTACTCCTCATTCCTTCATCCATCGTAAGATAACCCAAAACTTGATAACTTCAATCACACAAAACTCCAACAAAACCTTCATGAGATCCGTTAGTATAAGAAAGCAAATCACTTCTATAAGTACTGTAGCAAACCAATTCATGTTTTATTATTGCATTATATCTACTGTATTCCAACTTTTCTATGGAAAAAACTCATCAAAGAAAACCATAGAATCATCAAAACAAGCACACAACGCAAAGAAAACAGAATCTGTCAAAAACAGAACAGTCTGTAGTAATCTGGAAATTCCGAATACTTGTGAGACTCCAAAAATTCTGAAAAAAATTAGGACCACGTGAGAAATTTGTATATTAAACTTCTGCAAAAATAATTGGCATGATATCACACTCTGGTTAAAAATCGGAATTGTTTTCGTGAGCGCAAAAGTATTTGTTTTTTAGCAAGATCAAACAACTATCACCCAAGAAGATCCTAAAGGCTTTACTTGGCACAAACACTAACTAAAACACAAAAAACACAATTATAACAGTAGCATAATTGTGCAAACACTCAAGAACGGAAAGAAAAAAGCAAAAATAAATTTTATTCATTGGGTTGCCTCCCAACAAGCGCTATAGTTTTACGCCCTTAGCTAGGCATAAAGCAAATGATCTAAGTTTTGTCATCTTTGTTTCGAGATCCATAAGTTGCTCTCATGATTGATTCATATGGTGGCATAATTCTTGTTCTAGGGAAGTGTTCCATACCCTTCCTTAGTGGAAATTGGAACTTAATATTGCCTTCTTTCATATCAATCACGGCACCGATAGTGCGTAAAAACGGTCTACCAAGAATAATTGGACAAGACGGATTGCAATCAATATCAAGAACAATAAAATCTATGGGCACATAATTACTATTTGCAAGAATAAGAACATCATTAATTCTTCCCATAGGCTTTTTAATAGTAAAATCCGCCAAGTGCAAATTTAAAGAACATTGTTCAATATCGGTAAGACCAAGCAGATCACATAAAGATTTCAGAATTGTAGAAACACTAGCACCCAAGTCACACAAAGCAAAACACTCATAATTTTTACTCTTGACTTTGATAGTAGGTTCCAATTCATCATGTAATTTTCTAGGAATTGAAACTTCTAATTCCAACTTTTCTTCTAAAGCTTTCATCATAGCATCAACAATATGTTTAGTAAAAGCTTTATTTTGTTCATAAGCATGGGGTGAATTTATCATGGATTGCAACAAAGAAATACAATCAATCAAAGAGCAACTATCATAATTAAAGTCTTTGCAATCCAAAAGAGTGGGCACATCACTAGTTAAAGTTTTGACCTCTTCAAACACTACAAAAAAGACACATCCGTGACATTTTGGGCCGAACGAATTTTTTCTGTCATGCTTATGACACTTCTATGACAATAATTGTGACAAAACCCGGTATCATCATAGATGTGGGGGGGTCCTACTTCTATGACAAAAAATCATGACAGAAAATGGGCTTTTCGTCTTGGGCAGGCTGGAGACGCGGCTGCATAACATTCTTTGGGCCGTCCATGACGAAAAAAACCATGGTAGAAGCAAGGCGAGGAAAATATCGAGGGAGTTCCCGGTTACGGTGGGTGGTCAGGGGCCGAGCGATGCACGTTTCTCTCGTACGTATGCGCGTGTGTGCGAGGCGTTGGGCTCTAGCTGAACCCGAGTGAGGCGTTGGGCTCTAACTGAACCCGAGCGATTGCACTGCAGGCTACGCGTTACTGAACTCGACCGATCGATCCCTTGCTGTTAACTGAACTCGAGTGATTTCTTCGCTACTGCTGCTAACTGAAGCTGATAGATGCTGCCTCTAGATGAATAGTGAGCGTTGTTGGGGGGGGCGGGGGTTGGATGAACAGTTCCGGTGGGGGGTGGATGAACAAGACCCCGTGGTGTTGCAGCTGGATGAACAGGACCCCAATCGAGCCGGCTGGGGGTGGATGAACAGGACCCGTGGAGGGCTACATGAACAGGACGACCCCATGGAGGGCTGGTTGAACAGTAGTCGGTGGAGGGCTGGATGAATAGTAGCCCATGGAGGGGTGGTTGAACAGGACCCCGTGGAGAGGGTTGGTTGAACAGTAGCCGGTGGAGGAGCGCGCGGTGGAGGCTGGATGAACAAGAGCCCGTGGATGAACAGTCGCAGGTGGAGGCTGGAGGAGGTTGACGGTGGATGAATAGTAGCCCGTGGAGTCTGGAGGAGGTCGAGGGTGGAGATGAACAGTATCCCGTGGAGTCCCGTTTTGCGGTACGCCACACCCCTCCCGATGAACAGGACCCCTGCTTGACCGTGAAGCGCTCCATCACAAGTCCGTTTCCTCCATTTTGCGGTACGCCACACCCCTCCCGATCAACAGGACCCCGTTTCGACCGTAGGAGGTCCGTTTCCTCCGTTTTGTGGTATGCCAGACCCCTCCCGATGAACAGGATCTCGTTTTGACTGTGGCCGGTCGAACACAAGACCGTTTCCTCCGTTCTGCGGTACGCCAGGCCTCGTTTCCATCGGTTGTTCCGTCCAAGCCGGTTCTCTCCCGATGAACGCGACGACGCATTCCGTTTCGACCCAGCCGGTTGCCTCCCCATGATCACGATGACGGCGCAGCTTCTTCGTTCCGACCCAGCCATGTACACGAGCCCTGGCCGTACGTATGCGCGAATAGGCGTTCGAGACCCCGCCCGTATGTACGTACATGGCCGTATTTACTTTCTTGTACCCTGGTTGTGCGTACGTGTACATGCTACGTGCGTGCCTCTACTATGACACGTGCGGTCCTCTACATCGACCAGTATGTATGTACACGTTCGTGACCAGAATTACAATGCTACGTACGCTTCAAACAGGTGGGTCCCGACTATCAGTCACTTCCTTCCGTGCAAAGATGTAGCTGGTGGGTCCTAGCAGTCAGGGGGCGAATCATTTTTTTTGCCCGTAATATGGACGCACTTCCTTGCGTGCGAAGATATAGCTGGTGGGTCCCAGCAGTCAGGGGGAAACATTTTTTCGTGAAATATGGTGGCCTGTCCAATGGGTCCCTGCTGTCAGGTGGAAGAATCATTATTTTCCGCGTAATAAGGATGCACTTCCTTGCTGCGGCCGTGGACCCAGCTGTCAGCCTCTCCACGTACAGTACTCTTCTGATGGAAGTCGTTCCTTGACCACGTTGACCACGCCGCACCGAGAGAACTAGGGCGGTGGACGACGGCGAGGCCTAGGAAGGGGACGACGCGGAGCCGGGGAAGATGCGTCAGTGGAAGCCCACACGGACAGGAGTACGAGGGTTCACTGGTTCGGCTGCGGTGTGAGCCTGCCGTTGCTGCAGAATAATAGGGGGTGTGGGTGAGTAGAGGGATGGCCTGGCCAGCGGCAGGAGTAGTAGGGGGCGGTGAGGCCTCCGCGACAGAACAACCGGCCACGTGAGGCAGGAGCAGGCGGCACGACCGGCGCTGGTTTGGGCGGCTGGAGCAAGAAGACTAGAGTTTGAAGAAGCACTACGGCCGTTGGATGGACATCATACGGTCACTAGAGTTAGAATCGCCAGGGGAACGTTTTTTCACGAAATACGGAGGCCTGTCCGGTGGGTCCCAGATGTCAGGTGGAGGAATCATTATTTTGCACGTAATAAGGAAGCATTTCCTTGTGTGCAGCCGTGGACCCAGCTGTCAGCCTCTCCACGTACAGTCCACGTCTGATGGATGTTGTTCGTTGACCACATTGACCACGGCGCGCCAAGAGCACCAGGGCGGTGGACGACGGCGAGGCCTAGGATGGGAACGACACGAAGCTAGGGAAGACTCGGCAGTGGTTGCCCACGCGGTGGGGAGTACGAGGGTTTACTGGTCCGGCTGCCATCACCGGAAAATAACAGGAGGTGTGGGTGAGTAGAGGAATGGCCTGGCCAGCAATGGAGTAGGGTGGGGCGGTGCGGCCTGTGCGGCAGCACAGCCGGCCACGGGAGGCGGGAGCAGGCAGTCCCACCGACGCTGGTTTGGGCGGCTGGAGCAAGAAGATCAGATATTGAAGAAGAAGCATGGCCGTTGGATTAACATCCAACGGTCACTGCTGCTAGAATCGTTTGTGGACTAAGTTGACAAAGCCTTTCGTACATGTCAACCTAGTAGACCCACAAGTCAGCCTCCAAATCTGTCCCAAACAGCATACAACCCAAAATTTCTAGCCAGATTCAAATTACTTTAAAAACTAAACATACCTTAATTGAAATCCAATGAAATTTTACCCGCACAAAAACAATGAAATTTAAAATATCAAAATCTAAAAGAAAGAAGTATTTTGAAACTAATTGCCTGTTTGATGTATTTTTCATTTTACAGCCCATTTAATATTACTTATAGCCCATTTCTTATTACTTATAGCCCATTTTCTGGGCAAAATGCATCCCTCCTCGTCTTGAAAGATTTCCGGCCCAGTAGGGCGTAGAAAAGCAAGTAGGCGTACGTTGGTTATTCTCCAAAAAAATAGTTGGGCTAGCCATTTTTAGAAAGGAAAAAAACAAACTGGGCTGGTCATGTGCTAGACGGGCCACAGCTCCCGAACAACCCAGTTGATAACCTTCTCCGTCTCGAAAAAACAAAATTACGGCGCACGCTGCTGGGTCCCTACGATCATCCTCACCATGTACAATCATCTCCTTATTCCTCTCGGTTCTTGACCATGTTGACAACACCGGAGGGCGGCGCCGTGGTGAGCGAACCAAGGCGGAGGATGATGGTGAGGCCTCAGACAAGAACGAACAGGAGCCAGGGAAGATGCACAGAGTTTTAGGGTGCGATGTGGCCATGATGCATGCACGACAGCATAGCCAGCCGTAGGAGGCGGGAGCAGGCGGTTCTGCCGGCGCTGGTTTGGCTTTGGCGGCTGGAGGAAGAAGAGACTGAAGAAACACGACAGACGTTGAATGTCAATCCAACGGTAAAGGTTGGCACAATCGTTTGTTGACTAAGCTGACACCTGATAACATTCCGAAAACTGCGACCGTTCGATCTTGCGTCACAACTAATACTGCGAGGAAAATGGGTTCGTCTGCCGTCCTCCTCCCAAGGAATCTTCGCCACATAAGTGACTAGCACCCTTGGTTTTCAACCGAGAGGTCTTGGGTTTGAGTTCCAGGAACTCTCAATTTTGTCCTCCTTCCTTCCTCGCAAAAAAATAAAGAAAATCAAAGACTTGAGAAGGCGTACAGAACAAGCTAGTGTACCAGTAAAGAGACGTTGCTGAGTTTTAGAAAAAAGAGAGACGTGCTCCGGTAGCTGGTTCGAATCCGAACCTAGACTATGACTATATATGGTGCTATGCTACTCTGCAAGTAATGAAACTGGCATATCCAACGTTCGCTTCTCCTCTTCTCTACTTACTATGCCTAGCATCAGAAGCTCTGGCTGCAACAACCATGTTCGTCGACTGCTCGTCCACCTGCTCTTCAGCAGGCAACAACCAGATATGTGCCAAGTCGCCACCCGTACCATCGCCTGTGGGTCTCATCACACCCCCTCCGGCACACGCACCATAGCCGGTTGCTCACCGCAACCCGCTGTCATTGGTGTGGTGCCACTGCTGCAAATCACGCAGAGTCATCCGTCGCGTCTCAACCACAATCCTCAACCCTGGCCGAGTCTTCTACAAATGCTCGAATCATGGGGTAATAATATGTTTAAGTGTTGTTCTGCTGCTTTTAGTTGCTAATTTTTTAAAAGCTTGTTTGCTGATCTTCCAATTTGATTCGTGCAGAAAAGGGAAGATTCGTGTGATTTGTATTTCTGAGAAGTTGCTGATGTGGGGGAACGCAACTACGCTGATTATTTGGTTAGCCGATGAATCCCAATACCAGCAGGTTGGGGTGTTGGACAAATAATCAAGGAATGGCGTAAGAGGAAGATGCAGAGCAAAAGGTTAAAGATGCAGTTCCTCTGATCATAGCCAAGCAACAGCTGTTGAACGGCCTTGACAGTAATGAGGAGATGAAAGAGCTTGTGAAGATAATGGGAAAAATCGATGTTCTCTATAGGATTATTGTTTCTTTATTTGTAGTGTATGTAGCACTCGTGATGTATTCAGTAGCTATGACATGAGCACTTTGCTGAAACTAGTAATGAATGAAACCTGTGTATTGATACATCTCCGTCGTATCTACTTTTCCAAACACTTTTGCCCTTGTTTTGGACTCTAACTTGCATGATTTGAATGGAACTAACCCGGACTGACGCTGTTTTCAGCAGAATTGCCATGGTGTTATTTTTGTGCAGAAATAAAAGTTCTTGGAATGACCTGAAAATCAACAGAGAATTATTTTGGAATTAATAAAAAATATTGTCGAAAGAATCAAGGCCAGGGGCCCACACCCTGTCCACGAGGGTGGGGGCGCGCCTACCCCCCCTGGGCGCGCCCCTTGCCTCATGGGGCCCCTGGAGCTCCACCGACCTCAACTCCAACTCTTTATATTCGTGTTCGGGGAGAAAAAATCAGAGAGAAGGATTCATCACGTTTTACGATACGGAGCCGCCACCAAGCCCTAATCTTTCTCGGGAGGGCTGATCTGGAGTCCGTTCAGGGCTCCAGAGAGGGGAATCCATCGCCGTCGTCATCATCAACCATCCTCCATCACCAATTTCATGATGCTCACCGCCGTGCGTGAGTAATTCCATCGTAGGCTTGCTGGACGGTGATGGGTTGGATGATATTTATCATGTAATCGAGTTAGATTTGTTAGGGTTTGATCCCTAGTATCCACTATGTTCTGAGATTGGTGTTGCTATGACTTTGCTATGCTTAATGCTTGTCACTAGGGCCCGAGTGCCATGATTTCAGATCTGAACCTATTATGTTTTCATGAATATATGTGATTTCTTGATCCTATCTTGCAAGTCTATAGTCACCTACTATGTGTTATGATCCAGCAACTCAAGTGACAATAATCGGGACCACTCCCGGTGATGACTGTAGTTTGAGGAGTTCGTGTATTCACTATGTGTTAATGCTTTGGTCTGGTACTCTATTAAAAGGAGGCCTTAATATCCCTTAGTTTCCAATAGGACCCCGCTGCCACGGGAGGGTAGGACAAAATATGCCATGCAAGTTCTTTTCCATAAGCACGTATGACTTTATTCGGAATACATGCCTACATTACATTGATGAATTGGAGCTAGTTCTGTGTCACCCTATGTTATAATTGTTGCATGAGTAATCGCATCCGACATAATTCTCCATCACCAATCCAATGCCTACGAGCTTTTACATATTGTTCTTCGCTTATTTACTTTACCGTTGCCACTGTTACAATCACTACAAAACTATTACTGTTACTTTTGCCACCGTTACCGTTACTTCCATACTACTTTGATACTAAATACTTTGCTGCAGATACTAAGTTATCCAGGTGTGGTTGAATTGACAACTCAACTGCTAATACTTGAGAATATTCTTTGACTCCCCTTGTGTCGAATCAATAAATTTGGGTTGAATACTCTACCCTCGAAAACTGTTGGGATCCCCTATACTTGTGGGTTATCAAGACTATTTTCTCGCGTCGATGCCGGGGAGCATAGCTCTATTCTTTGAGTTACTTGGGATTTATATCTGCTGGTCACTATGAAGAACTTGAAAGACAAGAAAACCAAAATTTATCCCTCAACTACGAGGGGAGGTAAGGAACTGCCATCTAGCTCTGCACTTGATTCACCTTCTGTTTTGAGTAAGCTTGCGACACCTAAACCTGCTTCTGCTATTCATTCTGATATGTCGCATGTTATTGATGACGCCACTTCTGCTATGCATGATACTTATGATGAAACTACTTCTATGCTTGATACTACTGTGCCACTTGGTGAATTTCTTGATGAACAAGTCGCTAGGGCTAGAAAGAATGAAATTATTGAAACTGGTAATATTGATGAAAGTGATGATGAAGATTCTCCCCCTAGATATGAATTGCCTGTTGTGCCTGAGGGTTATGTTATGGATGAAGAAACTGCTATAGACTTTCTATCTTGCAATGATAGAAGTGATCTTAAGAAATTATTAGCTAAGCTGAAAGAAAAATCTCTGAATGCTAGAATGAAATATGATCCTGCTTATGCTACTTCACCTATCTTTGTTACTGATAAGGATTATGAATTCTCTGTTGATCCTGATATAATTACTTTGGTTGAATCTGATCCTTTTTATGGCTATGAATCTGAAACTGTTGTGGCACGTCTTACTAAATTAAATGATATAGCCACCCTGTTCACTAATGATGAGAAAACTCGCTACTATTATATCCTTCAATTATTTTCATTCTCATTAAAGCATGATGCTAAGATATGGTTTAATTATCTTGATCCTAGTTGTATGTGTAGTCCCTAGGATATGATTTATTACTTCTCTGCTAAATATTTCCCTGCTCATAAGAAACAAGGTGCTTTAAGGGAAATATATAATTTTGTGCAAATTGAAGAAGAGAGTATCCCACAAGCTTGGGGGATGCTTCTCCAATTACTTAATGCTTTGCCTGATCATCCTCTCAAGAAAAATGAAATACTTGATATCTTTTATAATGGACTAATCGATGCTTCCAGAGACCACCTGGATAGTTGTGCTGGTTGTGTTTTCAGGGAAAGAACAGTTGATCAAGCTAAAATTCTATTGAATAATATGTTGACTAATGAAAATAATTGGACACTTCCTGAACCAACTCCTAAGCCAACTCCGAAGAAAAGGGGTATTCTATTTCTCAGTCCTGAAGATATGCAAGAGGCAAAGAAATCTATGAAGGAAAAAGGTATTAAAGCTGAAGATGTTAAGAATTTACCTCCTGTTGAAGAAATACATGGTCTTAATTCATCACCTATTGAAGAAACACATGGTCTTCATAACCCGACATAGGTAGTAAAGGTAAATTCTCTCTATAGATTTGATGAAGGTGATATTCCTCGTTATAAGTCTGCTAGCCAATGTTTGGATGATTTTGATAACTTTATGGTTAAGCAAGAAAACTTCAATGCTTATTTTGGCAGAGAATTAAAACACAATGCTTATATGATTGAACACTTGAGTGATTATATGTCTAGAGTTAAAGGTGAACTTAAACTCATTAGTAAACATGCTTCTATGGTGACCACTCAAGTAGAACAAGTACTTAAATCTCAGAATGATTTGCTCAATGAATTGAATAGTAAGAATAATGACTTTGCTGTTAGAGTTGCAACTAGATGGGGGTAAAGTGACTCAGGAACCCTTGTATCTTGAGGGCCACCCTAAGAGAATTGAGCAGGATTCTCAAAGAACTAATGTTGATGCACCTAGTCCTTCTAAAAAGAAGAAAAAGAAAAATGATAGGGCTTTGCATGCTTCTAGTGAACCTGTTGCAGACACACCTGAGAATACCAATGATATTTCTATCTCTGATGCTGAAACACAATCTGGAAATGAACATGAACCTAGTGATAATGTTAATGATGATGTTCATGTTGATGCCCAACCTAGTAATAACAATGATGTGGAAATTGAACCTGCTGTTGATCTTGATAACCCATAATCAAAGAATCAACGTTATGATAAGAGTGACTTTGTTGCTAGGAAGCACGGTAAAGAAAGAGAACCATGGGTTCAGAAACCCATGCCTTTTCCTCCCAAACCATCCAAGAAAAAGGATGATGAGGATTTTGAGCGCTTTCTTTGAAATGATTAGACCTATCTTCTTGCGTATGCGTTTGGTGATATGCTTAAAATGAATCCTTATGCTAAGTACATGAAGGATATTGTTACAAATAAGAGAAAGATACGGAAGCTGAAATTTCCACCATGCTTGCTAATTATACTTTTAAGGGTGGAATACCTAAGAAACTAGGAGATCCAGGAGTACCAACTATACCATGCTCCATTAAAAGAAACTATGTTAGAACTGCTTTATGTGATCTTGGAGCCGGTGTTAGTGTTATGCCTCTCTCTGTAGACTTGATTTGAATAAGTTGACACCTACTGAAATATATTTGCAAATGGCTGATAAATCAACTGCTATACCTGTCGGTATTTGTGATGATGTGCCTGTTGTGGTTGCAAATGTTACTATTTTAACGGACTTTCTTATTCTTGATATTCCCGAGGACGATAGTATGTCTATTATTATTGGAAGACCCTTTTTGAACACTGCAGGGGCTGTTATTGATTGCAACAAAGGCAATGTCACTTTTCATGTTAATGGCAATGAGCATACGGTACACTTTCCGAGGAAACAACCTCAAGTTCATAGTATAAACTCTATTGGAAAAATTCCATCGATTATTTTTGGAGGGTTTGAATTTCCTCTTCCTACTGTCAAGAAGAAATATGATATTCTTATTGTTGGGGATGTGCATATCCCCGTAGAGGTAACATAGTGCTATTCGAAAATTCTCCGGTTTCATGCAATTCGGAATGAGTTTGTTAACAAGACTTGATCAACCTTGTTTGTGGATTCCTTTTGATGAGCATGAGATGGATGAAGTTAGAAAGCACAAACTTCTGTACCCTCTTTTACTTTCTGTAATTTAGATTAAATAAAGCAAAAATAGTATTTTCTGTCTGTTTTCTGATTTATCCGTGCAATGAAAAAATACCCCGAAAATAAAAGTTCTCGAAATGCCCCGAAATTGAAATATGATTTTTCTGGAATATTTGAGAATATGTGGCACTGAGAACACAGCAGGGGGAGCAAGCACCTGGCCACGAGGGTCCAGGGCGCCCCCACCCCCTGGGCGCGCCCCCCTTCCTCGTGGGCCCATGGTGGCTCCCCTCCACTTATTCCAGCAACCACACACTCCTTCTTCCTCCCAAAAAAATCACCAACCAGCTCAAGCACGAGTTCTAGCTCATTTTGCTGCGATTTTCGATCTCCTTGCTCAAAGCTCCACTCACAAAACTGCTTTGGGGGATTGTTCTTCGGTATGTGACTCCTCCAATGGTCCAATTAGTTTTTGTTCTAGTGCTTTATTCATTGCAAATTTTTGTTGGTTACCTGACCCTATTCTTGAGCTTGCATGTCAAATTTATTTGGTCCCAAGTAGTTCTAATGCATGATATAGTCTCTAGGCACTTGTGGGAGTAGTTGCTATCAATTTTGTTGAGTTTGGTTCACTTTTATTTTGAGTTACTAAAATTTTCAGAAATTTTTCAGAGGAAGAAAAATGTTTAGGAAAATGTACCAAGGTGGTCCTTCAAGGAAGCAAGGACCCAGGCTCGCAATACGCGATGCAGACGATGAACCATCGAGGGAAGCTCAAGTGTGGGCTTGTGAATGGCCATTGTCGTAGTTTTGTCACGGCAGATGTCCTCGTGAAAGGACTTAGTCGTGGAGCCATCGCTACGGGTTAACTCGAAGGGGTTAAAGCGGACGCAAAGACACAAGAGTTTATACTAGTTCGGCCCCTTCGATGAAGGTAAAAGCCTACGTCTAGTTGTGATGGGATTGATGTGGTTTCGATGACTAGGGAGCAAATAAGCTTCGCCTAGGCCTCGAATTGTTGTTGTCTCTCCTGAACCGCCACCGGGTCGTCCCTTTATATACACAGGTTGACGCCCGGCCGGTCTACGGAGTCTCGAGCCGACCTATACAAAGTGTCCGGCTCGGTCTCTCTCCTTTCTAACTTATATTACAAGTTTACATAATGATGGCGGTTTACCACTACGGGCCCTAATCCGCCTTTGGGCCGTGGGCTTCCAAGCTTTACTAGTTGAACGCCATCTTCAAGACCTTCATGAGCTTCAAAGACAGTCTAAGGTGAACTGGCCCTCCTGGCCGGTTTATACTTAGTAGCTATATCCTCAACATTAGGCCCCGGATTGATTTGAATTTATTCATGTCAATCTTCAACACTAAAAATATTTTGTAAACATCCTCTTGTATTTTCGTAAACCGCCATATTGACTTCTCCTGTGAATTTTTGTAAACCGTCGTGACGTCATCTTCGGAGCACCGCAACAGTCTGTCATGACATCATCTCTGCATAAAAGGATTAAAAAGATTCCCTTCTCATTAATGATTATCTCAAAAATCGAGGCGACAGGCGCGCCCACTCGGCCGCTTCGGACGCCTTGATTCTCGCGCCTGCCATTTACTCTTTCCCTTATAAATAAAGCCCGAGGGCTCCTTTTTCTCTCTCTTCTGCATCTTCTTCTTCCTCGCGACGCCCTCAGCTCTGAAGCTCCGCCGCCGTCCGTGACCTTCGAGAACTGCACCAACCAAGGCCGCTGCATCGCCCCCCCTTCACCGTAATCTGCAGCGGTAAGCTTCTTATGTTCCTCGTCCTTAGATCTGCATTAGGTTTTACAAGCTCATCCGCATAGCTCTCCATTTTCCTCTTCATCCTACCTTCCGCCGCGGTAGTTTTGATCCAAAAACGATATAGATCTCCTGCGGTAGTCTTTCCGCATCCGTTTTTAATACTAGCCGCCCTTCCTTTTCTTCTGGTAGAGTATGCATCCTTCTCTGTTTTACTTGAACGCCTTTTAAAGAACGCGGTAAAAACTGCTTTATAGATGTGCGGTAGATCCAAATAGATTTGAACATTGTGTGAAACCAGTTTCTGTCAACACTTAGCAGAAATTTTGAATCTCGGCCTTTCTGCCTATGGGCGGTTTAATCCTTGATGGCCAATCCGCCATATGTCATTAGCCCTCTCTTAAACAGCCAACTTGACCTTGCATTGTATTTTCACCGGTTTAACACTGAAATTCACTTACAAACCGTGGATGTGAAACCGGCACTGTTTGATTTTCTTTCAGCTCCCCCTTAGGAATGGCAAAACAATTTCTTGCTTGCAATTGGGTTCCGTCCCGGATCACGGAGACACAACTGGCTACGCTACGTCACCGGGCGTTTAGCCTCAAAAATGTTCTCCATCAAGCGAGTTCCGAATCGGAATGTCCACCGAACCTCAAGAAGGAGAAGTGATTGTTTTATGCAACACCTAGACCGGGGATTCAGCCCGCCCAGATCAAAAAATTTCCGGTATGTCCTCGCAAGCTTCCAACTCCATCCACAAGATATTGGTCCGAACTCCGTGTCCAATATATGCAACTTTCAAGTATTCTGCGAAGTCTATCTTCAAGAAGAACCAACCGTGGAGTTATTTCGAGATTTCTTTCATTTGAACCGCCGTGCAGAATTTTTGAGACGGTCCTAACACAGAACTTGGTGGCGTTTCAATCCAGAAAAGGAAGGAAGTGGACTTCCCTCACGCCAAACATCATAGCCATCCTAAAGATTGGAATCAAACCTGGTTCTATCGCCGAAACACTGCTCCTAAAGGAGAAAATCCCTTGCCGCATTATCGCCCTCACCGGCTTAGCAACAGCCACCCATTGCCTTCAAGGCTTGACTGCATGAGCGGAAGAATTTTGCACCTCAAATTACCAAGCTCCGGCTCACGATGGCCAACGGTTTAACCGGTATTGACCTTGTCCGCTGCTGGGTTTCTTGGGGCATCTTGCCATTAAGCCGCCGCCCGGATTGATGCACGAATATACCGGTGACGCTAAAGATCCTCAACGACATCACGAACTATCAATAACTGAGCTTGAAGTTACCGAAACAAGGAAGAAAGTGCTCGATGAACCGATCTCCGCATGCAGCCAAACCGGGTTGGCTCCGTTACGCATCTCCAACAAACCGCCATGTAAGGTTCCTCTCGTTACTCTACCGACTTTGATTCCATATTGATTGTATTAATCCCTCTGTATTAATTTTCAGGCTAACATCTCCTTTTGAAACGAACTAAACCGCCCGGGTTCCTCGTGCAAAGACCAAGACCACCAAGAAAAGCGGCAAGAGGAAAACCGCCGAGTCTTCCGAACCGCGGAAGATGAAGAATCGATGTCTTGAGGTAGAGCTTGACTCACTTGGTTCTTTTTAATTCACTTTATTGTGATTACAATTCCTGTGATGACGCCGAGGCCAGCCATGCGAGAACTGTTGAGGTAATCCTTCTTTCTTGATTACGATCTTGTACCGGTTAAAAGAATTCGCCACAAGATCCGGAAAGTGAAACAATCTCAGTCCTATGCTCATTTGGATCCAAAATTTTCTTTGAAGACACAAAGAACCGAAGAACACCGTACAACCCGGCATAGCGGTCAACAAATTACGTCGTCCGGTTTAGTGACACACCAACCTCGAAACGTCGTCCGGAGGTGACTTGTTCTCTGGCGTTATCCTTTGAAAGGTTTCTTCCGATGCCCTCTCAATGCATCCGATCCGAATTACGTGCTTCTTCCAACTCGTCTGGCAGTTCATCAACCACTCAGCTGCCTCCTCTCAAAGTTGCTGCTGGGTAAGTACATTACTCCTTAATTTGTTCCTTGTATTTGTCGGTTTATCATATTCTAACCCTTGATGTTGTAGCACCAAGGCTCGACATAGTAAGAAGGCCAAGACTCTCGACCCCACTTTGGATGTTGATCCGGAGAAGACTCCAGAGCATCATGGTGAAAATCTCGAAGTTGCTAAAGACAACTCTGCTGGGAAAAATCAAGATGCCAATGCTAATCCGCCAGAAGTTGAACCGGATGTCCAAGTTGAGACTTCACATCCTCCTGCTCCTCTGAGTCCTACAATAGAACAACGGGACTCAACTGCTGATCTGCCAAGCCCGGGTATGAAAGCGCCAAGCCCTGCTGAAAATCCTAATCCGGCCAGTCCGACCAAAGATGACGATGTCGTAGTTATGGGCACCGCATATACCGCCCCTGGCAATCCGGTTGCTCTATCAAAGCACACTGCCAAGGACGAATTTACTGCCATGAGCAAAGGGAAGGAGAAAACTGATTTGTCAGCTTATAACAATCTCTCTGCCCAAGATCTTCACTCTGGCTTCCTGAACCGGCTCTACACAAGCCGTGGTTATGAAGCCGGTTTAGTAAATCTTATGAAGGAGCGCTATGAGGTAAATAGTTGTGCCCTTATCTTGTACCTTCATTGCATAGTAGCCCCCAAGGGCCGGTTTGTCCCTAGAAAGTCAAACCGGGACTTTGCATAGTCCATAGTACTTTGTCTTGTATATTTTTGATCAAACACGCATTAGCCCCCAAGTGCCATGATTAACACTTGTATTAATCCATGGGACTTCAATAATCAGTACAAAAAATGATCCGCATTAGCCCCAAGTGCCAAGTGTATGATTGGTTATGCGCTTGGGACTTCTAATGAAGATATTAACATGCTCTCTTTTTGTTGCAGAGTGAGATACGTCAACAAGTCTCACAAATCAATGATCTTCACGAAAATCTGAAATCTCAACAAGCATAAACCTCCAAGGCCAAGGATGAGCTGAAAACCGCCTTGACTACCATGGAGCAGCTCAAGGAGTGGTTTAAGTCTGAGCGGGCCACCGATATCTTGAAAAGCGGGCTTGCTAAAACGGGCGGAAGATGTCAAGCAGCTCTTAAACCGCGACGGAAGAGCTCATCGATTAAAGCGCCAAATCAATGCCATGACCTCTGCAATATTTGGTAAGCAACGTTTCACCAAGGTTGTGATGAATATTCCGTTTTGAAATTTCCTCGGTTTAACCTGAACTTTCTTAAACCGGTATAGGTAGGCACATTGCTCATCCGGCTCGACATGCGGAAGAAACTCAAGGCAGCGTATCGCTTAATTGAACAGCTGTATACCGCACCCAGCGGTTATTTCGCCACTTCTTATGATAATGCAGCTCCGACATTGATCAAGGACACCTTTGGACCGGCTATCTATGATACCAAAGCCTGAGATAGAAGAATTGAAACGATCCATTTGCCGGCTGGCACCTTATTGGCACTAACTCGCGCCAAAGCATGGATAGCTGACCTTGATCCGGCTGACATAGCAAAAGGCTTCCCCAGTGCTCAAGAAAATGGCGAAGCATTTGATAGTGATGCTCTCAAACGGGTAACAAGGGAAATGCGTCCTCTGGCGAGTCAACTGGCAGAAGAAGCCAACCTGACGGTTCACCGCTCCTTCTACGACGCGAACAACAGACGGGTTGAAGCTGTTATTCCGGAAGTGCAGAACCTTGTTCCACCAGCCCGTAAGCACACTTATGCCCCTGACGTTGATCCGGCTGAGCTTATAAGTGAAGAGGCTGTCTTTCAGGCTTTAACCCAGATTGACTGGACCACCAATGACTTCCGGCCATTGGATGGTGAGGAGGAAGAAGTTGAACCGACGCCAGACGAACCATCTACTTCACGTCAACCCGGCAATGAAGCTTAATCCGTCAAGTCGGTTGATCGTCGAGATCTGCCCGTTATGAAGCAATTCCAAATTTTGGGCCTCTGAATGCCTTGTAATAGGATAGCCAACACTTTTGCTTTTAATATGCCTTCGTGCAATGGTGCTGATACTTTTGATTGAATGGTCGAAATCTTCAATCGATATCGCCTGCAGTCACAAAATCTTAAACTGCCACGGCGGTTTGTGCCGCCAGCCGGCTTGTGACGTTCATATATATATGAAATGAAATATCGAGGTATATAATCAAAATTTGTGATACAAAATACCTGCCATCGCTGGGCATGAAGTTGGCTTAGCCAATCTTGAAGCGGAGGTTGTATAAACCATTACCGTCAAAGGAGAAAACAGCTCTCAGTGTTTATAATGCCGGTTTACCATGTAAACCGTGCGGTCATGACAAGCCCCTGTTACTCCATAATGGGATGTTAACGAAAAAGTCAAACCGGAAAAATTATCTCCGGATTAAAATGGACCGAATTCCGTCAATTGACAGTTTGAACCGGTTTAGAAATGTTATCGGTTTAAGAAACGCAACAAAATCAAATAACAGTTATGAAAAATATGGAAGCAAAGGCAATGATAAAACCGTTTGCAAAAGAGGCTTTCTTGAGCCGATCGGATGGTGTTACCATGGTCGGACACGACCAAGCTCCCAATAAGGTGTAGCCATGGTTCAAGTCAGCGGGTCCCCAAGCTGAAACCGTGGCATTATGCCGATCAAGTGGCGTGGCAATGGTTCGGATTCGACCAAGCCCCAAGTGCCTCTATGGCCTTAGGCCGATCAAGAGGCGTGGTAGTTCAGACTTGACCATGTCCCCAAGTGATCTGGTGGCTTTCGCCTATCAAAAGGTGTTGCCTTGGTTCGGACACGACCAAGCCCCCAAGTGATGTCATAAAGCTTTTGAAAAGCAAACTCAGGGGGTAAACCGGAGGCTGCTTTAAGACAGAACAACTCCATGTAACCACGCATGATGTAACAGAACAGATACCCCGCTTTAGGCGAGGCTCCGGTTTATTACTTTATTCATAATATATACACTGTCATAATATGTACATGAGTAGAGCCGATGGCTCGGGTATAATAAGGCGAAGATGAGCTATGTTCCACGGCCTGTTGGTCTCCTCCTCCGACGCGTCGTGAGTCTTTATGCTCTCGAATATCGATCGAGATAGTACGACCCGTTACAGCAGATTCTTCTTGACCACGAAAGGTCCCTCCCAAGGTGGGGATAACTTGTGCATATCAGTCTGGTCTTGGATGAGCCGAAGCACCAAATCTGCTTCTTGAAAAGTTCTGGTTCTGACCCGGCGACTATGGTAACGACGAAGATCATGTTGGTAAATCGCCGAGCGGGCAGCTGTTATGTCATGCTCCTCATCCAACCGGTCCAAAGCGTCCTGCCGTGCCGTCTCGTTGTCCGCTTCAACATAAGCTGCCACACGAGGTGAGTCATGACGGATGTCGCTGGGGAGAACCGCCTCCGCTCCATAGACCATAAAGAACGGTGTGTACCCCGTGGATCTGTTAGGCGTAGTGTTGATACTCCATACCACCGACGGTAGCTCTTCTACCCAACAACCCGGTGTCCTCTGCAAAGGACCATAAGCCGGGCTTGATGCCTCTCAAGATCTCTTGATTAGCCCTTTCCGCTTGACCATTGGACTGTGGGTGGGCTCTTTGAAGAAACGATCAAGCCGGATGTGTTCACGTCATAGAACTCTTTCATGGCACCTTT
Source organism: Aegilops bicornis (assembly GCA_021605145.1). Taxonomy (NCBI): domain Eukaryota; kingdom Viridiplantae; phylum Streptophyta; class Magnoliopsida; order Poales; family Poaceae; genus Aegilops; species Aegilops bicornis. The sequence continues at coordinate 414,859,719 of CM038674.1, forward strand.
GGACAAAATTGGTACCATTATCCGTGATGATACTGTGTGGAAAGCCAAACCGAAAATCACCTTTTGATGAACTGAACCGCCGTGGCGCGTCACACTTGCTAATGTGTTCTGCCTTTACCCACTTTGTAAACTTGTCAACCGCCACCAGGAGGTGGGTCTTCTTGTCCTTGGATCTTTTGAAAGGTCCAACCATATCCAGCCCCCAGGTTGCAAACAGCCAAGTAATTGGAATCATCCTCAATTGTTGGGCCGGTACATGAGCACGTCTGGAAAACTTTTGGCAACCATCACATCGTCTGACCAGATCTTCCGCATCAGCATGAGCAGTCAACCAATAGAAACCGTGGCGGAACGCTTTAGCCACCAAGGATTTTGAACCGGCGTGGTGACCACAATCTCCTTCGTGGATCTCACGCAATATTTCACAGCCTTCCTCAGGGGACACAGCGTTGAAACGCCTCGACATGCTGCAATGATGCAATTCGCCATTAACAATGGTCATAGACTTGGATCGCCGGACTATCTGCCGCCAACGCGTCTCATCTTCTCGTAACTTCGCCCCGGTTCATGTACGCCAAGATAAGGAAGGCCCAATCCGGAGTGACGTGAAGAGCTGCCACCAATTGAGCCTCCGGATCAGGAGTAGCCAAATCCGCTTCACCAGGGAGCTTGACCGACGGGTTGTGCAGCACGTCCAGAAAAACATTGGGCGGGACCGGTTTACGTTGAGAGCCCAACCGGCTTAAAGCGTCCGCCGCTTCATTCTTCCGACGGTCCACGTGGTCCACCTGATAGCCCTTGAAATGACCTGCAACAATATCCACCTCACGACGATATGCAGCCATGAGTGGGTCCTTTGAATCCCAAGTGCCAGACACCTGTTGAGCCACTAGGTCCGAGTCACCGAAGCACTTAACCCGGCTTAGATTCATCTCCTTAGCCATCCGGAGACCATGGAGCAAGGCTTCATACTCAGCTGCATTGTTAGTACAAGGGAACATTAAGCGGAGAACGTATGTAACTTGTCACCTCATGGGGAAGTTAATACGACTCTAGCCCCCGAGCCCTCCAATTGCCTGGATCCGTCAAAATGGATGGTCCAATATGTGTGATCCAGCTTTTCTTCAGGTGCTTGCAACTCCGTCCAATCATTAAAATCCACAAGTGCTTGAGACTTCACCGCCGTCCGAGGCATGTACTTCAGACCGTGCGGCCCAAGCTCTATAGCCCACTTGGCAATCCGGACGATCGCTTCCGGTTCTCAGATGATATCGCCTAAAGGAGCGTAATGACCATCGTGATGGGGTGCCTTGGAAATACTGCTTGACTTCCGGCTTGCCATGAAAATTCCATATACTAGCTTCTGCCAATGCGGATACCTTTGCTTAGATTCAATAAGTACCTCGCTGATATACTAAACCGGACATTGAACCGGATGCTCCTTCCCTGCCTCCTCCCGCTCCACCACAATGGCCACGCTGACCGCCCTGGCGTTAGCAGCAACATATAGCAGAAGCGGCTCCTTGTCAATGGGAGCGGCGAGCACAGGCGGGTTGGCCAATTGCCTCTTTAAGTCCTCCAACGCTTCATCGGCGGCTGGACTCCAGACAAACTGATCCGTCTTTTTCAGCATCTAGTACAAAGGGATGCCCTTCTCTCCGAGGCGGCTGATAAACCGGCTCAGCGCGGCAATCCGGCCTGCCAAACGCTGGACATCGTTAATACACTTCGGTTTAGCCAGGGAGGTAATAGCCGTAATCTTCTCCGGATTAGCTTCAATTCCCCTGTTGGACACGAGAAAACCCAATAACTTGCCTGCCGGAACACCAAAGACACATTTGGCCGGGTTGAGCATCATCTTGTAAACCCGCAGGTTGTCAAAGGTTTCCTTCAAATCGTCAATCAGTGTCTCCTTCTCCCTTGACTTGACCACAATATCATCAACATAGGCGTGCACATTACGGCCGATCTGTTTATGCAAGCAATTCTGTACACAGCGTTGATAAGTTGCTTGGGCGCTCTTGAGCCCAAAAGGCATAGATACATAGCAGAAGGCTCCAAAGGGAGTGATAAACACTGTTTTCTCCTGGTCCTTAATCGCCATCTTGATCCGATGATACCCAGAATACGCATCCAAAAAGCTCAAGCGCTCACAACCCGCAGAGCATCAATAATCTAGTCAATGCGGGGAGGGCAAAGGATCTGCTGGACAAGCCTTGTTAAGATCTGTGTAATCCACACACATGCGCCAAGTGCCGTTTTTCTTAAGAACCAGCACCGGATTAGCAAGCCACTCTGGATGGAAGACTTCAACGATAAAACCAGCTGCTAAGAGCCCGCCACCTCCTCTCCAATGGCCTTGCGCCTTTCTTCGTTAAACCGTGGAGAAACCGCTTCACCGATTTGTACTTGGGATCAACATTAAGAGTGTGCTCAGCGAGTTGCCTCGGTACACCGGCATGTCGAAGGCTTCCATGCAAAATGTCCCGATTCTCACGGATGAACTTCGATGAGCGCGCTTTCCTATTTCGGATCCAAGTTGGCACCGATGCTGAATCGCTTGGACGAATCGCCAGCACGAAGTCAACAAGCTTAGTCTCATTTGCCGATTTGAATTTCAGGTCCGGATCATGTTACGTAGTCGGCTTCTTCAAAGGGGTCATGTCCGCCGGATCAACGTTGTCCTTGTAATATTTCAACTCCTCCGTAGCGCAAACCTACTCTGCATAGGCCGCATCACCTTCCTCACATTCCAAAGCGATCTTGCGGCTCCCATGAACCGTTATTGTCCCCTTGTGACCCGGCATCTTGAGCTACAAATAGATATAACAAGGCCGTGCCATGAACTTGGCATAAGCCGGTCGCCCGAACAGGGCATGATATGGACTTTGGATTTTTACCACTTCAAACGTCAATGTTTACGATCCGAGTCATATTCATCACCAAAGGCCACTTCGAGCTATTTTACCAACAGGATATGCCGACTTGCCGTGTACCACACCATGGAACACTTTGTATTGGACGGTTTGAGATGTTTATCCGTTAGCCCCATACGACGGAAGGTCTCATAGTACAGGATGTTAATGCTGCTCCCTCCATCCATGAGTATCTTGGTGAACTTATAACCTCCCACGAGGTGCCACCACGAGGCCAGCTGACCCGGATTGTCGACCGGGAGGATGATCCTCTCTACTCCATATAATGGGCTGCTCCGACCAGCGTCACGAAATGGGGCACGGCGGTTCGGCAGCGTTATTTGCCCGCTTCGAACCTTCCGGTCTTGCTTGTCCAAGCTAGTGGTGAAGACATGGTATCGCCCACTATTCAACCGCTTTGGGTTGCTCGATAACCCGATCACGTTGTTGCCGGTTGTAACCACCTTGGCTATTCTCGATTGTTACGGTTGTTATGTCCGCCTCGGATTACCATTAAATCCTGAACCGGAATTTCCTCCACCGTAACCCGGCCGGATCTGAACCGCCGCCAGAGCCGTGATCATCTTCAAAGCATTAGAACTCTTGAACTCCCGCATAATGTAGCAGTCCTTCCAAAGGTGGTTGGCCGGCATCTCCTTCGTCCGCGTGCTTTGGGCAGGGCTGATTCAATAAATAATTTAAGCGATCCGGGTTAGGATTGAGCCCCACCACGATTCGCCGCCTTACCTCTGCGTCGTGACCCTTGTCCTGCTGCGTTGGTATTAGCTACTAAAGTCCATGTTGCCATCCGCTTTACGTTTGCCATTACCTGCCGAGTGATGTTCTTTGGCCCTTGAGTTGCTGTTCTTCCTTCCTTCCTGTCTTGTCATCGTCGGACTCGGGATCCTTGGTACTATCGTAATCAGCATACTTCACTAGAGCGCCCATGAGAGTTCCCATGTCATTACAAAATCGCTTCATGCGCCCCAACTTTAACTTGAGAGGCTGAAACCGGCAGTTGCCCTCCAGGGTTAAGATCGCAAAGACAGCGTTGATCCGGTCTGACGAGTGCAAGATTTCCGAAGCAGCGTACCCAATGAGTTGTTGACTCCTTCCCCGACACAAGCCGCCAGTCCACTACGGACATGGGCTGCTTACAGGTATCTTTGAAATTCTGGATAAACCGGATCCATAGAATCGGGCCCATGAATTGATAGAATTGGGCGGCAAGCTCTTCAACCAAGTACGGGCCGTGCCTTCAAGCATCATGGTGAAGTACTTTGCACACGCGGCCTCATCCACATCCGGATCTCCATGGCCATCTCATAGCTTTCTATCCATGCTTCGGAGATAAATCGGCGGTGTAATTTGGCACCTTGCGCGGACCCTTGAAATCTTTGGGCAAGCGCACATTGCATAAAGCGGGACGAGGCAAGGCACCCCAAAGAGCTAGAGGCAACCCTGTGCTCGACCGAGATGGTTGGACGAACCGACGTAAGGTCGATGAGCCCGATGTTGTCTTGCTAATTCGGCCTCCTAACGGCGCTTTCGGGCCGGTCCACCACCTCCTGGCGTTATCGACACCACCTGCCGGGTTGTTGCCACGGGCGCACCACGCCGTGCATTACTTGATACGGCCAGTTCATCCACGTGCTCGCTATAGCTCCGGCTTGGGCGGGGTAGAGTGGATCCGGTCGCGGTGTCTGAATCGCTTCTGTTGGACCAAAGCTGTCCTAAGGAGCTCCTTGACCCGGCGCGTCTCTACCGCTTGTGGTGAATCACCTTCAATTGGAATAGTCTCCAGCCGTGCCGCAGCTGCAACAAGGTTATCCATCGGGTTGGAGTAGTGACCCGGAGGTGTTTGCACAGCCTGAGGTACACTGGCGTTATGTCGAGGTAGATCTATTAAGCGGGGTTGGACCGGCGCATCTGGCCCCAGTTTACCACCGCTGATTCATCGTTCCCGCTCTGGTGTTGAAGAGGTCTCACGGCTTCAAAATCAAGGCAAAGCGGGATCTGTATTTCCTCTTCATGACTTCATGTGACGCGTTCTGATCCAACATGAGCCTATAAGCCTGCGCATCTAAAGCGGCCCGCTCTGCCGTCATCCTGGCGTCTGCAGCTGCTAGATCCGCTTTAGCCTGAGTGATTTGTTCCTTCGCATTTGCAATCTCTGCGTTACGAGCGTCCTGATCCGCCGGGTTGGCCTCTGCCATGAGCGCAGCCAATGCATCCGGCGGGCGCACAGGGCCTCCTGCCCCGGCAGCCGTCGCTGCTGTTGAACCGGGGATCATTGCCGCAACAGTCGAAGAGTGAAGCGCTGCTTGTGTACCGGCCATGAATATCCCAACCCGGTTGGGCAGATCGGAGGGGTCCGGAATACTGTCACCATCAGAGCAGCCCCCAATCCGGCCATCTTGTAACCGTCTGATTCGGTTTCTCCGGTTGACGACTTCGTCGCCAGAGTATAATGGCGGTTTCGCCACCAGATTCTGATCCGTCCTCATAACTTCCTCCGTGGATGACTCCCACAAAGGCACGCTTCACGGCCGCTTAACTGGGCAGATCTCGTCTGTTGAGCCGTCTCGACGAGGTCGGTGCAGATGTCCGGCTCAGCCACCGCTCACCAATCTTGCCAATGAAGACGTGTATGCCACCAAAGGGGACCCGATACCCGTACTCAATCGAGCCGGCCTCGGGGCCCCAGCCTGCATCGTCGATGTAGAGCTTGCCGCGACGACTCTTGGTCATCCGGCCCATGGTGGGCGCCAACTGTCGTGGTTTTGTCACGGCAGATGTCCTCGTGAAAGGACTTAGTCGTGGATCCACCGCTACAGGTTAACTCGAAGGGGTTAAAGTGGAGCAAAGACACAAGAGTTTATACTAGTTCGGCCCCTTCGATGAAGGTAAAAGCCTACGTCTAGTTGTGATGGGATTGATGTGGTTTCGATGACTAGGGAGCAAATAAGCTTCGCCTAGGCCTCGAATTGTTGTTGTCTCTCCTGAACCGCCGCCGAGTCGTCCCTTTATATACACGTTGGCCTTTGGCGGTCTCTGAGTCCCGAGCCGACCTATACAAAGTGTCCGCCTCGGTCTCTCTCCTTTCTAACTTATATTACAAGTTTACATAATCATGGCGGTTTACCACTACGGGCCCTAATGCGCCTTTGGGCGTGGGCTTCAAGCTTTACTAGTTGAACGCCATCTTCAAGACCTTCATGGGCTTCAGCACAGTCTAAGGTGAACCGGGCCCTCCTGGCCGGTTTATACTTAGTAGCTATATCCTCAACAGCCATCATAGGACTTTATGGTTCGAGCAGGAATCAAGGAGGACTTTGACGCATATGTGCGTAACCCTGATCTTGGGAGCTTCAAGGCAGATAAGTGCCGCGAGTACCACTATCTCACTGATTCCTTTGTGAGAAGGTTTGAATTTTCATCATCACGCAATTCTCAAACTGTCCTATTTGATCTTTATGAAAATTCTTATACTATGGACTTAGAGGATTTTAATATTGCTTGCAAACTTCCACAATGGGGTAGCACTAGTGAGCCTCGCATATATGAGTTTAGAGATTTTCTTGCTAGTATAACTGTGGGGGAGTCTAGAGATATAAGACAAGCTGCCATAGGGAGCATTCATTTTCCTGCTATACATTATTTTGCTCTCTTCATAGGTAGGTGCATAAATGGTAAGGATGAAGCATGTCATATGTGTGTCCCTGACCTCGGTGTTCTCAGGAGTGCTGTATTAGGAGATAAACATTATAATTTGGGAGCCATTGTTGCACGTAGGTTGCATAATTATATAATTAATGGAGATTTCTTTGGTGGAATTTATGCAACCTGTTTAGCTAATTTTCTTGATATACCCATACGTGAGTATGATATTGAGTTGCCTCCTGTTTGTTTAGATTATGAGGCTATGGTTCGTCATCAGTTTGTTGAGAGGAACGATCAGTTCCTCCAGTACTGACTAATCTTTGAGAGACGACGCACCTATCATGTCGCTCTCCCTGCTCCTACTTTCTTTGACTTTCAGGCAAAAGGGACATGTTATAACCAGGGAGAAGGCGAATGAGTAACAGTGGAGGACTGAGACAGCTCGCCTCCAAGCTGCAGCCCACGATGCAATAGCCGCTGCATCTCAGTATGACCCCAACTATAACTTTGGATATCCGCCAGGCTAGCCGTGGCCATAGACCAACTTAGGCCAAAAGCCTAAGCTTGGGGGAGTACGTATTTCTCACTGACATTACATTCATATTCACACACTCATGCTAGTTTTCGGTGCTCATACTTTTTCATTGTACTATCCATGCTAGTTTATTTTCTTTTTCTCGCTTTCTTCTTGTGTGTTTGATAAACCTTAAGAAAAAACCAAAAAATTAGTTGTAGCTTTAGCTAGTTTACTTTCCATGCTTGTAGTAGTAATTAAAAAGAAAACCCAAAAAGATTTCCTGTTCTTCTTTTGCTTGTTGGGAGCTTTCCCCTGTAAATAGTTTTATTTCTTTTCATGTTCTTTGGCGGTCGATAGGAGAAGACCATGATTAAACTGTTGAAGTGGCTCTTATATGCATTATTGTTGATTTAACCAAGAGCCCATATTGCCTTGTCTTCTCCTGTTTATTGAATGCTCGCAGATTCCAGCTTAGTCCAATGCACGTGCACTATTATTATTATTCACATCGTTCGGTTGTGCAAGTGAAAGGCAATTATGACGATATATGATGGACTGACTGAGATGAGAGAAGCTGGTATGAACTTGACCTCTCTTGTTTTTGTAAATATGATTAGTTCATCGTTCCTGATTCAGCCTATTATGAATAAACATATTTGCAATGACAATTAGAGATTATAGTTACTTATGCCATGCTTAATTAGCTAGGAGTTTATAATGGTTTACCTTGCATGCCAACATGCTATTAAAATGGTTGTGATGTGGTATAGTAGGGTGGTATCCTCCTTTGAATGATTCAAGTGGCTTGAGTTGGCACATGTTCACACATGTAGTTGAAACAAATCAACATAGCCTCCATGATATTTATGTTCATGGTGGATTATATCCTACTCATGCTTGCACTCAATGTTTATTAATTTTAATGCATGTTCATGACTGTTATTAAGCTCTCTAGTTGGTCGCTTCCTAGTATTTTTTTAGCCTTCACTTGTACTAAGCGGGAATACTGCTTGTGCATCCACTTCCATAAACCCCAAAGTTATTTCATATGAGTCCACTATACCTTCCTATATATGCGGCATCTACCTGCCGTTCCAAGTAAATTTGTATGTGCCAAACTCTAAACATTCAAATGAAATTCTGTTTTGCATGCTCGAATAGCTCATGTATCAACTAGGGCTATCTGTATCTTCCATGCTAGGCGGGTTATTCTCATGAGGTGTGGACTCCTCTCCTCACTCACGAGAAAATGGCTGGTCACCGGGATGCCCAGTCCCATGCTTTATGCAAATCAAATCGAAATAATTGCAAACAAAACTCCCCCGGGACTCTTGTTAGTTGGAGGCACTCGTTGTTTCGAGCAAGCCATGGATTGATGCTTGTTGGTGGAGGGGGAGTATAAACTTTACCATTTTATTTGGGAACCGCCTATAATGTGAGTAGCATGGAAGATATCGAGATCTCTCGGTTGTTATGTTGACAATGAAAGTATGCTGCTCAAAATATTATTTATCTCTGCTTTAAAATCGAGCTTTGGCACCTCTACAAATCCCTTCTTCCCTCTGCGAAGGGCCTATCTATTTACTTTTATGTTGAGTCATCACCCTCTTATTTAAAGCACCAGCTGGAGAGCACCACTGTCATTTGCATCCATTACTATTAGTTTATATTGGGTATGACTATGAATGGATCTATTTTACCATGAATTACAATGTTTAGTCAGTCCTTGATCTTTAAAGGTGCTCTGCATTTATGTTTTGCGGTCTCAGAAAGGGCTAGCGAGATACCATCATGTAATATCATATCATGATTGTTTTGAGAAAGTGTTGTCATCCGAGATTTATTATTATTGCTCGCTAGTTGATTATGTCATTGACATGAGTAAACATGAGACCTAAGTGTTATTGTGAATATGGTTAGTTCATAATCTTTGCTGAAAACTTGAATGCTGGCTTTACATATTTACAACAACAAGAGCAAACAGAGTTTGAAAAAGTTTTTCTTTATCACTTTTAGTTTATCAACAGAATTGTTTGAGGACAAGCAAAGGTTTACGCTTGGGAGGGTTGATACGTCTCCGTCGTATCTACTTTTCCAAACACGTTTGCCCTTGTTTTGGACTCTAACTTGCATGATTTGAATGTAACTAACCCGGACTGTCGCTGTTTTCAGCAGAATTGCCATGGTGTTATTTTTGTGCAGAAATAAAAGTTCTCAGAATGACCTGAAAATCAACGGAGAATTATTTTGTAATTAATAAAAATACTGGCGAAAGAATCAAGGCCAGGGGGGCCACACCCTGTCCACGAGGGAGGGGGCGCGCCCACTGCCTCGTGGGCCCCCTAGAGCTCCACCGACCTCAACTCCAACTCTATATACTCGTGTTCGGGGAGAAAAAAAATCAGAGAGAAGGATTCATCACGTTTTACGATACGGAGCCGCCGCCAAGCCCTAATCTCTCCCGGGAGGGCTGATCTTGAGTCCGCTCGGGGCTCCGGAGAGGGGAATCCGTCGCCATAGTCATCATCAACCATCCTCCGTCACCAATTTCATGATGCTCACGGCCGTGCGTGAGTAATTCCATCGTAGGCTTGCTGGACGGTGATGGGTTGGATGAGATTTATCATGTAATCGAGTTAGATTTGTTAGGGTTTGATCCCTAGTATCCACTATGTTCTGAGATTGATGTTGCTATGACTTTGCTATGCTTAATGCTTGTCACTAGGGCCCGAGTGCCATGATTTCGGATCTGAACCTATTATTTTTTCATCAATATATGTGAGTTCTTGATCCTATCTTGCAAGTCTATGGTCACCTACTATGTGTTATGATCAGGCAACCCCGAAGTGACAATAATCGGGACCACTCCCGGTGATGACCATGGTTTGAGGAGTTCATGTATTCACTATGTGTTAATGCTTTGGTCCGGTACTCTATTAAAAGGAGGCCTTAATATCCCTTAGTTTATAATAGGACCCCGCTGCCACGGGAGGGTAGGACAAAAGATGCCATGCAAGTTCTTTTCCATAAGCACGTATGACTATATTCGGGATACATGCCTACATTACATTGATGAATTGGAGCTAGTTACGTGTCACCCTATGTTATAAGCATTGCATGAATAATCGCATTCGGCATAATTCTCCATCACCGATCCAATGCCTACGAGCTTTTCACATATTGTTCTTCGCTTATTTACTTTACCGTTGCCACTGTTACAATCACTACAAAACTATCACTGTTACTTTTGCCACCGTTACCGTTACTTCCATACTACTTTGCTACTAAATACTTTGCTGCAGATAATCAGTTATCCAGGTGTGGTTGAATTGACAACTCAACTGCTAATACTTGAGAATATTCTTTGGCTCCCCTTGTGTCGAATCAATAAATTTGGGTTGAATACTCTACCCTCGAAAACTGTTGCGATCCCCTATACTTGTGGGTTATCATGTATCAGGCTGGGCGTAGTGTTTTGAACATGTAATGATTTCTATTAACGGAAATCGGGGGGTATCCCCTTTTCTCGTAAATAAGTAAATAGCAGAGGCCCTTTTGGTAATAAATAAATAAATTAGTAGAGGCGTTGTCGGGTAGCTTTGTTCCCATTCAAAGACGTCGAGCAAATTGTAGTCCAACAGCAAACTATGTCATCAAATTCAAGTTTCACAGCCAAATATGAGTACAACTAAACAACAATGTCATGATGTTTTAGTCATCATACAATCACCAAACACAAATGAACATACATAACAAGTGATGTTCTCACAGCAAAATACTAAATAACATGTTCATCAGGTTTCAGTTGTCATAGCAAACACAATTTCACATAGTAGATAAAAAATGTCTTCTGACAGGCAAATATGACAAAAGCAATCTAATCATCCGCAGCAGCAACGTCAACATCTTTGCCATGTGTATCAGTCTGAATCGTAATTACCCAGAGTGTCATCTTCTTCTTCATCCTCAATGTCCTCGAATGTTGGATTCTTCTGTATCAACTCTTGTATGTCCACAGCACAACAAGAAATCTTTTTGCCAGCGTCATTGATGTGATCATTCTCAAAGATATTAGGAACATCTGTGGAATCTTGTACATCAGGAGCAGTGTAAGCATCATCTTGTTGTGCAAGTTCATTAAATGAATTCCTCTGCTCAAACCTTTGCAATACTCTCCAGTCATTGCTACGCGCAAATGTGTCTTCCAAGAAAAATATCTATGTTGCTTGATTTGCCAAAATAAAAGGCTCATTGGTCTGGTACGCCGCCTTGACATTAATGGATTTGAAATAATCATCAGCTCTCGGTTTTGCGATCCTGGAAAACATGTTACACCAACGACAGTACAACAGAACCACACACCGATGATCCTCGAATCGGAGATATATCAAATCGAACAATGTCTGTTATGTTAGCATACATTTCAGTTGTCTCTTTGTCGTACGTATCCGTGCTCATGATGGCACTGTTTTGTGTCTTCCTGCCTTCGTCCCGTGCAAGGATGTTGTAGCGCACATCTCCAACAATGCAAGATTCATAATGTCTTACTCGAGTATCAGGACCCATTGCTAGTGCGTAAAGGGCGTCATCAACTGCCTGCCCATCCTCCCGCTTCGTCTTAACCTATGGTTAGAAAATAGACAAGCTGACAGTGCAATTCAAAAGCTTACATAGCTCTTGAACAATTTCGCAAATCCTGCCATAATCAGTTTGTCAAAGTTTCTTGGATTTTGCAGCAGTAACTCCTTTTTGTTGATGCTGCACAACTTAGCAATCGCATCAAACATCTAAATATATAAGAATGTGCTGCAAGTTTAGTAGATTATGATGTATAAGCTGCAGTACTTAGCACTTACTTGATATAAGGTATTATCTCAGGACACACATACCAAACAATTTTGTCCAAATCTTTAGGTTTGCCCTCTTGTCGACTCTTCCCTGTAACTCGAACAGAATAATCGAAAACATTGAGCCCTGGATTGTCTTCACCCACCTCTTTGCTAAGATGATCAACTATTTCAATGTATTTTGAGCAGAATGTCAACGCTTCTGTAGCAATGTAGGCCTCTGCAATGGGACCCTTGGGTCTAGCACTGTTCCTAACATAGGCCTTGAGAGTGCTTAGTCTCCTTTCAACAGGGTACATCCAGCCATACTGTACTGGACCTCTAAGTAGTGCCTCATCAGGTAGATGAACAGCCAAATGCACCATCACATCAAAGAAGGCTGGAGGATATATCTTCTCAAGGTCGCATAGGATAGTTGGTATCTTGTCTCTAAGACGCTCCAAAGCATCTACCCTGATATTTCTACTACAGAGTTCCCTGAGGAATTGTCCCAAATCTACAACTGCCCTGTATAAGTCAGGGCGGCCCAATCCTCTAAGGATAACAGGTAAAACCCTTTGAAGTAGGACGTGGCAGTCATGAGCTTTCAACCCTTGTACCTTGTTTCCATCTGCACTGACTCTCCTTTCAGGGTAGGAAGCAAATCCATGTGGGAATCTCACACGTGACAGGACCTCACAGAATTCTTTTATTTTTAACTTGTCCAAGACGTACACAGCTGGTGCCATATCCCGTGGTTTACCTTCATCTTGCACCCGCAAATCCTGTCTGATACCCAGGTGTGTCAAATAAATCCTAGATTTTAAGGTATCTTTCGTCTTGCCATCAATATTAAGAAGTGTGCCGATAATGCTGTCACATATATTTTTCTCGATGTGCATCACATCAAGATTATGCCACAGATCCAAATCTATCCAATACTCCAAGTCCCACAAAGTGGACCTGCGGGTAACCAATAATCTCTCTTCTGCCCCGCCACGCTCCCTTTTCCCGCTACCATTACCAGGATGGTTTCCTAGTGTAATATGCCTGACCTTCTCTAATTCCACTTGCAACTCATCGGCGGTGAGCCTCTTTGGCGCATCACGATTTTCATGCTTTGCATTGAACACATGTCTTCGGTATTTTGTAGGACGCGGCTTGTCCTTGGCAAGGAAACGGCGGTACCAATGTAACAGATCTTGCTAAGTATTGCGTATGACAGCGGATTCCTGTCACAACGAACACATGCATTGTAACCATGTGTCATTCGCCCTGACATAGTGCCCAAAGCCGGATAATCATGAATGCACCAAATTATAACAGCACGTAGAAAGAAATCAGCTGGTGGGCTGCTATATAGGTCTCGAGTGAGAACACCCCTCCATAGATGTTGAAGTTCCTCCACAAGAGGCTCCATGAATAAATCAAAATCCTTTCCAGGACTTTTTCGACCTGTGATGAGCAAGGCCATCATGTAGTTTGATTCTTTGGTGTAGACATTTGGAGGCATGTTGTAAGGGGTAACAAGCATTGGCCGCATGCTATATGTGGCGCTCTGGTGGCCAAATGGGTTAAATCCATTTGAAGCTAAGCCAAGTCTAATGTTTCTCGGGTCAGCAGCAAACTTTTTGTGTTTCTGATTGAAGCTTTTCCACTCACTACCATGAGATGGATGGCTCATTACATTATGATCTCTATACTCCTGGTTCCTAGAATGCCACAAGACATCCTCTCTTGTTTCAAAGATCATGAAACAACCTCTGCAATCTTGGTGTAATTGGAAAATGTCTCAGAACATTATGAGGAATCCTCTTCATAGTATCGCCATCTTTCCATCTTGATGATTTGCATTTCGGGCATTCACTTAAGTTCACATAATCCTTCCAGAACAGAACACAATCATTCTTACAAACATGGATCATATCATATCCAATTACGACTACACAAGGGAAATTCTTCATTTTACTGTAGGTGTGTGGCAGCTCAGACGCATCTAGGAAAGCTTTGCGGCAAGCAGCCAACATCGCATCGAATGATTTGTTGGTCATCCGCTCAGATGTCTTCACCTTAAGAAAGGTGACCATTGCTGAGAATACTGACAAGTTATTTCCTGGGGTGACGGCCACATTGCATTGTTCCATCATGCGGGTCCATCGTTTTTTCTTCTGCAGGTGAAAGTTCACGAAATGCACGAGCATTTTGTAGCATTGTTTCAATGTTGGTCAAACTCACTGGCTGCGCCACCACCACCTCCTCCTCCTCTTCCACACGAGCATCGGCGAGATCAAGATGGTGATCTGCTGCTTCCACATAGTCGATAACATTGACGTTCACAGCTTCACCATGATGAACCCACCTAGTATATGTGACCGACATCCCATACAAGTGTGGATGATTTTGCACAGTTATTTGGGGTCTTGTACCTGAATTCATACAACTGCTACACGGGCAGATCACATCTGATTTCGGACCACCGTACTCAGCTCTGATAAAGTTCATGAAGTTTTCAACCCCCCTCGACATATGCAGCGGAGAATCTTCGAGCAGAAGTTATCCAAGTCTTTTCCATCTGTTAGACATACACATTTGTTCTTCTACTAGATATTACCGGAAAAACATCTATGCTTTTTTATGAAGTCCAGAAAAAAATACCTAGGTCGATGTCTAAAGCTATGGGAAGATATTTGTATGAGCAGATCTAAGTAACGAAATATATTTAAAACTAATTCAGCAAACAAATTTGAGTGCTAAATTATGGCGCATCGTTTCAGCTAATGAGGTCGAGCACACGACCATCGAACTATCGAAGGCCATCGCAGCAACAAAGATCGAGTATAAAACGGTGTAGAGCTATTTCACCTAACAGATTGGCTACTAGACCATGGAAATCTACGTCACAATAAATATATGGCAGGATATTTTAGCAACTAATCAGGCTTGGCATGCCATCTCAGCTAAGCAGGATTGAGTGCAGAACAGGGCAAGGAAGCTTCTTAAGCAGCATATTGACTGTAAACTACTTCGGCAAACGGTAAGATTAACAACGTCTATCAGCTAACATTCAGCGCTACACCGACATGCACGGGGCCTCAGTCTAGAATGCGCGTACCATGGGAGAAGCTGACCGCCGTGCATCTCCACATGAACGTCGCCAGCGGTGCCGGCGCTGACCGTTGTGCACCTCCACAAGAACGTCGCCAGCGGTGGCGGCGTGGCTCGAGGACGACAGTCTACGAGAGCGTACTGTGGGAGTGAGAGGATCGCGTGCGTCCCCTTGATGAATCGCGGCACCGACGTATCGGCACAGCGGGGAGGGCGGCTTGGCCGGAGTGAATGGAGTGGAGGGGGATGGGGGGAGGGGGTTTGGGGAATATTATTGGCTAGTTGGCCGAAGGGCGGTTGAATTTGGGATTTGGGGGGAATTCTTTGGGGGGGGGGGGGGATTTCGCGCGGTGGGCGGGGGAGTTTAGCGCATGGTCGATTTCTCCAAGTGCAGTCCCACGTGTCAATGAAGAGGCAAGCCGAAGCATGTTCCATTTGTGTGAGCCGTGTGCAGGACCGAACGTGTGGGGGTGCTACCTCTTGAGCACTGCGTTGGATTTCCCTGAAGAGGAAAGGATGATGCAGCAAAGTAGCGTAAGTATTTCCGTCAGTTTTTTAGAACCAAGGTATCAATCCAGTAGGAGGCTACGTGCGAGTCCCTCGTACCTACACAAAGCAAATAACTCCTCGCAACCAACGCCAATAGGGGTTATCAATCCCTTCACGGTCACTTACGAGAGTGAGATCTGATAGAGATGATAGATAATATTTTTGGTATTTTTGGTATAGAGATGCAAAGTAAAATAAAAGGCAAAGTAAAAAAGCAAAGCAATAATAAAGTGATGGAAGATTAATATGATGAAGATAGACCCGGGGGCCATAGATTTCACTAGTGGCTTCTCTCAAGAGCATAAGTTTTTTACGATGGGTGAACACATTACTGTTGAGCAATTGACAGAATTGCGCATAGTTATGAGAATATCTAGGTATGATCATGTATATAGGCATCACATCCGAGACAAGTAGACCGACTCTTGCCTGCATCTACTACTATTACTCCACTCATCGACCGCTATCCAAAGATGCATCTAGAGTATTAAGTTAAAACAGAGTAACGCCTTAAGCAAGATGACATGATGTAGAGGATTGTTTCATGCAATATGATAAAACCCCATCTTGTTATCCTCGTTGGCAACAATACAATACGTGCCTTGCTGCCCTCACATCCTTTGGGAAAGGACACCGCAAGATTGAACCCAAAGCTAAGCACTTCTCCCATGGCAAGAAAAACCAATCTAGTAGGCCAAACCAAACTGATAATTCGAAGAGACTTGCAAAGATAACCAATCATACATAAAATAATTTAGAGAAGATTCAAATATTGTTCATAGATAATATTGATCATAAACCCACAATTCATTGCTCTCAACAAACACACCGCAAAAGAAGATTACATCAAATAGATCTCCACGAGAGAGGGGGAGAACATTGTATTGAGATCCAAAAAGAGCGAAGAAGCCATCTAGCTACTAACTATAGACACGAAGGTCTGAGGTAAACTACTCACACTTCATCGGATGGGCTATGATGATGTAGAAGCCCTCCATGGTGGATGCCCTCTCCGTGAGCTCTAACAGGCCCCAAGATGGGATCTCGTGGGTACAGAAGGTTGCGGCGGTGGAATTAGGTTTTTGGCTTTGTATCTGATCATTTGGGGGTACGTAGGTATATATAGGAGGAAGGAGTACGTCGGTGGAGCAACGGGGGGCCCACGAGGCAGGGGGCGCGCCCTAGGGGGGTGGGCATGCCCCCACCCTCGTGGCCACCTCCCTTCTTTCTTGACGTGGGGTCCAAGTCTCCTGGATCATGTTCGGTGAGAAAATCACGTTCCCAAAGGTTTCATTCCGTTTGGACTCCGTTTGATATTCCGTTTCTTTGAAACACTAAAATAGGCAAAAAACAGCAATTACATCTTTGGGCCTCCGGTTAATAGGTTAGTCCCAAAAATAATATAAAAGTGGAAAATAAAGCCCAATATGGTCCAAAACAGTAGATAATATAGCATGGAGCAATCAAAAATTATAGATACGTTGGAGACGTATCAGGCATCCCCAAGCTTAATTCCTGCTCGCTCTCGAGTAGGTAAATGATAAAAAAAGAATTTTTGATGCGGAGTGCTACTTGGCATAATTTCAATGTAAATCTTCTTAATTGTGTACGAATCTTCAGATCCGAAAGATTCAAGACAAAAGTTCATATTGACATAAAAATAATAATACTTCAAGCATACTAATAAAGCTATCATGTCTTCTCAAAATAACATGGCCAAAGAAAGTTATCCCTACAAAATCATATAGTCTGGCTATGCTCTATCTTCACCACACAAAGTATTTAAATCATGCACAACCCCGATGACAAGCCAAGCAATTGTTTCATACTTTTGACACTCTCAAAACTTTTTTGATCTTCACGCAATACATGAGCGTGAGCCATGGATATAGCACTATATGTGGAATAGAATGGTGGTTGTGGAGAAGACAAAAAGGAGAAGATAGTCTCACATCAACTAGGCTTATCAACGGGCTATGGAGATGCCCATCAATAGATATCAATGTGAGTGAGTAGGGATTGCCATGCAACGGATGCACTAGAGCTATAAGTATATGAAAGCTCAACAAAAGAAACTAAGTGGGTGTGCATCCAACTCGCTTGCTCACGAAGACCTAGGGCATTTTGAGGAAGCCCATCATTGGAATATACAAGCCAAGTTCTATAATGAAAAATTCCCACTAGTATATGAAAGTGACAAAATGAGAGACTCTCTATCATGAAGATCTTGGTGCTACTTTGAAGCACAAGTGTGGTAAAAGGATAGTAACATTGTCCCTTCTCTCTTTTTCTCTCATTTTTTATTTGGGCCTTTTCTTTTTTTATGGCCTCTTTTTATTATTATTATTTTTCGTCCGGAGTCTCATCCCGACTTGTGGGGGAATCATAGTCTCCATCATCCTTTCCTCACTTGGGACAATGCTCTAAAAATGGTGATCATCACACTTTTATTTTTCTTACAACTCAACAATTACAACTCGATACTTAGAACAAAATATGACTCTATATGAATGCCTCCGTGATGTCTTTGGGATATGCAATGAATCAAGAGTGACATGTATGAAAGAATTATGAACGGTGTCTTTGACACAAATACGATGTCAACTACATGATCATGCTAGCAATATGACAATGATGGAGCGTGTCATAATAAACGGAATGGTGGAAAGTTGCATGGCAATATATCTCGGAATGGCTATGGAAATGCCATGATAGGTAGGTATGGTGGCTGTTTTGAGGAAGGTATATGGTGGGTGTATGATACAGCCGAAAGGTGCGCGGTATTAGAGAGGCTAGCAATGGTGGAAGGGAGAAAAGTGCGTATAATCCATGGACTCAACATTAGTCATGAAGAACTCATATACTTATTGCAAAAATCTACAAGTTATCAAAGCAAAGTATTACGCGCATGCTCCTAGGGGGATAGATTGGTAGGAAAAGACCATCGCTCGTCCCCGACCGCCACTCATAAGGAAGACAATAAATAAATAAATCATGCTTCGACTTCATCACATAACGGTTCACCATACGTGCATGCTACGGGAATCACAAACTTTAACACAAGTATTTCTCAAATTCACAACTACTCAACTAGCATGACTCTAATATCACCATCTTCATATCTCAAAACAATTATCAAGCATCAAACTTTTCTTAGTATTCAACGCACTCAAAAGAAAGTTTTACAAATCTTGAATACCAAGCATATTAAAATTATTAAGAAAATACCATGCTATTTAAGACTCTCAAAATAATCTAAGTGAAGCATGAGAGATCAATAGTTTCTGTAAAACTAATCCACCAATGTGCTCTAAAAGATATAAGTGAAGCACTAGAGCAAAACTATATAGCTCAAAAGATATAAGTGAAGCACATAGAGTATTCTATCAAATTCCAAATCATGTATGGCTCTCTAAAAAGGTGTGTACAGCAAGAATGATTGTGGTAAACTAACAAACAAAGACTCAAATAATACAAGACGCTCCAAGCAAAACACATGTCATGTGGTGAATAAAAATATAGCTCCAAGTAAAGTTACCGATGAAAGTAGACGAAAGAGGGGATGCCTTCCGGGGCATCCCCAAGCTATGACTTTTTGGTGTCCTTAGGTTATCTTGGGGGTGCCATGGGCATCCCCAAGCTTAGGCTCTTGCCACTCCTTGTTCCATAATTTATCAAAAGATTTCACCCAAAACTTGAAAACTTCACAACACAAAACTCAATAGAAATCTCGTGAGCTCCGTTAGCGAAAGAAAACAAAGGACCACTTCAAGGTACTGTAATGAACTCATTATTTATTTATATTGGTGTTAAACCTACTGTATTACAACTTCTCTATGGTTTATAAACTATTTTACTAGCCATAGATTCATCAAAATAAGCAAACAACACACGAAAAACAGAATCTGTCAAAAACAGAACAGTCTGTAGTAATCTGTAACTAACGCAAACTTCTGGAACTTCAAAAAATCTACAAAAATAGGAGGACCTATACAATTTGTTTATTGATCAGCAGCATTTGGAATCAGTATTTTATCACGTTCTGGTGATTTTTAACAATTTGTTTTGTCAACAGAAAGTTTCTGGAAATTACAGCAAGATCAAATAACTATCATCCAAGAAGATCCTATAGGTTTAACTTGGCACAAACACTAATTAAAACATAAAACCACATCTAAACATAAGGTAGATGGATTATTTACTCCTAAACAGAAGCAAGAACAAAAAAACTAAAAATAAAATTGGGTTGCCTCCCAACAAGCGCTATCGTTTAACGCCCCTAGCTAGGCATAAAAGCAAGGATAGATCTAGGTATTGCCATAAAAATGGTATGGCAAATCATGAAAACTTCTCTCATATTCTCTACATTCAGCAGCAAGTTTTCTTTGAGGCAAGCAAAAATAATCAAAAGGGCTAAATTTAATAGGACAAAAGTCCCCAAGATCAATCTCGGGAGGTATGGGTTCCTCCCTAGGCCCTTTGTATTGCACAACCAATTCATCATTAAGGGCATTCTTTTGGCAAAAAGCTACAAGCCTTCGTTCAAGAGGAAAACCTAGTCCATTATTTTGAATAGCAAAATCATCATTAAGCTCAGAGATTTTATCAACTAGAACATCGACAGGAACCTTTTTCCTAAGATTTTCATTATAAGCAATATGATCTAAAGATTGTAAACGCATCATGTCTTCTTGATTAAAAAGGATAGCTTCGATGGGAGGATGATTAGCATCTACCCTATAATGCGCAAAGATTTCTTTGGCCTCTTTTATTATAAATCTAAACTCATGAGCCAAAAAGATAGTGGCGGCATGCTTAACAGAAGAATGCTCAATATTAGAAAATTCTAAGAAAATTCTTTGTATGCAAGGATGCATGTGCATAAATTACCTTTCAAGTTCAACTATAAGCATGGCAATAGCGTCCGCGAGACTATTAGTTCTATGAAGAATAGAACCGCCCATAGAAGGCAAAGCACCGGCACAAGTAAAGAAATCTTGAATAACTCCTTTTCCAATAATATTACCACTACCAACTTGAATTCTTTTTGTATGCAAGGTAGGGGGTTCTTCAGCAGGAGCATCAGAATTTTCCATGATATTATTGTTGTCCATATCGGCAATAATTTCCCCAAATTCATACATAACGACAAGCAAGCGAGAAAAAGGCAAACGGAAAAGAGAGGACGAATAAAACGGCAAGTGTGAAGTGGGGGAGAGGAAAACAAGAGGCAAATGGCAAATAATGTAATGCGAGAGATAAGGGATTGTGATGGGTACTTGGTATGTTGACTTTTGCGTAGACTACCCGGCAACGGCGCTAGAAATTCTTCTTGCTACCTCTTGAGCACTGCGTTGGATTTCCCCAAAGAGGAAAGGATGATGCAGCAAAGTAGCGTAAGTATTTCCCTCAGTTCTTGAGAACCAAGGTATCAATCCAGTAGGAGGCTACGCGCGAGTCCCTCGTACCTACACAAAGCAAATAACTCCTCGCAACCAACGCGAATATGGGTTGTCAATCCCTTCACGGTCACTTACGAGAGTGAGATCTGATAGAGATGATAGATAATATTTTTGGTATTTTTGGTATAGAGATGCAAAGTAAAATAAAAGTCAAAGTAAAAAAAAGCAAAGCAATAATAAAGTGATGGAAGATTAATATGATGAAGATAGACCCGGGGGCCATAGATTTCACTAGTGGCTTCTCTCAAGAGCATAAGCTTTCTACGGTGGCTGAACAAATTACTGTTGAGCAATTGACAGAATTGCGCATAGTTATGAGAATATCTAGGTATGATAATGTATATAGGCATCATGTCCGAGACAAGTAGACCGACTCCTGCCTGCATCTACTACTGTTACTCCACTCATCGACCGCTATGCACCATGCATCTAGAGTATTAAGTTAAAAACAGAGTAACGTTTTAAGCAAGATGACATGATGTAGAGGGATAGTTTCATGCAATATGATAAAAAAACATCTTGTTATCCTCGATGGCAACAATACAATACGTGCCTTGCTGCCCCTCATCCTTTGGGAAAGGACACCGCAAGATTGAACCCAAAGCTAAGCACTTCTCCCATGGCAAGAAAAACCAATCTAGTAGGCCAAACCAAACTGATAATTCGAAGAGACTTTCAAAGATAACCAATCATACATAAAAGAATTCAGAGAAGATTCAAATATTGTTCATAGATAATCTTGATCATAAACCCACAATTCATCGATCTCAACAAACACACCGCAAAAGAAGATTACATCAAATAGATCTCCACGAGAGAGGGGGAGAACATTGTATTGAGATCCAAAAAGAGCGAAGAAGCCATCTAGCTACTAACTATAGACACGAAGGTCTGAGGTAAACTACTCACACTTCATCGGAGGGGCTATGATGATGTAGAAGCCCTCCGTGGTGGATGCCCTCTCCGGCGGAGCTCCGGAACAGGCACCAAGATGGGATCTCATGGGTACAGAAGGTTGCGGTGGTGGAATTAGGTTTTTGGCTCCGTATCTGATCGTTTGGGGGTACGTAGGTATATATAGGAGGAAGGAGTATGTCGGTGGAGCAACGGGGGGCCAACGAGGCAGGGGGACGCGCCCCCACCCTCGTGGCCACCTGAAAGTGCAACTATCCCTGGGTGGTTTTGGTAATTCCTAACAACATATAGCTCATTGAGCTAACATTATTCCAAGATTAATATTTCAGGAAAGCTCAATGGATGGCATGGCATGGATGAGGAAAGTGGATCCCTCAAATTTATAAGGACAAAAGATTGGCTCAAGCTTCAAGATCAAGAATCTACATTTTCTATTTTAGTTATCCAAGATCACATTGAGTCTATAGGAAAAGCCAATACTATCAAGGAGGGATGAGGTGTTGCTTAATGAGCCTCTTGCTCCATGTGCTTAGTGATATGCTCCAAAACCCTCAACTATCTTCCCACATCCACATATGACCTAAACCAAAAGTCAAACTCGGCCCCACCGATTCTTCCTATCCGGCGCCACCGAGTTTCACTTTTTATAGCCACTGCCACAAACCCTAGCAATTCGGTTTCACCGATAGGGATCTCGGTCTCACCGAGATGGGATTGCAATTTCTCTGTTTCCCTTCATAACGTTTCGGTCCAACCGAAGTGAGCGATCGGTCCCACCGAGATTGCAATGTAAATTCTCTGTTTCCCTTTCGTAACATTTCGGTCTCACCGAAAAGAGCGAATTGGTCCCACCGAGTTTACCTGACCAACTCTCTGGTTAGCTTATTACCAAAATTGGTCCCACCGAGTTTGTGTAATCGGTCACACCGAGATTACATTATGCCTGAACCCTAACCATATCGGTCCTACCGAGTTGCATCTCAGTCCCACCGAAAATCCTAATGGTCACTAGGTTTGCTGAATCGGTCCGACCGAGTTTCTCAATTCAGTCCCACCGAGTTTGGCAGATTGTGTGTAACGGTTAGATTTTGTGTGGAGGCTATATATACCCCTCCACCCACTCTTCATTCATGGAGAGAGCCATCAGAACATACCTACACTTCCAATACACATTTTCTGAGAGAGAACCACCTACACTTGTGTTGAGCTCAAGATATTCCATTCCAACCATATGAATCTTGATCTCTAGCATTCCCCAAGTTGCTTTCCACTCAAATCTTCTTTCCACCAAATCCAAATCCTGTGAGATAGAGTTGAGTGTTGGGGAGACTATCATTTGAAGCACAAGAGCAAGGAGTTCATCATCAACATACCATTTGTTATTTCTTGGAGAGTGGTGTCTCCTAGATTGGCTAGGTGTCACTTGGGAGCCTCCGACAAGATTTTGGAGTTGAACCAAGGAGTTTGTAAGGGCAAGGAGATCGCCTACTTCGTGAAGATCTACCGCTAGTGAGGCAAGTCCTTCGTGGGCGACGGCCATGATGGAATAGGCAAGGTTGCTTCTTCGTGGACCCTTCGTGGGTGGAGCCCTCCGTGGACTCACAAGAACTGTTACCCTCCGTGGGTTGAAGTCTCCATCAACGTGGATGTACGATAGCACCACCTACCGGAACCACGCCAAAAACATCCGTGTCTCCAATTGCGTTTGAATTCTCCAAAACCTTTCCCTTTACATTCTTGCAAGTTGCATGCTTTACTTTCTACTGCCCATATACTCTTTTGCATGCTTGCTTGAATTGTGTGGAGATTGCTTGACTTGTGCTAAGATAGCTAAAATCTGCCAAGAACTAAAATTGGGAAAAGGCTAGATTTTTATTTGGTCAAGTAGTCTAATCACCCCCCTCTAGACATACTTCCGATCCTACAAGTGGTATCAGAGCTTTGGTCTCCATTTGCTTTGATTTCCATAGCTTTTGGTGGTCATAGCCTTGGTGTCACAACCTAGAAGAGTATGGCGTCTAGCGAGGGAAATTACCACCGTAGAGGTCCTTACTTTGATGGTACTAATTTTGCTAGTTGGAAGCATAAGATGGAAAGAACCAAACCGTGAAGCTACCGCGGAAGAGTTGAAGATGCTGCAATACAACGCTCAAGCTTGTGATATCCTCTTCAACGGATTGTGCCCCGAAGAATTCAACAAAATCAGCCGTCTTGAGAATGCAAAGGAAATTTGGGATACTTTGATTGATATGCACGAAGGTACCGACTCCGTCAAGGAATCCAAGTTGGATGTGCTTCAAAGTCAACTTGACAAGTTCAAAATGAAGGATGGTGAAGGTGTCGCTGAAATGTACTCTAGGCTTGCTCTAATCACAAATGAGATTGCTGGCTTAGGGAGTGAAGAGATGACCGATAGATTCATCATCAAGAAGATCCTAAGAGCCTTGGATGGAAAATATGATACCGTGTGCACATTGATCCAAATGATGCCCAGTTACGAAGATCTCAAGCCAACGGAAGTCATTGGAAGAATTGTTGCTCATGAGATGTCACTCAAGGATAAAGAGGAACTTCACAACAAATCAAGTGGTGCTTACAAAGCCCATGTGAAGCCCCCACATCATCAAGTGAGAAACAAAACTTCAATGAAGAATTGAACTTAATGGTGAAGAACTTCAACAAGTTCTACAAGAGTAGAAGCAAAGATAGAAGCTCCAAGTCAAGGTCCTACAATGACAAAAGATCTTCTAGTCGAGAGCGAAACTGCTACAATTGTGGAAGACCTGGACACTATTCTAATGAGTGTACGGCTCCCTATAAGAGAAGAGAAGATTCTCCCAAAATAATAAGTAGAAGAGAAGAATCACCATCTAGAGAAAGAAGGAGTAGAGATGATCGTTATGAACGAAAATACTCACAGAGAAGCAAGGATTCGGAAAGAAAGGACAAGTCATCAAGGAGCTACACAAAACGAAGACATCAAGCTCATGTTGGTGAATGGGTGTCCGGCTCCGACTCCAACAACCACTTCGAGAGAAGCTATCACTCCGATTCTGAATATACTCAAGATGAAGGTGTTGCCGGTCTAGCACTTGTGTCAACCAACTCCTAGGACATATTTGACTCACCAAATGAGGGAGTTGGAACATGCTTCATGGCTAAAGGCCCAAAGGTATCACATCCCGAGTATGTTGATTTCAATAGTGATGAAGATGACTTGTTAGGTGATGATCATTTACTTGTTGACAACTCTAGTGATGAATACTATGATGAAAGCGTCAACTAATCATGCTAATCAAGATAAAACGAATGACAATGATAAGGAGAAGATTGAGTCTCTAACTAAAGAACTAAACACTCTTAAGTTAGCTCATGAAACTATCTTAGAAGATCATCGAGAACTTTTAAGGGCTCATGAGAAATTACGCTTTGAAAAGCTCAACCTTGAGCAAGAGCATGAGTTCTTAAAAGCAATCAATGATGATCTTCGTAAGAAAAGTTCTTCTTACATTGCCAAGCGTTTACTCTTATCCACTTACATGCCTCAAGTCAAGTCTAGTAACAAGAACAAGAAAGATTCTTCCTCTAGTAGTAACAATGATGATGCTAAATCCAATATTGTTGCTTCTAGTAGTTCTCTTGATTCCACTAATGATTCTCTTAGCCAAGTTACACTTGAGCAAGAAAATAGCTTATTGAAGGGAATCATAGAGAAAGGAGTTTACAAGAGCCTTGCCGGAAGTAAGCAATTCGAGGAAATTGTATGCAAGCAAGGAAGGCACCGGAAGAATCAAGGTGTTGGTTTTGAACGAAAGTTCAATGCCAATGGAGTTGAATGGGAAGAAGATCAATACCCCAAGACGAAGTTTGTTCCTCAACAAGAGAAGTATGATCCCACGTATTTCAAAGGGACACAAGCTCAAGATGATCTTCCACCACAAGACTACAAGCAAAAAGGCAAGGACAAGCTTTAAGACGAAATTGATGCTTTTGAAGAAGCTCATAAGACCTTAGTCAAGTGGATTCCCAAGACTACTTCAAGTTCCACTTCATCAAGTACAACTACAACTCCAAGGATTCCCATCAAGATGGTGTGGATCCAAAAGAAGAAGAACTAGAGAGTTCTCTAGGGTGACTCCGCCAACATACTTCACTCTCATCATCTTGGCAAGAACAAGTGTAATCAACTTCCACATCTTGCACTAGTTCAAGGAGTCACAAACCCTCTTGTTGGTAAGACAAGGGACAAGGTAACCTAAACGCCTTCATAGACATCATCTTGTGTCTGCATCACTCTATGTCTATGGATATCCTTGTTTGTTCCTTGTGGGACTAACCCATGTAGGTATTCAAAGTGCAACTCACTCTAATGGATAGCTCCAAATGATCTACATCAACATTGAGCATCCACATCTTCAACATCTACATGAAGTCATCATCGACAAAACCCGAGGTTAGTTCATCCCTCTTAGGGGGGATATCACATCTAGGGGGAGCTTTACTCTAAGAATTGAGCTAAAGCAACTCTAATGGTGTGAACACAACAATGCTTTATGTAAAAGTGGTAACCCCACTTGTGCTTAAACGATGAGTATG
This sequence comes from Aegilops bicornis, assembly GCA_021605145.1. Classification (NCBI taxonomy): domain Eukaryota; kingdom Viridiplantae; phylum Streptophyta; class Magnoliopsida; order Poales; family Poaceae; genus Aegilops; species Aegilops bicornis. Next base: position 414,886,267 of record CM038674.1, read on the forward strand.
ACCTATGATCAAATGTTCTCATTTGACTTCTAAGTCAATATAGTCATATATAGATGACCTAGTCATCGCCAATTGCTTGATAGATGCTAGAATTGGTTGTGCATGCTTTGCCACATATTTCAATTGCCATTTTATTGTGTGAGCATGTTGATTGCATATTTTACTCATTCGAGGACATCCACTTGTTGTTTTGATTGATTGGTTTTCTTTTCTTTTGCCAAGTGGATGGACAAGAATGCCTAAGAACCCTCTCTAGCTATCTATGCTTTTCTCGTCTCAAACTCTATTCATGCTACATCACAAAATTTGATCAAGTCAGATTCAAACCACTCTGTGTGAGGAGCACCCGGAGTCCCCGATTTGTCATAGACTTAAACCTCCAAAACTTCTTTGTGCTTTTAGGTCTGACCGATTCCTCCATTTCGGTCATACCTAAATCACTAAGTCGATCTAGGTTTTCACCTCGGTGCAACCGATTTGAACTTTTCGGTCACACCGACAGGGTCGGGCTATATATACTCACGGGCAAAATTTTGGAAATTTCTCTGAAACCTCTTCGCCCGCGCATAGCTTGCTCTACCTCCTGGGTCTCCGGATCGTCCACCTCGTCGCCAGCCGCCTTCTGTCGCTGGTCTCCGCCGCCGTCAACGGATTTCGTCTCCGCCGTTGCTGTCGTAGCGAGTTCACCGCCTAACTAGGGTATGGACTCGATCACTGTGCTATCCCCGTCTGATTCCTAGCACATTGTGTTCATTATGATTCTTGCTACAATTGAAACACTCCTATCCAGTCAAAACAATCCTTAGAATAGATGCGATTTGAAAATTTAGGTTTAGGTTTCATTGAAATCATCTCGGACCCACCGGGTTCTTGAACTCGGTGCCACCGATTCGGCCACGGCCATTGCACATGTGGTTCTCGGTGTGACCGAGAATTGCAAATCGGTGTGACCGAGTTCAGGACTTTGTGAAACCCTAGCAGTCTCGGTGCCAACGAACTGTGACTTGGTCTGACCGAAGTTCACTAGTTTTGGTTCCAAAAAGCTGCTTGGTATCACCGAGTTTACCGTCGGTTGATCCGAAATGCTTCCTGTAGAAAACTAAAACTAAGTTTTTGACTCATTCTTTTGCAAAAATCTCTGCATTTTGTGATGCTCATCCACTCTATCTCATCTATAATCTATTCACAGGGTCAGCAGTCAGTGTTTGCAACATGTCTGATTAGAGTGACAGCGGAACAAATCGGAGGAGCAGGTTCACAAGAGTGAGGGCACTAGTCCCTCTAGTAGCTCTGATGAGGGTAGCAGAGCACCCCAAACAACTTGCCTAAGGCTGCCACCAGAGCTAGCGGGAAGAGAACTTCGAGTCCGAGGATGAAGATTATGTGGCAGAGGAGGAAGCCACATCCAAGAAGAAGATGCTCAAGAAAGAATATGGCTCAGCTGCAGCCACAAAGCCTGGAATGCAGAAAAAGGCACCTGCAAGGAGAGTTCCTACTTCCAAGCCTAGGAAGGTTGCCACTGGAGAAACCATGAAGTTTACCATGGAATCTGAAGAGGAAGCAGGTGGCCAAGACAAGAAGAAGAAGAGAGTCAGAACTACTACTGCCAGAAGTTCTTGGCAAACCCTCCATCGGGAGAGACTCGAGGGAGAAGAAGAAGAAGAGGTTGCTGCACAAGCACCCAAGGCACGTAAGCTTATGGGTGATGCCATAAGGTCAGGGGCTGCTTCATCCAAGCCCAAAGAGGCACCCAAAGCTTCATCCAAGCCCAAGAGTGCACCTAAGAGGAACACCAGGAACATTTCTGCTGCTGAGAAGAACAAGGCCCCAGTGCCTGATGTTGCTGAAGAAGAAGAAGAAGGACAAGTTCTCAGGAAGCTCAAGCCCAAGATTCCAGACCACAACGATGCTCATCCTGTGGCTGAGGACATGAAAATCAGGAGAGATTCTGGCTAAGGAAATGGAGAGAGGAAGATCCATATGCTTCAAGGAGAAGAACTGCTGTTGATTGATTCTGTGTTCCACACAAAGGAACAACAAGACTTCTATGAGATAGTCTTTCTTTGGATAAGAAACCCATAGTGTGTGACATGAGATGGGTTGACTGGGAATATATCAAGGAGAATGAAGAACACTATCCTGGAGTGCTTGACAGCTTCAAAGCTTGTGGAGTTGCAGACTTTGTTGGGCAGAAGCTCACAAAGTGGAATGAGGAGCTCATAATGCAATTCTACTCCACAGCACACTTCTATCCAGATGGCAGAATAGTGTGGATGTCAAGGCACTAGATACCAATCTCTTTGTTGCGAGAATGGGCTCAGCTGATCAATGCCCCAGAAGAGCAGGAATATGACTTGGATGTCTATGCCAAGAAGAAGATGGGTCATAATTCCATGTCAAACATGTACAAGGAGATCCGAGACAAAGCACTTGAAACTTTCAAGTTTGGACCAGTTCACTTCCTTCTGTCAGGGCTGCCTACAATCAGTTCACTTGCCCAAGTCAGGTGATCACAAGATGATCAGAGGCCATGCAATAAACTTGCTTCACATATTTGATGTGCCACAGAAGTTCAAAGTGATGAGCCTCATAGTTGATACCATCAAGAGGACAGCAGCTGATCAGAAGAGGAGCTGTGGATATGCCCCACAAATTCAGGAGTTGATTAACTCGAAGATGGGCACGAGGATATATCTGTTGGATAAGGAACACCTGCCCATCCATCCAGACTTTGAGGACAATCAAGTTGTGATGAATGAGAATGAACCATCATCTGCACAAGCTCAAGCAACGAAGGAGAAGGCAAAGATGGAGAAAGCTGCCAGGATGCCAACTCAAGAGGAGGCATCTTAGTACTTTTTGAAGAACAAGCATGAGCAACTCGGTTACCTGATTGCATCAACTCTGAGAATTGAGAAAAGACTGGCCACCCTGACTCGAAACCAAGAGAGCCTGGAAAGAATCATGGAACAAAAGTTCTATGACCTAGATGTGAAAGTAACTGAGATTCAGTCTGCCGTGGAGCAACTACAGGATGATATGCAGGAGAGGAAGGGCAAGACAACAACTGATGCATTTGCCAGAGTGCCCAGAGCTCAGAGATCATCTGCAGTGCCAGTTCCTGACACCAGAGCCACTACTTCTGCACCAGCTACAGCCTCAGTACCACCAGCTCCAGCTCCTACCCCAGCAGCTCCATCTGCTGCAACTGAAGCCTTCGTCCTCGGCGTTATCCGGACTCCACCACCTGAAGACCAAGCCTGAGAGTCGTTTAGTGCTATGCATTTTATATGAAGTTTTTTGTAACTTGTTGCCAAAGGGGGAGAAAAATTTATAGATAATAGGCGTAGAGAGAGAGAGAGAGTTTGCATTTGTGTTCTCTCTTGTCTTCTTGGTTGAAACTTTATTTGCTTTTGAGTGCTTGAGATACTATGCCTTAATCTGTGAGACATTGATGATCATGTGTTTGATCATAAGCTACACTTAATGCTTGTTGGATGTTACTATCGGTTTATCCTTATTTTGACCATTCACTTTGCTTGGTGATGAGTGCATGTATTTAATTCTTATCATTTTGAGCGTTCCACCAAGATGTATCTGACATGAAAGAGTAACCCATGATCCTAACTCTTTGTGCATTTGCAGTCCAAAGCAAATCTTAAAATATGCACAAATTTAGGGGGAGCTCTTGCTTATCACATACTTCTCAAAGCAACGATATATTCCACTCTTATTATCATTTGTCGAAGCTTTGATCTATATGTTGTCATCAATTACCAAAAAGGGGGAGATTGAAAGTGCAACTATCCCTGGGTGGTTTTGGTAATTCCTAACAACATATAGCTAATTGAGCTAACATTATTCCAAGAGTAATATTTCAGGAAAGCTCAATGGATGGCATGGCATGGATGAAGAAAGTGGATCCCTCAAAATTATAAGGACAAAAGATTGGCTCAAGCTTCAAGATCAAGAATCTACATTTTCTATTTTAGTGATCCAAGATCACATTGAGTCTATAGGAAAAGCCAATACTATCAAGGAGGGATGAGGTGTTGCTTAATGAGCCTCTTGCTCCATGTGCTTAGTGATATGATCCAAAACCCTCAACTATCTTCCCACATCCACATATGACCTAAACCAAAAGTCAAACTCAGCCCCACCGATTCTTCCTATCCGGCGCCACCGAGTTTCAATGTCATAGCCACTGCCACAAACCCTAGCAATTCGGTTTCACCGATAGGGATCTCGGTCTCACCGAGATGGGATTACAATTTCTCCGAAACCTCTTTGCCCGCATAGCTTGCTCGCCTCACAGGTCTCCGGATTGTCCACCTCGTCGCCATATGCCTTCGCTGGTCTCACCGCCGTCAGCAGTTCGTCTCCGTCGTTCTTTGTAAGTGGCGAGTTCACCGCCTAACTAGGGTATGGACTCGATCACTGTGCTATCCCCGTCTGATTCCTAGCACATTGTGTTCATTATGATTCTTGCTACAATTGAAACACTCCTATCCAGTCAAAACAATCCTTAGAATAGATGCGATTTGAAAATTTAGGTTTAGGTTTCCGCTGAAATCATCTCGGACCCACCGGGTTGCGGAACTCGGTGCCACCGATTCGGCCACGGCCATTGCACATGTGGTTCTCGGTGTGACCGAGAATTGCAAATCGGTGTGACCGAGTTCAGGACTTTGTGAAACCCTAGCAGTCTCGGTGCCAACGAACTGTGACTTGGTCTGACCGAGTTCACTAGTTTTGGTTCCAAAAGCTGCTTCGGTATCACCGAGTTTGCAAATCGGTTGATCCGAAATGCTTTCTGTAGAAAACTAAAACTAAGTTTTTGACTCATTCTTTTTGCAAAAATCTCTGCATTTTGTGATGCTCATCCACTCTATCTCATCTATAATCTATTCACAGGGTCAACAGTCAGTATTTGCAACATGTCTGATTAGAGTGACAGCCAGAACAAATCAGAGGAGCAGGTTCACAAGAGTGAGGGCACTAGTCCCTCTAGTAGCTCTGATGAGGGTAGCAGGAGCACCCCAAACAACTTGCCTAAGGCTGCCACCAGAGCTAGCAGGAAGAGAACTTCTGAGTCTGAGGATGAAGATTATGTGGCGGAGGAGGAAGCCACATCCAAGAAGAAGATGCTCAAGAAAGAATATGGCTCATTGCAGCCACAAAGCCCGGAATGCGAGAAAAGGCACCTGCAAGGAGAGTTCCTACTTCCAAGCCTAGGAAGGTTGCCTTGGAGAAACCATGAAGTTTACCATGGAATCAAGAGGAAGCGGTGGCCAAGACAAGAAGAAGAAGAGAGTCGAACTACTACTACCAGAGTTCTTGGCAAACCTTCCATCAGGAGAGACTCTGAGGGAGAAGAAGAAGAAGAGGTTGCTGCACAAGCACCCAAGGCACAGAAGCTTATGGGTGATGCCATAAGGTCAGGGGCTGCTTCATCCAAGCCCAAAGAGGCACCCAAAGCTTCATCCAAGCCCAAGAGTGCACCTAAGAGGAACACCAGGAACATTTCTGCTGCTGAGAAGAACAAGGCCCCAAAGGCACGATGTTCTTTGAAGAAGAAGAAGAAGGACAAGTTCTCGTGAAGCTCAAGCCCAAGATTCCAGACCACAACGATGCTCATCCTGTGGCTGAGGACATGAAAATCAGGAGAGATTCAGGGCTAAGGAAATGGAGAGAGGAAGATCCATATGCTTCAAGGAGAAGAACTGCTGTTGATTACAGGTTCCACACAAAGGAACAACAAGACTTCTATGAGATAGTGCTGCTGGATAAGAAACCCATAGTGTGTGACATGAGATGGGTTGACTGGGAATATATCAAGGAGAATGAAGAACACTATCACGAGTGCTTGACAGCTTCAAAGCTTGTGGAGTTGCAGACTTTGTTGGGCAGAAGCTCACAAAGTGGAATGAGGAGCTCATAATGCAATTCTACTCCACAGCACACTTCTATCCAGATGGCAGAATAGTGTGGATGTCAGAAGGCACTAGATACCAATCTACTGTTGCAGAATGGGCTCAGCTGATCAATGCCCCAGAAGAGCAGGAATATGACTTGGATGTCTATGCCAAGAAGAAGATGGGTCATAATTCCATGTCAAACATGTACAAGGAGATCCGAGACAAAGCACTTGAAACTTTCAAGTTTGGATCGATTCACTTCCTTCCATCGGGGCTGCCTACAATCAGTTCACTTGCCCAAGTCAGGTGATCACAAGATGATTAGAGGCCATGCAATAAACTTGCTTCACATATTTGATGTGCCACAGAAGTTCAAAGTGATGAGCCTCATAGTTGATACCATCAAGAGGACAACAGCTGATCAGAAGAGGAGTTGTGGATATGCCCCACAAATTCAGGAGTTGATTAACTCAAGATGGGCACAGGATATATCATTGGATAAGGAACACCTGCCCATCCATCCGGACTTTGAGGACAATCAAGTTGTGATGAATGAGAATGAACCATCATCTGCACAAGCTCAAGCAACGAAGGAGAAGGCAAAGATGGAGAAAGCTGCCAGGATGCCAACTCAAGAGGAGGCATCTGAGTACTTTTTGAAGAACAAGCATGAGCAACTCGGTTACCTGATTGCATCAACTCTGAGAATTGAGAAAAGACTGGCCACCCTGACTCGAAACCAAGAGAGCCTGGAAAGAATCATGGAACAAAAGTTCTATGACCTAGATGTGAAAGTAATGGCGAGATTCATGCGCCATTGGAGCAACTACAGGATGATATGCAGGAGAGGAAGGGCAAGACAACAACTGATGCATTTGCCAGAGTGCCCAGAGCTCAGAGATCATCTGCAGTGCCAGTTCCTGACACCAGATCCACTACTTCTGCACCAGCTACATGTAACATCCCAAAATTCTAAATTTTGGAATGTTATAATAAATAAATAACTATGGTTGTTGTCGATTGTTTGGTGATTGATTGAATGGAATTGAGTGGAAATTGAAACTTTTGAAAGTTGAATGAGAGGGAATGAAATGACTTTCCCAAACTTTCCATTTTGCATTTTTGGATCCCAATTGAACTCAAGTTCATTGCAACACCAAAACCTAGAGTGAAGATGACATGACTTCTTCCATTTTGAAATGAATAGGGTTTTGGAAAAAGAATTTGATTTCATTTGGGAAGTTTTCAAATTCAAAGCTTTATGCAACTCAATGATTTTCATGAGGAAGATAAAATGACCTCTTCAATTATATGAAATAGGAGTTGGAAGTTATAATGAATCAAGTTGAAAATCATTTGAAAGTGCTTTGAAACCCTCTTTCAAAATTTTGAGTTTTGAATTTGAATTCAAACTTTGGCATGTGGGAAACAATTCAAAAACTAAGCCTGATAAATACTTGATCAAAAGTATGAGAGGAGTAAACATGACACTCCAAAAATATCAGAGGAAACAATGCCAAAAGTTTTGGATTCAAATCTGAATTTTATTTGAATTTGAAAAAAATGAATTTTTATAAAGTTTGGATTTTGCCTTTGGAAAAATGTTCAAATGATAGGGAATATTCCCTTGATCATTTTGGTATATATATACCCTATATAAAATATTTATAGTTATTGTTTTAATTCTGTTTTTGTTTTATTAAAAAATAAAATCAAAAATAGAACCCCCAGTAGCGCCCGGCCAACCCACTGGCCCAGCCAGTGAGGCCACCCACCCAAGCCCACTGGCGCCCAGTGAGCCAGCTCCCTCTCACCTCACCCCTCGCCCGAACCCCCTCCGCATCGGCCACCCGCTCGCTCCCCACCCCTCCCTCTCTCACTGACAGCGGGGCCCGCCCCTTTCGTCTACCCCTCGCCCACGCCACGCCGTCGCCGCCGCAGATCGCCGGATCCCGAAGGATCCGGGATTCGATCCCCCCTCCCGATCGCCTCCCTTACCCCGCCGAGGCCCCCGCCTACTTAAACGCCCTCCCCGCACCCCGTTTCCCCCTCGCCCCCTCGCGCACCTCCTCTCCCTCCCGCTCGTGCTCGCCGGGAGCTTCTCGCCGCCGCCATTGTCGCCCGCCGTCGGCGCCCTACCCCTCCCGACCACCCCGACTCCACCAAACGCCCCAGGCTCCCCGCACCCGCCTGCCACTCCCAAACCTCCCAGCCTTGGAACCCTCGGCCTTTTCGTCGCCGCCGCCGCCGCCGCCGAGCTCCGGTTAGTCGCCGGAAACACCTCCCCCCGTCCGATTCATCTTCGACGGTCTAGATTAGAACACCCCGAAGGGGTATTTCTTTTTATAAAAAACCGCCCGGTTCGGCCGGTTCCGATCGGTTTATTTTTAGGTTAGGTTTAATTCTTTTAGGCCCGGTTCGTTTTAGTTAACCCTAGGGCCCGTTTAGACTATTTAACGCCTAGTGCACAGTATAGGCCCATTAGGCCTTTTCTTTTTATTTTGATTTTCTGTTTTAGCCGAATAGTTTCAGTTTTCAAAAATGTATATCTTTTATTCTGTTTTTGATGATTCTTTTTTGTTGGATTGCAAATTTTGTGTAGTTTCTGTAGAACATATATTTAGCTATGTTAAAAATAATTAAAAATGCTTTAATATTGTTTTTAGTCGAATAGCAAATCTGCTATAACTTTAGTTAGAAAAATTATTTTTGCATGATTCTTTTTGTCCCAACTTTATTTTGACATTGCCAAACCCTAGAAATTTATTTGGGTATTTTAGGATTAATAAATAATTAGTTTTAGACAGAATCCTATTAATCCTAATTAATTAACTAGTTCCTGTTTTCCTAATTAATTAATTAGTAAATTAATTTATTTTTAACTTGTGATTAGTTATTCTAGGTTAGTTTCTGTCATTCTAGTAGATGAACTTTTATTTAGAATTAATAAAAGTTTAAATTATTTTTCTTAATAGAAATTGGATTAGGCCTAAAATGAGTTTTATAATAGCTTTTAAATTAATTCTTTTTGCTCCTAGTTGCTTAGTGAAACCTTTTCTGTTAAGTTAACCTAAAACCATGATTAGGTTATATTAAGAAATTTTGTTATATAAAAACTATTTTGTTATTTGTTTGAAGTAGGGAAAACTTTGAGAGGCCTTTATTGAGTATTTCTTTTGGATTTGAGTTTTGGTTGTTTGCTGTGTTATGTTACTTTCGTTATGTTGTGTTATGTGATCCTATTGCTATGTGCTTATTATAGTTATTGTTGCCTCGGTAGAATTTCCGGAGTGCGAAGATTGCTACTACGAACCCCTAGTTTTCGAAGATCGTCAACCAGGCAAGTTCACTTTGACCATTGCTTTCATACCTATGTTTTTATTGCATTTAGTGGCATCCTTGCAACCACACCTCAGTAGTGTTATTGAATCCTTGTAGTTGAGTAGTATGCATGAGGTAGGAACCCATCACCCTGTTACCAAGCCGGGACGTTTTATTTAAAGGCTACGCTATAGTAGACGGGGTTTGGTATGAGTGTTCGGGAGTGGTGTGAGAAAGGAGGACTCTCGTCAATGACGACAACTCCATGATGGCATCTGCAAGGACTGCATCTTCAAGGCCTCAAGACTTCAAGACTCGAGACAAGAATTCAATACACACTCTTTGGGTGAAGGGCGGTTGTGGGCACCTGGAGAAACCAGTGGTTGGCGGGATGCATGGAGAAGCGCCATGACATCTTGCGGAAAGCTTCACCCAGACTCAAAGAGACGGAAGAATACTTCATGCACAGAAGCTTACCGTGCAACCGCAAGTCATTATGGGCTCTGGCTTGGTTGACCTTAGTTGTGACTCTGGCTGGGGACGGTACTAGCGGATGTAGAACTACGGTAGGATGGGATGAGTACCGGACGGTGGTCGAGGAACTCTTCTAAGACCATGTTTGATCGTCTTGTTCTCAAACACCACGAAGTGCGAGAACGTAAAAAGAGGGATCGAATCTTGCGGGTAAAGTGTACAAACCTCTGCAGAGGGTTTTATAACCTAATCGATTAGCCGTGTCCCCGGTTACGGACAATTTGAGCATCTGGACTTGGATCTATTTCGGATCTCTCAACACCGGATTGATAACTTAATTGTGGGCAACATATGATGATTTTGGGCTATGAGACATCGGTTGGCGGAACCATGTCATGATAGAAAACTCCTTAGTACAGACTTCATTCTATTCCTTTGATGTAGGTAAAATAAAATCAGCTTTTACATAAACAAAACTCGAATCTGAGCCACAAAGCCATACCGCATATAGTATAGTTTATCATCTGTTTTATCTTATTGTGATCTTGCGGTACATTCAATGTCTTGACCTACACGGCTGCAACGTATCATGTTGCGAGATATTTCCTCGACGAGTAAGAGTTACGATACGAGGTTACGGTCTACACTCAACCCGCCGATGGCGTTGATGGGACTCCACACCCGTTTGATTGTTTCATTGATTATTATGAGGTATATATCATTTTACGTTATTTATACATGTGATTGCACTTTGATATATACATTGATGTCTTGTGTGTGCCAAAGACATCTTGATCCGAGGATGTACGATAATACGGAAGGCTTGACCGTCTGAGGTCGGGTCGCTACAGAGATGGTATCAGAGCACATGTTGACTGTAGGACGTGACCCTAGAAACCGGAAAAGCCCTTAGGACAAGATATCTCAAAAACTTTATTTACAAAAAGACTCTTACTTCTTGTCTTTTCTGATTTTATCAGATAGACCCTCAAATAGTTAGAATATACCCCTTATCCTTTGATCACCCAGAGGATCAACTGAAGACGCTCCAAGAAGGATTTGATATCGGAGGCCGATGACCCCTTCAGAGTAAAGAGGATTTCACCATGTATTAGAAGCTACAACAGTTGAAGACTCCGAAGATTTGAAGAATCAGAAGAATTATTTGACCTTTAGAGACCAAACCCTGTTATACACCTACGTTAGATGCGACGATGTGTGAGCTGTCATTTGTTTGATGTTTTCCGACAGCCACAAAGTAAAACTTGTTTCCTCAAAAACTATTGTTTGTATTGTGTGTATCCCTCCCCACCTCTCTCATATCTCATCCTAAAACCCTTGAACCCCATAGATGATGAATGAAGTTGGGTGATATTCTGGATCAAGACTTCAGGAGGCAGAGCTATGGATCTGAGAACATGGAGAGTCACTTGGGAACAATTTGGTTTCAAGGAAGTATGAGGTCCAATACGCTCTTGATTACTTCTGAGAAAGTGCTGCAACACAGTGGAAAATGCATCAAGCCATACAGGGATTTAATGGAGCAAGAACTTGGGAGGATTTCAAGAAGACCTGTTGAGATCACGTCTTATCCGGAAGCACCATGATACACCAGGAATTAAACCTTGTGCCTGCAGGATTTGCGGAGAAATAGGACACACCTGGGAGGAACACAAGGATGGATGCCCTCATTGTGAGGAGAAACACCCGGTGAGGAATGCCCAACTAGTCGGGTGACTTGCTTCTGTGTGAAGGAACCACCCACTACCGGTGCGAGGTCACATTTACTCCACGGTGCAACGAACTATTCCGAAGCGGGAAGATGGAATGAAAGAAGCCCTCAAGGAAGACCTAGAAGAACCAAAGAATGAATGAAAGTGTTGAAGACACGGATGGAGAAGGTCTCGACAGATTTTACTCAATGCACGCTATTCATGTGGAGAAGAAGGACATTTTTCACAGTATTGCACCAAGGAAAGAAAAGAGTATCCAAGATATTTCCCGACAGCAGAAGTGAAGTTTGACCCTCTGGAGATAGAAACTCTGATCATTACAGAGAATTCCAGGAAGAGAAAAAGAAGGCAACCCGAGAACAACACAATTTTTGTAGAGAAGGACCTAAGTCATATCACTTGTTACAGGTGCAAGGATTTAGGTCATTTCGCTAGTAAATGCCCAGAAAAGAAGCCAAGAATCCAAGGAGCCCGCATAATCACAAAGAAGCCCCGAGACATGTCGAAAGTTATTTGTTTTCGCTGCAAGGAAGCAGGACATTATGCTACCAAATGTCCCGACAAGATGAAAATTTGGAGCTGAGTAGTTGGAACTTTGATATTGGTAGTAAGAAGCAATTTCATTTTATGAGTTCGATGAGTTGAGTTATGTAATGGGTGCTCAGAGATTGTAATGAATGCATGAATCAATAAAGTTAAGGTGTGATGATTTCATATGTTGAATTTTATGAGTTGTTACTCCATGAACAAAGAGTTTTGACCATTTTCAAGGATATGAGAAAAATATGGTCTATGGAAGAATTTGTGCATTTAAGGGTGGTAGTACCACTGTGAGGACACTTGACCCATGGAAATGATAATGATATTCCACGGAGTGAAGTTTGGACAAAATAAGTTGGAGTTTTGTTTTGATATGATGGTATGAAGAAAGCAGTACTCATCGATTTAAGGAGGTGTAACATGAGAGTTACTCCAAGGATGAGCTAAAGCTACACTAGTGTTGAAGTGGGCCATGACCCACAGGCCCAAGAATTGATAAGGATCAAGTACCCTTGGAGAAAGAAATTTTGGGAAGACTGCGATTTGATCGTGAGACGTTTCATAGGAGATTACGTAAAAACCTAAGAGTTGTGAAGAGCGATAGATGTTTTGTTCAGCTTGCGTAATCAATGGATTTACTCGAACCCGGTTAAATCAACAAAAGAAATTCTGCAATACTTGTGAGTATGCCCAAGTGTTAGAATACGTGATTCACTGTTTACGTATGTGGTAATGATTCAAATGCACGGGATGGATTGGCCCCATACCGAAGACTTCTATCATGAACTATCATATGTTGATGGAAAATCAGAGAGCCTTGAAAACCTTAGAAGAGTGTCGACACGATAAGCCATAAAACCATAGAATGGTAGTACGATGGAACCCTTTACAGCAACCGTTGCCAAACGTAGGTTATCTGGTGAGGTTCAACCCGGACCCGTTTTACGCAAGAGAAACCATAAATTGTAGACCATCATGAGTATTTCGATAGTTGTTTAGAATGGACACGGACCTATCGCCTAAGAAGATCCGGTCTCGACGAACCACAACTTTGAAGAACCGACCCAAGGTTTCGAGGAAAACTTTACGCTCCTAACGTAAGAGCGTTAATGAAGGAGTTATTGTAAGATATGTGAAGATACATACATTGTCGGCACTCCGGAGGAAGTATCTGAGTTTATTGGAACCGTAACCTTGATTTTAAGTGTGGTAGCCCACCGATCTTTCTCGACTGAACATTTGCTAGGAGACCCCAACCCCTAACCTTTTCTTGCTAGCCTCTTGAATCTCGAGGGCGAGATTCATTTTAAGTGTGGTAGGTTTGTAACATCCCAAAATTCTAAATTTTGGAATGTTATAATAAATAAATAACTATGGTTGTTGTCCGATTGTTTGGTGATTGATTGAATGGAATTGAGTGGAAATTGAAACTTTTGAAAGTTGAATGAGAGGGAATGAAATGACTTTCCCAAACTTTCCATTTTGCATTTTTGGATCCCAATTGAACTCAAGTTCATTGCAACACCAAAACCTAGAGTGAAGATGACATGACTTCTTCCATTTTGAAATGAATAGGGTTTTGGAAAAAGAATTTGATTTCATTTGGGAAGTTTTCAAATTCAAAGCTTTATGCAACTCAATGATTTTCATGAGGGAAGATAAAATGACCTCTTCAATTATATGAAATAGGAGTTGGAAGTTATAATGAATCAAGTTGAAAATCATTTGAAAGTGCTTTGAAACCCTCTTTCAAAATTTTGAGTTTTGAATTTGAATTCAAACTTTGGCATGTGGGAAACAATTCAAAAACTAAGCCTGATAAATACTTGATCAAAAGTATGACAGAGTAAACATGACACTCCAAAAATATCAGAGGAAACAATGCCAAAAGTTTTGGATTCAAATCTGAATTTTATTTGAATTTGAAAAAAAAATGAATTTTTATAAAGTTTGGATTTTGCCTTTGGAAAAATGTTCAAATGATAGGAATATTCCCCTGATCATTTTGGTATATATATACCCTATATAAAATATTTATAGTTATTGTTTTAATTCTGTTTTTGTTTTATTAAAAAATAAAATCAAAAAATAGAACCCCCAGCGCCGGCCAGCCCCTGCCCGGCCACGAGGCCACCCACCGACTGCCAAGCCCCAGCCGAGCCGGCCCAGCTCCCTCTCACCTCACCTCGCCCGAACCTCCTCCGGGCCACCCGCCGCTCCCCACCCTCCCTCTCATCGACAGCTGAGGCCCGCCTTTCGTCTACCCCTCGCCCACGCCACTGTCGCCACAGATCGCCGGATCTCGAAGGATCCGGATTCGATCCTCCCGATCGCCTCCCTTACCCGCCGAGGCCCCGCCTTAAACGCCCTCCCCGCACCCGTTTCCCCCTCGCCCCTCGCGCACCTCCTCTCCCTCCGCTCGTGCTTTCAGAGCCCAAGCTCGCACCGCCGCCATTGTCGCCGCCGTCGACGCCCTACCCCTCCCCGACCACCCCCGACTCCACCAAACGCCCCCGAGCTCCCCGCTGGCCTGCCACTCCCCGACCTCCCGACGCCGGAACCCTCGGCCTTTTCGTCGCCCGCTGCCGCCGCCACACCGAGCTCCGGTTAGTCGCTGAACACCTCCCCGTCCGATTCATCTTCGACGGTCTAGATTAGAACACCCGAAGGGGTATTTCTTTATAAAACCGCCCGGTTCGGCGGTTCCGATCGGGTTTATTTTTAGGTTAGGTTTATTTCTTTTAGGCCGGTTCGTTTTAGTTAACCCTAGGGCCCGTTTAGACTATTTAACGCCTTAGTGCATGATAGGCCCATTAGGCCTTTTTCTTTTATTTTGATTTTCTGTTTTAGCGAATAGTTTCAGTTTTCAAAAATGTATATCTTTTATTCTGTTTTTGATGATTCTTTTTTGTTGGATTGCAAATTTTGTGTAGTTTCAGAGAACATATATTTAGCTATGTTAAAATAATTAAAAATGCTTTAATATTGTTTTAGTCGTAATAGCAAATCTGCTATAACTTTAGTTAGAAAAATTATTTTTGCATGATTCTTTTTGTCCCAACTTTATTTTGACATTGCCAAACCCTAGAAATTTATTTGGGTATTTTAGGATTAATAAATAATTAGTTTTAGACAGAATCCTATTAATCCTAATTAATTAACTAGTTCCTGTTTTCCTAATTAATTAATTAGTAAATTAATTTATTCTTAACTTTTGATTAGTTATTCTAGGTTAGTTTCTGTCATTCTAGTAGATGAACTTTTATTTAGAATTAATAAAAGTTTTAAATTATTTTCTTAATAGAAATTGGATTAGGCCTAAAATGAGTTTTATAATAGCTTTTAATTAATTCTTTTTGCTCCTAGTTGCTTAGTGAAACCTTTTCTGTTAAGTTAACCTAAAACCATGATTAGGTTATATTAAGAAATTTTGTTATATAAAAACTATTTTGTTATTTGTTTGAAGTAGGGAAAACTTTGAGAGGCCTTTATTGAGTTTTTCTTTTGGATTTGAGTTTTGGTTGTTTGCTGTGTTATGTTACTTTCGTTATGTTGTGTTATGTGATCCTATTGCTATGTGCTTATTATAGTTATTGTTGCCTCGGTAGAATTTCCGGAGTGCGAAGATTGCTACTCTGAACCCCTAGTTTTCAAGATCGTCAACCGTGCAAGTTCACTTTGACCATTGCTTTCATACCTATGTTTTTATTGCATTTAGTGGCATCCTTGCAACCACACCTCAGAGTGTTATTGAATCCTTGTAGTTGAGTAGTATGCATGAGGTAGGAACCCATCACCTGTTACCAAGCCCGGACGTTTATTTAAATGCTACGCTATAGTAGACGGGTTTGGTATGAGTGTTCGGAGTGGTGTGAGAAAGGAGGACTCTCGTCAATGACGACAACTCCATGATGGCATCTGCAAGGACTGCATCTTCAAGGCCTCAAGACTTCAAGACTCGAGACAAGAATTCAATACACACACCTCTTTGGGTGAAGGGCGGTTGTGGGCACCTGGAGAAACCAAAGGTTGGCGGGATGCATGGAGAAGCGCCATGACATCTTGCGGAAAGCTTCACCCAGACTCAAAGACGGAAGAATACTTCATGCCCGAAGCTTACCCGCAACCGCAAGTCATTATGGGCTCGCTTGGTTGACCTTAGTTGTGACTCTGGCTGGGGACGGTACTAGCGGATGTAGAACTACGGTAGGATGGGATGAGTACTGGACGGTGGTCGAGGAACTCTTCGGAAGACCATGTTTGATGCGTCTTGTTCTCAAACACCACGAAGTGCGAGAACGTAAAAGAGGGATCGAATCTTGCGGGTAAAGTGTACAAACCTCTGCAGAGGGTTTTATAACCTAATCGATTAGCCGTGTCCCGATTCACGGACAATTTGAGCATCTGGACTTGGATCTATTTCGAACTCTCAACACGGATTGATAACTTAATTGTGGGCAACATATGATGATTTTGGGCTATGAGACATCGGTTGGCGGAACCATGTCATGATAGAAAACTCCTTAGTACAGACTTCATTCTATTCCTTTGATGTAGGTAAAATAAAATCAGCTTTTACGCAAACAAAACTCAGATACAGAGCCACAAAGCCATACTGCATATAGTATAGTTTATCATCTGTTTTATCTTATTGTGATCTTGCCGGTACATTCAATGTACTGACCTACACGGCTGCAACGTATCATGTTGCAGATATTTCCTCGTCGAGTAAGAGTTACGATACAGGGTTACGGTCTACACTCAACCTGCCGATGGCGTTGATGGGACTCCACACCCGTTTGATTGTTTCCGCTGATTATTATGAGGTATATATCATTTTACGTTATTTATACATGTGATTGCACTTTGATATATACATTGATGTACTGTGTGTGCCAAAGATACCGATCTGTGGATGGCATAAGAATACGTAGGCTTGACCGTCACGAGGTCGGGTCGCTACAGAGATGGTATCAGAGCACATGTTGACTGTAGGACGTGACCCTAGAAACCGGAAAAGCCCTTAGGACAAGATATCTCAAAAACTTTATTTACAAAAGACTCTTACTTCTTGTCTTTTCTGATTTTATCAGATAGACCCTCAAATAGTTAGAATATACCCCTTATCCTTTGATCACCCAGAGGATCAACTGAAGACGCTCCAAGAAGGATTTGATATCGGAGAACTGATGACCCCTTCAGAGTAAAGAGGATTTCACCATGTATTAGAAGCTACAACAGTTGAAGACTCAAGATTTGAAGTTCCTGAAGAAATATTTGACCTTTAGAAGACCAAACCCTGTTACACACTTACGTTAGATGCGACGATGTGTGAGCTGTCATTTGTTTGATGTTTTCCGACAGCCACAAAGTAAAACTTGTTTCCTCAAAAACTATTGTTTGTATTGTGTGTATCCCTCCCCACCTCTCTCATATCTCATCCTAAAACCCTTGAACCCCATAGATGATGAATGAAGTTGGACTGATATTCTCTGGATCAAGACTCAAATGAGGCGAGAGCTATGGATGCAGAACATGGAGAGTCACTTCGGGAACAATTTGGTTTCAAGGAAGTATGAGGTCCAATATGCTCTTGATTACTTTTACGAGAAAGTGCTGCAACTCAGTGGAAAATGCATCAAGCCATACAGGATTTAATGGAGCAAGAACTTGGGAGGATTTCAAGAAGACCCCTGTTGAGATCACGTCTTATCCGGAAGCACCATGATACACCAGGAATTAAACCTTGTGCCTGCAGGATTTGCGGAGAAATAGGACACACCTGTGAGGAACACAAGGATGGATGCCCTCATTGTGAGGAGAAACACCCAGTGAGGAATGCCCAACTAGTCGTGTGACTTGCTTCCTGTGAAGGAACCACCCACTACCCGGTCAAAATGTCACATTTACTCCACGGTGCAACGAACTATTCCAAGCGGGAAGATGGAATGAAAGAAGCCCTCAAGGAAGACCTAGAAGAACCAGTAATGAATGAAAGTGTTGAAGACACGGATGGAGAAGGTCTCGACAGATTTTACTCAATGCCTGCTATTCATGTGGAGAAGAAGGACATTTTTCACGATGTTGCACCAAGGAAAGAAAAGAGTATCCAAGATATTTCCCGACGGAAGTGAAGTTTGACCCTCCGGAGATAGAAACTCCGATCATTACAGAGAATTCCAGGAAGAGAAAAAGAAGTCAACCCGAGAACAACACAATTTTTGTAGAGAAGGACCTAAGTCATATCACTTGTTACAGGTGCAAGGATTTAGGTCATTTCGCTAGTAAATGCCCAGAAAAGAAGCCAAGAATCCAAGGAGCCCGCATAATCACAAAGAAGCCCCGAGACATGTCGAAAGTTATTTGTTTTCGCTGCAAGGAAGCAGGACATTATGCTACCAAATGTCCCGACAAGATGAAAGCTGGAGCTGAGTAGTTGGAACTTTGATATTGGTAGTAAGAAGCAATTTCATTTTTATGAGTTCGATGAGTTGAGTTATGTAATGGGTGCTCAGAGATTGTAATGAATGCATGAATCAATACAGTTAAGGTGTGATGATTTCATATGTTGAATTTTATGAGTTGTTACTCCATGAACAAAGAGTTTTGACCATTTTCAAGGATATGAGAAAAATATGGTCTATGGAAGAATTTGTGCATTTAAGGGTGGTAGTACCACTGTGAGGACACTTGACCCATGGAAATGATAATGATATTCCACGGAGTGAAGTTTGGACAAAATAAGTTGGAGTTTTGTTTTGATATGATGGTATGAAGAAACAGCAGTACTACTGGATTTAAGGAGGTGTAACATGAGAGTTACTCCAAGGATGAGCTAAAGCTACACTAGTGTTGAAGTGGGCCATGACCCACAGGCCCAAGAATTGATAAGGATCAAGTACCCCTTTGGAGAAAGAAATTTTGGGAAGACTGCGATTTGATCGTGAGACGTTTCATAGGAGATTACGTAAAACCTAAGAGTTGTGAAGAACGATAGATGTTTTGTTCAGCTTGCAGAATCAATGGATTTACTCGAACCCGGTTAAATTAACAAAAGAAATTCTGCAATACTTGTGAGTATGCCCAAGTGTTAGAATACGTGATTCACATGCTTACGTATGTGGTAATGATTCAAATGCACGGGATGGATTGGCCCCATACCGAAGACTTCTATCATGAACTATCATATGTTGATGGAAAATCAGAGAGCCTTGAAAACCTTAGAAGAGTGTCGACACGATAAGCCATAAAACCATAGAATGGTAGTACGATGGAACCCTTTACAGGCAACCGTTGCCAAACGTAGGTTATACGGTGAGGTTCAACCCAGACCCGTTTTCTGCAAGAGAAACCATAAATTGTAGACCACCATGAGTATTTCGATAGTTGTTTAGAATGGACACGGACCTATCAGCTAAGAAGATCCAGTCTCTGACGAACCACAACTTTGAAGAACCGACCCAAGGTTTCGAGGAAAACTTTACGCTCCCTAACGTAAGAGCGTTAATGAAGGAGTTATTGTAAGATATGTGAAGATACATACATTGTCGGACTCCGGAGGAAGTATCTGAGTTTATTGGAACCGTAACCTTGATTTTAAGTGTGGTAGCCCACACGATCTTTCGACGAGAACATTTGCTAGGAGACCCCCAACCCTAACCTTTTCTTGCTAGCCTCTTGAATCTCGAGGACGAGATTCATTTTAAAGTGTGTAGGTTTGTAACATCCCAAAATTCTAAATTTTGGAATGTTATAATAAATAAATAACTATGGTTGTTGTCGATTGTTTGGTGATTGATTGAATGGAATTGAGTGGAAATTGAAACTTTTGAAAGTTGAATGAGAGGGAATGAAATGACTTTCCCAAACTTTCCATTTTGCATTTTTGGATCCCAATTGAACTCAAGTTCATTGCAACACCAAAACCTAGAGTGAAGATGACATGACTTCTTCCATTTTGAAATGAATAGGGTTTTGGAAAAAGAATTTGATTTCATTTGGGAAGTTTTCAAATTCAAAGCTTTATGCAACTCAATGATTTTCATGAGGGAAGATAAAATGACCTCTTCAATTATATGAAATAGGAGTTGGAAGTTATAATGAATCAAGTTGAAAATCATTTGAAAGTGCTTTGAAACCCTCTTTCAAAATTTTGAGTTTTGAATTTGAATTCAAACTTTGGCATGTGGGAAACAATTCAAAAACTAAGCCTGATAAATACTTGATCAAAAGTATGAGAGGAGTAAACATGACACTCCAAAAATATCAGAGGAAACAATGCCAAAAGTTTTGGATTCAAATCTGAATTTTATTTGAATTTGAAAAAAAAAACGAATTTTTATAAAGTTTGGATTTTGCCTTTGGAAAAATGTTCAAATGATAGGGAATATTCCCCTGATCATTTTGGTATATATATACCCTATATAAAATATTTATAGTTATTGTTTTAATTCTGTTTTGTTTTATTAAAAAATAAAATCAAAAATAGAACCCCCTCTGTGCGCCAGCCAGCCCCCTGCCAGCCGAGGCCACCCACCGACCGGCCCACCAGCGCCAGCGAGCCGGCCCAGCTCCCTCTCACCTCACCCCTCGCCCGAACCTCCTCCGCATCGGCCACCCGCTCGCTCCCCCCCCCGCCCTCTCATCGACAATGAGGCCCGCCTTTCGTCTACCTCGCCCACGCCACGCCCGTCGCCGCCCGCAGATCGCGGATCGAAGGATCCGGATTCGATCCTCCCGATCACCTCCCTTACCCACCGAGGCCCCGCCTGCTAACGCCTCCCGCACCCGTTTCTCCCTCGCCGGACCTCCTCTCCCTCCCGCTCGTGCTCGCCGGAGCCCGAAGCTCGCACCGCCGCCATTGTCGCCGCCGTCGACGCCCTACCCCACCCCCACCACCCCCCCCACCCCCAAACGCCCCCGAGCTCCCCCTTTCCTTGGCCACTCCCCGACCTCCCGACGCCTTGGAACCCTCGGCCTTTTCGTCGCCCGCCCGCCCGCCCGCCCGCCGCCGCCGAGCTCCGGTTAGTCGCCGAACACCTCCCCGTCCGATTCATCTTCGACGGTCTAGATTAGAACACCCGAAGGTATTTCTTTATAAAAACACTTGGTTCGGCCGGTTCCGATCGGTTTATTTTTAGGTTAGGTTTATTTCTTTTAGGCCCGGTTCGTTTTAGTTAACCCTAGGGCCCGTTTAGACTATTTAACGCCTAGTGCACAGTATAGGCCCATTAGGCCTTTTTCTTTTTATTTTGATTTTCTGTTTTAGCCGAATAGTTTCAGTTTTCAAAAATGTATATCTTTTATTCTGTTTTTTGATGATTCTTTTTTTGTTGGATTGCAAATTTTGTGTAGTTTCTGTAGAACATATATTTAGCTATGTTAAAAATAATTAAAAATGCTTTAATATTGTTTTAGTCAGAATAGCAAATCTGCTATAACTTTAGTTAGAAAAATTATTTTTGCATGATTCTTTTTGTCCCAACTTTATTTTGACATTGCCAAACCCTAGAAATTTATTTGGGTATTTTAGGATTAATAAATAATTAGTTTTAGACAGAATCCTATTAATCCTAATTAATTAACTAGTTCCTGTTTTCCTAATTAATTAATTAGTAAATTAATTTATTCTTAACTTGTGATTAGTTATTCTAGGTTAGTTTCTGTCATTCTAGTAGATGAACTTTTATTTAGAATTAATAAAAGTTTTAAATTATTTTTCTTAATAGAAATTGGATTAGGCCTAAAATGAGTTTTATAATAGCTTTTAATTAATTCTTTTTGCTCCTAGTTGCTTAGTGAAACCTTTTCTGTTAAGTTAACCTAAAACCATGATTAGGTTATATTAAGAAATTTTGTTATATAAAACTATTTTGTTATTTGTTTGAAGTAGGGAAAACTTTGAGAGGCCTTTATTGAGTTTTTCTTTTGGATTTGAGTTTTGGTTGTTTCTTTGTGTTATGTTACTTTCGTTATGTTGTGTTATGTGATCCTATTGCTATGTGCTTATTATAGTTATTGTTGCCTCGGTAGAATTTCCGGTGCGAAGATTGCTACTCTGAACCCCTAGTTTTCAAGATCGTCAACCGTGCAAGTTCACTTTGACCATTGCTTTCATACCTATGTTTTTATTGCATTTAGTGGCATCCTTGCAACCACACCTCAAGAGTGTTATTGAATCCTTGTAGTTGAGTAGTATGCATGAGGTAGGAACCCATCACCCTGTTACCAAGCCCGGACGTTTTATTTAAATGCTACGCTATAGTAGACGGGGTTTGGTATGAGTGTTCGGGAGTGGTGTGAGAAAGGAGGACTCTCGTCAATGACGACAACTCCATGATGGCATCTGCAAGGACTGCATCTTCAAGGCCTCAAGACTTCAAGACTCGAGACAAGAATTCAATACACACTCTTTGGGTGAAGGACGGTTGTGGGCACCACTGGAGAAACCGATGGTTGGCCGGGATGCATGGAGAAGCGCCATGACATCTTGCGGAAAGCTTCACCCAGACTCAAAGAGACGGAAGAATACTTCATGCACAAGCTTACATGCAACCGCAAGTCATTATGGGCTCGCTTGGTTGACCTTAGTTGTGACTCTGGCTGGGGACGGTACTAGCGGATGTAGAACTACGGTAGGATGGGATGAGTACGGGGACGGTGGTCGAGGAACTCTTCGAAGACCATGTTTGATTGCCTTGTTCTCAAACACCACGAAGTGCGAGAACGTAAAAAGAGGATCGAATCTTGCGGGTAAAGTGTACAAACCTCTGCAGAGGGTTTTATAACCTAATCGATTAGCCGTGTCCCCGATTCACGGACAATTTGAGCATCTGGACTTGGATCTATTTCGAACTCTCAACACCGGATTGATAACTTAATTGTGGGCAACATATGATGATTTTGGGCTATGAGACATCGGTTGGCGGAACCATGTCATGATAGAAAACTCCTTAGTACAGACTTCATTCTATTCCTTTGATGTAGGTAAAATAAAATCAGCTTTTACATAAACAAAACTCGAGATCTGAGCCACAAAGCCATACCGCATATAGTATAGTTTATCATCTGTTTTATCTTATTGTGATCTTGCCGGTACATTCAATGTATCGACCTACCACGGCTGCAACGTATCATGTTGCGTATATTTCCTCGACGAGTAAGAGTTACGATACAGGTTACGGTCTACACTCAACTTTGCCGATGGCGTTGATGGGACTCCACACCCGTTTGATTGTTTCCGCTGATTATTATGAGGTATATATCATTTTACGTTATTTATACATGTGATTGCACTTTGATATATACATTGATGTACTTTATGTGTGCCGACATCTTGATCCGAGGATGGCAAGAATAACACGTAGGCTTGACCGTCTGAGGTCGGGTCGCTCTGAGAGATGGTATCAGAGCACATGTTGGTATGGGACGTGACCCTAGAAACCGGAAAAGCCCTTAGGACAAGATATCTCAAAAACTTTATTTACAAAAGACTCTTACTTCTTGTCTTTTCTGATTTTATCAGATAGACCCTCAAATAGTTAGAATATACCCCTTATCCTTTGATCACCCGGAGGATCAACTGAAGACGCTCCAAGAAGGATTTGATATCGGAGAACTGATGACCCCTTCAGAGTAAAGAGGATTTCACCATGTATTAGAAGCTACAACAGTTGAAGACTCCAAAGATTTGAAGTTCCTGAAGAAATATTTGACCTTTAGAAGACCAAACCCCTGTTACACACTTACGTTAGATGCGACGATGTGTGAGCTGTCATTTGTTTGATGTTTTCCGACAGCCACAAAGTAAAACTTGTTTCCTCAAAAACTATTGTTTGTATTGTGTGTATCCCTCCCCACCTCTCTCATATCTCATCCTAAAACCCTTGAACCCCATAGATGATGAATGAAGTTGGACTGATATTCTCTGGATCAAGACTCGGTAGGAGGCGGAGCTATGGATGCAGAACATGGAGAGTCACTTCGGGAACAATTTGGTTTCAAGGAAGTATGAGGTCCAATACGCTCTTCAAGATTACTTTTACGAGAAAGTGCTGCAACACAGTGGAAAATGCATCAAGCCATACAGGATTTAATGGAGCAAGAACTTGGGAGGATTTCAAGAAGACCCTGTTGAGATCACGTCTTATCCGGAAGCACCATGATACACCAGGAATTAAACCTTGTGCCTGCAGGATTTGCGGAGAAATAGGACACACCCAGGAGGAACACAAGGATGGATGCCCTCATTGTGAGGAGAAACACCCGGTGAGGAATGCCCAACTAGTCAGTGACTTGCTTCCCCGTGTGAAGGAACCACCCACTACCCTGCAAAGGTCACATTTACTCCACGGTGCAACGAACTATTCAAGCAGGAAGATGGAATGAAAGAAGCCCTCAAGGAAGACCTAGAAGAACCAGTAATGAATGAAAGTGTTGAAGACACGGATGGAGAAGGTCTCGACAGATTTTACTCCAATGCACGCTATTCATGTGGAGAAGAAGGACATTTTTCACAAGATGTTGCACCAAGGAAAGAAAAGAGTATCCAAGATATTTCCCGACAGCGTAAGTGAAGTTTGACCCTCCGAGATAGAAACTCCGATCATTACAGAGAATTCCAGAAGAGAAAAAGAAGGCAACCCGAGAACAACACAATTTTTGTAGAGAAGGACCTAAGTCATATCACTTGTTACAGGTGAAAGGATTTAGGTCATTTCGCTAGTAAATGACCATAAAAGAAGCCAAGAATCCAAGGATCCCTCATAATCACAAAGAAGCACCTAGACATGTCGAAAGTTATTTGTATTCTCTGCAAGGAAGCAGGACATTATGCTACCAAATGTCCCGACAAGATGAAAATTTGGAGCTGAGTAGTTGGAACTTTGATATTGGTAGTAAGAAGCAATTTCATTTTTATGAGTTCGATGAGTTGAGTTATGTAATGGGTGCTCAGAGATTGTAATGAATGCATGAATCAATAAAGTTAAGGTGTGATGATTTCATATGTTGAATTTTATGAGTTGTTACTCCATGAACAAAGAGTTTTGACCATTTTCAAGGATATGAGAAAAATATGGTCTATGGAAGAATTTGTGCATTTAAGGGTGGTAGTACCACAGAGGACACTTGACCCATGGAAATGATAATGATATTCCACGGAGTGAAGTTTGGACAAAATAAGTTGGAGTTTTGTTTTGATATGATGGTATGAAGAAAGCAGTACTACTGGATTTAAGGAGGTGTAACATGAGAGTTACTCCAAGGATGAGCTAAAGCTACACTAGTGTTGAAGTGGGCCATGACCCACAGGCCCAAGAATTGATAAGGATCAAGTACCCACTGGAGAAAGAAATTTTGGGAAGACTGCGATTTGATCATCAGACGTTTCATAGGAGATTACGTAAAAACCTAAGAGTTGTGAAGAACGATAGATGTTTTGTTCAGCTTGCAGAATCAATGGATTTACTCGAACCCAGTTCGTCAACAAAAGAAATTCTGCAATACTTGTGAGTATGCCCAAGTGTTAGAATACGTGATTCATGCTTACGTATGTGGTAATGATTCAAATGCACGGGATGGATTGGCCCCATACCGAAGACTTCTATCATGAACTATCATATGTTGATGGAAAATCGAGAGCCTTGAAAACCTTAGAAGAGTGTCGACACGATAAGCCATAAAACCATAGAATGGTAGTACGATGGAACCCTTTACAGCAACCGTTGCCAAACGTAGGTTATACGGTGAGGTTCAACCTGCACCCGTTTTCTGCAAGAGAAACCATAAATTGTAGACCATCATGAGTATTTCGATAGTTGTTTAGAATGGACACGGACCTATCAGCTAAGAAGATCCAGTCTCTGACGAACCACAACTTTGAAGAACCGACCCAAGGTTTCGAGGAAAACTTTACGCTCCTAATGTAAGAGCGTTAATGAAGGAGTTATTGTAAGATATGTGAAGATACATACATTGTCGGCACTCCGGAGGAAGTATCTGAGTTTATTGGAACCGTAACCTTGATTTTAAGTGTGGTAGCCCACACGATCTTTCGACTGAACATTTGCTAGGAGACCCCCAACCCTAACCTTTTCTTGCTAGCCTCTTGAATCTCGAGGGCGAGATTCATTTTAAATAGTAGGTTTGTAACATCCCAAAATTCTAAATTTTGGAATGTTATAATAAATAAATAACTATGGTTGTTGTCTGATTGTTTGGTGATTGATTGAATGGAATTGAGTGGAAATTGAAACTTTTGAAAGTTGAATGAGAGGGAATGAAATGACTTTCCCAAACTTTCCATTTTGCATTTTGGATCCCAATTGAACTCAAGTTCATTGCAACACCAAAACCTAGAGTGAAGATGACATGACTTCTTCCATTTTGAAATGAATAGGGTTTTGGAAAAAGAATTTGATTTCATTTGGGAAGTTTTCAAATTCAAAGCTTTATGCAACTCAATGATTTTCATGAGGGAAGATAAAATGACCTCTTCAATTATATGAAATAGGAGTTGGAAGTTATAATGAATCAAGTTGAAAATCATTTGAAAGTGCTTTGAAACCCTCTTTCAAAATTTTGAGTTTTGAATTTGAATTCAAACTTTGGCATGTGGGAAACAATTCAAAAACTAAGCCTGATAAATACTTGATCAAAAGTATGAGAGGAGTAAACATGACACTCCAAAAATATCAGAGGAAACAATGCCAAAAGTTTTGGATTCAAATCTGAATTTTATTTGAATTTGAAAAAAAATGAATTTTTATAAAGTTTGGATTTTGCCTTTGGAAAAATGTTCAAATGATAGGGAATATTCCCTGATCATTTTGGTATATATATACCCTATATAAAATATTTATAGTTATTGTTTTAATTCTGTTTTGTTTTATTAAAAATAAAATCAAAAATAGAACCCCCAGCGCCCGGCCAGTCCCTGACCCGGCCAATGAGGCCACCCACCGACTGCCCACCAGGCCCGAGCCGGCCCAGCTCCCTCTCACCTCACCCCTCAACCTCCTCCGCCTTGATCGCCACCCGCCGCTCCCACCCTCCCTCTCTCATCCAGTGAGGCCCGCCCTTTCGTCTACCTCGCCCACGCCCACGCCCGTCGCGCCGCAGATCGCCGGATCCCGAAGGATCCGGGATTCGATCCCCCCTCCCGATCGCCTCCCTTACCCCGCCGAGGCCCCCGCCTACTTAAACGCCCTCCCCGCACCCCGTTTCCCCCCTCGCCCCCTCGCCGCACCTCCTCTCCCTCCCGCTCGTGCTCGCCGGAGCCCGAAGCTCGCACCGCCGCCATTGTCGCCGCCGTCGACGCCCTACCCCTCCCCGACCACCCCGACTCCACCAACGCCCCAGGCTCCACCCGCCCGGCCACTCCCCGACCTCCCGACGCCTTGGAACCCTCGGCCTTTTCGTCGCCGCCGCCGCCGCCGCCGAGCTCCGGTTAGTCGCCGGAAACACCTCCCCCCGTCCGATTCATCTTCGACGGTCTAGATTAGAACACCCCGAAGGGGTATTTCTTTATAAAAACTTGGTTCGGCCGGTTCCGATCGGTTTATTTTTAGGTTAGGTTTATTTCTTTTAGGCCGGTTCGTTTTAGTTAACCCTAGGGCCCGTTTAGACTATTTAACGCCTAGTGCATGATAGGCCCATTAGGCCTTTTTCTTTTTATTTTGATTTTCTGTTTTAGCCGAATAGTTTCAGTTTTCAAAAATGTATATCTTTTATTCTGTTTTTTGATGATTCTTTTTTTGTTGGATTGCAAATTTTGTGTAGTTTCTGTAGAACATATATTTAGCTATGTTAAAAATAATTAAAAATGCTTTAATATTGTTTTAGTCAGAATAGCAAATCTGCTATAACTTTAGTTAGAAAAATTATTTTTGCATGATTCTTTTTGTCCCAACTTTATTTTGACATTGCCAAACCCTAGAAATTTATTTGGGTATTTTAGGATTAATAAATAATTAGTTTTAGACAGAATCCTATTAATCCTAATTAATTAACTAGTTCCTGTTTTCCTAATTAATTAATTAGTAAATTAATTTATTCTTAACTTGTGATTAGTTATTCTAGGTTAGTTTCTGTCATTCTAGTAGATGAACTTTTATTTAGAATTAATAAAAGTTTTAAATTATTTTTCTTAATAGAAATTGGATTAGGCCTAAAATGAGTTTTATAATAGCTTTTTAATTAATTCTTTTTGCTCCTAGTTGCTTAGTGAAACCTTTTCTGTTAAGTTAACCTAAAACCATGATTAGGTTATATTAAGAAATTTTTGTTATATAAAAACTATTTTGTTATTTGTTTGAAGTAGGGAAAACTTTGAGAGGCCTTTATTGAGTTTTTCTTTTGGATTTGAGTTTTGGTTGTTTCTTTGTGTTATGTTACTTTCGTTATGTTGTGTTATGTGATCCTATTGCTATGTGCTTATTATAGTTATTGTTGCCTCGGTAGAATTTCCGAGTGCGAAGATTGCTACTCTGAACCCCTAGTTTTCAAGATCGTCAACGAGCAAGTTCACTTTGACCATTGCTTTCATACCTATGTTTTTATTGCATTTAGTGGCATCCTTGCAACCACACCTCGATAGTGTTATTGAATCCTTGTAGTTGAGTAGTATGCATGAGGTAGGAACCCATCACCCTGTTACCAAGCCCGGACGTTTTATTTAAATGCTACGCTATAGTAGACGGGTTTGGTATGAGTGTTCGGGAGTGGTGTGAGAAAGGAGGACTCTCGTCAATGACGACAACTCCATGATGGCATCTGCAAGGACTGCATCTTCAAGGCCTCAAGACTTCAAGACTCGAGACAAGAATTCAATACACACTCTTTGGGTGAAGGACGGTTGACGGGCACCTGGAGAAACCAGTGGTTGGCGGGATGCATGGAGAAGCGCCATGACATCTTGCGGAAAGCTTCACCCAGACTCAAAGAGACGGAAGAATACTTCATGCCCGAAGCTTACATGCAACCGCAAGTCATTATGGGCTCTGGCTTGGTTGACCTTAGTTGTGACTCTGGCTGGGGCGGTACTAGAAGATGTAGAACTACGGTAGGATGGGATGAGTACCGGACGGTGGTCGAGAGGAACTCTTCTAAGACCATGTTTGATGCGTCTTGTTCTCAAACACCACGAAGTGCGAGAACGTAAAAGAGGATCGAATCTTGCGGGTAAAGTGTACAAACCTCTGCAGAGGGTTTTATAACCTAATCGATTAGCCGTGTCCCCGATTACGGACAATTTGAGCATCTGGACTTGGATCTATTTGGAACTCTCAACACCGGATTGATAACTTAATTGTGGGCAACATATGATGATTTTGGGCTATGAGACATCGGTTGGCGGAACCATGTCATGATAGAAAACTCCTTAGTACAGACTTCATTCTATTCCTTTGATGTAGGTAAAATAAAATCAGCTTTTACGCAAACAAAACTCGAGATCTGAGCCACAAAGCCATACCGCATATAGTATAGTTTATCATCTGTTTTATCTTATTGTGATCTTGCTTGTACATTCAATGTAATCGACCTACCACGGCTGCAACGTATCATGTTGCAGATATTTCCTCGACGAGTAAGAGTTACGATACGAGTTACGGTCTACACTCAACCAGCCGATGGCGTTGATGGGACTCCACACCCGTTTGATTGTTTCCGCTGATTATTATGAGGTATATATCATTTTACGTTATTTATACATGTGATTGCACTTTGATATATACATTGATGTACTGTGTGTGCCAGCATACTGATCCAGGGATGGCACAGTAACACAGAGGCTTGACCGTCTGAGGTCGGGTCGCTACACTACAGCCTCAGTTCCACCAGCTCCAGCTCCTACCCCAGCAGCTCCAACTACTTCTACTGAAGCCTTCGTCCTTGGCGTCATCCGGACTCCACCACCTGAAGACCAAGCCTGAGAGTCGTTTAGTGCTATGCATTTTCTATGAAGTTTTTGGTAACTTGTTGCCAAAGGGGGAGAAAAATGTATAGATCATAGGCTTCGAGAGAGAGAGAGAGTTTGCATTTGTGTTCTCTCTTGTCTTCTTGGTTGAAACTTTATTTGCTTTTGAGTGCTTGAGATACTATGCCTTAATCTGTGAGACATTGATGATCATGTGTTTGATCATAAGCTACACTTAATGCTTGTTGGATGTTACTATCAGTTTATCCTTATTTTGACCATTCACTTTGCTTGGTGATGAGTGCATGTATTTAATTCTTATCATTTTGAGCGTTCCACCAAGATGTATCTGACATGAAAGAGTAACCCATGATCCTAACTCTTTGTGCATTTGCAGTCCAAAGCAAATCTTAAAATATGCACAAATTTAGGGGGAGCTCTTGCTTATCACATACTTCTCAAAGCGACGATATATTTCACTCTTATTATCATTTGTCGAAGCTTTGATCTATATGTTGTCATCAATTACCAAAAAGGGGGAGATTGAAAGTGCAACTATCCCTGGGTGGTTTTGGTAATTCCTAACAACATATAGCTCATTGAGCTAACATTATTCCAAGAGTAATATTTCAGGAAAAGCTCAATGGATGGCATGGCATGGATGAAGAAAGTGGATCCCTCAAAATTATAAGGACAAAAGATTGGCTCAAGCTTCAAGATCAAGAATCTACATTTTCTATTTTAGTGATCCAAGATCACATTGAGTCTATAGGAAAAGCCAATACTATCAAGGAGGGATGAGGTGTTGCTTAATGAGCCTCTTGCTCCATGTGCTTAGTGATATGATCCAAAACCCTCAACTATCTTCCCACATCCACATATGACCTAAACCAAAAGTCAAACTCAGCCCCACCGATTCTTCCTATCCGGCGCCACCGAGTTTCAATGTCATAGCCACTGCCACAAACCCTAGCAATTCGGTTTCACCGATAGGGATCTCGGTCTCACCGAGATGGGATTGCAATTTCTCCGAAACCTCTTTGCCCGCGCATAGCTTGCTCTGCCTCCTGGGTCTCCGGATCGTCCACCTCGTCGCCAGCCGCCTTCTGTCGCTGGTCTCCGCCGCCGTCAACGGATTTCATCTCCGTCGTTGCTGTCGTAGCGAGTTCACCGCCTAACTAGGGTATGGACTCGATCACTGTGCTATCCCCGTCTGATTCCTAGCACATTGTGTTCATTATGATTCTTGCTACAATTGAAACACTCCTATCCAGTCAAAACAATCCTTAGAATAGATGCGATTTGAAAATTTAGGTTTAGGTTTCAATGAAATCATCTCGGACCCACCGGGTTGCGGAACTCGGTGCCACCGATTCGGCCACGGCCATTGCACATGTGGTTCTCGGTGTGACCGAGAATTGCAAATCGGTGTGACCGAGTTCAGGACTTTGTGAAACCCTAGCAGTCTCGGTGCCAACGAATCGTGACTTGGTCTCGACCGAGTTCACTAGTTTTGGTTCCAAAAGCTGCTTCGGTATCACCGAGTTTACCAAATCGGTTGATCCGAAATGCTTTCTCAGAGAAAACTAAAACTAAGTTTTTGACTCATTCTTTTTGCAAAAATCTCTGCATTTTGTGATGCTCATCCACTCTATCTCATCTATAATCTATTCACAGGGTCAACAGTCAGTATTTGCAACATGTCTGATTAGAGTGACAGCCAGAACAAATCGGAGGAGCAGGTTCACAAGAGTGAGGGCACTAGTCCCTCTAGTAGCTCTGATGAGGGTAGCAGGAGCACCCCAAACAACTTGCCTAAGGCTGCCACCAGAGCTAGCAGGAAGAGAACTTCTGAGTCTGAGGATGAAGATTATGTGGCAGAGGAGGAAGCCACATCCAAGAAGAAGATGCTCAAGAAAGAATATGGCTCAGCTGCAGCCACAAAGCCTGGAATGCAGAAAAAGGCACCTGCAAGGAGAGTTCCTACTTCCAAGCCTAGGAAGGTTGCCACTGGAGAAACCATGAAGTTTACCATGGAATCTGAAGAGGAAGCAGGTGGCCAAGACAAGAAGAAGAAGAGAGTCAGAACTACTACTGCCAGAGTTCTTGGCAAACCCTCCATCAGGAGAGACTCTGAGGGAGAAGAAGAAGAAGAGGTTGCTGCACAAGCACCCAAGGCACAGAAGCTTATGGGTGATGCCATAAGGTCAGGGGCTGCTTCATCCAAGCCCAAAGAGGCACCCAAAGCTTCATCCAAGCCCAAGAGTGCACCTAAGAGGAACACCAGAACATTTACGCTGCCGAGAAGAACAAGGCCCCAGTGCCTGATGTTGCTGAAGAAGAAGAAGAAGGACAAGTTCTCAGGAAGCTCAAGCCCAAGATTCCAGACCACAACGATGCTCATCCTGTGGCTGAGGACATGAAAATCAGGAGAGATTCAGGGCTAAGGAAATGGAGAGAGGAAGATCCATATGCTTCAAGGAGAAGAACTGCTGTTGATTACAGGTTCCACACAAAGGAACAACAAGACTTCTATGAGATAGTGCTGCTGGATAAGAAACCCATAGTGTGTGACATGAGATGGGTTGACTGGGAATATATCAAGGAGAATGAAGAACACTATCCTGGAGTGCTTGACAGCTTCAAAGCTTGTGGAGTTGCAGACTTTGTTGGGCAGAAGCTCACAAAGTGGAATGAGGAGCTCATAATGCAATTCTACTCCACAAAGACACTTCTATCCGGATGGCGAGAATAGTGTGGATGTCGAGAAGGCACTAGATACCAATCTCTTTGTTGCAGAATGGGCTCACCGATCAATGCCCCGTAAGAGCAGGAATATGACTTGGATGTCTATGCCAAGAAGAAGATGGGTCATAATTCCATGTCAAACATGTACAAGGAGATCCGAGACAAAGCACTTGAAACTTTCAAGTTTGGATCAGTTCACTTCCTTCTGTCAGGGCTGCCTACAATCAGTTCACTTGCCCAAGTCAGGTGATCACAAGATGATTAGAGGCCATGCAATAAACTTGCTTCACATATTTGATGTGCCACAGAAGTTCAAAGTGATGAGCCTCATAGTTGATACCATCAAGAGGACAGCAGCTGATCAGAAGAGGAGCTGTGGATATGCCCCACAAATTCAGGAGTTGATTAACTCGAAGATGGGCACAGGGATATATCTGTTGGATAAGGAACACCTGCCCATCCATCCAGACTTTGAGGACAATCAAGTTGTGATGAATGAGAATGAACCATCATCTGCACAAGCTCAAGCAACGAAGGAGAAGGCAAAGATGGAGAAAGCTGCCAGGATGCCAACTCAAGAGGAGGCATCTGAGTACTTTTTGAAGAACAAGCATGAGCAACTCGGTTACCTGATTGCATCAACTCTGAGAATTGAGAAAAGACCGCCACCCCGACTCGAAACCAAGAGAGCACGAAAGAATCATGGAACAAAAGTTCTATGACCTAGATGTGAAAGTAACTGAGATTCAGTCTGCCGTGGAGCAACTACAGGATGATATGCAGGAGAGGAAGGGCAAGACAACAACTGATGCATTTGCCAGAGTGCCCAGAGCTCAGAGATCATCTGCAGTGCCAGTTCCTGACACCAGATCCACTACTTCTGCACCAGCTACATGTAACATCCCAAAATTCTAAATTTTGGAATGTTATAATAAATAAATAACTATGGTTGTTGTCTGATTGTTTGACTGATTGATTGAATGGAATTGAGTGGAAATTGAAACTTTTGAAAGTTGAATGAGAGGGAATGAAATGACTTTCCCAAACTTTCCATTTTGCATTTTGGATCCCAATTGAACTCAAGTTCATTGCAACACCAAAACCTAGAGTGAAGATGACATGACTTCTTCCATTTTGAAATGAATAGGGTTTTGGAAAAAGAATTTGATTTCATTTGGGAAGTTTTCAAATTCAAAGCTTTATGCAACTCAATGATTTTCATGAGGAAGATAAAATGACCTCTTCAATTATATGAAATAGGAGTTGGAAGTTATAATGAATCAAGTTGAAAATCATTTGAAAGTGCTTTGAAACCCTCTTTCAAAATTTTGAGTTTTGAATTTGAATTCAAACTTTGGCATGTGGGAAACAATTCAAAAACTAAGCCTGATAAATACTTGATCAAAAGTATGAGAGGAGTAAACATGACACTCCAAAAATATCAGAGGAAACAATGCCAAAAGTTTTGGATTCAAATCTGAATTTTATTTGAATTTGAAAAAAAAATGAATTTTTATAAAGTTTGGATTTTGCCTTTGGAAAAATGTTCAAATGATAGGGAATATTCCCCTGATCATTTTGGTATATATATACCCTATATAAAATATTTATAGTTATTGTTTTAATTCTGTTTTGTTTTATTAAAAAATAAAATCAAAAATAGAACCCCCCTCAGCGCCACCAGCCCCAGCCCGGCCAACAGGCCACCCACCGACCGCCCATCAGCGCAGCCAGCCGGCCCAGCTCCTCTCACCTCACTCGCCTCAACCTCCTCCGTGACCACCCGCCGCTCCCCACCCTCCCTCTCTCACTGACAGCGGGGCCCGCCCCTTTCGTCTACCCCTCGCCCACGCCACGCCGTCGCCGCCGCAGATCGCCGGATCCCGAAGGATCCGGGATTCGATCCCCCCTCCCGATCGCCTCCCTTACCCCGCCGAGGCCCCCGCCTACTTAAACGCCCTCCCCGCACCCCGTTTCCCCCCTCGCCCCTCGCCCGCACCTCCTCTCCCTCCCGCTTCGTGCTCGCCGGAGCCAGCTTCGCCGCCATTATCGCCCGTCGACGCCCTACCCCTCCCGACCACCCCGACTCCACCAACGCCCCAGGCTCCCGCACCCGCCCACCTCCCCAAACCTCCCGACGCCGGAACCCTCGGCCTTTTCGTCGCCGCTGCCGCCGCCGCCGCCGAGCTCCGGTTAGTCGCCGGAAACACCTCCCCCCGTCCGATTCATCTTCGACGGTCTAGATTAGAACACCCCGAAGGGGTATTTCTTTTTATAAAAACCGCCCGGTTCGGCCGGTTCCGATCGGTTTATTTTTAGGTTAGGTTTATTTCTTTTAGGCCCGGTTCGTTTTAGTTAACCCTAGGGCCCGTTTAGACTATTTAACGCCTAGTGCACAGTATAGGCCCATTAGGCCTTTTTCTTTTTATTTTGATTTTCTGTTTTGGCGAATAGTTTCAGCTTTTCAAAATGTATATCTTTTATTCTGTTTTTGATGATTCTTTTTGTTGGATTGCAAATTTTGTGTAGTTTCAGAGAACATATATTTAGCTATGTTAAAAATAATTAAAAATGCTTTAATATTGTTTTAGTCGAATAGCAAATCTGCTATAACTTTAGTTAGAAAAATTATTTTTGCATGATTCTTTTTGTCCCAACTTTATTTTGACATTGCCAAACCCTAGAAATTTATTTGGGTATTTTAGGATTAATAAATAATTAGTTTTAGACAGAATCCTATTAATCCTAATTAATTAACTAGTTCCTGTTTTCCTAATTAATTAATTAGTAAATTAATTTATTCTTAACTTGTGATTAGTTATTCTAGGTTAGTTTCTGTCATTCTAGTAGATGAACTTTTATTTAGAATTAATAAAAGTTTTAAATTATTTTTCTTAATAGAAATTGGATTAGGCCTAAAATGAGTTTTATAATAGCTTTTAATTAATTCTTTTTGCTCCTAGTTGCTTAGTGAAACCTTTTCTGTTAAGTTAACCTAAAACCATGATTAGGTTATATTAAGAAATTTTTGTTATATAAAAACTATTTTGTTATTTGTTTGAAGTAGGGAAAACTTTGAGAGGCCTTTATTGAGTTTTTCTTTTGGATTTGAGTTTTGGTTGTTTGCTGTGTTATGTTACTTTCGTTATGTTGTGTTATGTGATCCTATTGCTATGTGCTTATTATAGTTATTGTTGCCTCGGTAGAATTTCCGAGTGCTAAGATTGCTACTACTGAACCCCTAGTTTTCAAGATCGTCAACCGTGCAAGTTCACTTTGACCATTGCTTTCATACCTATGTTTTTATTGCATTTAGTGGCATCCTTGCAACCACACCTCAGAGGTGTTATTGAATCCTTGTAG
Source organism: Aegilops bicornis (assembly GCA_021605145.1). Lineage (NCBI taxonomy): Eukaryota > Viridiplantae > Streptophyta > Magnoliopsida > Poales > Poaceae > Aegilops > Aegilops bicornis. The sequence continues at coordinate 414,922,281 of CM038674.1, forward strand.
TTGAGTAGTATGCATGAGGTAGGAACCCATCACCCTGTTACCAAGCCCGGACGTTTTATTTAAATGCTACGCTATAGTAGACGGGTTTGGTATGAGTGTTCGGGAGTGGTGTGAGAAAGGAGGACTCTACGTCAATGACGACAACTCCATGATGGCATCTGCAAGGATCTGCATCTTCAAGGCCTCAAGACTTCAAGACTCGAGACAAGAATTCAATACACACTCTTTGGGTGAAGGACGGTTGTGGGCACCCTGGAGAAACCAGTGGTTGGCCGGGATGCATGGAGAAGCGCCATGACATCTTGCGGAAAGCTTCACCCAGACTCAAAGAGACGGAAGAATACTTCATGCCTGGAAGCTTACCTGTGCAACCGCAAGTCATTATGGGCTCTGGCTTGGTTGATGTAGGTTCCCGTAGATGTAGAAAGATGTGAAATGCGCGAATGTGTAGTGGACGTACTATTGGAGTGCCTAAGATAAATTGTGTATGTAGACCCTATGTGTTTATTTACTTAGCATGTTAGCTTTGTCTCGGTTCAATAAAAAGCAGAGTTTGTGATGATGGTGTGCCTGCCATCCTGCAATATAGGTCGTCCGATCTATATCTAACGGATAGGAAGGAAACTATGATAATTTACCCGCACTCCTCTCCACATTTGCAGATAAGGCCTTGCCTCGTTCATCCTTTTCTCCCACAAGATCTTTATGTTCCGTGCAACGCACGGGCATCTTGCTAGTACTCCTACAATATACTATATTTTGTGAAAGTTCATATACACCGGCCGAGATTAATGCAAACACGGCAGATTTTCATTACATTTCGAACTTTTATAGGACAGAAAAATAAAACAAACCCGACCCTAAATCTATTCTACGGCGGCGACCGACGTCCTCCATCTATGATCTCCATGTACTGGGGCGGGGTTCAAGACGAAGGTGCGGTCTCCGGCGAGGAAGAGTAGAAGACGGGAGACGGACCGGCCAGTTGGCACACCATGCCCTGCCGCCTCCCATGCCCTAGTCATCCTCGGAGGAGTCCCCGACCTCGGTGGTGCCAGACGGTGGACGGCGGCAAGTAGGATGCGTGGCCGACGGTGCTCCCGTCATCGGCCGCCATCGTGGCCACCGCTTGTGCGGCCGCGTCCGCGTCCGGCTAGGCCGCTATTGCGTCGCGAGCGGCAACTTGAGCAGGGGCGGCGACCTCGAGCTTCAACCCCGAAGACAAAGCTCTCCTGCAGAGCGTTCGCGCTCGCAGTCATGGCGAATGTAGTGCCAGGTAGCAGGACGATGCGCTATGGTGTGGAGGTTAGTTGGGCATTGCCGCTTTAAGTAGCGCATTCAGGTGAGGCCAAAGCGTCCGGGCGCGTCATTAAGTCGTCGGAGTTTGTTCCTTGGGCACCGAGCCTCTTAACGACGGCATAAGGACGGACGACATGAATGTGGCAGCTGGCGCCGGCTGGGAACGCACCACGCGACGACGCGAGGGACGACGGTTTTTGGTGTGCCAGGGTAGTCAGCTACAGTCGTGGCAACGTTGGAGATGCCCTTTTCTCACATGCGACCCCACATGTCATTGAAAAAGCAAGACGACCCGGCATGGTCTCTGGTCCTGGGGATGTAGTTGGTCGCGCTACACCACTCCGCGGACGCGTCGCGGCAGGCGCGCACTTCGGCGCCCCGTGCATCCTCGACGAGCCGGTTGTTGATCTGCTGGTCGTGCCACAACACTAATGCCACCCTCGGCACACTAAAACCGACCGTGTCCACCGACGATGATTTTTTCGCTCACCGCGGTCGCCCTCTCCAGAGGCAGTGCTGGAGCTGCGCCACGTTGCTGGCCCCCACGACCCACATGAACGGTTGCCGGTGGCGAGGAGGTCGTGGGCCAACTCCTCCATTGGACTAGTCTGCGCCACGTCGTCCCGACAGGTGTTCCCCACATGTGGGTTTCCCTGTTTTCCCAGCCATATTCGAGCGTCAGTGCTCCGCGTTGCACATTAGGCGCAGAACAAGTGGTTTTTGTGCCCTGGTTCAAATGTGGTACAGTACCAAGTTGTTACCCTAGCCCCAAGTGTGGTGGTTTTGCGTACGGTACCACCCTTTTCCTTTTCAAGTAGTGAACCGTAACACTTGATTAAGTAGCCGGATGGTGTGCTAAATGTAGGTGTCCGACTGTTTGAAAGAATAATTGAGGTGTGTCCGGTCCGTGCCCGCATTTAGGGTCCAACTTACCATGTTCTGGTAGTAGTAACTATACTAGTCCCTGCGTACTCCCTCTGTTTTTATTTACTCCGCATTTTAGCTTTGCTCAAAGTCAAACTTTGTAACCTTTGACAAAGTTCATAGAAAGAAATAATAACATATACAAGAACAAATCAATACCATTAGATACATTATTGAATATACTTTCACATCATATATATTTGCTATTGTAAATGTTCATATTTCTACTCTTACTAGCAAGATGCGCGTGCATTGCACGTAACTTCAAGATGCATTTGTATGACTAGTTTATCTTGTGAGAGAAAGGGATGAACAAGGGAAGGCTTTATTTGCAATTGTGGAGAGGTGTGTGGGTACCTTTTTGCAAAATTGTCATAGTTTCCTTCCTATCCGTCAGATATAAATCGGACGGCGTATGTTGCAGGATGCATGGCAGGCACACCATCATCACCAACTCTATTTTTTATAAGAGTCCGTCCGATTTATATCTGACAGATAGGAAGGAAACTATGGCAATTTTGCAAAAAGATACCCACACCCCTCTCCACATTTGCAAATAAGGCCTTCCCTCATTCATCCTTTTCTCCCACAAGATAAACTACTCATACAAATGCATCTTGATGTTCCGTGCAACGCACGGGCATCTTGCTAGTGTACATAAAAAGCAGAGTTGGTGATGATGGTGTGCCTGCCATCCTGCAATATAGGCCGTCCGATCTATATCTAACAGATAGGAAGGAAACTATGAAGATTTACCCGCACTCCTCTCCACATTTGCAGATAAGGCCTTTCCTCGTTCATCCTTTTCTCCCACAAGATCTTGATGTTCCGTGCAAGGCACAGACATCTTGCTAGTTTTCTATAAACTTGGTCAAAATTTATGAAGTTTGACTTCTGTCAAACCTAATACGCAGAGTAAATAAAAACAGAGGGAGTATCTTACTCCGTGACCAAGATGGAAGGGAAAACGAGACAACTTATTGTTTATTTGAGCCGTTCAAGTATAATCATGCGGCGTTGCTTATTTCTCATTCCTCTCCAACCCTCTTCTCCATCGATCATGCCGCCCTCCGGTCGAGTCCATCCTCCCACATGCCTCATTTGAACATTTCGCCAAGTATCATTCGCATGTGGGCCTAGACCATGCTTGTATTTGCAATGTTGTAATTTGTCCGACATGCATACAAACAAACGGTTTGTTTAAAGTTTCACTTTGCCTCCACTATGTGTCGCTTCCCGTCTTAGTTTTGACATCCCATCCGGTTCATGCCGGACACATCTTGACGAGATCGATTGATGTTGAGAGATCAATTGCGTGTTGTGCAAGGAAATAAAGGTTTGGTTTGTTTCTATGATAGAAATGACCCATGAGGGGGCCTGGGGATCGGAGGGAGTATATTGTATGTTCATAAGAGAAACAAACGTATTGTACCCACCCTAGTCCTCTTTCAATCAATCTCTAGACCCCGAGATGAAATCGAGAGAAAACGAGTGGGTGCATGTGTGATACCTAAGGCGGATTCAAAATTTTGAACCGGTGATCATAGCATCCGCAAATCATATGTAAAGGTATTCAATGTTCGTTTCGCTTTTGAACGTACAATATACTCCCTTTGATTCTTTCTAGTTTACATATAAGTTTTATGTGTAGTCAAAGTATCTCTACTTTGATCAAACTTACAGAAAAAGTATCAACATTCAACAACGCCCAATCAATATTGTTAGATTCAGATGCGTACTCCTAGATTTGTAATCAAACAAAGTTGATGGTTTCCAATTTGTTTTCAACCACGTGAATGTGCTTGTTCTCGCACATGCTCTTCCTACTAGGATTTCATAGCGTATAGCCAGTCCAATAGTAACTTTTTAAGCTCCTGTCCAATAGTACTAGTGGAGTCTTGACAACATCTGTAGTAGAGTATGCACGGTGCTCATAGTACTCCCTCCTTCCATTTATATAGGGCCTAAGAGCAAGTCTAATAAGGCCTAGTCAGCAGGCTATAAGACTTGTCATGTCATTAAAATCCTACTTGGAGGAGTGAGAAGAGAGGAGAGAGAGTGAAGCGGGCTCTTCCAATCGTATACCTTGCTCATGCAAATATTAAATGCTTAGAGCCAACCTAATAGCCATTCTAAGAGCCAACTTACATGGCACTTTTGCCTATGTGGAGGAGAGATATGTGAAAAAGTAAGGGGAGTGATCTCTCATGCAAGAGCCTAGCTATATACGCATTCCTAGGTAAATACAATAAATATGAAGAAAGAGATAGAGAGGAGATGGAAAAAGTACTAATACAATAGCCAACCTTATTTTTTTTTGCGGGAAATAGCCAACCTTATAGCCCACACTATTGTATGAGTGCATATAGATGATGGCTATAGATGACATGGCAGTTCCTTATAGCCATCGGCTGGCTATATTATTAACCATGCTCTAATGCGTTTTTCAAAACCGCCTTTGACTATTGACAAGATTAATAGTACATGAGATGTATAATGTGAAAATTATATCATTAGAAGCTCCTTTCATGTACGAATTTGACTGTATGCTTTGTGTAAGTTGCATGTCATTTATTATTACTCTAACATTTGGTCAAAGTTAGCCTCGAAAAATGCATTAGGCCCTATATAGTAGATGGAAGGAGGGAGTAGTAGTGGAAGTGGATCCTCTGACGTAGGTATCCCTGCCTTACCCTCCCATTCGGTCACTTACCGGCGGACCCCATGCTTGCTAGCCCCGCATGTCAGTTACTCAATGGGTTCGGCCACGTCAGGGGATCCTCATCCGTAGTATACTCCCTCTGTTTTTATTTACTCCGCATAAACGGAGGGAGTGGTAGTATAAATGACGCGGGCGGGGGAGGGGGAGGGACGTCGTTTTGCTCTCAATTGCGGTCCCACAAACGAGCGAAAACGCAAGACGAAGCGCGTTCCATTCGGTGAACGGCGTGGAGGGTCCAGCGTGCCCGGGTGCAATGCGAACGCGACAAGAGCGATGTACAGTCAAAAACGATTGACCGATCATCACCGGAACCACTATTCACACCAGAACCTTCGCTGCTCGGCCTATGCCAGCCACTGCCCCAAAACCACACCTCCTCTCAGCCCATTCCCCCACCTTTCGATCCCCTAGCCCGCATCAAGCGTCCCCTAGTTCACCGTGGTGCGCCGCAAGATCACGTACTACAAGATGCTGACGCCGGAGCGCCGCACAGAAATCGTGGCGGCGGTCGATGCCACAGAGCTCCGTTCCCAAGCTCGCTTTGCGGCGAGCCAACCCCAGAGTTCCCTGGAGCCAAGCTATGATGAGGAGGAAGCCGATCCAATGTTCATGGCGGAGGTCGCGGCGCAGAAGGCCCCCGATGGGTATGAGACGATGAACGTCGACTTCGCGCCGTCGTCCGGGTCCCCCACAGTGCAGGCGGACCAGCGGTTCAACCTGGCGATACTAAAGGAGGACCGAGAGGCAGAGGCTCAACTCGACGCGGAGTGCGCGCATGCCGCTGCCATCGAGGATCTCCTGCAGGCGGAACCGGATGTCGTGGATGTGAACCGGGTGACAGAGGCTCAACTCGACGCAGAGCGCGCGGATGCCGCTGCCATCGAGGCCCTCCTGCAGGCGGAACCGGATGTCCTGGACTTGAACCGGGCGGCGGAGGCTCAACTCGATGCGGAGCGCGCGGATGCCGCTGCCATCAAGGCCTTCCTGTAGGCGGAACGGGACATCCTGGACTTGAACCGGGTGGCGGTGGCTCAACTCGATGCGGACCGTGCGGATGCTGCTGCCATCGAGGCCCTCCTGCAGGCGGAACCGGACGTCCTCAACTTGAACCAGGCGATGCTCTCATCCGTGCAGAGCACCCGCACACTCCGTGTGAACGAGTAGCTGGAGGCCAAGGACAACCACGGTGTGGAGACACACGTCGGCAGCTATAGCTGGTTCGCGCCGGCAGCCAAAGACGACGAGGCCGTTTCGTTCCGCGAGCAGTGATAGTTTTTATTTATGTTATTGTTTTTAAGGATCTTTTGCTGTGTAAAGACATATATTGTTACGCAAGTCGCCTGAATTTCATCATTTGGGTCAGTCTACCATTTCAGGCGGTTGGATGAATATCCTACGTCTCCTAACCCTTCTTCCTCACCTCTTCTTCTTCCCCAACAGACCACCGCAAGGGCCATACCGATCCTCCCCAACATGCGGTTGGATAAACATACTGTATGAACGAAAATTATGTGTTAGCGGTAGGATGGCTGAGTTTGGTTTGTTCACATGCGGTAGCACGTGTCAGTGTAGCGACCCGACCCGAATGGATCAAGTCTCTGTGCTTAAGTGTCATCCCTGGATCGGTATGCTGACACACACAGTACTCGAGGATTTATAACAGAGGTAAATCACATGTATAAAGTAGCGTAAAAACTATTACCTCAATCCAAAATATAGCGGAAGCAACAAGGTTGTGGATTCCCATCAACACCAACGGCAAAGTTGAGTGTAGAAATCGTAACCCTAACGTATCACTTACTCGTCGTAAATGCGAAAAGTCTGCAACATGAAAAGTTGCAGCCCGAAACGGTCAAAGACATGGAATATGCCGCAATGTAACACATAGAGAGTAATGAAAGAATAAGCCTATACTATATGCATATATGGCTGGTGGAAAGCTCTATGGTTACAGTTTTTGCGAAAAGCCAATTTTTCCCTACTGCAAAGGAATAAATTTATTTAACTATCATGGTGGTTGTTAAACATTGAGAATGGTTGACAGCATCCTCAATCCCAATTAAAAGTACTCATTAAAACCCAACAATATTAATTAAAGTAACATGATGAGATCAACAGGATAATCCAAGAACTAGATACTCAAGATGTCCATAACCGGGGACACGGCTAACCATGATTAGTTTATACACTCTGCAGAGGTTGCGCACTTTTCCCCACAAGACTCTATCTCCTCCGTTTGATTTCTTGCACTACATGATGTTTGAGAAACGGATGACCGAGACATAGTCTTTCAGAAGCACTAGCACCTTACATGTGGGTAGACCGTACCAACCTACAACCCCTACATCTGCTAGTCTACCCGTAAGAGTTCGCACAACTTAATCAACTATGCCAGAGCCCATAATGGCTTGTGGCTGCACACCTAAAGTTTCTAGTTTGAATAATCTCATGATCCCTTTGAGCACAGGTGGTGGTCCAAGAAATACAGGCAAGTCCTGATAGAAACCAGGTGCCTCAATCCACCCAGATGTGTGTTTAAGTTGCCACCTTAAATAAACCATTAATTTAACAATCTCACATCTGTCATGAAATACACTCACCCAATCCACGTCTACTAGCATAGCATGGCAATAATAAGCAAACGTAGAAGTAACTCCCAAGGGTTTAAAAATAAACAGGTAATAGGTACTACCTCAACTACTTCCCAAAACCCACAATTTAATTAGATCCTAATCATGCAATGTTTGAGGATAGATCTAATGCATAAAAACTGGATAGTAGAAAAGGTATGATCAAAGTGTTACTTGCCTGCAATGTTGACGAAGATGGTTCACACTCAAAACTTTTGATAGTTCTACTCGTCACACTCCGGTCAATCTATCGTAATCAAGCAATAGTAGCCACACATAAGCAATCACTCAAAACATCGGACCGAACGAAGAAAACGATCTGAAAAACATCAAAACCAAGCAAATAACTCTTGCAACATAAAACAATTTCTAACAGTACCAAAATTATATGAATTTGGCCTTATCAGAAAGTTTAGGTCAAGAGCTTCGATTTGCAAAAAAGAATCAACTCAAACGGAGTTACGGAACTTAAGTTATGAACAAAAGAAGTTTGAATATGAATCTGAACAAATTTCGAAATTTGAAAATTTCAAAAAGTTGACGTGACGGGTTAACTGGATAGGTGAGAACAAGAAGAAATTATAGGCGCTAGTTTCATCTAATTTGGATGAACGAGTAAAAAGTTATGGCTATTTGAAAAATCAGGGTCAAGCTATTTTACGGAAGAAAAATAAGCTATGGAAAAAAATACAAAGAAATATACCTTTATAAGGTAGAGAAAAGACAACTTCGGAGAGGGAAGAAGTCGCGCCGGTGAGGAGAAATATATTTTTCTTAAATGAATCTAGTCAAACCAAAATATTGATTTAACCCGAATCAGATGATTTTTGAAGGCTCTATGGGTCTATATTTATAGATGGAAAAGAGGTTTAGAGGTCAAAAGCTAGGCACTGTGGGACTAAACGTAGACGAAAATATACGAAACAGAGGAGAAAAAGAGAGTTGCGTGGCATGGGCCAAAAGGCTTTCGGCCAGCCGCGCGCACACTGTAATTTTTTCTTTAGCAATAGAAAAGAAAAAGAATAACTATGGAGAAAAAAAATATGGGAAAGGAATATGGCCCGCTGGGCCTGGCCCATATATTAAATACAAAAAGAAAAGATGGGGCGCCCGCTGGTACTATGATGCGCACGTCGGCGACAGTTAGTCCCATGCGCACGTGCAGTTTTTTTTAGAAACAGAAAAGGAAATCTGAATAAATAAAACCAAAATAGAATTTTATATAGGCATATTATATATCAAAATTTTCATAAAAAGATTTCCTAAAAGTTGAACATTATTCTAGCTTCAAATAAAATACACACAAATTCAAATAAAACAAAGTGTGCTTATGCTCTAGAAAAATCCAATGAAAATCATTTTAAAAATACCAAAATTAATTCAAATTTATTTCTCTCCAATTTTTTGATGTAGGGAATCATGTTACCCTATTTTCTATATATTTTATTTTTGGAGAAAAATAATTTGAATAAAACTCAAATAACTCCAAATTGAAAAATAAATTCAAAAAACTTTGAATTTAATTCTTTGAAACTCCCAAATCATATTTCATATGTTTTGAAGAAGTCATTTTATCTTCGCTCGTGAAAATCATTGAGTTGCATAAATTTCATGGGTTGGAAATATTTTCCAAATGAAATTCAAATATTTTCAACACCCCTTGTCATTTAAATAAATAGAAGAAGTCATGTCATCTCCTCTCGAGGGTTTTGTGATGAAGAGAATTTGAATTCCCGAAGATCATAAAAGCAAAAAATGAAAGTTTGGGAAAGTCCTTTTATTCCCTCTCATTTAACTTTCAAAAAGTTCCAAATTCACTCACTTTCAGTCAATCAATCAAACAATCAAATCTATCTATTTATTATAACATTCCAAAATTTAGAATTTTGGGATGTTACAGTCAGTGAGGGTGCGTTCCCTTGGTTGGGTTTGCGGCGTGCAGGAGCGACTGTGTGAGGGTGCGGTGCGACCCATGACGGCCGTCTTGCAAGTGTACCTCCTTTTCATTTTGAAAACTTTAGGCAAGCTTGGCAAAAATGTGTGGCAAAGTATGGCAATGCAAGGCCTAGATCCAAACAGGAAACAAGTACGTACGTACTAGGAGTACTACTGTTAAAAAAGGCGAGGTTTTCCTTCGCGGGATTAATCGATACAAATCCTCGTTTGACGTGTCAATTAATGTGTATTTTTTTCTCCAAAGCCCAAAGAGCTAACCATCTCACTCCTCATCGCTTGATTAATGCAGCGCCATGCAAACCAACCTTCTCACTTCCGCATGCATGCAAGGGTATATTAATGTCCTTGGTTGCTAGTACGAGGCAAACCCCATCAATTTTGCCTCAATTAGTGTTAGTGGCCTTTTGCAAATTGTAATTTTGATAATGCTGGCCTTGTGTGCAAAAAATGGAGGTAGTAACTATTTGACTTCCTTCCCCATTGTGGTGACGTCGACGATATCTCGAACGTTGTGGTTTGGTGAAGTGCGTTCGACGGAGAACACCATTGAGGGAGACCACTGTAATTCGTTCGCAAGTGCCGCCTGCATGCCAAGAAAACCGCCTTATTTGCATCCAGGAAGGACCCATAAATGTACTAGTACTACTAGTATACACAATAGCGTCGTCCGTCCAGCTTAGTGCGGTGAGGTGGTTTCTCGAAGAAGACGATGGAGAAGCGGAGTCAGTGAAGATTGAAATGATGGTTGCTTTGTCTGTGCTTTATGATTTGATGCCTCACTGCTTTGTGATTTGTGATAGAAGGGACAGGGGAGTAGGCTCTATGCTCTATACTGTACATGCGTCCAAGCACGGGAGAAAGAGCAGAGACGTTGCATTTTTCTATTCCTTCAATCAATCAATCAGGGAGCTTCGGTTCCATCTTTTTGGCTTTGGCAGCACCGTCCACGATGGTTCTCATCGATGCTAAAAGCTATTTTCACATTTGGCTAAACATTGTGGATGCCCATAACCGTACCACTTGGTTTTGCTCATGTGTGCTATCTATACAAATCTCAATTATATTGATCTAAAAAATTATAGAATCAAGATTAGTAAAAAGGAGGTGATTTTTCCGCGCGGATGGCGGGGGGGGTTTATTATGTTTAGAGGACATTGGCCTGGCGGTTTGCTAACATGCGGTCCCATGTCTCAATGCTTTACCAAGCCAATCCACATCCCACATGAGGTAGAACAACGGCAGAAGCAACACGTGGTTAACTTGAAGAAGATGAGGGAGAAGCGGATTCAGCAACGATTGAAATGATGGTTGCTTCATTCCTCCAACTTCTTTTTTAGCATTATTACCCCTCCAACTTAACTGCGGGAAGAGTGCAGCTTTGTGATTTGATGCCTCATTGCTCATTACTACGCCGGCGCCATGACTGGGGTGCTTCACCCCTGCTGCTCTGCACTGTATTTTGGTATGGCACGTGGACCCGGTAGCCTGATGTCCCACATGTCGGCGAAAGGGACTAGAACATTTATGAAAGCGAGCGCTCCACTCTTATGACGGAGGAGGACACGACACGGGCGCCCAAAGGAATCGTTATTTGTATCATATATAGTACTATAGTACTATAATTTTGCTATTTCACACGATCCATCGATACAAACCCGATTAAGCAGGGAAAGGCGGGATTTTTCCATGTAGATGATAATCTTGGCCATACATTTCAAAGGCAATTTTAATGTATGCAAACTGAATAATTAAGTATCAATATGATATCTAGTATAACTAAAAACACATATGATTTATTGTGTTAGAGTGTAGTAGTAGTAGTGTTGTATTGCATAGTTGTTAGATGTAACATGCGAGAATGTGTAGAGATGTAGTTTTGGAGGGCCTATAGAGAGAAAAGCGTACTACGGTCACCGAACTTCAGAATACGCTCATTACGGTCACTATATACGCTTTATGGTGATTATACGGTCACTTGCTCACCGTTCAACATCGGATTGCACTCTGTTGACCGGCCAAATAGTCTGCGTGGCACCATGTTGAGTAGTTAAATTGACCATGTTCCTTGTGGGTCCCACCTATCAGTTCGCATAGGAAAAAGGTCCTGGTTGTGTATGTGTGTCAGGCCTGATGTGTGCGCATGCACATGTAGGTTGAGCACTTGAGCGTGAGAGTGTGTGTTGGTCATGTGGTGTGTGCATGCATGCGCGCGTGTGTGTGTGTGAGTGTTGCATGTGTGCGTGGCTGCATGTGTACGTGTGAGTGTTGCGTGTGTGCGTGGCTGCACGTGTTCGTGTGAGTGTTGCGTGCATGCAGTTCGTGTGCATGTGTGTATAATCACCACACCAGCTCATGTGTGTTAAAACAGACGGCTCAACATACCAATACAAGGCCACCTTGTCCGCTGTGCCCGCGGTCATGACTTTGAACCACCGTCCAATATTTGTTTATCGTTTGTTTTCATTCTTACTAGCAAGATGCCCGTGCATTGCATGTAACATCAAGATGCATTTGTATGACTAGTTTAACATGTGAGAGAAAAGGATGAACGAGGGAAGGCCTTATTTGCAAATGTGGAGAGGTGTGTGGATACCTTTTTGCAAATTTGCCATAGTTTCCTTCTTATCCGTCACATATAAATCGGACGGCCTATATTGCAGGATGGCAGGCACACCATCATCACCAACTCTGTTTTTTATAAGAGTGTAGAGTAGATACAAGCCGACAGGTGGGCCCAATGGTAGTGAGATAATGTGATGCAACACTAGAGGTGCCACGTGGAGGCGTTTAAGCTGGTCAACTAGTCGTGTCTTGAGCAAATACTGAGCTGTCTGGTGAGCCCGTGATCGTATAATAACCACAAAACATAAATGGTGACCGTAATGAGTGGATTCTGAAGTCCAATGTACGTATCCTGCTTTCGCTTCAAATACAATGATCGTCACTGTATATATCGCGAGAGAAAGATGAAACATGCATGAATGTGCTGGGGGCTTACTTTTAGAGGATCTGGATATAGTTTGTGTGCGTACGTGAAAGGGGCATAGAGGGGGTGTATGCGATGGAGAGAGAGATGCTCTTCGTTTCTCTTTATTATGACTAACTTTATATATAGTATAAAAATATAAAAATTCACAGTGCGGAATAAATATCATTGTGGGCACCATGCAATGCAAATTAACGTTCATACTCCTCCATATAACTTTGTAATGTTGTATATATGTAGAAATTGTAAAATAGTTTTTTGCCCACACTTTTATTCAAAAGGAATGTTGTATGCGAAATAAACGTGAAGAGAGGGCTTTTTAGATCAATGGGGTACGTGATGTAACATGTGCGAATGTGTAGTTGATGCATTTGGCAGGGCCTAGAGAGGCATGTGTGTGTATTACGTATTCGAGAGAGGCATGGATAGAGGGGCCAGCGGGGGAAGGGGGCGTGGGAGAGATAGAATGAAAAATGAGAGAGGTCTAGAGAGAGAGAGAGAGAGATGAATATGATGTCACGCAAGAGATTCCCTTGAGTGTGTATATGCAAGGGGGGAGGGGATAGAGGCACGAGGAGAATTTTCTTTTGTGCGGTGTCTGTGTTGGTATGTGTGGGTGTGAGAAGATAACGAGACCTGGGGGTAGAGGGTGTGTCACCGCGTGAGGTCCGGTGGGTCGAGGTGAGGCCCTTGGTTCGGTTCCGTCCTGCGCCACATTGGTCGGCCCGTGACGCATTTTGGGAGACCCATGGATGACTAGTCATACAAGACAAAGATAGCAGAATCATGAAGGACTCTGTGTCCACTGACAAAGCCGGCTAGGATTTCTAACGCTAGGTCCTTGGACTAAGGTAACCCCTTATCTCTGATATTACTATTCATCCAACCTAACTTTAAGGGGCATCCTACAGAATGCTCTGCTAGAACCATACTTGTCGCTTAGGAAGAGAGGTGTGAGACAATGCGTGAGAGACAAGCCTAAAGATAATGTGCGTACAGGAGACACGTAGGCAGGTCTACGCATATAGAAAGGGTCGATGGGGATTGTGCGTGTGTCTGCTTGTGAGAGGAAGAGTGCTTGTGATAAAGGTTAGTGAAAACAGTCGCAAATGGTTACGAGAGGGAGGGAGGGTTATATAGAGAGCATGTCTGCGAGAAAGACACCTCGGGAGAGAGTGTGCGAGCATGTGTGAGAGACCACCGATGCAGAGTGAAACTATACGTAAAGAATGATGTACACATTAATTAAAGATATAAATTGTATCCAAATATTAGGATGGGATCATGATATTTGCAATTCGCGTAAGGAACGGTGATTGATCCATCAGACATCTAGATTCTATCGAATTTGAGCATGTCTATGTTATTATCCGACATAATTGATCCACATAGTTAGTACTTTGAACTCCAATGCATCGCTTTAGCAATCGAATATAAACGTGAGTATAGTTCATGTTGTGTGTGTAAAGCACATTATACATACGAAAGTTACACAATGAACATTATAAATAGCTAGCTATGAACTAGCATACATTTGAATTCAATTTAAGGTGGTTAAAAAATTGAATTCAACATGAAGTCCATTCAATTATTTGAATTCGATATCATGGCATTTGTAAATCATACCTAAATTATGGGGGCACCAATCTTTGCTCTGATTTTGTACATAATAGCATATATAGTCGTGTACAAAATAGATTTAAATTTAGCTCCTCCATTCCAAAATAATTGTAGTTATAGGATTTTTCAAGTGTCAAAATTTCAAAAAGAAGCGGATAATTTAATGACATTTTCAAACATACAAGGTCAAATTTAACGTTGTCTATTTAGGTCAATCCTGAAAGTTCAAGAGTACTCTAAATGTGAATGCTTCTGTTTCAAAATTTCGAACAAAGCCCAAAAGAGCCTCTACTCGCCCAAAACCGTGTGAGACCAATGTTTAGTAGTAGAAGGAAAATACTTTTCTAACTCCGACCCGTGAAACCTACCGGCCCGACGTCCAAAGGTCTAAATTGGGGTAGGTTTGTAGCTTCATCTAGATGCCATGCAACCGCCTCCGAAAAACATTCATACACAATGGCCGCCTAAGAACACATGCGCGTGGCCGAAATCGCTCCCGCCCACAGGGGGGCAAAGTTTGTACTTTCCCCAAATTTCAAACAAGCGCATCCCATCTGTTCAAAAAAGCCAAAAACAAGCGCGTCCCAGAGCGAAACATGGTTCTCCCTTAGCTCCCCCCCCCCCCGCCCCCTTGTCCGATTCCCATTCGTACTCCGTGGGAGCCAAAACTACCTCTCCACCAGCCGCGAAACTCCGGCGTCCTCCGTCCACCACCCCATCCCACCCATCAACCACCGCCCCTCCTCCATCACGCCAGAGCCGATACCCCGACGTCGTCGTCCACCGCAGCCTCAACCACAACGCCCTCCATGGCTAGTAGTTGAAGCCGAGGCCGAGCCGTCCGTATCCGAGCCAGTTCAACCACGCTGTCCTGCGCCTCACCCTGCCGCTCCAACTTCGCCACCGTCCACCGCACCGGAGCTATTCCTGCTACGCCGTCCTTTGCCGCCTCAGGTCTGCTTCCCCTCCGCCGACATACAGCCACAACAACACAGTCAAAAATTTGGCCAAGGGTTCGTCCAAGGCTGCACCCTCCTGCAAAACATCAGTTCCCCCGGCAAAAGGAAGAAGATCGCCGCGACATATGGAGGTCTTACGTGTCTACTTGCACGGTATTCATCCCACAGAAGACACTAGTTGACCGCTTCTTCTTGATACTAGATGTTCCTAGTAACTCGCGATGCATAAGGTTTCTCCTCATATACTATTTCACCTTAGCTAGAGGTCCGTTGCCCCCTGGATTTCAATTCCTGGTCAGTTGATTCCCAATTAACGGAAGCATTCCCCTGCGTAACAAGTTCTAGTCCGCCTATTACGCCGAGGAAGCAGCGCCTCCGTGTTTATCTTAGGGGCGTGTTGGGCCTAGAGCTGCTGGCGCCCGATCTGGAGGTCGGCCAGGATTAAAGGGATGGCCTGGGGGCGCTGCCAAGCACAGTGGTGGTGTGAGGTCGAGGGGAGGGCGGGGCGGTGGAGGCAGGGGTCTGGGCCTGTGGTCGTTGGCGGTTCGAGAAAGATCATCAACAGTGACTGGCGGGAGGTAGATGAAGGCCATTTGCCCGTTCCTTATAGATCGGACGGTTCATAAAAAAATCGACTGACCTATTTATTTTCGATCATTGTTATCTTGATAGGACCACATGTGGTGGCGTGCTGGAGGAGTACCTGCATTTCCTGTGCTCGTATATTACAAAATCATACGGAGTAGAATCTAATTTTGTTTGCCATGCAATGTTGTAGAGCTATCATATGTCTCCTGTCATTTATTTTTCAGCCACCTGCTATCTGCTACTTTTACAGTGCACTAGTTCTGCACACACTTCACCCATACTCCCACTATTGTGTTTTTATGCAAGGGTATTTCAGACTCTCGTGCCTTGAGAGAAGCAGAAGAGAAAAGAGAGAAGTCGCTCCAGCGTCGTACGTGGAGAAGTTTCAGCCTTATAAAGGGTGCAGTGTCAGCAGATGGAGACAGTAAACGCAGCTCTGGAGTTGATGACCTCGCTCGCAATGAACCACCATCCCAGGTGGTTGCTTTAACTTTGCGGTGTCATATGTGGTTGCGTGTTTCATATTGTGTCTAGCTTGTATTCGAAAGGCCAAAGTCGGTCTTTATTAAGATAAGGAAAGATATTTTTTAGATGAACCACCATCCCGTGAGCACCAGAAGACAAATAGCTAGTCAGGGCACTCGCCGAGCCAGTGACAAGCCCAACACAGATAGGCATCACCTCGAAGCCAACTAAAAAGCCATGATGCTGGCGAAGAAGCCCGCCTCCCACTAGGCTCTTAGGTCCTAGATGATCATGCTCACCACTCCATCCGGATGTCTAGCTTTTATAGCTTCCAATTTGGTTAAATTGCATCTGCTTAGGTTACACATTATACCTTTGAATATGACATGCCTTTCTGTTTTTGGTACATACTAGTATATCAGTCTATTAACCATGTTCTTACATCAAACTAATGTTCTTGTGTATCCCTCATCAATCACTTATGATGAGGCAGTCAGGTCAGTGGACTACTGTGAGTAAAGATCCTCATTTAAAGAATGCAGTGTCAGCCTCCCTATATGATTCTCAAGAAACAACAAGGCTAGATGAAGATAGTGAACGTAGCTCTGTAGTTGATTACCGCATTTCCCCTACACGAGCATCGCAGGTGCTTGCTCTAACTTGGCAGCATGATATGTGGTTGCATGTTGCATATGAAGTCTAGATTGTAATTCTTCCAATCTGGTTAAATTGCATGTGCTATTCTGCTTAGTTTATACATTATACATGTTAATGTGACATGCCTTCCTGTTTTTAGTACATAGTACATCTGTCTATTAAGCATGCCCTTACATAAAACTATTGTATTTTTGTATCCCGCATCAATCAATGTAACGAGACACCTTTAGTATATGCAGTGTGATATTAGTTGCATCTTTCATATGATTTATAGCATGTG
Organism: Aegilops bicornis; assembly: GCA_021605145.1. Lineage (NCBI taxonomy): Eukaryota > Viridiplantae > Streptophyta > Magnoliopsida > Poales > Poaceae > Aegilops > Aegilops bicornis. The sequence continues at coordinate 414,939,367 of CM038674.1, forward strand.
CTGCTTCTAATTTGTTGAAATGCCATTTATGATGGGACGCTTTTCACTTGGCAGAGTCACATTGGTTGCATCTTTCATGTGGCGTCTAGCTTGCATTGCTTCTTATTTTTTGAAATGGCTTCAGCTTAGTTTACACAAATGATACGTCTCCATCATATCTATAATTTTTTATTGTTCCAAGCCAATATTATACAACTTTCATATACTTTTGGCATCTTTTTATACTATTTTTTGGGACTAACATATTGATCCAGTGCCCAGTGCCAGATCCTGTTTGTTGCATGTTTTATGTTTCGCAGAAAATCCATATCAAACGGAGTCCAAACGGGATAAAAACTGATGGAGTTTTTTTTGGAATATATGTGATTTTTGGGAAGAAGAATCAACGCGATATGATGCCCGAGGGGGCCACGAGGCAAGGGGGCGTGCCCCAGGGGGTCAGACGTGCCCTGGACCCTCGTAGCCACCCCGTAAGGCGGTTGGAGCCCTTCTGGCCTTTCACCGTTTCTTTTATAACCGGAGATCCGTAACTCCGATTGGGCTGAATTTTGGACACAATCTCTATCTGGATCTCAAGAAACATTTGCCTGTCTTGAAGGGCAAATCAAGTCCCAACATTGAGCTGCAAAAGGACAGGTCCAGATAAGATGCTGAAGAGTTTCATCCCGTGGACAATTGTTGACAGCACAGTTGTAGTTGGCCAAATGGAAAGTTTTCCTTCTCAAAAGATTTCTGGTATTGAGCCTGTCATGCAGCAATATCCAAAAAAACACCTTGTGTTTTGGCTGACAAGAGCACTTCCAGATCCAGTTGAACTATTATGGCACAATTTTTACTCCCATCATAACTTTGTAGGCCTTAGCAACTGAGAAGTGTTCATTTCCCCAAGTGTAACTCCAAGTGTCAGTGCAATCTAGTGTATCAGAAGCCCTTAGATAAATACAAATGTCCTCCATAGCCTCAAATTCCTGGAAAGCTTGCATAGTCAGGGGTAGATGGAATAGATCCTCTAAGTATTCTACTTGGAGAATGGTGTGGACAGTAGCATCCTTGTTCTTCACAAAATAGAATAAATGAGGGAACATGTCTTGCAAACAAGTAGAGTGCCACAGATCAGTCCAAAAGAAGGCACTCTTGCCATCACCTATGTTGCATCTGGCCAAGGACTTATAGTTATCAATAAGCTTAAGGTTTGCCTTCCACCAAAATGATCCAACCCAGTTATTACCAGGCAGTGTATCATTGTTGTAATATGATTCCCAGATCAAGCTGACCCAGGGGGTAATGTGTCTGTTATAGAACTTGTGCAGATTCTTAAGTAGCAGGGCCTTATTCTGAATAAAGATATCCATGACACCCAAACCTCCTTGATTTTTGGGTCTACACACAGTGCTCCATGCCGCCATGGCAGGTCTGTGGTCCTCCGGATCGTGGCCTCTCCACAGCAAAGTGTCTCAAGTACTTTATGGCTTGGGTTTTGATGGTGACAGGCACATCAAGGCATCCCATGAGATAGATCAACAAAGAATTGAGGACATATTTCACCAACAACGATCTTCCAGCCATTGTCATAAATGAGGGCAAACCCACAAGTTTCTTTTGCAGTCTTGTGACAAGAGGAAAACATTGCTCAACAGTAGGCTTATGAAGGCCTAAAGGTGTTCCCAAATATTGGATTGGAAAAGATTCCTTCTTGCAATGAAAAGTATTTATCAAAATCTCCATCTTCTCTTCTGACACATTTATTGGAATCATACTGGATTTATTGTAGTTTACTTTAAGTCCAGTGGTATCTGCAAAAGTATTAAGGAGTGCTTTAAGGCAATGTAGTTTCTTGGCATCTACTTGTAGAATAACCAGGGTGTCATCAACATACTGGACAATTGGAAAATCAGGGCATGACTCCACTTGTAAGGGGGCAGATAACAATCCCATGTGCATTGCCTTGTTGAGAACTGACTGAAGAAGATCTTCAGCAAGCACAAACATAAGAGGGGATAGAGGGTCCCCCTGCCTCACACCTCTAAGACAATACAACTTTTTTCCAGGGACACCATTTAGCAAGATAGCAGATGAGGCAGAAGTGAAGAGCATTTTGATCCATGAAATCCATCTGTCCCCAAAACCTTTGGCCTTTAAAATATCCAGCATTGCCTGGTGCTCAATTGTGTCAAAAGCCTTTTCAAAGTCCAGTTTAAGCACAATAATATCATCTTTAGACTTATGACATTGGTGTAGATATTCATATGCCCAACCCAAACAATCATGAATTGATCTTTCTTTTAGAAAACCATATTGGTTGATATGAACCAACTTAAGAATCACTTTCTGCAACCTGTTAGCCAGCAGTTTAGTGATAATCTTCAGACAGCAGTTTAGTAAAGAGATTGGTCTAAAATCATTTGCTGTCAAGGGAGTACTCCCCTTAGGAATGAGGGTAATGTATGAAGTATTTAAGCTCTCAAGAGAAATTTGCCCTGCATGAAAATCATATATGAATTTGAGCACATCTCCCTTAATAATGTCCCAGCAAGACTTGACAAATTCATTGTTAAAACCATCTGGGCCTGGTGATTTGTCTGTTGGAAGATTTTTGACCACGGCATCAATTTCCTCTTCAGTAAAAGGTAGTTCAAGATTATCAAAGATATCTGTGTGTTGTCTTTGCCCAAACAAGGAAGCCAAATCAAAATGCATTGAGGTTTTTTGAGATGTGCCCATTCTTTTTTTGTAAGTGTCTAATAGAATTGCAGCTTTCCCAGCATGATCAGATATCTCAACTTGGTCATCATTTTGGAGTACAGGAATATGATTATACCTGTAATTAATTGAAGCTTTAGTGTGAAAAAACTTTGTGTTCTCATCTCCAAACTTCACCCCCTTGATTTTCCCTTTTTGCTTCCAATAAATCTTTTGGTTCCTCAAAAGAATAAGCAGATGCTCTTTAAGAATAGCCCTGCAATTCCATTCATGAATGTCCAACTCTCTAAATTCTTCAAAGAGATCCCACAGGAATATGAACTCATTCAGCTTTGCAATTTGAGTTTTCAGACAAGACAGGGTTTTAGCCCACAGCTTCAAAGCTCTTCTTAAGTTTTTAAACTTAGCATTCAAGGTTTTGACAGCATCAAGATTGCCAACTGGAATATTCCAAGCATTGGCAACTACCTGTTTAAAGTCAGAATGTTGGAGTCAGTAGTTTTCAAACCTGAAAACTTTTGCCTTTGGGATAGAAGTACCAACTTTTATTACACACGGCAGATGATCTGAAATAGGTTTTGCAAGGGGTAGTACAATTGTGTTTGGAAAAGTAGTCATCCAAGAAGCAAAAGTGAAAAACCAATCAAGTTTTACCAACAGAGGATCATGCTGCATATTATTCCAACTAAACTTTCTGCCATGCAAAGGCAATTCAATTAAACCTTGATTACTGATAGCCTCATTAAACATAAGCATATCATTGACATCTCCCCCAGGTCTGTTCCTATCTGATGGTGCCCTCATAAGGTTGAAATCTCCCATTAGAATCCAGTCAACATCATCAGACATGTGAATATTCAGGAAACAATTAATAAACTCAATTTTGTCTTGTGGATCACATGGCCCATAAATATTAGAGATAATCCAAGACTGATTGGAGAGCATACTGGTAAATTGTAATGAAAGAGGAAACCTATTTTGTGGAATGACTTCTCCAGAGAACTGAGAGCCATTCCAAGCCACAAGGAGACCCCCAGAAGCTCCAACAGAGGGCAGGAAGGCAAATTTATTAAGTCTGGAAGGGCAATTTTTTTAAAGTAAGATGTGTCAAAAATATCTCTCTTGGTTTCTTGAAGACACAAAATGTTGCAGTCACTCTCATCAATTTTCTGCCTCAAGGCCAACCATTTGTCCTCAGAATTTATTCCTCTAATGTTCCAATTGAGAATATTCCAACTTCTGTTTGTGTTATTCATGGAAACACATATTTTTTTTGTACCAGAGGTCAAGTACCAGCACTTGATCTTTCACACATAAAAGAAAGTTGGGCAAAACCCAGATCCACAACATAACACATATCCAGTAGAGCAGCCACTCATACAGCAAAGAAGTATTAATAGGATAGTACATCACCAGACATATAGAGTTCATAAAGTGCCAATATCCAAGTCTTACATCAATCAAAAGCAACATCAAACTAGGTGGGGAACCACAAACACACACCCTCCATACAGTACTCCAAGTAAGGGACATAAACATTATGAATGGTTGGAGGTATGTCCTTCTCCTTTGGCCAAGGGCACCTTGTCCAAAACATCCTCTTGCCTTCTTTTGGGCTTCTTAGCCAGCTTGTCCTCCAGCTCCCCCTCAGCAACCTTACAGAAAGAGGCAGTGAGGTTTTTAACAACTGATTTTTGTATGATGGGAGGGACAACATTGCAAGGTAGACAATTATTATTAGAGCAGGAGTTTCTCTTGTAACCAGCATTGTCTTTCTTAATTCTATCACTTCTCCTTACCTCTGTTTCCACTAGTGGAGTCTTTACACTTCTTCCCTTCCTCAAGTTATCTTGACCAAAAGGTTGCAACAGGGCCTGGGACTCCACATCCTGCATATTGGCAGACACACCAATATTTTCTTTGTCCTTGACCTCATCACCGCGATCTTCACCAACACCTCCGCCATCTTCAGCAACATCTCCATCACCTTCCCCCCTCTATCTACAATGGTCCACTCCCCCGCAACCCGCTGTACCCTCTACTTGAACATGGTGCTTTATGCTTCATATTATTATCCAATGATGTGTTGCCATCCTATGATGTCTGAGTAGATTTTCATTGTCCTATCGGTGGTTGATGAATTGCTATGATTGATTTAATTTGCTTGTGGTTATGTTGTTGTCCTTTGGTGCCCATCATATGAGCGCGCGCGTGGATCACACCATAGGGTTAGTTGTATGTTGATAGGACTATGTATTGTAGGGCAAGAGTGACAGAAGCTTCAACCTAGCATAGAAATTGATGCATACGAGATTGAAGGGGGACCAATATCACTTAATGCTATGGTTGGGTTTTACCTTAATGAACATTAGTAGTTGCGGATGCTTGCTAATAGTTCCAATCATAAGTGCATAGAATTCCAAGTCAGGGATGACATGCTAGCAGTGGCCTCTCCCACATAAAACTTGCTATCGGTCTAGTAAAGTAGTCAATTGCTTAGGGAAAATTTCGCAACTCCTACCACCACTTTTCCACACTCGCTATATTTACTTTATTGCTTCTTTACCTAAACATCCCCTACTTTTTATTTACGCGCTCTTTATTATCTTGCAAACCTATCCTACAACACCTACAAAGTACTTCTAGTTTCATACTTGTTCTAGGTAAAGCGAACGCTAAGCGTGCGTAGAGTTGTATCGGTGGTCGATAGAACTTGAGGGAATATTTGTTCTACCTTTAGCTCCTCATTGGGTTCGACAGTCTTACTTATCGAAAGAGGCTACAATTGATCCCCTATACTTGTGGGTTATCAAGACCTTTTTCTGGCGCCGTTGCCGGGGAGACATAGCGTGGGGTGAATATTCTCGTGTGTGCTTGTTTGCTTTATCACTAAGTAATTTTATTTGCTGTTCTAAGTTGTTCTCTATCTTTAGTTATTGATATGGAACACGAAATACCAAAAAAAAATTAGGTGTTCTTTCTACTCATGGAGATGGGGAACGTCCTAAAACCCTCGATGATCATTATGTGAAAAATATTTTGTACCACTTTGATAATCCTGAGAAAACCTCATTCAATTATGTAATGGGAGACACGTTGGACCAACGTGAATACTTTAGGGATTATCGCTTGACTCAAAAAGGGAAACTATTATGGGATCAAATTTATATGTTGAAGTGGTATGCTCGGCAAGTATGCTTGAGATATGATTATACTTGTTGCTCTTGGATGAAGGCTCCACACCTTCCCTTTTCATGCAAATTTAATGATAATGAAACCTTGGCTTCTTATGCTAGAGGTATATATGATTACTATGATGTGGAACAAATAGAAGAATTTGTTGCTTTTATGGGTGCTTATGAAATTGAATCTATGTTCAAAGAGTTTGAAAATCTTTATGATGTTGTTTATAGACCTGAAAATTTAGCTATCCTTAAATATTGCTATGAGAATTATGAATACAATGCCGATATTGATGCATTCATTGAGAAAGTCTCCGCTGTCCAAGAAGAGACTAATATTTTGCAGGAGTCTATGGAAGAAGAAATTTATGAAACTGTGAGCTCATTGGATGAAAAAGATGATGAGGAGAGCGAAGAACAAAAGGAGGAAGAGCCAATTAGCTACCCGTGCCCACCTTCTAATGAGAGTAACTCTTCAACTCATACATTATTTAATTTCCCTTCATGCTTACCGAAGGATGATTGCTATGATGATTGTTATGATCCCGTTGATTCTCTTGAAATATCCCTTTTTGACGATGCTTGCTATGCTTGTGGCTAAGATGCCAATATGAATTATGCTTATGGAGATGAACTTGCTATAGTTCCTTATGTTAAAGATGAAATTGTTGCTATTGCACCCACGCATGATAGTCCTATTATCTTTTTGAATTCTCCAAACTACACTATATTGGAGAAGTTTGCCCTTATTAAGGATTATGTTGATGGGTTGCCTTTTACTGTTGCACATGATGATTTTGATAGATATAATATGCATGTGCTTGCTGCTCCTACTTGCAATTATTATGAGAGAGGAACTACATATGCGCCTCTTTATGTTGCCAACACGAAAAAATTGCAAGAAACTGTTTATACTATGCATTGGCCTTTACTTTGTGTGCATGAATTGTTCTTTTATGACATGCCGATGCATAGGAAGATAGTTAGACTTCGTTGTTGCATGATATATGTTACTTTGTGCTCACTACTAAATTACAAATCATTGTTAATTAAAATTGGCTTTGATATACCTTGGGATCCGTGGATCCATTACTTCAAAGACTATATGCCTAGCTTAATAGCTTTAAAGAAAGCGCTGCCAGGGAGACAACCCGGAAGTTTTAGAGAGTCATTTATTTCTGTCGAGTGCTTTTATATAGTTTGAAAACAAAAAAAATAAAGAGGGGAACCCAAAACTTTTCAAAAAGAAAAGTGAAAGTGAGATAGACGAGCATTGTGAAAGTGGGGGACGTCCTTGAACTTTGTTCATGGCCATGGAAACTTTGTGAATCTTAATTACAGAAAATTTTCAACAAAAATAATTATCCCCTTGTACAATTACATTTTATTATAAAAATAATGTGCCAAGGTTTGCCTTTAGGATGTTTACAATGCTTGTTGGTTTGTATGGTGCAGGACAGAAACTTTGGCTGTAGTGCGTGATTTTACATTTTTTACTGGAACGTCAAACGGTTCTGAAACTTTTTGCAATGTCTTGCTATACAAATTGTTTATTTTTTTCCTAATTTTGGTAGAATTTTTGGAGTACCAGAAGTATGGTTAATGTTCAGATTGTTACAGACTGTTCTGTTTTAGACAGATTCTGTTTTTGATGCATAGTTTGCTTGTTTTGATGAAATTATCAATTTATATCAGTGGATTAAGCCATGGAAAAGTTATATTACAGTAGATAAAATGCCAAAACAAAATATGAATTGGTTTTCAACAGTACTTAGAGTAGTGATTTGCTTTATTATACTAACGGATCTTACCGAGTTTTCTGTTGAAGTTTCGTGTGGATGAAGTGTTCGATGATCAAGAAGGTCTCGATGTGAGAAGAAGGAAGAGAGGCAAGAGATCAAGCTTGGGGATTCCAGAGGCACCCCAAGTAAATATTCAAGGAGACTCAAGCGTCTAAGCTTGGGTATGCTCCGGAAGGCATCCCATCTTTCTTCAACAAGTATCGGTATGTTTTCGGATTCGTTTCGTTCATGCGATATGTGCAAATCTTGGAGCGTCTTTTGCATTTAGTTTTCACTTTTCTTTTATGCACCATGCTGGTATGAGATAGTCCTTGGTTTATTTATAGAATGCTCTATGCACTTCACTTATATATTTTGAGTATGGCTTTATAGAATGCTTCATGTGCTTCACTTATCTCATTTGAAGTTTGGATTGCCTGTTTCTCTTTACATAGAAAACTGCCATTTGTAGAATGCTGTTTTGCTTCACTTATACTTGTTAGAGTGTGGGCATATCTTTTTTAGAAAGAATTAAACTCTCTTGCTTCACTATATCTATTTAGAGAGATGACATGAACTAGTCATTCACATGGTTAGTCATAAAATCCTACATAAAACCTGTAGATCACTGAATATGATATGTTTGATTCCTTGCAATAGTTTTTCGATATAAAGATGGTGATATTAGAGTTATGCTAGTGGGTAGTTGTGGATTAGTAGAAATACTTGTGTTGAGGTTTGTGATTCCCGTAGCATGCACGTATGGTGAACCGTTATGTAACGAAGTCGGAGCATGAGGTATTTATTGATTGTCTTCCTTATGAGTGGCGGTCGGTGTGACGATGGTCTTTTCCTACCAATCTATCCCTCTAGGGGCATGCGTAGTAGTACTTTGCTTCGAGGGCTAATAAACTTTTGCATAAAGTATATGAGTTCTTTATGACTAATGTGAGTCCATGGATTATACGCACTCTCACCCTTCCATCATTGCTAGCCTCTTCGGTACCATGCATTTCCCTTTCTCACCTTGAGAGTTGGTGCAAACTTCGCTGGTGCATCCAAACCCCATGATACGATACGCTCTGTCACACATAAACCTCCTTATATCTTCCTCAAAACAGCCACCATACCTACTTATCATGGCATTTCCAAAGCCATTCCGAGATATATTGCCATGCAACTTCCATCATCATCATATACATGACTTGAGCATTTATTGTCATATTGCTTTGCATGATCGTAAGATAGCTAGCATGATGTTTTCATGGCTTGTTCGGTTTTTTGATGTCATTGCTACGCCAGATCATTGCACATCCCGGTACACCGCCGGAGGCATTCATATAGAGTCATATCTTTGTTCTAGTATCGAGTTGTAATATTGAGTTGTAAGTAAATAAAAGTGCGATGATCATCATTATTAGAGCATTGCCCCAAGAAAAAAAAAGAGGCCAAAGAAGCCTAAATAAAAAAAAGGGGGGGCAAAGAAGCCCGCAAAAAAAAGAAAATAAAGAAAATAAAAAGGGGCAATGTTACTATCCTTTTACCACACTTGTGCTTCCGGGTAGCACCGTGTTCTTCATATAGAGAGTCTCTTGAGTTATCACTTTCATATACTAGTGGGAATTTTCATTATAGAACTTGGCTTGTATATTCCAATGATGGGCTTCCTCAAATGCCCGAGGTCTTCATGAGCAAGCAAGTTGGATGCACACCCACTTAGTTTCAGTTTGAGTTTTCATACACTTATAGCTCTAGTGCATCCGTTGCATGGCAATCCCTACTCCTCGCATTGACATCAATTGATGGCCATCTCCATAGCCCATTGATTAGCCGCGTCGATGTGAGACTCTCTTCCTTTTTGTCTTCTCCATACAACCGCCATCATCATATGCTATTCCATCCATAGTGCTATGTCCATGGCTTGCGCTCATGTATTGCGTGAGGGTTGAAATGGATGAAGCGCGTTAAAAAGTATGAACCAATTGCTCGGCTTGTCATCGGGGTTGTGCATGATTTGAATGCTTTGTGTGGTGAAGATGGAGCATAGCCAGACTATATGATTTTGTAGGGATGAGCTTTCTTTGGCTATGTTATTTTGGTAAGACATAATTGCTTGGTTAGTATGCTTGAAGTATTATTGTTTTTATGTCAAAGGATAGACTATTGCCTTGAATCACTCGTGTCTTAATGCTCATGCCATGATTAGATTATGTGATCAAGATTATGCTAGGTAGCATTCCACATCAATTTTTTTATCATTTACCTACTCGAGGACGAGCATGAATTAAGCTTGGGGATGCTGATACGTCTCCGTCGTATCTATAATTTTTGATTGTTCCATGCCAATATTATACAACTTCCATATACTTTTGGCATCTTTTTTTACTATTTTTTGGGACTAACATATTGATCCAGTGCCCAGTGCCAGTTCCTGTTTGTTGCATGTTTTATGTTTCGCAGAAAATCCATATCAAACGGAGTCCAAACGGGATAAAAACTGACGGAGATTTTTTTGGAATATATGTGATTTTTGGGAAGAAGAATCAACGCGATACGATGCCCGAGGGGGCCACGAGGCAGGGGGCGCGCCCTGGACCCTCGTGGCCACCCCGTAAGGCGGTTGGAGCCCTTCTTTCGCCGCAAGAAAGCTAATTTCTGGATAGAGATCGTGTCCAAAATTCAGCCCAATCGGAGTTACGGATCTTCGGTTATAAAAGAAACGGTGAAAGGCCAGATCTAGGAACGTAGAAACAGAGAGAGACAGAGAGACAGATCCAATATCGGAGGGGCTCTCGCCCCTCCCATGCCATGGAGGCCAAGGACCAGAGGGGAAACCCTTCTCCCATCTAGGGAGGAGGTCAGGGAAGAAGAAGAAGAATAAGAAGGGGCCCCCTCTCCCCTTCTCTTCCGGTGGCGCCGGAACACTGTCGTGGCCACCATCATCATCACCGCGATCTTCACCAACACGTCCGCCATCTTCACCAACATCTCCATCACCTTCCCCCTCTATCTATAGTGGTCCACTCTCTCGCAACCCGCTGTACCCTCTACTTGAACATGGTGCTTTATGCTTCATATTATTATCCAATGATGTGTTGCCATCCTATGATGTGTGAGTAGATTTTTGTTGTCCTATCGGTGGTTGATGAATTGCTATGATTGATTTAATTTGCTTGTGGTTATGTTGCTGTCCTTTGGTGCCCATCATATGAGCGTGCGCGTGGATCACACCATAGGGTTAGTTGTATGTTGATAGGACTATGTATTGGAGGGCAAGAGTGACAGAAGCTTCAACCTAGCATAGAAATTGATGCATACGGGATTGAAGGGGGACCAATATCACTTAATGCTGTGATTGGGTTTTACCTTAATGAACGTTAGTAGTTGCGGATGCTTGCTAATAGTTCCAATCATAAGTGCATAGAATTCCAAGTCAGGGATGACATGCTAGCAGTGGCCTCTCCCACATAAAACTTGCTATCGGTCTAGTAAAGTAGTCAATTGCTTAGGGACAATTTCGCAACTCCTACCACCACTTTTCCACACTCGCTATATTTACTTTATTGCTTCTTTACTTAAACAGCCCCTACTTTTTATTTACGCGCTCTTTATTATCTTACAAACCTATCCTACAACACCTACAAAGTACTTCTAGTTTCATACTTGTTCTAGGTAAAGCGAACGCTAAGCATGCGTAGAGTTGTATCGGTGATCGATAGAACTTGAGGGAATATTTGTTCTACCTTTAGCTCCTCATTGGGCTAGATACTCTTACTTATCGAAAGAGGCTACAATTGATCCCCTATACTTGTGGGTTATCAACAAACAGTTGGGAATATGCCATGCCATCCTGTTTTTCGTACATATTCCATCCTGGTACCATGTGTTTGCCTTACATCAAAGTAGTGATTGTCAGTATCATGCACGAATGAGTTCTGAAGAGTGAATTTTATTGCCTTTTCTTGTCGGTTTTACTTGACAATTCAAAATCAATAAAGTGGAAGGAAGTTAGCAAGGCAGCGGATAAAGGTGCCCTTTCTAAACGGAGGGCCTCTACAGATTCTACTCCTCCAACCCCCCCAAGATGATTTGCAAGACAACACATGCATAGACACTCAACGTAGTTGTGTTGATGATGAGCACGTCTCCCCTAGTGCACCATCACAGGTGCTCCCTCTAACTTGGCATTGTTATATGTGGTTGCATGTTATTTATGATGTCTAGCTTGTATTGCTTCTAATTTTGTTGAATTCCATCTGCTTACTTTACACATTATACTTGTGAATAAGACACGTGTTCTTGTTTCTAGAACATACAATATCTGTCTATCACACCATGTTCTTACATCAAACTACTAGTGATATAGGTTACATCTTGCATTCGTTTCTAGCTTGTACTACTTCTAATTTGTTGAAATGGCACTTATGACGAGATAGTTTTAACTTGGTAGAGTGATATTCGTTGCAACTTTCATATGGTGTCTAGCTTTCATTGCTTCTAATTTGTTGAAATGCCTTCTCCTTAGTTTACACATCATAAGTGTGATGTTGTTTGCATCTTGCATATGATTTATTTCTTGTACTGCTTCACATTTGTTTAAACGCCAGTTATGACGAGACACTGTTAACTTGGCAGAGCGATATTTGTAGCATATTTCATATGGTGTCTACCTTCCATTGCATTGCTTCTAATTTAGTGAAATGTCTTCTGCTTAGTTTACACATCATAGTTCTGGTTATCTCATGCCGTCCTGTTTTTCGTACATATTACATCCTCCTATCATGTGGTTGTCTAACATCAAAGTTCAGTTCATCTGTATCACGCATCAATTTGTTCTGAAGAACTAAATTGTCATTCCTTTTTCTTGTCGGCTTGACTTAACATGTCCCAGAGAAAGAGGAAGGAACACAGAATGACACGGGATGGTGTTAGTACTAAGGAAGCGGAAGAATCCTACAGATTCTGCTGGTACTGATGGTGCAATAGAAGGTCAAAGTCCAGCGAAAAATTGTCCAAACGGGGTATCCCTTGCTACACGAGCTGCAGAACAAGCCAAACAGAAACCAATAGCTGCCACCAAACAAGCAGAGACAACCCTAGTTGTTGCAACACCTTCCGCAATACCACCACCTACATGAGTTACTCGGTTGTCAACTCATCTAGCAGCACGTTCCCAAGCTCCCTTGCCACCTGATACTACTTCCGATGCACTCTTGACACAAGACGAGTTGGCAAGATCAGATGAACTTTGTGAGCTTGAACAACAAGAAGGTAGTTGCTGGAGTCAAGTTACAGTTGCATGCTTCTTTATATGTAGTCTCACAGTTTGATGTACACTAACACTTCCTATGTTCGTTGTTGGACTAGCACCTAGGCGCAAGAGCAAACAAACATCATGGATAATGCTCGATAGGTTAACTAAATCTAGAGGAGGAAGAATGGAGATCCATTTTGAGGCAGGTTTAAAAAGGCCACGTGATGCTACAGAGTCAGCCAAGTTAGTATCCGAGGCAGCGGTTGCCGTTAGGTGTCATGTACGTATCCACCCAACATGGATTCAGTACAGGAATGACAAAGACGAAACCCAGTTCAACACCTTCCTCGACCATTTATCTGTAAGTATGGTTATGCATGGAAACTAGTAATATCGTCTTGCTCTGTCCCATACTTTCTAGGTTGCTGATAATGAGACTCCCATAATTTTCAACAGATGAGATTCAAGTTGGATAGACAAGATGATGCAACCAGACAAGCTTGCACCCATGTTTTCAAGTCTGCTCTGCGACAGTATTGGTATAACTTGAGGAAAACTCACTTTGAAGGCAAGGCTAACAGTGAACTTGCCCAAACATCTCCAGTGGAAAATATATCTGATGAAGACTGGAGAGGCCTCGTTAAACACTGGTCTGATCCGAAGTATCAGGTACATTCTATATATGTGATCAGATCACATGTTGAAGTCCTATTTACGCATGTGCCACACAAATCTATCTTCTTGTAGGTGAATTGTTCAAAGAACAAGGCCAACCGTACGAAAGTGAAATTCCAACAGACGGCATGATCTCATAGCTATATTGCACACTGTGAGGCTCTTGTAATTAGCTGTTGTTTCACTCTTTTCGCTGTACCATATTATCAGATCTATATTGACTTGTTCCAAATGTAGAGGAAAGCCCGCAAGGACCAAAAAGTACATGAACCAAATGCTGTGGAAATCTTCAAGGACCTGTCACACCAAAGAAGACGAAGGGCATGACTACACCGATCAAAGCCATCATTGTAAGTCCTTAATCCTCATGCCTTTTAACTACTTACTCTGACTTGTGCCTTGAACTTCATGGTTTGCATCCAATGTCTATTACTCTTTTCAATTTTATACACAACTGTCTTAGCTTATCATTGCACCTTACAAGGTTTAAAAGAGAGGAGTGATGTTCCTTTGATCTTGACCTGTAATCTAGTTCCGTGCTGGACTTGCCCACACAACGTTACAATTGCTTGTTTGTCTGTTGTCAGTTGTTTTGTGATATGAATGATGTCATACTATGCTTACCGTATTATAAACTTTGTCTCTTTATCCTTAGCTGTCAATACAATGTGAAGAAATAACAATAAATTAGCCATGGTACATGGTCATATGTTTGGAACCTGGTTTTATTATGTACTTTGCAGTAAAATACAACTAATATTTTATACACAACTCTTTGTTCGTTTCCTTCTCCCTATTGTTTCCATTACTTTTTCCTCTCTTTTCGCCTTTTTTCCTTTTTAGCCTTAAAGCTTTTCATGCGGCCCAACGGTGCACCTGCGACATACACATACTCAAATATGTATGTCCATTATACCTGGGGGCTTCTTAGACAGAAGCTTATTATTGTTATTTCCCGAGCATCAAGCTCATCACATATTGATGTTTTCTCCCATATGTACCTTTTCTTTGCCAATATATGCATCAATATGACTTAAGTTTTGGCCAATCTGGGTTGCCTGGCTCCTGTGCTTATGCCCTACGTTCTCGTTAGTTCGGCTAGGGCATAAAGGGAGCACCTCTGCGATTGTTACTGCCGGGTCATCCAGATGTGTACCTCAGACTGGGTGAAGCCGAAAGCTAGCATTCTTAAGGGAATATTCGGTCGGCGGACTAAAGATGTTCTTTCATTCACCTCGTTGTGAACCCCCAGACGTTACGTATACTGCGATTTTTTTGATCACAACTCGAACATGCACATTAAACGCATGTACACCCAGGGAAAGGAACCCTTAACGGAACTATTCTCCCTGGAAGATGTTTCTTACAATTACAATGTAATATAACATAGCTAGCCGGATACAACTTGTCTGTTCAAGCAATCATGACCCCTACGCCTAGTTTCCACGCATACCGCGCTCTATTTTCGCCGCTCAGGTATTCGGAAACACTCTGCACCTTCGGGTCCAGAGGTCGAAGCGAAAAGGTCTGCCATGACAATCGTTTTACAATCCGGATAGGGACAAATATGTCAAGGAAAGTACATAGTCACTTGGACTAAAAAATTTCCTCCTCTATACCGTATAACAGGCTGTCTAACTTACAATCCTGTTGGGAATATTTGGCAGCTATTTCGACTTGGTCATATACCAAATTAACGGGAATTTCTTTTCCAGCTGACCCTAGAGGTCCGACCCGGGCCATATGATTCGGATCAAGCTTGGTATACCGTGTTTTCACCATTGCCCAGGCTTCTCGTGCACCTTCCCGGCAGGTCGATATCTTCCATAATCGAAAGCGCCGCCGCGCTCCCTTGAATAGATGTATAAGCTCCTCTGTAGCGACCCGACCTCAGACGGTCAAGTCTCTGTGCTTAAGTGTCATCCCTGGATCGGTATGCTGACACACACAGTACTCGAGGATTTATAACAGAGGTAAATCACATGTATAAAATACCGTAAATATTATTACCTCAATCCAAATAGCGGAAGTAACAACAAGGTTGTGGATTCCCATCAACACCAATGGCAAAGTTGAGTGTAGAAATCGTAACCCTAACGTATCACTTACTCGTCGTAAGAATCCTGCAACATGAGACGTTGCAGCCCGAAATGGGTCAGTACATTGTATGTACTCGCAAATTCACACCATAGGATAATGATGAATAATAGCTATCACTACATGCATATTTGGCTGGTGGAAAGCTCTATGGTTATAATGTTTTTGCGAAAAGCCAATTTTTCCCTACTGCAAAGGAATACATTTTATTTAACTACAAAGTTGGTTGATAAATATTGAGAAGGTTCCTCCAACTCAATCCCAAATTAACATCAATAACCCAACAAATTATTTAAGTAACGTGATGAGATCAATACGATAATCCAAATACCAGAGACTCAAGATTGTCCATAACTGGGGACACGGCTAATCATGATTAGTTTGTACACTTTGCAGAGGTTTGCGCACTTTTCCTCACAAGACACGATCGCCTCCGTTGGATTTTTCGCACTACATGGTGTTTGAGAAACGGATGACTGAGACACAGTCTTTCAGAAACATTAACTCTTTACTCCGGGCAGACCATACCAAACCTACAACCCACTACCTGCTGATCCACCTCTTCGAGAGCTTCATGTAACTTAATCAACTATGCTAGAGCCCATAATAGCTTCTGGCTGCACACGGAAGTTTCTAGCATGAATAATCTTATGATCCCTTTGAGCCTGGGTGGCGGTCCATAGGAAAATCACATGGAACCCCGGGATTTCCAAAAATACAGGCAACACTGGGTTCTCCAGGTGCCTCAATCCACCCAGATGTGTATTTAAGTTGCCACCTTAAGTTGAACCATTAATTAACAATCTCACATCTGTCACGGATTTCACTCACCCAAACCACGTCTACGAGCATAGCATATCAATATAAGCAGTACGTAGAAGTAACTCCCAAGGGTTTGATATAACAGGGCAATAGGTTCCTACCTCATCAACTACTTCCCCATACCCACATGTTATCAACCCTACTCATGCAATGTTTGAGGGTGAAACTAATGCATAAAAACTGGGTATGAAAGGGTATGATCAGTGTGAACTTGTCTGTAATATTGATGAAGATGATTCACACTCAAAACTCCTGATAGTTCTACTCATCACACTCCAGTCAATCTATCGTAAGCAAGCAACAGTAACCACACATAAGCAATCACTCAAGACATCGGGAAGAATGAAGAAGACAGTTCGGAAAACATCAAAACCAAGCAAATAACTCTTGCAACATAAAACAATTTCTAACAGTACCAAAATTATGTGAATTTGGCCTTATCAGAAAGTTTAGGTCAAGAGCTTCGATTTGCAAAAAGAATCAACTAAATCGGAGTTACGAAACTCAAGTTATGTTCAAAAGAAGTTTGAATATGAAACTGAACAAAATTTGAAATTTGAATTTTTTTAAAAAAGTTGATGTGACAGGTTAACTGGATAGGTGAAAACAAGACGAAGCTATAGGCGCTGATTTCATCTAATTTGGATAAACGAGTGAATAGTTATGGCTATTTGAAAAATCAAGGCCAAGCTGTTTTACGAAAGAAAAATAGCTACGGCTAAGATCTAATGTATAAATACGTAGACTAATTGATAACCTAATTATTCTATCGTATTAGTCTAGAAACAATAAACTACTATGATGTGCACCTTGGCGGCAGTTAGTGATGGGCCACATGTACATTTTTTTTAATTAGAAACAGAAGGATAACCTGAATAAATAAAAATAAAATAAAAATTTTATATAGGCATATTATATATCGAAAGTTTTCAGAAAAAGATTTCCTACAATATGAACATTTTTCTAGAGTCAAATAAAATCCACACAAATTCAAATAAAGCAAGGAGTGCTACTGCTCTAGTAAAATCCAGTAAAAATCATTTTAAAAATACCAAAATTATTTCAAATTTATTTCTCTCCAATTTTTTGATGTAGGGAATCATGTTACCCTATTTTCCATATATTTTATTTTTGGAGAAAAATAATTTGAATAAAACTCAAATAACTCCAAATTGACAATAAATTCAAAAGAACTTTGAATTTAATTCTTTGAAACTCCCAACTCATATTTCATATGTTTTGAAGAAGTCATTTTATCTTCGCTCGTGAAAATCATTGAGTTGCATAAAGTTCCTGGGTTGGAAATATTTTCCAAATGAAATTCAAATATTTTCAACACCCCTTGTCATTTAAATAAATGAAAGAAGTCATGTCATCTTCTCTCCAGGGTTTTGTTGTGAAAACAATTTGAATTCACGGAGATCACGAAAGAAAAATGGAAGTTTGGGAAATTCCTTTTATTCCTTCTCATTTAACTTTCAGAAAGTTTCGAATTCACTCACTTTCAGTCAATCAATCACACAACAATCAAACCTATCTATTTATTATGACATTCCAAAATTTAGAATTTTGGGATGTTACAAACCTACCACCCTTAAAATGAATCTCGTCCTCGAGATTCGGAGAGGCTAGAAAGAAATAGGTTAGGTTTGGGTCCCCTAAAAAATCCTTCAATCGTCTCCGGGGGTCTAGGGTGCTACCACCCTTAAAAGCATGGTTACGGTTCCATCAAATCTCATATACTCCATCCTTATCCTTGACAGTGTCGGTCTTCTCAGATCCTCAGGAAAATACCTACTCTGGGCTCTTCCGGTAGTGGCATAACCTTTACCTCGATTCTTGTGTCCTTTTTGTCTTGGTAAGGTTTTTACGTGACTGGGTCTTCTTAGTTGACGGGTATCGCGCCAATACTAATCAACTATCGATATCTCATGGTGGTTAACAATTTAGGGTTTCTCCTGCAGGAAATGGGTCTGGTTGATCCTCACCGTATAACCTACGGTTGGCAAAAGCTGCCTTGTACAAGGGAAAAAATTCTTATACCATTCTAAGGTTTAAACAGGGTTTTGATAAATGCGTCTCTCTACTATAGGTAAGTCAGTCAGATTTACCATCCCGTATAGCAAGGCGAATAATAAGAGTAAATCGGTATGGTGATCAATCCATCCCGCACCCAAATCATTACCCTGTATATGGTTTAGCGAATCTCGCATTCTAACACTCGGTCATCCTCACAAGCATTACAGAATTTCTCTTGTCAATGAACTAGGTTCGGATATATCCATTGATTCTGCAAGCCAAACAACATATATCGTTCCTTCCCAACCCTCAGGTTTTGTGTAACTCCTATAAGATCGTCTGTCGATAAAATCGTAACTTCTTCCAGGGTTTTTCCTTCAGCAAGAATGTGCTTGCTTCTTAGCAGGTCCTGGGGCCTGTGGGTTATGGCCCATCTCATCACTTGCAAACCTTAAACTCATCATCGGGGCAACGGATCTCTAATCCAACATCCAACTTCCAGCTTCCTAGCATACTTAAAATCCATCCAACTATATTGTCTCTCTTCCTTCTATTGGCACCAAACTAGGACATGATTACTCAGACTCATCATGGAATTTCCCTTGATCCATATTTCCAACATCATACCTCCTTTATATCCAATAGTAATTCATCTCTTCATCCTCGTGGGATATCCCACATACCGAGATAAAAACTTATACTTATGAAGTCCATACTCCACTTCGTGGAACATCATTATCCTTTCCAGGTCAAGCGTCCCCATAGGGAATATTGGCCATCTCTGCATGGCACTTCTTCAACGGGAAACGTGAAACACATCATGAACTCCCGACAGTCCTTGGGTGACTCCAATTTGTTGGCCACTTCTCCCATACGCTCCAAAACTTGGTATGGTCCTACAAATCTCGGGCTAACTTTCCTTAACTCCAAATCGCTTAACTCCTCGCAGAGGGGACACGCCAAGACATGCTCGCCTCCAATTTCATAGACTACCTCCTTGCGTTTTTGAGTCTGCATAACTCTTACACTCGGATCGAGCTACCTTCGCCTATCTCGAATCAACTTACATTCTCTTCTGACTCCTTGATCACATTTGGTCCAAACAACTGACAGTCTCCAACTTCATCCCACATCAGTGGTGTTTGGCTCCTTCTCCCATACAAAACTTCAAAAGGGGCAATCTTCAAACTGGCTTGGTAGCTGTTGTTGTATGGGAACTCCGCGTAAGGTAGATTATCATCCCTTCTAGATCCATAATCTAGCGCACACGCTCTCAACATGTCCTCCAGAATCTGATTGACTCTCTCGGTCTATCCATCTGTCTGCGGATGAACGGATGTACTGAACTCTAGCCTAGTACCCAAAGTCTGGTGCAGCTGATTCCAAAACTTTGAGGTAAACTGTGTTCCTCTATCTGTTACGATGGTCTTCGGAACTCCATGCAGACATACGGTCCTGGTCATATATATCTTGGCAAACTTCGCACTTGTATAGGTGGTTTTCACTGGGATAAAGTGAGCCACTTTGGTCAAGAGAATCAACTACTACCCAGATAGAATCATATCCCGATCGGGTTCTGGGAAATCCGGTAATGAAATCCATGCCCAGCTTATCCCTCTTCCATTCGGGTATCGACATAGGCTGTAGTAATCCGGCTGGCTTCTGATGCTCTGCCTTTACTCTCTGGCATACATCACCTACGACTACATACTCCGCAATATCCTTCTTCATACCAGTCCACCAGAAACGCTCCTTCAAATCCAAATACATCTTGGTGTTTCCAGGGCGAATCGAGTATGGTGAGTCATGAGCCTCCTGAAGTATTAACTTCCTGATCTTTTCATTATTGGGGACATATACACGGTCCTCGAACCATAAGGTGTCTTACGAAAACCTTTGGCCTTTCCTTTGCTCATCCTCTCTTTTACCTCAGCAATCTCTTTGTCATCCTTCTGAGCTTCACGGATCTTTCCCTACAATATAGACTGAACTTCCATTGCTGCAACAAAACCTTTGGGAACAATCTCCAACCGAAGTTCCCTGAGATCCTCGGCTAACTCCTTCGGTAATCCTCCACTTATGAGGGTATTCGTCCTTGTTTTCTTTATTGTTGTGTCCTATTTCTCCGCAAAGCTTGTATGCACAAGGTTTCTTCGTATCATTTCCATAAGGCCTCAACTTCTGGGACACAAGACGAGATCTTTGCAGAATCAACTTAAATTCTTCCCAAGTGGTTACTCCTTGCCATCCATTGATGGTTTGGTACATCCTCCACCAAATAGCAGCACCTCTTTCAAAGCACTGAAGAGCATGCTGGGTCATATCCTTTCTGGCTATAGTGTTATTATTCACGTGATCCTCCATGTTCTGAATCCATTGGTCTGTCTCCAATTGACTTATCGGTCCAGGAAATATAAGATCATCTCCATTCATCCTCTATTGGGTCCATGGGTTTGGGGTGAGATGAGAGAGATAGGGAGGGATACACACAATGCAAACAATAGTTTTGAAAAGACAATTTTTTTTATTGTGGCTATCACAAAACATCAAACAAATGACAGCTCACAATCGTCGCATCTAACGTGTGTATATAACAGGGGTTTGGTCTTCTAAAGGTTAATAAATCTTCAAAGTCATCAAACTCTTCAAGTCGTGTTCATGTCTCCGATGGCTTCTTCCGATCGTGCTTGTCTTTCTCAAGTTCTTTTGCCAGATCATCTCTGTTGACGCGAAGTCTCTCGTAACGTCCCTTAATATTCTGGAGTTGTGTTCCAAACTTTTAGGTTTCAACATCCTTGGCATGAACCATGGTCTAGTTCCTGACGAATCTCCGGTATCACGAGGTTTTGCTCCTCTAGCTTGGCTACTTCAGCTTCTTGGTCCTAAGTTCTTCACGAAAATGCTTCCTTGCCAAATACAACTTTCTGCAGATCCATCTTAACTTCTTGATGTAACACTCCAGATCCTGGTGATACATCAGCTAAGGTTAAAACTTCATCTTGCTGATAGGTGCTCCATCAGCCTTCTACCATCCAATCCTTCCATGCATATGCATGCTTAACTCAGCACGGTGACAATAGCATAAGCGGGCGATAACATTATGGATAGCCATGTTTCTTCCCTTTGTCATTTCCATGAGCTATCTCTCCATAGTTGATATCTCCTGCTTCAGGGTTTTCCTTGATAGAACTTTGAGTTTTTAACTCTCCATGCTCTGGTCTTTCTCCGATACACCTTGATCTCGGGTATTGACAACTTCCATAGTCTGCCAAGTTCCATAAGGGTAGCCTTCCTAGGTCATAAAAATATGGGGATTCTTCAGAGCCTTCAAAATCTCCTAGTCTTTGGAGTCTTCAACCACTGTAGTTTCCAATATCATAATGTATGGTAAAATCTCCTTCATTCCGTAGTGTTCATGGTTGTCCGATATCTTGTACTTCTTGGAGTGGTCTCATCCGTCGAATTTTCGAGTGGTCAAAAGGGAAAAGGGTATGGTATCTCTAAAAGGGAATATTTGAATAAGCTCAGAAGAGAAGAGAGGTAAAAGATCTTTTTGAAAAAGAAAGTTTTAGAGAAAATCCTTCATATGGGCTTGCCAGTTTCAAGGGTCACGTCCTACAGTCAACATGTGCTCTGATACCATCTTGTAGCGACCCGACCTCAGACGGTCAAGTCGCTGTGCTTAAGTGTCATCCCTGGATCGGTATGCTGACACACACAGTACTCGAGGATTTATAACAGAGACAAATCACATGTATAAAATAACGTAAATAGTATTACCTCAATCCAAATAGCGGAAGTAACAACAAGGTTGTGGATTCCCATCAACACCAACGGCGAAGTTGAGTGTAGAAATCGTAACCCTAACGTATCACTTACTTGTCGTAAGAATCCTGCAACATGAGACGTTGCAGCCCGAAATGGGTCAGTACATTGAATGTACTAGCAAATTCACACCATAGGATAATGAGGAATAATAGCTATCACTACATGCATATTTGGCTGGCGGAAAGCTCTATGGTTATAATGTTTTTGCGAAAAGCCAATTTTCCCTACTGCAAAGGAATGCATTTTATTTAACTACAAAGTTGGTTGATAAATATTGAGAAGGTTCCTCCAACTCAATCCCAAATTAACATCAATAACCCAACAAATTATTTAAGTAACATGATGTGATCAATACGATAATCCAAATAACAGAGACTCAAGATTGTCCATAACCGGGGACACGGCTAATCATGATTAGTTTGTACACTCTGCAGAGGTTTGCGCACTTTTCCCCACAAGACTCGATCGCCTCCGTGGGATTTCTCGCACTACATGGTGTTTGAAAAACGGATGACCGAGACACAGTCTTTCAGAAACATTAACTCTTTACTCCGGGCAGACCATACCAAACCTACAACCCACTACTCACGATCCACCTCTTCGAGAGCTTCATGTAACTTACTCAACTATGCTAGAGCCCATAATAGCTTGTGGCTGCACACGGAAGTTTCTAGCATGAATAATCTTATGATCCCTTTGAGCCTGGGTGGCGATCCATAGGAAAATCACACGGAACCCCGGGATTTCCAAAAATACAGGCAACACTGGGTTCTCCAGGTGCCTCAATCCACCCAGATGTGTATTTAAGTTGCCACCTTAAGTTGAACCATTAATTAACAATCTCACATCTGTCATGGATTTCACTCACCCAAACCACGTCTACGAGCATAGTATAGCAATATAAGCAATACGTAGAAGTAACTCCCAAGGGTTTGATATAGCAGGGCAATAGGTTCCTACCTCATCAACTACTTCCCCATACCCACATGTTATCAATCCTACTCATGCAATGTTTGAGGGTGAAACTAATGCATAAAAACTGGGTATGAAAGGGATATGATCAAAGTGTGAACTTGCCTGTACTGTTGATGAAGATGATTCACACTCAAAACTCCTCATAGTTCTGCTTGTCACACTCCGGTCAATCTATCGTAAGCAAGAAACAGTAACCACACATAAGCAATCACTCAAAAGATCGGGAAGAACGAAGAAGACAGTTCGGAAAACATCAAAACCAAGCAAATAACTCTTGCAACATAAAACAATTTCTAACAGTACCAAAATTATGTGAATTTGGCCTTATCAGAAAGTTTAGGTCAAGAGCTTCGATTTGCAAAAAGAATCAACTAAATCGGAGTTACGAAACTCAAGTTATGTTCAAAAGAAGTTTGAATATGAAACTGAACAAAATTTGAATTTTTTTTTAAAAGTTGATGTGACAGGTTAACTGGATAGGTGAAAACAAGACGAAGCTATAGGCGTTGATTTCATCTAATTTGGATAAACGAGTGAAAAGTTATGGCTATTTGAAATATCGTACAAGTCGCTTTATTTAAAGAAAAATAGCTACGACTAAGGTCTAATGTATAAATACGTAGACTAATTAATAATCTAATTATTCTATCATATTAGTCTAGAAATAATAAACTACGTAAGTATAAAAAGAAAAAAGAAAAAAATAAATAAATAAAGATACCTTTATAAGGCAGAGAAAAGACAACTTCGGAGAGAGGAGACAACTTCCAAAAGTCGAGCTTGAGAGGAGAAAAATATTTTTCTTAAATGAAACTAGTCAAACCAAAAATATTGATTTAACCCGAATCGGATGATTTTTGAAGTCTCTATAGGTCTATATTTATTGGTGGAAAAGAGGCTTAAAGGTCAAAGGCTAGGCAATGTGGGACTAAACGTAGATGAAAAGAAAAGAAACAGAGAAGAAAAAGGCTAACTCCTCGCACGCCCTAAAGGCCTCGGCCGGCCGCGCGCCTGCAATTTTTTTCTCTTTTTTTAAACAAAATTCGGCCTAAAAAAATAAAAGGCTGGCTGGGCCTGGCCCGTTTAGGGAAAAAAATGGGGCGCCCGCTGGTACTATGATGTGCACCTGGGCGACAGTTAGTGATGGCCCACATGTACAATTTTTTTAATTAGAAACAAAAGGATAACCTGAATAAATAAAAATAAAATATAAATTTTATATAGGCATATTATATATTGAAAGTTTTCAGAAAAAGATTTCCTACAATATGAACATTTTTCTAGAGTCAAATAAAATCCACACAAATTCAAATAAAGCAAGGAGTGCTACTGCTCTAGTAAAATCCAGTAAAAATCATTTTAAAAATACCAAAGTTATTTCAAATTTATTTCTCTCCAATTTTTTGATGTAGGGAATCATGTTACCGTATTTTCCATATATTTTATTTTTGGAGAAAAATAATTTGAATAAAACTCAAATAACTCCAAATTGAAAATAAATTCAAAAGAACTTTGAATTTAATTCTTTGAAACTCCCAACTCATATTTCATATGTTTTGAAGAAGTCATTTTATCTTCGCTCGTGAAAATCATTGAGTTGCATAAAGTTCCTGGGTTGGAAATATTTTCCAACTGAAATTCAAATATTTTCAACACCCCTTGTCATTTAAATAAATGGAAGAAGTCATGTCATCTTCTCTCCTGGGTTTTGTGGTGAAAAGAATTTGAATTCACGGAGATCACGAAAGCAAAATGAAAGTTTGGGAAAGTCCTTTTATTCCCTCTCATTTAACTTTCAAAAAGTTTCGAATTCACTCACTTTCAGTCAATCAATCACACAACAATCAAACCTATCTATTTATTATAACATTCCAAAATTTAGAATTTTGGGATGTTACATCCTCCATCTTTCCTGGAGGGGAGGCGGATGGCCGTAAGGACTTGGCAACACTTCGCATCGCGTGCCGAGCTTGCTCGTGCATTTGCGACAGCTCTTGTAGCAGATCGCCCGAGAATCCGGACATCTCCTCTTCGGGACGGCTAGTCAGCATACCTAGAGACATAAACGTGTCAGTCCCTTTTATCTCCGAATTACACGGCGGTAAGTTTGACCACATACTAAATATGCCGCCTTGAAGCCTCTTATTTTCCTTCACGGAGTCAGCCAGCTGGGCCCGTACATCTTTCAGTTCTTCGCCCAGCTGGGTATTGGAATCCTGGAGCTTGTTTTTCTCCTCCCTAACTCGTGTCAGCACACGCTCGCCCACGGCTAGTAGTCTTTTGGCTTCTTGTTCTCCCCCTTGAGAGGCTTTCAGTTGCTCCTGCAGTTGGTTCGATGATCCTATCAGGAGATGGGTAACGGTGTTAGCATTTTTGGTATATAATTTTGTTTTCTCGATGGAGGGGAACATTACCAGGTGACGCCTTCTTGGATTTCTCCAGTTCGGCGTTAGTAGCAGTTAGCTGGGTCTGATACTTTTCTAGTTTCCGAGACAACAGGTTGTTCTTCTTCGTAAGCACCTGGTTGTACAATGACCCTTAAATCAGTTGTATCACCTGCTTCAAGTCTCGGGGGCTACTGTTATATAACTATCAGATTGGTATAATATAAACTTACCCGCATATCTTTCAAATGTTGGTCTGCGACTCTCGTAAGCCCGTCTGGAGCACCTCGGATGTATGCATCTGCCGAGCTGAAGCCATCGAATGCCTCTTTTGTAAAACCAGGGTCACGAAGAACGGCCCTCCGACGCCGATGACCCATGGCGCTTTCCACTTCCGAGTTGGTGATGGATACATCATCTGAATCCTCAGCCAAAGAAAAATCTTGTGTCACTCTCGTATCTTCCCTTGTCTTTTTGGCAAGGTATGGAACTTGGCTATTGGGAGTATGACCGACAGTATCCCCGGACATAGTCCGGTGAACGCTTTTCGTGAGAAGGCACAAGCTGAAAGTGTCACGGTTGGATGTGACCGCCAGGGGGCATATTTATGAAACCATAGCTCTTCGATGAAGGCTCAGTCGGGCCTTCGTTTGCCTTCCTCTTCGAAGGCTTGCCCGGCGTGGGTGCCGCACTCTTCGGAGTGGCCTCTGGTGCGACATGGCGAGCCGAACACCTCCCCTTTGGAGCACGAGACAGTGCGGTGGGTGAGGCGGAACGAGGAGGCTCTTTTGGAGGAGATGTCTCCTGATTACTTACGTGTGAGGCAGGGAGAAGACCGGGATAGTCGATGGTGATGACCACTTCCATGCTGTCATAGCTTGCCTGGTAGAACACCCATCCTCGAGCACCACGAATATGTCCGGATGCTCTTTGAATCCGGGATCAAGGTCCCGGTTGTGAGTATCTGGCTGTGGGGCAGGGCTGTATAGCCCCTCGGTGATCTTTCGCCACTTCTGTTACAAGTGGACATGTTAATGTTCATTAAAATTGACTCGGGGAGTAGAATGAGTAGAGCAGCGGGGTTGGAACTCACCCAGCTAGGGGGATCGTACATGGATAATCCATCCCTGTGCTTGATACGAACAAATTCCTCTTCCTCCCCTTTGAACAGCTCGACCAATATTTTTGCCAAAACGGCGGGGGTGTCCGGACCCTTCCGACCGCAGCGAGAGGCGTCATCTTCTCCATTACAGTGCCACATGGGGAGCCCTGAGTGACTACACCCCTCGCACTATGGAAGTCACGATTACCTCGACTATTGATAATCCGGACAGGGCAAGCGTCTTTGTCTTGCTCATGAGTTGACGGACTTCCGCACAATCTTCCTCCTCGAGGCTCCGAGGACGCCAAATGTGGCGTTTCTTCAACGGAACACTTTTGAATTCGGTAAGACCCATTTGAACTGGGTCAGGAAGGGCGACGTCCTCGATATAGAACCATTCGGAGGGCCATTCTTCGGATGCCTTCTTCGATGTGCCGGACAGGTATCCGGTCTTGGCGATACGCCACTCCGCCCACTTCGAATATTGATCCATCTTGGTTGCGAGGGACGAGGCATAATAGCTTCCTCCACAATTCAAAATGGGCCTCGCACCCCAGAAATAGCTCACAAAGAGTGACATAACCCGCAATGTGCAGGACGGAGGCAGGAGTGAAGTTGTGCAGTTGAAGGCCATAATACTCCAGTAGCCCTCGGAGGAACGGATGGATTGGAAATCCGACGCCTCTTAGCAGGTAGGGGACGAAACACACTTGCTCCCCCCTAGATGGATTGGGAAAATTCTCAGCCTGAGCCCCGCCGTTGAAGGAAGTTAATCCAGGTCGAATGGGGACTAGATCCGCGGGAGGGAGAAATCCCTATGTTTGCAGCTTCACCAGTTGATCGTGGGATATGGAACATCTCTCCCAATTGCCTTTTTCTGGGCCATGGGGACGGGAGGAAGAGCTGGGAGCACTAGCCATGTTGGAGTGGATTTTCCTAGCAAGCTCTAAGGATTTTTCGCGTGATGTGGAACATATCTGAGATCTAATCCCTTTAAATAGACACTCTTCTTACATGGCTGGGTGTTATATGCAAAAAATACCCTCACCTCTCGTATTCGCTGGACACGTGGAAGCTGAAGCTATGGATGCACAGAAGCCGATGGAAACGACATTAAATGGAAGGCCGAATACAGTCCTTTGAAGTCATCGGAGGACGAACCCGCCTTGCAATGCCGAAGACAATCTGCGTGCCGGACACATCGTCATTGAAAGCCTGGTTCGGGGGCTACTGAGGGAGTCCTGGATAAAGGGGTCCTCGGGCGTCCGGCCTGTTGGACATGGGGCGGATTGATGGGCTGTAAAGATACAAAGATCGAAGACTCTCACCCGTGTCCGGATGGGACTCTCCTTGGCGTGGAAGGCAAGCTTGGCATCCTGATATGAAGATTTCTTTCTCTGTAACCGACTTTGTACAACCCTAGTCCCCTCCGGTGTCTATATAAACCAGAGGGCTTAGTCCGTAGACGAGAGGATCATAATCATAGTCATACATGCTAGACTTCTAGGGTTTTATCCATTACAATCTTGAGGTAGATCAACTCTTGTAATACTCATATTCATCAAGATCAGTCAAGCAGGAAGTAGGGTGTTACCTCCATAGAGAGGGCCCGAACCTGGGTAAACATTGTGTCCCCTGTCTCCTGTTACCATCGACCTTAGACACATAGTTCGGGACCCCCTACCCGAGATCCGCCGGTTTCGAAACTGACAAGCACCTACAGCATAATCACTAGCATCACACATAATTTCAAAGGGTAAATTCCAATCAGGTGGCAGAACACTAGGTGCAGAAATCAAGGCTTTCTTAAGTATTTCAAATGCTTCTACACAATCATCATCAAAGACAAAAGGAACATCTTTTTGTAAGAGATTAGTCAGAGGCCTAGAATTTTTTTAGAAGTCTTTAATGAACCTCCTATAAAAACCGGCATGACCAAGGAAACTTCTTATACCTTTAATGTCCTTAGGACACGGCATCTTTTCAATAACATCAACTTTAGCTTTATCAACTTCAATACCTCTTTCAAAAATTTTATGCCCCAAGACAATACCTTCATTAACCATACAGTGGCACTTCTCCCAATTCAAGACAAGATTAGTTTCTTCACATCGATCACGATCACGATGAACCAGATGCATAGGATAAAATTTCTGATGAAATTCCAATTTCAATCGATTGTAGTTCCATGATCCAATATAATCGCATAGCCTAAACCATGTCAATGCCTTTCCCTTCAAAGATAAAGCGAAGACCTTCTTCTTGATAACATCCTCGGGCGTACCTGCAAGCTTAAATAATCCACAAACTTCATCCACATAGATTAGGAGCAAATCGGGATGCAATGTTCCATCTCCTGTAAAAGGATTAGCTAGCAGTTTCTCTATCATACCCGAAGGAATTTCAAAATAAACATTTTCAGTAGGTTCAGTAGGTTGAGGAGAAACTCTTTGCTCTCTTTGGTCGGGGTGAAGATACCCCGAACAAGCCCCTCAAAGGATTACTTTCCATAGTAACAAGTGACAGTAAATTTCAGCACACTATAAAAAAATTTCCTTACCAAATTCCACTTACCAAAGGCGCTTCACTCCCCGGCAACGGCGCCAGAAAAGAGTCTCGATGACACACAAGTATAGGGGATCTAACGTAGTCCTTTGATAAGTAAGAGTGTCGAACCCAACAAGGAGCAGAAGGAAATGACAAGCGGTTTTCAGTAAGGTATTCTCTACAAGTAATGAAATTATCGGTAACAGATAGTTTTGTGATAAGGTAATTTGTAACGGGTAACAAGTAACAAAAGTAAACAAGGTGCAGCAAGGTGGCCCAATACTTTTTGTAGCAAAGGACAAGCTTGGACAAACTCTTATATAAAGGAAAACACTCTCGAGGACACATGGGAATTATCGTCAAGTTAGTTTTCATCATGCTCATATGATTCGCGTTCGCTACTTTGATAATTTGATATGTGAGTGGACCGGTGCTTGGGTACGACCCTTCCTTGGACAAGCATCCCACTTATGGTTAACCCCTCTTGTCGGTGTCAAAACCGGCGGATCCCGGGTAGGGGGTCCCGAACTGTGCGTCTAGGCGGATGGTAACAGGAGACAAGGGACACGATGTTTTTACCCAGGTTCGGGCCCTCTCGATGGAGGTAAAACCCTACTCCTGCTTGATTAATATTGATGATATGGGTAGTACAAGAGTAGATCTACCATGAGATCAAGGAGGCTAAACCCTAGAAGCTAGCCTATGGTATGATTGTTGTTGTGTCCTACGGACTGAAACCCTCCGGTTTATATAGACACCGGAGAGGGCTAGGGTTACACAGAGTCGGTTACAATGGTAGGAGATCTACATATACGTATCGCCAAGCATGCCTTACACGCCAAGGAAAGTCCCCTCCCGACACAGGACGGAGTCTTCAATCTTGTATCTTCATAGTCCAGAGTCCCGTGAAGGTATAGTTCGCTATCCGGACACCCCTAATCCAGACTCCTCAAGAGTCTCCCAACCAGACTTCAATGACGACGAGTCCGGCGTGCAAATTGTCTTCGGCATTGCAAGGCGGGTTCTCCTCCAAATTCCGTGTACCTATTGAATAATTTCCGGTTTCTTGTAGATGTAGTGCTCCTTGGCTTCTGCGCCCAATAAAGGCTGTCTTCCACGTGTCAAACGAATATGAAAAGTCAGGGTGTTTTTACATCCACACCCTTAGCCGCGTAAATGAGCCGCCTATTTAAGGGGACGAGGATTTAGATCCAAACCACACCTTCTCCCTCCGTGAGTATTCATCAGAGCATATCCGACAAAGGTCCATTCCACCATGGCCAGCCGTCGCAGCTCCTCCTCTCGCCCTTCCAGCCCTCAGCCTGGAGATTGGGAGAGATGCTCCATCCCGCATAGCGAGCTAGTGACGCTCCAAAGCAAGGGATTTCTCCCCCCGGCCTATATGGTCCCGGTTCGAGCCGGACTTGCCACCTATAATGGCGGAGAGCAGGCGGAGAGCGCCCCCAATCCCTCCAAAGGAGAGCGGGTATGCCTTGTCCCTTATTTAAAAAGAGGGCTTGGATTTCCAATTCATCCGTTTCTCCGGGGGCTCCTGGAGTTCTATGGTCTCCAGCTGCACAACCTCACGCCTGCCTCCATATATCATATCGCGGGTTTCGTAGCCCTTTGCGAGCTGTTTTTGGGTGTCGAGGCTCTTTTCACGCTGTGGAAGAGGCTATTCTGCCTTGTGCCCCGCTCTCAGGAGGGGTCAGTATATCAAGTGGGCGGAGCCGAAGTGTGGCGCATCGCCGGGAACGGATATCTATCCGGAACCCCAAAGAAGGTGTCCGAGGACTGGCCTTCGGAATGGTTTTATATAGAGGACGTCCCGTTGCCAGATCCTATTCGGATCGGCCTCCCTGAGTTCAACAGTGCTCCCCTGAAGAAGCGCCTAAGCTGGCGTCCACGGAGCCCTCAGAGGGAAAGTGACAAGGACGTCCTTTACCTGATGGGCCGGATAAGGTTGTTAGCTCATTCCGGACTAACCATGATCGGAGTTATGGCTGTATGCATCATGCGGGGGGTGCAGCCGCTTCAGTATAGGGGCCACCCCATGTGGGACTTCAACGGGGAGGACGACGCCACCCGTCACGGCCGTAAGGGGCCGGACTCGGCTACCGCTCTAATAAAGATCTTGTCCGCTTTGTACAAGGGAGAAGAGGAGGAATTTCTCTGTGTCAACCCACAAGGTGGATTTTCTATGTACAATCCTCCAAGTTGGGTAAGCGTACACTTTTACTTACCCATCCGTTTTATATTCCCACCGTCAAATATTTAGTCTAACGACTTCAAAGCAGGAACTGCGCCAGGCTGTTAAGGAAATAAACAAACCCCTCCACAACCCGAAGATCCGGGACGGTCCCTCGACCCGGCCTCCTAAGAGGATCCGGACTTATCTGTGGAGCTGATTGATGGGGTGTTCCATCAATTGAGCAAGGGCAACGCCTTGGTGGCCATTACGGCTGATTACCCCGGGCTATTCCCCGCCTCACAGGTAACTAAGACCGAAGTCCCAGCACCTTGAAAGGGGATCCATCCTCGCGTGATTTTGATTCCGTATAACAACCGTGCTTTGCAGGAGAGGTCCTTGAGACGGGAGGCCGAGCCTGCGGCGACTAGCCAACGAGGGGCGGCAAGGCCCCGCGGGCTGAAAAGAAGTACGGTCCGGACTGAGACGCCGGCGCAAAGGTATAGCATGCCATCTTATTCCCAGGTATTATTCCTTCAATGCATATTAACGCTCGTACTCTCTTCAGGACGAAGAGACCTCGCCGGACTATATCCGGAGAGGTTGCCAATCGCGCCTCTACCAGCCAGGCTCCACAGCCTGGTCCGGAAGCGGAGGCGAACACAAGACACGCACCGGACGCTCCTCCGACAGAGGATGCGGACAGGTTGTCTGCCACCAATTCCGAGGTGGAGAGTGCCATGAACCACAGGCATCGCCGGACAGTTCTTCGCGACGCTTGTTTCTCCCAAGAGGCATTGGATGCCTTCGATTCGGGAGATGCGTACCTCCGTGCCGCTCAACATGGTCTAGCCAGAGCCGCGGAGCAATATGTAAAAGATATACGGGTAAGAAAAATTGGGTAATCATATATATATATATATATATATATAAATATATATATATATATATATATACCAGTAGCCCCCGAGACTTGAAACGGTTAGAATAACTGATTTAAGGATCATTTATAATGCAGGTTCTTGCGGAAAAGAATACCCAACTGTCCCAGGAGCTAGAAGAGTGCAAAGCCCAACTTGAGGCCGCACTAGCGGCAGGGGAGCCCAAAGAGACCCCTCCGTAATATACGCTCAAAGATAAGTATTTTGCGAAGTGCAGCGTGGGTGCAAATCTGACAAATGAAATTGCAGATGGCGCCGGTTTAGATCCGGAAAAGCAACAACTCCTACACCAGCTGAAGGCTGGTGAGAGCGTGCTGACAAAGGTGAGGCGGGAGAAGAACGATCTCCAAGATGCCAACACCAAGCTGGGCGTTGAACTGAAAGATGTTCGTGCACAACTGTCAAACTCTGTTAAGGAGAATCAGCGGCTTCGACGCGGCATATTTAGTAAGTGCTTGAACGAACTTTGAAAAAAAAGAGTTCGGCGAGGAAGTCGACTAACTGAGTAATGTCTGTAGGTATCCTAACAGGTCGTCCTGCAGAGGAAATGCCCAGTTCTACGGGTGACCTTCTTCCCGAGCTCTCACAACTACACGAGCGAGTTCGGCAGGTGATGCAAGGTGTCGCCCAGGCCTTGTGGCCCTCCGTCTCCATGCCCGAAGACCTTGGAGAGCTTGTAGAGAAGCTGAAGGGAGCGTGGCGGCGCTTCCGATTGTGGAAGATATCGGCCTGCCGTCAAGGCGACAGGGAGGCCTGGGCCATGGTGAAGACGCGGTACACGAAGGCTGACCCAAACCACATGGCCGAGGTCGGACCTGTGGGGCCCGATGGGAAGGAGATCCCTGTGAGCTTTGTATACGGCCAAGTAGAATTGGCCGCAAAGTATTCCCAACAGGAATGTAAACTAGACAGCCTATTAGATGGTATTGAAGAGGAATACAATCAGTCAAATTGACTATGTAATTGACATGTGTAATGCCTTCTAGCCGGATTGTAGATCGTTTGTCATGGCCGACCTTTTCGCTTCAACCTCGGGACTGACGGTCCAGTGTGTCCGAATACCCTCGCGGTTATATAAGAACCGGGTATGCATGGAGACCAAAGCGAGGGGTCATTAGTGCTTTAATGCATAAGTGCCCAACTAGTTATGTTATATTACATGGTTAGTAAGAAACATCTTCCAGGGAGAATAGTTCCGTTAGGGGTTCCTTTCCCTGGGAGGCATGCCCTAAAGTGCATGTCCGTTCTGCGAAAAGGGACGCAAGAAAAACATCTGGGGGCGTATAGATAAATAAGTTAAAAATCATCTTTAGTTCACCGGCCGAATATTCCCTTAAGAACGCTAGCTTTCGGCTTCACCCAGTCTGAGGTACACATCCGGCTGACCCGGCAGTAACAATCGCAGAGGTGCTCCCTTTACCACCTAGCCGAACAATCGGGAATGTAGGGGTAAGCACACGAGCCAGGCAACCCAGCTTGGCCAAAACTTAAGTCATATCGATGCATATAATGGTGAATAAAAGGTACATGCGGAAGTGTGACGCATGTGTTGGGCATGAAGCCCGTATAAATAAGCTTCGCTTAAAGAAGCCCCTGTGTTTAATGAGCGGATAGCGCGTCACTTGATGAGCCTTTAAAGGCTATAAGAAAAGAGAGGGAGAAGGAGAGAAATGTAAGATGAAAGTATGTAAAAATGGACAGAGGAAGGAGACGAACACGAGTCCGGCGCTAGGCATTGAATCTTCTGAGACGGTCTGCGTTCCATGGGTTCGGATCGAGTCGGTTATCCGATGCATCTCGCAGTCGGTACGCTCCACCAGTCAGGACTTGGTCAATTATGAAGGGACCTTCCCACTTGGGCTTGAGTTTGTCCTTTTTCTTGTCCGGCAGGCGTAGAACTAATTCGCCAACGTTGTAATTTTTGGCCCGTACTTCTCTGCTTTGGTATCTTCGAGCTTGCTGTTGATAGAAATCGGAACGGGATTTTGCCACGTCACGCTCCTCCTCCAAGGCGTCCAAACTGTCCTGCCGATTGAGCTCGGCTTCTCTTTCTTCGTACATGCGCACTCGAGGCGGGTCATGAATTATGTCGCAGGGCAAAACTGCCTCTGCGCCGTACACCATGAAGAATGGTGTGTATCCGGTGGTGCGATTTGGCGTGGTCCGCAGCCCCCGGAGTACGGAGTCGAGCTCCTCTACCCAGTGTGTATTGGATTCCTTAAGGGACTGCACTAATCTGGGTTTGATGCCGCTCATTATAAGACCATTTGCACGTTCGACCTGGCCGTTAGTTTGTGGGTGATAGACGGAAGCATAATCGAGCTTGATGCCCATATTTTTGCACTAGAGTTTTACCTCGTCGGCCGTAAAGTTCGTGCCATTATCAGTGATGATGCTGTGGGGGACGCCGTAACGGTGTACAACCCCGGATATAAAGTCTATCACCGGTCCGGATTCGGCCGTCTTAACAGGCTTGGCTTCTATCCATTTGGTGAACTTATCCACCATGACCAATAAGTATTTTTTCTTGTGGGTTCCGCCTTTAAGGGGTCCAACCATGTCAAGCCCTGCACTGAAGGGCCAAGTGATGGGGATAGTTTGGAGGGCGGTGGGTGGCATATGGCTTTGATTTGCAAAAAGCTGGCAACTGACGCATCGTTGGACTAAGTCCCGAGCGTCTGCCCAGGCCGTCGGCCAATAAAAGCATGTACGGAAAGCCCTGCTTACAAGGGACCGAGCTGCAGCGTGATGACCACCGAGTCCGGCATGAATTTCAGCCAGAAGGTTCCGCCCTTCCTCTTCGGAGATGCACCTTTGAAGGACTCCGGTAGTGCTTTTCTTATAAAGCTCTCCCTCATGGACTTTATAGGCTTTAGATCGCCGCACTATGCAGCGTGCCTCGTTTTGGTCCTCGGGGAGTTCCTGCCTAGTAAGGTAGGCTAGGAATGGTTCTGTCCACGGGGCGATGACGGCCATTATTACGTGGGCTGAAGGTGTGATTTCATTGGCAGAGCCTCCAATTATGTCAGATTGTTCGGTGTCGGGCAGTGCGGTTGGGTCCGGGCTGTTATTGCCGGGTTCCCCTTCCCATACTACGGATGGCTTGAACAGCATCTCCAAGAAAATGTTGGGGGGGACTACATCGTGTTTTGCGCCGATGCGTGCGAGGACATCTGCCGCCTGATTATTTTCCCGGGCTATATGGTGAAATTCGAGCCCTTCGAACCGAGCTAACATTTTTAAGACGGCGTTGCGGTAAGCTGCCATTTTTGGATCCTTGGCGCCAAAGTCTCCATTTATTTGGGATATTGCGAGGTTCGAGTCCCCGCGCACCTCTAGGCATTGAATGCCCATGGATACTGCCATCCAAAGACCATGTAAAAGGGCCTCATATTCGGCTGCATCGTTGGAGTCCATGTACATTGTCTGGAGTACATATTGAACTGTGTCTCCTGTGGGGCACGTCAAAACGACGCCAGCCCCTAGACCGGCCAACATTTTGGAGCCGTCGAAGTGCAAGACCTAGTTTGAATATGTGCCGTACTCTTTAGGGAGTTCGGCCTCCGTCCATTCTCATGACGAAGTCGGCCAAAACTTGGCGACTTGATAGCTCGCCGTGGCTTGTAAGTTATGTCGAACGGAGGAGCTCAATGGCCCATTTTGCAATCCGCCCGTCGCGTCATGATTGTTTATAATATCGTTAAGTGGCACTTCCGAGGCTACTATTATTGAACACTCTTGAAAGTAGTGTCGCAGCTTCCGGGATGCCATAAACACCGCGTACGCAATCTTTTGATAATGCAGGTACCGTGACTTGCATGGAGTAAGGACAGTGGACACATAGTAGACCGGCTTTTGAAGGGGGAATTTGTGTCCGTCCGTTTCTCATTCGACGACGAGCACTGCGCTTACGACCTGATGGGTTGCTGCAATGTATAATAGCATTGGTTCGCCAACGTTTGGCGCGGCCAGGAATGGGTTTGTTGCCAAGATGGCTTTTATTTCGTCGAGTCCGGCCGTGGCTGCATCCGTCCACTCGAAGTCTTCGGTTCACCGAAGGAGGCGATAAAGGGGTAGTGCCTTTTCTCCCAAGCGGGAGATAAAGCGGCTCAGAGCCGCCACGCATCCAGTTAGTTTTTGTATTTGTTTGAGGTCCTTCGGGATATCCAATTGTGACGGGGCTCGGATCTTGGCTGGATTTGCTTCAATTCCTCTACCGGATACAATGAAGCCCAAGAGCTTTTTGGCTGGAATGTTGAAAACGCATTTTTCCGGATTGAGCTTGATGTCGTATGTTCGGAGGTTATCGAATGTGAGCCTTAAGTCGTCTACTAGAGTTTCGACATGTCTTGTTTTAACGACCACGTCATCTACGTATGCCTCCACTGTTTTGCCGATCTAGTTTGCCAGACATGTCTGAATCATGCGCTGATATGTTGCGCCGGCGTTTTTGAGCCCGAAGGGCATTGTGTTGAAACAGAATGGGCCGTATGGTGTGATGAATGCTGTTGCGGCTTGGTCTGATTCTGCCATCTTGATTTGATGGTAGCCGGAATATGCGTCGAGGAAACACAACGAATCGTGTCCTGCGGTAGCGTCGATAATTTGATCGATGCGGGGGAGGGGGAAGGGATCCTTTGGGCAAGCCGTGTTAAGGTCTTTAAAATCAACGCACAGCGCCAGATTTGTCCTTCTTTGGTACCATTACCAGTTTGCTAGCCAGTCCGGATGTTTTATATCTCCGATGAATCCGCCTCCAATAGCTTGGCTAGCTCCTCTCCCATGGCCTGCCTCTTAGGTTCTAAAACGCCAAGAGCCTGTTTGATCGCTTGAATCCTTTTAGGATATTTAAGCTGTGTTCGGCCAGCCTGCGTGGGATTCCTGGCATGTCTGAAGGGTGCCAGGCGAAAATGTCCCAGTTCTCACGTAGGAACTCTCGCAGTGCGGCGTCTACATCAGGGTTTAATTGTGCCTCGATGGAAGCTGTTTTATTGGGGTCCGTTGGATGGACCTGGAATTTGACTATTTCGTCCGCTGGTTTAAAGGAGGTCTACTTGGATCTTTTATCGAGTATCACGTCGTCCCTATTCACCGTGGAGCGCAGCGCAGTCAGTTCCTCAGCCGCTAGGGCTTCGGACTGTGCCTCGAGTGCTAGTGCGGCTGTCTTATTTTCGGCGCGGAGTGCTATGTCCGGATCACTAGCGAGAGTGATGATTTCGTTAGGCCCGGGCATCTTGAGCTTCATGTGCCCATAATGGGGTATTGCTTGGAAGATTGTAAACGCTTCCCGCCCTAGCAGAGCGTGGTATCCGCTACTGAACGGGGCCACTTGGAACGTAACCTCTTCGGACCTGTAATTATCCAGCGTGCCGAACACCACATCTAGTGTGATTTTTCCTGTGCAGCGCGCTTCCCAACTGGGGATTATTCCTCTAAAGGTTGTGCTGCTTTGCTCAATGCGGTTCCAGTCTATTTCCATTTTTTGAAGGGTTTCCTCATAAATGAGGTTCAATCCGCTGCCTCCATCCATGAGTACCTTGGTAAGGCGAAAGCCGTCCACTATTGGACTGAGCACCAATGCGGCTAGTGCTCGGGCTGTTCGGAATTTAGGTTCATCACTGGCATTAAAAGTAATAGCTGTGTCACTCCATGGGTTTAGTGTTGCTACTTGGTAGACTTCGACAAGGCTGCGGAGTGTTATTTTTCGCATATTATTTGATGCGAAAGTCTCGAAGACCGTTAATACCGTACTGGTGTCACCGGGGTGGCTTTTTGTGGCCTCAGGAGTTAGAAGATCTTCGCCAATTTTGGCCACCTGCCGGAGTATCCAACATGCTCTAAGGCTGTGAGTTGGTGTGGCATCCTCTGTACTATGAATTTTACAGGGTCCATTAAGCCATCCTTCCAGTACGGTTCCATGCCCTGTAGAGGGTTTTTGCTTTTTGGTGTTTAACCCGGGTGTCTGGTGGTGATGCACCCTTTTATTTCGGACTGGGTTTGTATTCAGGACCGGATTGTCCCAAAATTTTATTTCGGTTTTCCAGGCGCTTTCCATCGTATAGTACTTTCGTACTATGGACGCCAAGTCAGCCAAGCGTGTAATATCACGACGACTTATGGCGTCGAGGATTCCCTTGTCCGTGCAATTATTGCAGAAGAATGAGATTGCGTCTTCCTCGCGGCAGTCCTTGATCCTGTTCATAACCAAGAGGAATCTGGCCCAGTAATGATGTACTGTCTCTCCGGGCTTTTGCCTAATTTGGGATAGATCGCTTATGTTCAGGCGGGTGGGTGTAATTAAATCCGAAACCTCACCCAATCTGAGACTCAGAGGCCAAGGAGTTTCCGAACTCGAAAGTTTGGATTCTTGGATGTTGTCCAATGAATCTAGCCCGTCGCCTAACTCTAAGTTCAGGTCTTGAGTGGCGTCCTCCCCTCCGCGGGTATCCGGCTTGGAGGGATCGGGAATCCGGTCATAACTAGTCCTTAAGATAGATGAAGGGTCGACGTATTGTCCCTCTACCATGGCAACGTGGTGGGTGACCTGGGAGAGTTAATCTCTCTCAGATCGGGTTTAGGCCCAATCTGGTCGTAATCTGTAGCGACTCCCAGGGCGGCGATGCGATCCAAGAGCTCGTTTACGGAATAGAGCTCCATTGGATCTAACTGCTCGGTGAGTTCCGAGCTGACGTGAAGATTGCTTTTGATGACCCGAGAGGTCATCGCCGCAAAGCTAACAAAGCGGTCATAAGAAAACCACCTAGCCGGAGAGTTTGGCCGACAGCCAAAGCTCGCTTAGCAACGGTGCCGTCTTTAAAGACGGGATGAGGCATCCTTCCTGATGGCGACGGCACAAAGGAACTCTCAATGAAAGCACCAATGTCGGTGTCAAAACCGGGATCTCGGGTAGGGGGTCCCGAACTGTGCGTCTAGGCGGATGGTAACAGGAGACAAGGGACAAGATGTTTTTACCCAGGTTCGGGCCCTCTCGATGGAGGTAAAACCCTACTCCTGCTTGATTAATATTGATGATATGGGTAGTACAAGAGTAGATCTACCACGAGATCAAGGAGGCTAAACCCTAGAAGCTAGCCTATGGTATGATTGTTGTTGTGTCCTATGGACTAAAACCCTCCGGTTTATATAGACACCGGAGAGGGCTAGGGTTACACAGAGTCGGTTACAATGGTAGGAGATCTACATATCCATATCGCCAAGCTTGCCTTCCACGCCAAGGAAAGTCCCTTCCGGACACGGAACGGAGTCTTCAATCTTGTATCTTCATAGTCCAGGAGTCCGGCTGAAGGTATAGTTCGGCTATCCGGACACCCCCTAATCCAGGACTCCCTCACCTCTTGCAAGCATCCGCAACTACAAAAGAAGTATTAAGGTAAACCTAACCATAGCATGAAACATATGGATCCAAATCAGCCCCTTATGAAGCAATGCATAAACTAGGGTTTAAGCTTACATCACTCTAGCAACCCATCATCTACTTATTACTTCCCAATGCCTTCCCCTAGGTCCAAATAATGGTGAAGTGTCATGTAGTCGACGTTCACATAACACCACTAGAGGAAAGACAACATACATCTCATCAAAATATCGAACGAATACCAAATCCACATGACTACTTATAGCAAGACTTCTCCCATGTCCTCAAGAACAAAACTAACTACTCACAAATCATATTCATGTTCATAATCAGAGGGGTATTAATGTGCATAAAGGATCTGAACATATGATCTTCCACCAAATAAACCAACTAGCATCAACTACAAGGAGTAATCAACACTCATAGCAACCCACATGTACCAATCTGAGGTTTTGAGACAAAGATCGGATACAAGAGATGAACTAGCGTTTGAGATGAGATGGTGCTGGTGAAGATGTTGATGGAGATTGACCCCCTCCCGATGATAGGATCGATGGTGATGACGATGGTGATGATTTCTCCCTCCCCGAGGGATGTTTCCCTGACTGAACAGCTCCGCCGGAGCCCTAGATTGGTTTCGCCAGGTTCCGCCTCGACACTGCGGCGCTTCGTCCCGAAAGCTTCCTTCTGATTTTTTCCAGGGCAAAAGACTTCAAATAGCAAAAGATGAGCACCGGAGGCCTACCAGGGGGTCCACGAGGCAGGGGGCGCGCCCCCACCCTCGTGGACAGAGTGTGGCCCCCCTCTGGTGCTTTCTTCGCCCAATATTTTTAATATATTCCAAAACTGACTTTCACAGGACTTTTGGAGTTGTGCAGAATAGGTCTCTAATATTTTCTCCTTTTCCATCCCAGAATTCCAGCTGTCGCCATTCTCCCTCTTTGTGTAAACCTTGTACAATAAGAGAGAGTAGGTGTCGGTGTCAAAACCGGCGGATCTCGGGTAGGGGGTCCCGAACTGTGCATCTAGGCAGATGGTAAAAGGAGACAAGGGATACGATGTTTTTACCCAGGTTCAGGCCCTCTCGATGGAGGTAAAACCCTACTCCTGCTTGATTAATATTGATGATATGGGTAGTACAAGAGTAGATCTACCACGAGATCAAGGAGGCTAAACCCTAGAAGCTAGCCTATGGTATGATTGTTGTTGTCCTACGGACTAAAACCCTCCGGTTTATATAGACACCGGAGAGGGCTAGGGTTACACAGAGTCGGTTACAATGGTAGGAGATCTACATATCCGTATCGCCAAGCTTGCCTTCCACGCCAAGGAAAGTCCCTTCCCGACACGGGACGAAGTCTTCAATCTTGTATCTTCATAGTCCAGGAGTCCGGCTGAAGGTATAGTCCGCTATCCAGACACCCCTAATCCAGACTCCTCAAGAGTTCTGAACCAGGCTTCAATGACGACGAGTCCGGCGCGCAGATTGTCTTCGGCATTGCAAGGCGGGTTCCTCCTCCAAGTACTTCATAGAAGATTTTGAACACAAAGGATAGCGTCCGGCTCTGCAAAATAAGTTTCCACATATTGCGATAGAGATAATAATATTTACACAAATCTAATCTGCTGACGTATTCCGTAGCGCGACATCACACCACGGCCAAGCCTTTATTCGAATCGTTTTACTGTCCCACCTCAGCGTTTTTAGCGAGGCGGTTTCCTTGGCACGTCCTTTCAAAGCAGAGATCATGTCCCCTTTATTTACGGGATTCTCATCAATACGGACGTGGGTAACCCAATCGTGCTCGTTGGCATGTTTTCTCGATTAAAGGCGAGTCCCAAACGGTTACGGGGAGGGCCCTTGGTATTCAACCGCTTATAAAGAGACCAAGGCCTTAGTTCTTTCTTTCAATCTCAAATGAGTCCGCCCTTCGCCTTGAGTTCCAACACCCAAGGCTCCAGATTTCAGGCGCTTCGGACCTTCCACAGTGTCCGGTTCCGACCTTCAAGGCCGATGGATTCCCTCCTCCGTTACGGAGGAGGACGTGCTAAAGCTGAGAGAGACCAGGTTCTTGACCGGTGAAATCTCGCATAGGCTGCCTGCTCAAGGGCAGGTCATTCCTACTCCCAAGCCTGGTGAGAGTGTGGTGTTCATGTCTCACTTCCTTCGGGGGCTAGGCTTCTCGATGGATCCCTTCGTGAGGGGGCTCATGTTTTATTATGGGCTGGAATTTCACGACTTAGCTCCGGAGTCCCTCCATATTTCCTTATTCATCGTCGTGTGTGAAGCCTTCCTCCGTGTTACTCCTCACTTCGGACTATGGCTCAAGACCTTCAAAGTAGAGCCGAAGACGATCGAGGGACGGCGCGCGGACTGCGGAGGTGCTGTTATAAGCAAGAATGCCGATGCTCCATGGCCCGAGGGCTCTTTTCAAGAGGAGCTCGGCTTATGGCAACGAGAGTGGTTCTATATCACCGCCTCCTGTGGGCACCAAGTGGGTGGCGCCACCGCCTTTCGCTCAGTCCCCACCACAGCTAAGCGTCATGGGTCAATAAAGGACTAGACTGGGGGCCATCCAAGGACGTGCCCTTGTTGCAGCGCCGCATCAGGGATCTCTTAGAAAGAGACCTCAGCCTGGTCAAAGTGACGCAGGTCATGCTGATCCACCGAATCCTGCCCGGCAGACGTCACCCCATTCGCCTGTGGGAGTTCAATCCGGAGGGACCGCGAGCTCTCCAGCATTTCATGGGCGCAACGCCCGCGGAGATGTATAAATTGTTCTTCGGATCACAAGCAATGTGTCCGGACTTGACCGAGGACGCAGGTCTGAGCTGCAACCGCCCGGATACTCAAGTAAGTAGCCTTGTGCCCGGACTCGCTATCCGTATATTTGTCATAAACTTGCCCCTAAAAGAGTTGTCCTTTAAACAGGAGTGGATAGCGAAAGCAAAGTTGATCAGGTGTCCGGCTCCCCTCCCCGAGACCACGCCGGATGCCGTGCTAGTCAGGATGTTGAAGATTGTGCCTTTGGAGGAAAGCAAGGGAGGGGACAAGGAAACTACGGCCTCCTCGAAGGAGGCTGTTTGGAAGGGAGGAACCGAAAATTCCTCTCCTCGGGGGAAGAAGAGGACCACCTCTGAAGACCCGGAGACCATGGACTCAAAGCGGGGGAAGAAATCCTCGCCAGAGGGTCCTGCGCCGGGGGATACCTCGGCCGAATTATGCCCTCAAGGGGATCAGCCCTCCACCGAGCCGTAAGTAAAGGGAGGTTTTCTTTTTAAGAGATGAGAGAAATCCTTGCTTTATATCTGAGAAAGGTAACCAAAAATTTACCTTGTAGTTCGGACCTCAGCCTTCTCAGCAGAGCTCATCCTCGGGGGACCTTCTTCCGGAGATGATGGAGAGCGGAACGCCTCCTCCTGCCGTACCGCCTAGCGAGGCGGGCGACCCTGAGGTATCGTCGCGGAGGATTTCTCCGAATCCGGCAGGGACGAAAGGTAGTCGTATGGGCCCCCAAAGCCCTCCGCGTCCGGCCTTCGAAAAGGGCCATCGGACGAATCCGGCACCGTCCGGTGTGCGGTTGGAGGAGCTGAAGGATCTGTTAGGGCGAGCATCTATCTCAGAGGAGCACCATGCATTGATGGGTACGGTGATTGAGAGGATTTCATCCGCGGAGAGCGGATTGCACGAGGCCGTCAGGAGTTTACTGACAGGTTTTGAGGTACGTGAAATAATGTACCCTTTCTTGACAGTTGCGCATAAAGAAGATGCGCCCTGTGTAGATAGTAGCCCCTGAGACTCTGTGCGTTGTCAAAAGTGACGGCGCGCAGAGGATCATAATCCCAGGTCTAATATGCCGCCTTCATACGTAGGTGGCGAAGTGTCCGGAGGCCAGCCGGACTGATGAATTTGCCGAGCTAAAGCGACAGCTTGACGTGGCAGATGCCGACATCGCGCTTG
The DNA here is from genome assembly GCA_021605145.1 of Aegilops bicornis. Lineage (NCBI taxonomy): Eukaryota > Viridiplantae > Streptophyta > Magnoliopsida > Poales > Poaceae > Aegilops > Aegilops bicornis. Next base: position 414,983,198 of record CM038674.1, read on the forward strand.
TCAACAAGCGGCTTGACGAGGCACAAGGTATGTAATTCCTCCGGTGGCACCTGGTAAGAGGAGCTTTATGCCAGTATCCTACAATGTGTGTGCTTGATGCAGATGGTGATGCTGCCATGGAGAATCTTCGGGCGGAACTTGCCCGAGCCAAGGAGCAAGCCAGAAAAAGTGATGCGGCTGCCGGAAAGGCAATTGAAGAGTTGAAAGCCGAACAGGCTGCTCACTGTCGAAGCAAGAAGGAAATGGCCGATATGGCCGTGAAGCTGAAGAACGCTGCTGACCATTGCAAGCTTCTTGAAAAGAAGACCGGGCGGAACAAACGAACCTGGAGAAGGCCGTTGCCGATGCCAAGGATGCTCACTCTGCGATGAGAACTATGAAGGAGGAGCTGTGTCAGGCCGGAGAGATCGCGGCTGGAAAGCCCTTTATGCTGCGGAGGAAGTTCTGCGATCCTAAACATGCTCCGTAGACCGGATGTGGAGTACGGAAGACACCTATCTAGATTTGGCAGCGAGTGCCGCAGGTGCGGCCGAACACTTCCGAGATCAGGTAGATCGCGAGGTGGAAAAGCTCTTCTGGTCGCAGTTCCAAAATCCAGAGCGTCCACTGTCATTAGTCGATCGTTTGGCCGAATGGGCGGAGCTAAATAGGTTGTCCGGACTCGCCATGAAGTGTGTCATGAGCCATCTTTGGCCGGAGAGGCCAGAGCCGAAAAGTTATTTCAACTTGGTGCAGCAGTTCCTTGGTGCGGTGCCGCATATTGATGCGATGAAGAGGTCAGCGTGCATAGAGGGTGCGCGGATGGCTCTTGCCCGTGTCAAAACATACTGGGCGGAGATGGAGACCACCGCTGTTGCATCCTGAGATTCGGACGAAAGCCGAGTACCTGCCGAGCACTATTTTCAGGAAGTTCTGCAAGGCGCTCGTTTAATAGAGACGCAGTGCTTGAAGAATACTATATTCGAATAGCATATGTTATTGTAAAACAATATTTTGATAAATTGTAGAAGCTTTTTATACTTGTGCCTTCAAGTATTATAACACCTCCTGTTCGGCCGTTTAAGATATATGTATATATAATCTGAAAGATGGCAGTCGTCGGCTTCAGCCCCCACGCAAATAATGCGGGGGTGTTCGCAGAAGGCGTATTTTCACACTTAATCCAACGTCTTGGTCCCACAAAGGAGGTGATAGCGCAGCGAACTAGGCAATCGGACTATGGTGCTTTATCACTCACTTAGCCATAGGAGTTTGACAGTGAGGCTACTTATATAGCCCCTGGTGGCGCCTGCGCTCGCCCGAACTCGGGGTGCGTATGTGCCTGGCCGGGAAACGGCCCTTCGTTAATGCGGAGGAATCCTAAAGATTCCGGTAAGTCATCGAGTGGTTGACCAGTTTCACGCTATATCATGACAGTCAGTTTTCGGCTTTCTCTCGAGGTGCTCACCTTTGGCGAACCGCACAATCGCAGAGTTCTCCCTGGTGCCGCCTTAGCCGATAGAGCGGAACGTAAGGCAGCAAAACACAAGAGCCGGGCAACCCAACATTTCACCAAAGACATGATTCGGAGCTGATGCATATAAGTCCAAACTCGCGACGCCGAACAGTCCCTAAGGTATTCGGTCTTTATGTGGGCGGGCGGGACAACGCCCTTAGTAATAAGCCCCTAGTGTCCAGGTACGCGCACAATTCTGACGTGGCCACATGCCAAAACGCCAGCCTCCTCCTTGGTTATATCAAGAAACCAGGCGATGTGTATCAACAAGAGATAGTAAAAAAGGTTTACGCAGGGTCTTAATCTGAAAAGAATCCTTGGAACGGGTCCCTACTGCACGTCTACACCTGTGTCTTCGTTGTGTCGTATCCTGGACGGGCGTAGCACGGTGTTCATCTGTGAAAAAAAAGGAACTTAGTTGAAGAAAGATCGTGCCGAACAAAAGTTATACTAAATAAACAGAGTATAAATCGAAATGGGTAAAATTGAGCTTTATTGTCTCTTGTTGTATATGCACGGAGCCCCTAGTACAGTGGTATACGGCTATTAAGCCTTTATCAAATGCCGGACTCATCTAGCCGTGTCCGTGGTCTTAACGACCTGTTTAGGTGTTTTGGCTGGTGAAGCCGTTTTATTGTGGGGCAATCAAGGAAGCCGCACAGTCTTCCGCGCGGGGGGCGCGCTCAATGTTTCCCCTTCAGTGAGATGATGCCTTGTGGACCGGGCATCTTAAGCGTAAGAGATGCATAATGCGGTATTGCGTTAAAGCGATGAAAGCTTCAAGGCCCCAAAGAAGGTTTGATAGCTACTTGAGAATGGGACGATGTGAAAAGTTAGCTTTTCGCGGTGGAAGTTATAGGGGAAGCCGAACATAACTTCTAGCCGGAGAGAACCCATGCAATGGGCATCCGGGCCTGGCGTTTCCCCTTGAAAGGAGGTTTTGCTATGGCGAATTTTTGTTGGGTCTATCCCCATGTTGCGGATTGTGTCCTGGTATAACAGGTTTAGATCACTGCCGCCATCCATCAAGACATTTATAAAGTGGAGTCCGCCGATTATTGAATCTAATACCAAGGCAGTCCAGCCTGCGTTCCGGATATTTCTAGAGTAATCCTGATGGTCGAAGGTGACCGGTTTTAACAACCAGTGGCGAGACTCCTTTGGGATAGGCCGTATGGCGCGTGTCTCTATGGGCATCGCTCGTTTTGTCACGTGAAGTAAGTTTACTGTTTTGACTTCATGTGGGAAATTCTTTTGTTTCCTGGTGTTGTGCTTGTGGGGTTCGTCATCGTCCTCACTTGGTGTGTCGAGCCCCTTGTGTTCGGCATTGAGTTTGCCGGATTGCTTGAAAACCCAACAATCTTTGTGGGTATGGTTCGCAGGCTTCCCGGGAGTACTGTGTATTTGACATATCCTGTCCAAGATTTTGTTTAGGTTGGACAGCTCGTCCTTGTTGTCCTTAAGGGGCGGATTTCTCTGACTCTGCCGCGAGATTTTGAATCCGGCGTTGACTGTCGTGCTCTTTGGGCTGCTTCCCTTATTCCGGCGCTGGTCCTTGCTGCATCGGGTTTTCCGTTTCCATCTCTAACTTCGGATGTACTTGGGTCGCTGGTGCTACATCTTGCCAACCAGCTGTCCTCTCCTGCGCAAAAGTGGGTCATGAGGCTTGTTAATGCGGCCATTGTTCTTGGCTTTTCTTGGCCGAGGTGTCTGGCGAGCCATTCGTCTCGAACGTTATGCTTAAAAGCTGCTAGGGCTTCGGCGTCCGGGCAGTCGACTATCTGATTCTTTTTAGTAAGGAATTTGTTCCAGAATTTTCGGGCTGACTCTCCGGGCTGTTGAGTTATATGACTTAGATCATCTCAGATCCGGAGGGCGGACATAGGTCCCTTGAAAATTTGCCCGGAAAGCATCCTCGAGCTCTTCCCAACTTCCAATGGTGTTTTCGGGAAGGCTTTTGAGCCAATGCCGAGCTGGCCCTTTAAGCTTGAGGGGTAAGTATTTTATGGTGTGGAGGTCATCTCCTCTGGCCATGTGTATGTGGAGGATGTAATCCTCAATCCAGACTCCAGGGTCTGTTGTTCCGTCGTACGCCTCTATGTTTACAGGCTTGAATCCCGCTGGAAATTCATGGTCTGGAATCTCATCGGTGAAACATAGGGGGTGTGCGGCTCCCCTGTATTTGGGTGTGCCATGATGTTCGGATATTGGTTGTGTTGCATTGCTTACGAGAGCTTGCTTTCTTGGCCCATAGATAGATCTGGCTGGGCCATCTTTTTGATGCGAATCCTTGAGTGGATCGCGTGCCGGCTTGTGTGCAGCGCCACTTGCCGCTCTATGTTGGCCATGGGGTCGTCTATCCGACCAGGTGGCTTTCTTATTTTTTGATTGCGGGGGCTCTACGGCCTCCTTGTCAAATTCAGGCAGTAGCTTTCGCTTCGAATAGCTTTTGGTGTGGCGACTGCCGCCGTATTTGTCTACGGTGTTGAGTACTTTGCTCCATCTGATTCTGAGTGCATCTTCCGCAGTTTTGAGCTTCCGCTTCTGCTTTTTCAGGCTACGCGCAGTGGCAACGAGCCTTTTGTGGAGGTTCTTCTGCTCCATGAGCTTGTCCAGCGTAAGGTCGTCCGGAATGCTGTTCTCGCCGGGGACGGGTTGTTCGGTTTGTTTATCCAAGTTGCCCTGTTCGGACGTTTGCTCGAAGGCATGTTCGTCGTCCGCCGGCTCGTCCTGCTCTATGGCTGGGTCTGTATGGCTGTTGTCTCTGTCGAGGCGGGGCTTGGAGCGGCGCTTACGTCGCCGCTTTGATTGCTTTTCGAATGAACGATCCCTCGTTGCATCCCTGTGTTCCTCGTCATCGCTTCCTTTAGGTGTGTCCACCATGTACACATCATGAGATGAGGTGGCTGTCTAGTGCCCTATAGGCGTTGGTTCATGTTCGTCTCCTACATCGTCGTCCATACCGTCGATGTCTTCGGAGTCGAAATCGAGCACGCCGCTTAAATTATCGGCGATGTAGCTACTGAAGTGGGTGGTGGGTGGGCATCGAATTTCTTCATCGTCCGTATCCCAATCCTGTCGGTCATAGTCCGGCCAGGACTCTCCTGACAGAGAGAGAGACCTGAGTGAATTCAGAATGTCGCCTAAGGGCGAGTGCTGAAAGATATCTGCGTCGGTGAATTCCACGATCGAAGCCCAATCGGCTTCGATTGGTAGGGGCGCGGAGGGCTCGGAGTCCGGAGAGGAGTCCGGCGCCTTGGAGTCACGGGCTTCGCAGAGGACAAGGGTGGTGTTCGGCTTGATCGCCGTAGAGATTGCAGCCCCCGAGGCGGTGTCTAACCACCCATCCTCGACAGGTGGTCGGCTCCGAGCTAAGGGCCTGAGCGACACAAAGTGCGACCTCTGAGGAGTTGTTCGGCGGCAGAGCTAGATCATGCCTATCGTGACAGTGCAGCGCGCTTGACTGTGGCTCAGATCCGTCGAAGATCAAATCTCCGCGGTCGTTCGCCGTGTAGTTTAAACTTCCAAATCTGACCTGATGGCCAGGGGCGTAGCTTTCGATCTGCTCCAGATGGCCAAGTGAATTGGCTCGCAGTGCAAAGCCGCCGAATGCGAAGATCTGTCCGGGGAGAAAGGTCTCACCCTGGACTGCATCGCTGCTGATGATCGGAGGAGCCATCGGGCCTAAAAGTGATGACACAGAGGAACTCTCAATGCATGAAAGCACCAATATCGGTGTCAAAGCGGGCGGATCTCGGGTAGGGGGTCCCGAACTGTGCGTCTAGGCGGATGGTAACAAGAGACAAGGGACACGATGTTTTTACCCAGGTTCGGGCCCTCTCGATGGAGGTAAAACCCTACTCCTGTTTGATTAATATTGATGATATGGGTAGTACAAGAGTAGATCTACCACGAGATCAAGGAGGCTAAACCCTAGAAGCTAGCCTATGGTATGATTGTTGTTGTCCAACGGACTAAAACCCTCCGGTTTATATAGACACCGGAGAGGGCTAGGATTACACAGAGTCGGTTATAATGGTAGGAGATCTACATATCCGTATCGCCAAGCTTGCCTTCCACGCCAAGGAAAGTCCCTTCCGGACATGGGACAAAGTCTTCAATCTTGTATCTTCATAGTCCAGGAGTCCGGCTGAAGGTATAGTCCGGCTATCCGGACACCCCCTAATCCAGGACTCCCTCAGTAGGCATAAGTATTGTGACATAATGTGTAATAACAGCCCATAATGCAATAAATATCGATATAAAAGCATGATGCAAAATGGACGTATCAAGCATTTTATAAATCAACCATGGACTATCTCATACCATCATGGTGCATAAAAGAAAAGTGAAAACTAAATGCAAAAGACGCTCCAAGGTTTGCACATATCACATGAACGAGACGAATCCGAAAACATACCGATACTTGTTGAAGAAAGATGGGATGCCTTCCGAGGCATCCCCAAGCTTAGACGCTTGAGTATCCTTGAATATTTACCTGGGGTGCCTTGGGCATCCCCAAGCTTGAGCTCTTGCCTCTCCTCCTTCTCCTCACATCGAGACCTCCTCGATCTTCGAACACTTCATCCACACAAAACTCAACAGAAAACTTGGTAAGATCCATTTGTATAATAACTACTCTAAGTAATGTTGCAAACCAAATTCATATTTTGTTTTTGCATTGTAGCTACTGTAATGCAACTTTTCCATGGCTTATACCACCGATAGAATCAATAGTTTCATCAAAACAAGCAACATAATGCATCAAAAACAGAATCTGTCTTAAACATGACAGTCCGTAGTAATCTGAACACAATCATACTTCTGTAACTCCAATTTTTTTGAAAAATTAGGACAACGTAAACAATTTGCATAGCAAGACTGTGCAAAAAGTTTCAGAAACGTTTGACTTTCCAGTAAAAAATGAAAATTCACGCACTACAGCCAAAGTTTCTGTTTCTGCACCGCACGTACCAACAAGCAATCTAATCATCCTAAAGGCAAATCTTGGCACATTATTTTTATAATACAATGGATTTGTACAACGGGATAATTATTTTTGCGAGAATCTTCATGAAAAATTTTACATTGTTTCCCTCACTTCTCCAATGCATAACTTCCAATCGCTTCTCTTTTGTGAAATTTTTTAAGTTCCCCACTATATTTTTTGTTTTTAAACTATATAAAAGCACTCAACAGAAATAAATGACTCTCTAAAACTTCCGAGTTGTCTCCCTGGCAGTGCTTTCTTTAAAGCCATTAAGCTAGGCATAAAGTGCTCAAGTAATGAATCCACCCGGATCCCAAGGTATATCAAAGCCAATTTCAATTAACAATGATTTGGCATTTAGTAGTGATCACAAAGCAACATATATCATGCAATGACGAAGTCTAACTCTCTTCCTATGCATCGGCATGTCATAAAAGAACAATTCATGCACATCAAGTAAAGGCCAATACATAGCATAAGTAGTTTCTTGCAATTCTATCGTGTTGGAAACATAAAGAGGTGGAGATGTAGTTCCTCTCTCATAATAATTGAAAGTAGGAGCAGAAAGCACATGCATATTATGCTCATTAAAATCATCATGTGCAACGGTAAAAGGCAACCCATCAATGTAATCCTTAATAAGTGCAAATTTCTCCGATATAGTGTAGTTTGGAGAATTCAAAAAGATAATAGGACTATCATGTATGGGTGCAATAGCAACAACTTCCTTCTTAACATAAGGAACTATAGAAAGTTCATCTTCATAATCATAATTTAAATTGGCATCATGGCCACAAGCATAGCAAGCATCAAGTTCATCAAAAAGGGATATTCCAAATGAATCAACGGGATCATAGCAATTATCATGGCATTCATCCTTCGGTAAGAACGAAGGGAAATTAAACAATGTATGAATTGATAGTTACTCTCATTAGAAGGTGGGCACGGGTGATCAATCCGCTCTTCCTCCATTTGTTCTTCGCTCTCCTCATCATCTTTTTCATCCAATGAGCTCGCAATTTCATCAATTTCTTCTTCCATAGACTCCTGCAAAATATTAGTCTTTTCTTGGACAGCAGGGTTATTCTCAATAAATACATCAATATCGTAATTATATTTATAATTATCATAGCAATATTTAAGGATAGCAAGATTTTTAGGTTTATAAACTGAATCATCAAAATCTTCAAACTTTTCAAACAAAGATTCAATTTCATATGCACCCTTAAAAGCAACAAATTCTTCTATTCGTTCCACATCATACTAATCATATATACCTCTAGCATAAGAAGCCAAGGTTTCATTATCATTAAATTCGCATGAATAGGGAAGGTGTGGAACCTCAATCTTAGAGCAACAAGTATAATCATATCTCAAGCATAGATTCCATGCATACCATTGCAACATTTCAATTTTATCCCATAAAAGTTTTCCCTTTTGAGTCTAGCGATAATCCCTAAAATATTCATGTTGATCCAACGTTACTCCCATTATCAAGTTGAATGGGGTTTTCTCAGGATTATCAAAGTAGTGCATAATATTTTTCACATAACGAGCATCGAGGGTTTTAGGAGGTTCCTCATCTCCATGAGTAGCAAGTACCACTAATTCTTTTGGTGTTTCATGTTCCATATCCATAACTAAAGATAGAGAACAACTAAGAACAGGAAATAAAAACTACTTAGTGATAAAGCAAACAAGCACACACAAGAATATTCACCCCACGCTATTGCTCCCCGGCAACGACGCCAGAAAAAGGTCTTGATAACCCACAAGTGTAGGGGATCAATTGTAGCCTCTTTCGATAAGTAAGAGTGTCAAACCCAACGAGGAGCTAAAGGTAGAAAATATATTCCCTCAAGTTCTATCGACCACAGATACAACTCTACGCACGCTTGACGTTCGCTTTACCTAGAACAAGTATGAAACTAGAAGTACTTTGTAGGTGTGATAGGATAGGTTTGCAAGATAATAAAGAACACGTAAAAATCTAGGGGCTATTTAGATAAAGACACGACTAAGTTAGTTTTAGTAGAGAGCTTTTGTCAATAAGAAAGTTATTTGTCCCTAGGCAATCGATAACAAGTACCGGTAATCATTCTTGTAATATTGTCGGTGTACAAAAGTAGGGGCACTCCTTTTTCACCCCTTTACTTGTGCACGGACAGTCAGAGCCGCGCCCATGGCCACACTAAGCAGGGCAGAGGAGGGAAGCCGAAGGCACAAGGTGACCATAGGCAACACCAAGACCAGAGAACACAAAAGAGCAAGAGGGCGAGGTGGAATCCCCCCGCGGCCCCGGCAAGAGCCTTGCCGGGGCAACTTGCCCGATGCCAGTAGAGCAGGCCACCCTTGAGCCCACGGGTTCCAACACCACCAACCAATCACATTGGAACCAAGGCTCGGGAGGCACCTCTGTGGTGGCATGCAGATCTTTGTCAAGATCATGAACATACAAGATCAGATGAGGACCAGAAGACGACGACCCTTGGCGAGATCCTTGCCGAGGAGATCCACGAGACCCTCGGCAAGACGCTTTCCGGGGAAGACCACGATGCCACGTTAAGACCCTTGCCGGGGCCCCAGCAAGGCCCTTCCGAAGACACCTACGAGGCCACGGCCAGGCCAGCGTTTTCCACGGCTCCACCGTCGTCCCCATGGAGCTGCCAGCTCAACCAGTTGAGCAGGCACTTGTGTGGCGACGAGCGTCCTCCACGACCAACCCAGCAAGCACCTGTGTAGTGGCATGCAGGTCTTCGTGAAGGCTCCACCACCGCGCCAGCCCAGCAGCCAGCGAACGTGGCGCTACAATGCCTCGTCACCGGGACGCGTCGCCAGCCAAAGCGGCGGCATACCGACGTGCTTCCTTGTTGTCTCTGATAAAGAGAGAGGGGCATGTCGGCAGCGCATTAAATGCGTTTGTCCGACGGGGCCAGAGGATAGACGCATCCACTGTACGCCTTTCTACCTCATGTGTGCCACTGTGACAGCCCCTTTCGCTTATAAAAGGAGGCCCGAGGCGACCAGGAAAAGGATTCGGATCTTTTGGGAAAGTTGCACCTCGTAGCTAGCTCAAGAGCATAAGAACACTCAAATACATACACCAAAGCAGGACTAGGGTATTACGCATCTCCGCGGCCCGAACCTGGGTAAACGATCTGTGTGCTTCCTGTCAGACCCGCTCTTTGCACAACCCCGCACCCGCCAACCGTAGAAGGGATCACAGTGATTCCATAGGTGTCGATTTCCTCGACATCTTTAGCGCGCCAGGTAGGGGGCGCAGTGGTGAAAAAACGGTCTCATCGGAGCAACAGTTTCATCATGGTCGTCGTTCCAAGGAAGAAGACGACCAAGCTTGACGGCACCATCTGCAGATGCGGTGGACGCCCGCGCAACGACAGAAAAGCTAAGTCGTGCGAAACTTTAAGCAATTTCTTTTTATATATAAGGTTATTGTCCTCGAAGGTCCTGCCCTATGTATGGAAAACCTGTACACAAAGGGGCCCTTCCGCTATTGGCAAAGCCCTTGCCCTGTTTCTAGTCCGCTCAACAGCTCAAGCGGCCGCGTCGAGATTGGCAGGGTAGCCTTCCGCAATTGGCAACGCTCTCGATTCTGACTCGAGTGAAGCTCGACAGTTCGAGCGGCCGCGTTGAGAGCGGCAAGGTGGTTCGCCTGGCAGCAAGCATACCCGGCAGGCTATTGGGGATCCGTCCTCAAGGCGCCGTGGCCTGGGTTACGCGCCGGCAAGCCTACCCGATCCACGTAGGGTGGACATACAAAGGGGGATCAAACAGGGAAATAACATGCATCGTTTCCAAACGTACTGCAGAGTTATATTACATCAATTGTTGCTGCGGTTCTAACTAAAGATGAAAATTGTCTTGGTCATGAACCTGCAGCGACGATGAGAAACGGGGTGCCTAGTCCCGGCGCAGGCCCTCCACCCTCTGGATTCCGTTGATGCGGCTGGTGATGGGCTTGATATGCTCCTCGAGCGTCGCGAGGTCTGCATCCTCCAGCAAGCTCTCTAGTGCAGCGTCGAAGTCGAGGGCGGGGTTCCAGTACGCCACCTTGGTGAGGACCTTGGTCATGGCACCCCGGCAAAGCTTCCGGGCCTCATCAGGCAGAGAGGCCGCCCTGCTGTAGCGAAGATGCTCCAGGGCTCCAAGAACATGCCCTCGAAGAATATGGTCAGCTTGGCATTGGGACTCACGTTGCACTCTGGGGTGTACCTCACATTTGGCAACCCCATGGCAGCCAGCTTCATGGTGGTCCTGCCAACGACGTCTTCGAGGCGGCTAATCCAGCGCTTCTCGCCCTCCACAAAATCCTTGTGGTTGGCGGCTTCGTTCTTCCGCAGCTGCTTCTTGGCCTCCAGATCCTTGGCGTGGTCTCCTCCTGCCTTGGCCTCTGAGAGCATCCCCTCGAGACCCTCCAGCTTCTGCTTAAGGTCTTTGATGGAGTTGTTGGCCTCGGAAAGCTGCCTAGCCTTGACGAGGACTGCGCCCTGCGCCTCAACCAGAGCGTCGTTGAGCGTGTCCTTCTCCTTAGACAGCTTCAGGACCTGGTCCTTCAGCCCTCCTGTTCCACCTCCAGCTCCTTCACCTTGCCGGCGTGAACCAGAGCCTGGGCATTGAGTGCCTCCCTGTGCCTCTGCTCCAGCTCCTGGGTCTGCTGCACGATGAGCTTCTCCACCTCCTCGTCCTTGCCGCGAGCTTCTCCTCATGCGTGGCAAGGTCCTCCTGGGAGTTTAGCATGGCCTACTGCTGGTGCCGAGCAGCCTCGGCCTGGGCGGCCTCCTGCTTCGCCAGTTCCTGGGCCTTCTTGATGTCGGCCTGCTTCATGATGAGCGCCAGATTGCGCTCAGTCAACGCGTCCTGGGCGGCCTTCAAGTCCTTGTGGGCCTGGCGGAACCAAGCCTGCGCCTCGACGATGCGCTCCTCAAGGTCCACCTCCGCCTTGTCCACCACCGCCATCCTGGACTTGGCCTTGTCTAGGCGGGCGCGGTGGAGCGCCTGGAGCTTCTGGAAGTTGGCGCCCATGGCCTGGAGGAGCCGCTCCTCCTCGGAACCACCGCCACCAGCGCTCGGCTCGTCAACAACCTCGAGCCCGGCGGCGGCAAGCACTTCGTCGTCAAACACCTCCCCCTCGACAGGCGCCCCGGTGCTCGCCGTCCCTGGGAGGTGGACGAATAGGTCGTCGCTCACCCTCAAGTACCTGCCCGAGCCAGAGGCAGCGGAGGAGGAAGGTTGGTCGTCAACCACCTCCTCCTCGGCAGTGGCCTTGCCGGCCTCCCCGGCAGGCCCTTCCCGGCCTCCTCGGTAGCAGCCTTGCCGGGTTCCCCGACAGACCCCTTGGCGGCGTCCTCAGCAGCATCCTTGGTGGCCTCTTCGGCGGCGATCCTCTCGGACTCCGCCGCGGCGGCCTTGGTGACATCCTCGATGACGGTGTCTACGTCCTCCCGGTCCACCAAGGGAGGATCTGGATATCGGGAAGGGGATGAGGCGAAACCAAGGCCAAGATTCAAAAAGAAAAAAGAACAGGGACGGAAGGCGAGTGACTCACCCGTGCCGAGTTGGGAAGAAGAGGCCCCCTCCCCGCCAACATCTGGCGCCGAGGCGGAGCCACCAGTGCCCAAGTTTGCCTCCTCCTCCGTGTGCATGAGCTCGGTGCTTGGCGACCTTGCCGGGGACGCCCCTCGGAGCAGCGTGGTCGATGGGGGCGGCATGTTGGGGGTAGCCCTCAGTGGCTCCTCCTGCTGTCGTCCTCCTCCTGCAATCACGGCAAGGTCAGCGCCGAGGGATCGTACCCCCAACACAAGTTGAAAAGGGGCGAGTGACGAGCTTACGCTGGGAACTGTGTCGGGGGCTCCTGTCGGTGTTAAAACCGGTGGATCTCGGGTAGGGGGTCCCGAACTGTGCGTCTAGGCAGATGGTAACAGGAGACAGGGGACACAATGTTTACCCAGGTTCGGGCCCTCTCGATGGAGGTAAAACCCTACTCCCGCTTGATTGATCTTGATGATATGAGTATTAAAAGAGTTGATCTACCACGAGATCAGAGAGGCTAAACCCTAGAGGCTAGCCTATGGTATGATTGTTGTTGTTGGTCCTACGGACTAAACCCTCCGGTTTATATAGATACTGGAGGGGGCTAGGGTTGCACAGAGTCGGTTACAAAGAAGGAGACCTACATATCCGTATTGCCAAGCTTGCCTTCCATGCCAAGGAGAGTCCCATCCGGACAAGGGACGAAGTCTTCAATCGTGTATCTTCATAGTCCAACAGTCCGGCCAAAGGTTATAGTCCGGCCGTCCGGGTACCCCCTAACCCAGGACTCCCTCAGTAGCCCCCGAACCAGGCTTCAATGGCGATGAGTCCGGCGCGGAGATTGTCTACGGCATTGCAAGGCGGGTTCTTCTTCAAACTCTGAGTACCTGTTAAATAGTGTCCGGCTTCTCGTAAATGTTGTGCTTCTTGGCTTCTGCGTCCAATAATGACCATCTTCCACGTGTCGAGCGAATGTGAGGAGCCAGGGCATTTTTACATTTATCACCCTAGCTATGTGAACAAACTGTGTATTTAAAGAGACTAGGATTCTCAGATCGAAACCACACCATCCTCCCTCAGCGAGCATTCATCGGAGCGCGCCCGAAAAAATCCACTCCAGCATGGCCGGCCAGTGCAGCTCCTCCTCTCGCTCCCGCAGCCCCAAGCCCGGAGATTGGGAGAGGTGTTCCGTCCCGCATAGTCAATTGGTGAAGCTATAGACCCAGGGATTTCTCACCCCAGCGTATATGGTCCCGGTTCGAGCCGGGCTTGCCACCTATAATGGCGGGGAGCAAGCAGAGAGCTTTCCCAACCCCTCTAAGGGAGAACGGGTATCCCTTGTCCCTTATTTGTTAAGGGGACTCGGATTTCCAATCCATCCGTTTCTCCGAGGGCTCCTGGAGTTCTACGGCCTCCAGTTGCACAACCTCACCCCTGCCTCCATACTTCATATCGTTGGCTATGTAGCCCTTTGCGAACTGTTTCTGGGCATCGAAGCCCATTTCGCATTGTGGATGAGGTTGTTCTACCTTGTGCCTCGTACACAGAGGGGATCAATATATCAAGTGGGCGGAGCCGAAGTGTGGCGCATCACCAGGACCGGATACCTATCCGGTACCCCGAAGAAGACGTCCGAAGACAGGCCTTCAGAGTGGTTTTATATGGAGGACGTCCCCCTTCCGGATCCTATTCGGATCGGCCTTCCCGAGTTTAATAATGCTTCCTTGAAGAAGCGCCTGAGCTGGCGGCCACGAAGCCCTCGGGAGGAAGATGATAGAGACGTTCTTTACCTGATGGGCCGGATAAAGGTATTGGCTCGATCGGGACTGACCATAACCGAGGTTATGTCAATATGCATTATGCGGGGGGTGCAACCACTTCAATATCGAGGCCACCTATGTGGGATTTCAACGGGGAAGATGATGCTACCCGCTGCGGCCGCAAGGGGCCGGACTCGACTGCTGCTTTAGGAAAATCATGTCCAGTCTGTACAAGGGAGAGGAAGAGGAGTTCCTTCGCATCAAGCCACAGGATGGATTCTCCATGTACAACCCTCCGAGCTGGGTAGGCCCCCACTTTTTATGCCCACCCATTCCGTATTGCTATAGTCAAATATTTTACCTTGCCATTTCATCGCAGGAGTTGCGTAAGGTTGTAAAGGAGATCAACAGCCCACCTCCACAACCAGAGGATCCTGAGCGGTCTCTCGATCCCGGCCTCAAAGAGGATCCGGACATATTCGTAGAGCTAATTGACAGGGTATTCTACTAATTGAGCTGCGATGACGCTATGGTGGCCATTACAGCCGACTACCCCGGCTACTCCCAGCCTCGCAGGTAACTGAGATCAAAGTCCCAACCTTTTGAAAAGGATTTCCTTTTATGCACGTGAGCTACCGTATACAAACGGTGTTTTATAGGGAAGGCCCTCGGGGCGCCACGCCGAGCCCGCGGCAACTCGCCAACAAGGGGTCCAAGGCCGGACAGGCTAAAAAGGAAGGCGGTCCGGACGGAGACGCCGGCGCAGAGGTACGATGCAACACCTTACTCCGTGGTTGTCGTCTTTAAAAACATAATAACACCCGTGTTTCCTAGAAGGAAGAACGCCCGCTGGACTACATCCGGAGAGGTCGCCGCTCACGCCTCTACCAGTCGGGCTCCAGGGCCGGACACAGAAGCGGAAGCTAACACGAGGCGCACACCGGATGCTCCTCCTACGAAGGATGCGGATAAAATATCCGCTACAAATTCCGAAGTGGAGAGCGCCATGAACCACAGGCGTCGCCGAGCCGTACTCCGTGACGCTTGTTTCTCCGAAGAGGCGTTTGATGCGTTCAACTCAAGAGATGCGTATATCCGTGCAGCTCAAAATGGTCTAGCCAGAGCCACGGATCAGTATGTAAAGGATATACGGGTAAGAAAATTTGATGATTGTGCATAGCAGTAGCCCTCGAGACTTAAAACAGTTATAGTAAATGATTTAAGGATCATTTATTGTGCAGGTTCTTACAGAGAAGAATACCCAATTGTCTCACGAGCTTGAAGAGTGCAAGGCCCAGCTAAGGGCATGATTGCCTTGATGAAGGAGTCCGAGAAGGCCTCCTCTGGTAACACTTGTTTTAAAGAATGATAGGTACCATATAGAGTGCGGCATGCCTGCAAATCTAACAACGAATATTGCAGATGACGCCGGAGTGAATCCGGATGAGCAACATGTCATACGCCGGCTAAAGGCTGGCGAGTGCGTGCTTATGAAAGTTAGGCAGGAGAAAAACGATCTCCAGGATGCCAATACCCAGCTGAGCGTGGAACTAAAAGATGTCCGCGCCCAGCTATCGGACTCCGTAAAGGAGAATAAGCGGCTTCGACGTGGCATTTTTAGTAAGTGCTTGAGCAAACTTTGTTAAAAAGAGTTCGACGAAGAAGCAAGCTGACAGAGTTATGTCTGTAGGTATGCTGATGGGTCGTCCCACGGAGGAGATGCCTGGGTCTGCGGGTGATCTTCTACCAGAGCTCTCACAACTCCACGAACAAGTTCGGCAGGTGATGCAAGGCATTGCCCAGGCCTTGTGGCCATCCGTCTCCCTGCCCGAAGGCCTTGGAGAGCTTGCGGAGAATCTTGAGGGAGCGCGGCGGTGTTTCTGATTATGGAAGAAATCGGCCTGCCGTCAAGGTGCCAGGGAAGCCTGGGCCATGGTGAAGACGCGGTATACCAAGGCTGACCCAAACCACATGGTCGAGGTCGGACCAGTGGGGCCTGACGGGAAAGAAATCCCCGTTAGCTTAGTGTATGAGAAAGTAGAATTAGCCGCAAAGTATTCCCAACAGGATTGTAAGCTAGACAGCCTGTTGGATGGTATAGAAGAGGAATTCAGACAGTCTAAGTGACTATGTAATAAAAGTGACATGTATGATGCCTTCTAGCCGGATTGTAAATCATTTTTCATGGCGGACCTTTTCGCTTCGACCTCGGGACCCGATAGTCCGGAGTGTATCCGAATACCCTCTCAGTTATATAAGAACCGGGGCATGCATGGAAACTAGGCGTAGGGGTCATTAGTGCTTGAACAGACAAGTGCCCAACTAGTTATGTTATATTACATGGGTAGTAAGAAACATCTTCCAGGGAGAATAGTTCCATTAAGGGTTCCTTTCCCTGGGTACTCATGCCCTAAAGTGCTTGTCCGGACTATGAAAAGAAACACAGGGAAAACATCTGGGGGCTCATATGGAAACAAAATAAAAATCATCTTTTGTTCAGCGAACGAATATTCCCTTAAGAACGCTAGCTTTCGTCTTCACCCAGTCTGAGGTACACATCCGGCTGACCTGGCAGTAACAATCGCAGAGGTGCTCCCCTTATGCCCTAGCCGAATTAACGGGAACATAGGGCATAAATACAAGAGCCAGGCAACCCAGCTTGGCCAAAATTTAAGTCATATCGATGCATATAATGGCGAAGGAAGGGTACATGCGGAAGGATAACACATGTGCGGGGCACGAAGCCCAGATAAATAATTAAGCTTCTATTTAAGAAGGCCCCAGGTATAATGAGCACGGTTAGCGTGTCAATGGTGTGCGGGCAAGGCACAAGTTGGCCCTTGACGGCCTTGAGAAAGAAAAAAAGGAGAAAGAGAGAAAGAAAAGACAAATAATGTATATGCAAAAAATGGACAAAGGAAGGAGACGAACGTAGAGTCCGGCACTAGGCATAGAATCTTCGAAGCCTGGCTGCGTTCAATGGGTTCAGCTCAAGTCGGTTATCCGATGCATCCCGCAGACGGTACGCTCCATCGGTCAGAACTTGGTCGATAATGAAAGGACCTTCCCATTTGGGCTCGAGCTTGGTCTTTTTCTTCTCCGGCAGGCGTAGAACTAGCTCGCCAACGTTATAAGTTTTGGGCCGTACTTCTCTGCTTTGGTATCTTCGAGCATGTTGCTGATAAAATGCGGAACGGCTTTTGCCACATCGCGCTCCTCCTCCAGGGTGTCCAGACTGTCCTGCCGATCGAGCTCGGCCTGTCTTTCTTCGTACATGCGCACTCTAGGTGAGTCATGAATTATGTCGCAGGGCAGAACCGCCTCTGCACCGTACACCATAAAGAAGGGTGTGTATCCGGTAGTGCGATTTGGCGTGGTCCGCAGCCCCCAGAGTACGGAGTCGAGCTCCTCTACCCAGTGCGTGTTGGATTCCTTTAAGGACCGCACTAATCTGGGTTTGATGCCGCTCATGATAAGATCATTTGCTCGCTCGACTTGACCGTTAGTTTGCGGGTGATAGACAGAAGCATAATCGATCTTGATGCCCATATTGCTGCACCAGAGCTTTACCTCGTCGGCCGTGAAGTTCGTGTCGTTGTCAGTGATGATGCTGTGGGGGACGCCATAACGGTGTACAACCCCAGATATGAAGTCTATCACTGGTCCGGATTCAGCCGTTTTAACAGGTTTGGCTTCTATCCATTTGGTGAATTTATCCACCATGACTAGTAGGTATTTTTTCTTATGGGTTCCCCCTTTAAGGGGTCCAACCATGTCAAGCCCCCAGACCGCGAAGGGCCAGGTAATGGGGATTGTTTGGAGGGCGGTGGGTGGCATATGGCTTTGGTTTGCAAAAAGCTGGCAACCGACGCAGCGTTGGACCAAGTCTTGTGCATCTGCCCGGGCTGTCGGCCAATAAAAACCTGTACGAAAGGCCTTGCTTACAAGGGCCTGGGATGCGGCGTGGTGGCCGCCTAATCCGGAGTGAATTTCTGCCAAAAGCTTCCGCCCTTCCTCTTCGGAGATGCACCTTTGAAGGACTCCGTGTCGGTGTCAAAACCGGCGGATCTCGGGTAGGGGGTACCGAACTGTGCGTCTAGGCGGATGGTAACAGGAGACAAGAGACACGAAGTTTTACCCAGGTTCGGGCCCTCTTGATGGAGGTAAAACCCTACGTCCTGCTTGATTAATATTGATGATATGGGTAGTACAAGAGTAGATCTACCACGAGATCAAGGAGGCTAAACCCTAGAAGCTAGCCTATGGTATGATTGTTATGTGTTATCCTACGGACTAAAACCCTCCGGTTTATATAGACACCGGAGAGGCTTAGGGTTACACAGAGTCGGTTACAATGGTAGGAGATCTATGTATCCATATCGCCAAGCTTGCCTTCCACGCCAAGGAAAGTCCCTTCCGGACACGGGACGAAGTCTTCAATCTTGTATCTTCATAGTCCAGGAGTCCGGCTGAAGGTATAGTCCGGCCATCCGGACACCCCCTAATCCAGGACTCCCTCAGTAGCCCCCGAACCAGGCTTCAATGACGCGAGTCCGACGCGCAGATTGTCTTCGGCATTGCAAGGCGGGTTCTCCTCCAGATTTCGTGTACCTGTTGAATAGTGCTCGGTTTTTTGCAAATGTAACGCTCCTCGGCTTCTATGCCCAATAATGGCCGCCTTCCACGTGTCAAACGAATACGAAAAGTCTGGGTGTCTTTACATTCACACCCCTGGCCGCGTAAATGAGCCGCTTATTTAAAGGGATGGGGATTCAGATCCAAACCACACCTTCTTCCCTCCGCGAGTATTCATCAGAGCGCATCCAACAAAGGTCCATTCCACGATGGCCAGCCGTCGCAACTCCTCCTCTCGCCCTTCCAGTCCTAAGCCTGGAGACCAGGAGAGGTGCTCCATCCCGCATAGTGAGCTAGTGTCGCTTCAGACCAAGGGATTCCTCCCCCCGGCCTATATGGTCCCGGTTCGAGCCGGACTTGCCACCTATAATGGCGGAGAACAAGCGGAGAGCGCCCCCAATCCCTCCAAAGGAGAGTGGGTATGCCTTGTCCCTTATTTAAAAAGAGGACTCAGATTTCCAATTCATCCGTTTCTCCGGGGGCTTCTGGAGTTCTATGGTCTCCAGCTGCACAGCCTCACGCCTGCCTCCATATTGCACATCGCGGGCTTCGTAGCCCTCTGCGAGCTGTTTTTGGGTGTTGAGGCTCATTTCGCGCTGTGGAAGAGGCTATTCTGCCTGGTGCCCCGTTCTCAGGAGGGGTCAATATATCAAGTGGGCGGAGCCGAAGTGTGGCGCATCGCCTGGATCGGATATTTATCCGGAACCCCAAAGAAGGCGTCCGAGAATTGGCCTTCAGAATGGTTTTATATAGAGGATGTCCCGCTGCCGGATCCTATTCAGATCGGCCTCCCTGAGTTCGACAATGCTCCCCTGAAGAAGCGCCAAAGCTGGCGTCCACGGAGCCCTCAAAGGGAAAGTGACAAGGACGTCCTTTACCTGATGGGCCGGATAAGCTTATTGGCTCATTCCGGACTAACCATGATCAGAGTCATGGCCATATGCATCATGCGGGGGGTGCAGCCGCTTCAATATAGAGGCCACCCTATGTGGGATTTTAACGGGGAGGACGACGCCACCCGTTACGGCCGTAAGGGGCCGGACTCGGCTGCCGCTCTGATGAAGATCTTGTCCGCTTTGTACAAGGGAGAAGAGGAGGAATTCCTCCGCGTCAACCCTTAGGGTGGATTTACCATGTATAATCCTCCAAACTAGGTAAGTGGATACTTTTACTTATCCGCCCGTTTTGTATCCCCATTATATAGTCTAACGACTTCAACGCAGGAACTGCGCCAGGCTGCTAAAGAAATAAACAGCCCCCCTCCGCAGCCCGAGGATCTGGGACGGTCCCTCGACCCAGCCTCTCAAGAGGATCCGGACATATCTGTGGAGCTAATTGATGGGGTGTTTCATCAATTGAGCAAGGACAACGCCTTGGTGGCCATTACAGCCGATTACCCCGGGCTACTCCCGGCCTCCCAGGTAACTGAGACCGAAATCCCAGCGTTTCGAAAAGGGACTCGTCCTCGCGTGTTTTCGATCGTCGTATAACAACCGCGTTTCGCAGAGGAGGTCCTTGAGGCGGGAGACCGAGCCTGCGGCAACTAGCCAACGAGGGGCCGCAAGGCCCCAAGGGCTGAAAAGGACTGCGGTCCGGATTGAGACGTCGGCGCAAAGGTATAACGCGCCATCTTATCCCCCGGTGTTATTTCCTTCAAGGTGTATTAATACTCGTGCCCTCTTTAGGACAAAGAGACCTCGCCGGACTACATCTGGAGAGGCTGCCAATCGCGCCTCCACCAGCCAGGCTCCAAAGCCCAGTCCGGAGGCGGAGGTGAACACGAGGCGCGCACCGGACGCTCCTCCTATAGAGGATGCGGACAGGCTATCTGCCACCCATTCCGAGGTGGAGAGTGCCATGAACCACAGGCGCCGCCGGACAGTTCTTCGCGACGCTTGTTTCTCTCTAGAGGCATTGGATGCCTTCAATTCAGGAGACGCGTTCCTCCGTGCCGCTCAAGATGGTCTAGCCAGAGCCACGGAGCAGTATGTGAAAGACATACGAGTAAGAAAATTTGATGTTTATATATATCAGTAGCCCCCAAGACTTGAAACAGTTAGAATAACTGATTTAAGGATCATGTAATATGCAGGTTCTTTCAAAGAAGAATACCCAACTGTCCCAGGAGCTAGAAGAGTGCAAAGCCCAACTTGAGGCCGCACTAGCCACGACAGGGGGGCCCGAGGGGACCCCCTCTGGTAATATATGTTTCAAAAAGATAAGTGTGAAGTGCGGCATAGATGAAAATCTGACAAATGAAATTGCAGATGGCGCCGGACTAGATCCTGAAAAGCAAGACTCATACGCCATGACTAAAGGTCAAGGCGAGCATGCTGACAAAGGTGAGGCGGGAGAAGAATGATCTTCAGGACGCCAACACCAAGCTGGGTGTTGAACTGAAAGATGTTCGTGCCCAGCTGTTGGACTCCGCTAAGGAGAATCAGCGGCTTCGACGCGGCATATTTAGTAAGCGCTTAAACGAACTTTTGAAAAAAAAGTTCAGCGAGGAAGTCCGCTAACAGAGTAATGTTTGTCGGTATGCTAACAGGTCGTCCTGCAGAGCAGATGCCCGGTTCTACGGGTGACCTTCTTCCCGAGCTCTCGCAACTTCACGAGCGAGTTTGGTGGGTGATGCAAGGCGTCGCCCAGGCCTTGTGGCCCTCCGTCTCCAGGCCCGAAGGCCTTGGAGAGCTTGCAGAGAAGCTTAAGGGAGCGCGGCGGCGCTTCCGATTGTGGAAGATATCGGCCTGCCGTCAAGGCGCTAGGGAGGCCCGGGCCATGGTAAAGACGCGATACACAAAGGCTGACCCAAACCACATGGCCGAGGTCGGACCTGTGTGGCCTGATGGGAAGGAGATCCCTGTAAGCTTAGTATACGGCCAAGCAGAATTGGCCGCAAAGTATTCCCAGCAGGACTGTAAATTAGACAGCATGTTAGATGGTATTGAAGAGGAATGCGATCAGTCAGAATGACTATGTAATTTTAATTGACATGTGTAATGTCTTCTAGCCGGATTGTAGATCATTTGTCATGGCCGACCTTTTCGCTTCGACCTCGGGACCTGACGGTCCGGAGTGTTTTCGAATACACATACGGTTATGTAAGAACCGGGGTATGCGTGGAAACCAGGCGTAGGGGTCATTATTGCTTGAACAGACAAGTGCCCAACTAGTTATGTTATATTACATGGTTAGTAAGAAACATCTTCCAGGGAGAATAGTTCCGTTAGGGGTTCCTTTCCCTGGGACGCATGCCCTAAAGTGCATGTCCATGTTGCAAAAAGGGACGCAGAAAAAATCATCTGGGGGCGCATAAATAAGTAAGTGAAAAGATCATCTTTAGTTCACCGACCGAATATTCCCTTAAGAACGCTAGCTTTGGCTTCACCCGGTCGAGGTACACATCCGGTGACCGGCAAGAATAATCGCAAAGGTGCTCCCTTTACCACCTAGCCGAACAATCGGGAACGTAGGGGTATGCACAGGAGCCAGGAAACCCAGCTTGGCCAAAACTTAAGTCATATCGATGCATATAATGGTGAATAAAGGGTACATGCGGAAGTGTGACACATGTGTTGGGCATGAAGCCCGTATAGCTAAGCTTCTGTTTAAAGAAGCCCCCAGGTTTAATGAGCGCGGATAGCGCGTCACTTGATGAGCCTTTAGAGGATGTAAAAGAAAGGAAGGGGGGAAGGAGAGAAATGTAAGACAGAAAGTTTATATAAAAAGTGGACAGAGGAAGGAGACGAACACGGAGTCCGGCGCTAGGGCATAGAATCTTCGGAGACAGGCTGCATTCCATGGGTTCGGCTCGAGTCGGTTATCCGATGCATCTCGCAGGCGGTACGCCCCACCAGTCAGGACTTGGTCAATTATGAAGGGACCCTCCCACTTGGGCTTGAGTTTGTCCTTTTTCTTGTCCGGCAGGCGCAGAACTAATTCGCCAACGTTATAATTTTTGGCCCGTACTTCTCTGCTTTGATATCTTCGAGCTTGTTGTTGATAAAATGCGGAACGGGCTTTTGCCATGTCACGCTCCTCCTCCAAGGCGTCCAAACTGTCCTGCCGATCGAGCTCGGCTTCTCTTTCTTCGTACATGCGCACTCGAGGTGAGTCATGAATTATGTCGCAGGGCAAAACTGCCTCTGCGTCGTACACCATGAAGAATGGTGTGTATCTGGTGGTGCGATTCGGCGTGGTCCACAGCCCCCAGAGTACGGAGTCGAGCTCCTCTACCCAGTGCGTGTTAGATTCCTTAAGGGACCGCACTAATCTGGGTTTGATGCCGCTCATGATAAGACCATTTGCACGTTCGACCTGTCCGTTAGTTTGTGGGTGATAGACGGAAGCATAATCGAGCTTGATGCCCATGTTTTTGCACCAGAGTTTTACCTCATCGGCCGTAAAGTTCGTGCTGTTATCAGTGATGATGCTGTGGGGGACGCCACAACGGTGTACAACCCCAGATATGAAGTCTATCACCGGTCTGGATTCGGCCGTCTTAACAGGCTTGGCTTCTATCCATTTGGTGAACTTATCCACCATGACCAGTAAGTATTTTTTTCTTGTGGGTTCCACCTTTAAGGGGCCCCACCATGTCAAGCCCCCAGACCGCAAAGGGCCAAGTTATGGGGATAGTTTGGAGGGCGGTGGGTGGCATATGGCTTTGGTTTGCAAAAAGCTGGCAACCGTCGCATCGTTGGACTAAGTCCTGAGCGTCTGCCCGGGCCGTCGGCCAATAAAAGCCTGTACGGAAAGCCTTGCTTACAAGGGACCGAGCTGCAGCGTGATGACCGCCGAGTCCGGCATGAATTTCAGCCAGCAAGTTCCGCCCTTCCTCTTCGGAGATGCACCTTTGAAGGACTCCGGTAGTGCTTTTCTTATAAAGCTCTCCCTCATGGACTTTATAGGTTTTAGATCACCGCACTACGCAGTGTGCCTCATTTTGGTCCTCTGGGAGTTCCTGCCTAGTAAGGTAGGCTAGGAATGGTTCTGTCCACGGGGCGATGACGGCCATTATTACATGGGCTGAAGGTGTGATTTCATTGGCAGAGCCTCCAATTGTGTCAGATTGTTCGGCATCGGGCAGTGCGGTTGAGTTCGGGCTGTTATTGCCGGGTTCCCCTTCCCATACTACGGATGGCTTGAACAGCCTTTCCAAGAAGATGTTGGGGGGGACTGCGTCGCGTTTTGCGCCGATGCGTGCCAGGACATCTGCCGCCTGATTGTTCTCCCGGGCTATATGATGAAATTCGAGCCCTTCGAACCGAGCTGACATTTTTAGGACGACATTGCGATAAGCTGCCATTTTTCGATCCTTGGCATCGAAGTCTCCATTTATTTGGGATATTGCAAGGTTCGAATCCCCTCGCACCTCTAGGCGTTGAATACCCATGGATACTACCATTCAAAGACCATGTAGAAGGGCCTCGTATTCGGATGCATTATTGGAGTCTGTGTACATAATCTGGAGTACATATTGAACTGTGTCTCCTATGGGGGCCGTCAGAACGACGCCAGCCCCCAGACCAGCGAACATTTTGGAGCCGTCGAAATGCATGATCGAGTTTGAATATGTGCCGTACTCTTTAGGGAGTTCGGCCTCTGTCCATTCTGCGACGAAGTCGGCCAAAACTTGCGATTTAATAGCTCGCCGTGGCTTATAAGTTATGTCGAACGGGAGGAGCTCAATGGCCCATTTTGCAATCCGGCCCGTTGCGTCGCGGTTGTTTATAATATCGTTGAGTGGTACTTCCGAGGCTACTGTTATCGAACACTCTTGAAAGTAGTGTCGCAGCTTCCGGGATGCCATGAATACCGCGTATGCAATCTTTTGATAATGCGGGTACCGTGATTTGCATGGAGTGAGGACAGTGGACACATAGTAGACCGGCTTTTGAAGGGGGGATTTGTGTCCGTCCGTTTCTCGTTCGACGACGAGCACTGCGCTTACAACCTGATGGGTTGCTGCAATGTACAATAGCATTGGTTCGCCGATGTTCGGCGTGGCCAGGACTGGGTTTGTTGCCAATATGGCTTTTATTTCGTCGAGTCCGGCCCTGGCGTCCTCCTCCACTCGAAGTGTTCGGTGCGCCAAAGGAGGCGATAGAGGGGGAGTGCATTTTCTCCCAAGCGGGAGATGAAGCGGCTTAGTGCCGCCACGCATCCGGTTAATTTTTGTATTTGTTTGAGGTCTTTCGGGATATCCAATTGTGACAAAGCTCGGATCTTGGCTGGATTTGCTTCAATTCCTCTACCGGATACAATGAAGCCCAAGAGCTTTCCGGCTTGAACGCCGAAAACTCATTTTTCCGGTTGAGCTTGATGTCGTATGTTCGGAGGTTATCAAATGTAAGCCTCAAGTCGTCTACTAGAGATTCGACATGTCTTGTTTTACGACCATATCATCCACGTATGCCACCACCGTTTTGCCGATCCTGGTTTGCCGACATGTATACGAATCATGCTACCGATATGTTGCGCCGACGTTTTTGAGCCCAAAGGGCATTGTGTTGAAGCAGAATGGGCTGTATGGTGTGATGAATGCCGTTGCGGCTTGGTCTGATTCTGCCATCTTGATTTGATGGTAGCCGGAATATGCGTCGAGGAAACACAACGAATCGTGTCCGGTGGTAGCGTCGATAATTTGATCGATGCGGGGGAGGGGGAAGGAATCCTTTGGGCAAGACTTGTTAAGGTCTTTAAAATCAACGCACATGTGCCAGGATTTGTCCTTCTTTGGTACCATCACCAGGTTTGCTAGCCAGTCTGGATGTTTTATATCTCTGATGAATCCGGCCTCCAATAGCTTGGCTAGCTCCTCTCCCATGGCCTGTCTCTTAGGTTCGGAAAAACGCCGAAGAGCTTGTTTGACAGGTTTGAATCCTTTTAGGATATTTAAGCTGTGTTCGGCCAGCCTGCGTGGGATTCCTGGCATGTCTGAAGGGTGCCAGGCGAAGATGTCCCAGTTTTCACGTAGGAATTCTCGCAGTGCGGCGTCTACATCAGGGTTTAATTGTGCCCCGATGGAAGCTGTTTTATTGGGGTCCGTTGGATGGACCTGGAATTTGACTATTTCGTCCATTGGTTTAAAGGAGGTGTACTTGGATCTTTTGTCGAGTATCACATCGTCCCTGCTTACCGTGGAGCACAACAGAAGCTGGGCCTCCTCAGCCGCTAGGGCTTCGGATAGTGCCTCAAGGGCCAGTGCGGCTGTCTTATTTTCGGCGCGGAGTGCTATGTCCGGATCACTAAGGAGAGTGATAATTCCGTTCGGCCCGGGCATCTTGAGCTTCATGTACCCGTAATGGGGTATTGCTTGGAAGATTGTAAACGCTTCCCGCCCTAGCAGAGCATGGTATCCGCTCTTGAACGGGCCACCGAACGTGACCTCTTCGGACCTGTAATTATCCGGCGTGCCGAACACCACATCTAGTGTGATTTTTCCTGTACAGCGCGCTTCCCGACTGGGGATTATTCCTCTAAAGGTTGTGCTGCTTCGCTCGATGCGGTTCCAGTCTATTTCCATTTTTTGAAGGGTTTCCTCATAAATGAGGTTCAATCCGCTGCCTCCATCCATGAGTACCTTGGTGAGGCGAAAGCCGTCCACTATTGGACTGAGGACCAATGCGGCTGGTGCTCGGGCTGTTCGGAATTTAGGTTCATCACTGGCATTAAAAGTAATAGCCGTGTCACTCCATGGGTTTATTGTTGCTACTTGATAAACTTCGGCGAGGCTGCGGAGTGTTCTTTTTCGCATATTATTTGATGCGAAAGTCTCAAAGACTGTTAAGACTGTACTGGTGTCCCTGTGGTGGCTTCCTGCGGCCTCCGGAATTAGGAGATCTTCGCCAATTTTGGCCACCTGCCGGAGTATCCAACATGCTCTAAGGCTGTGAGTTGGTGTGGCATCCTAAGTACTATGAATTTTACAGGGTCCATTAAGCCATCCTTCCAGTACGGTTCCATGCCCTGTAGAGGGTTTTGGTTTTTTGGTGTTTGACCCGGGTGTCTGACGATGATGCACCCTTTTATTTCGGACGAGGTTTCTATTCAGGGCCGGATTGTCCCAAAATTTTATTTCGGTTTTCCAGACACTTTCCATCGTACAGTACTTTTGTACTATGGACGCCAAGTCAACGAAGCGTGTAATATCACGACGACTTATCTTCGTGGCAGTCCTTTATCCTGTTCATAACCAGGATGAATCTGGCCCAGTAATGATGTTCTGTTTCTTTGGGCTTTTGCCTGATTTGAGATAGATCGCTTATGTTCGGGTGGGTGGGTGGAATTAAGTCCGGCACCTCACCCAATCTGAGACTCAGGGGCCAAGGAGTTTCCGAACTCTGAAGTTTGGATTCTTGGATGTTGTCCAATGAATCTAGCATGTTGCCTGATTCTAAGTCCAGGTCTTGAGTTATATCCTCCCCTCCGCGGGTATCCCGCTTGGAGGGATCGGGAATCCGGACGTAGCTAGTCCTTAAGATAGATGAAGGGTCGCCGCACTGTGCCTCTACCACGGCAACATGATGGGTGGCCTGGGGAGAGTTAATCTCTCTTAGATCGGGTTTAGGCCCAACTCGTCAGAACTGTAGCGACCCCCTGTGATGCGCGGCGCGATCCAAGAGGTCGTTCTGGAAGAGCTCCGTTGGATCTAATCGCTTCTACGAAGTTCCGGAGCTGACATGAAGATTGTTTTTGATGACCCGAGAGGTCATCATCGGCGCAACAGCCGAACAGGCGGTCATAAGAAAACCACCCAGCCGGAGAGTTTGGCCGACAGCCAAAGCTCCCTTGGCGACGGTGCCGTCTTTAAAGACAGGAGGAGGCATCCTTCCTGATTGCGACGGCACAGAGGAACTCTCAATGAAAGCACCAATGTCGGTGTCAAAACCGGCGGATCTCGGGTAGGGGATCCCGAATTGTGCGTCTAGGCGGATGGTAACAGGAGACAAGGGACACGAAGTTTTACCCAGGTTCGGGCCCTCTTGATGGAGGTAAAACCCTACGTCCTGCTTGATTAATATTGATGATATGGGTAGTACAAGAGTAGATCTACCACGAGATCAAGGAGGCTAAACCCTAGAAGCTAGCCTATGGTATGATTGTTATGTGTTGTCCTACGGACTAAAACCCTCCGGTTTATATAGACACCGGAGAGGGTTAGGGTTACACAGAGTCGGTTACAATGGTACGAGATCTATGTGTCCGTATCGCCAAGCTTGCCTTCCACGCCAAGGAAAGTCCCTTCCGGACACGGGATGAAGTCTTCAATCTTGTATCTTCATAGTCCAGGAGTCCAGCTGAAGGTATAGTCCAGCCTTCCGGACACCCCCTAATCCAGGACTCCCTCACTCCGGTAGTGCTTTTCTTATACGGCTCTCCTTCATGGACCATGTAGGCTTTAGACCGTCGCACTATGCAGCGTGCCTCATTTTGGTCCTCGGGAAGTTCTTGCCTAGTTAGGTAGGCCAGGAATGGTTCTGTCCACGGGGCGATTATGGCCATTATTACGTGGGCTGAAGGTGTTATTTCGGTGGCAGAGCCTCCGATTACGTCAGTGTGTTCGATATCGGGCATTGTGGCCGGGTCCGGACTATTGTTACCGGTGTCCCCTACACATACCACGGATGGCTTAAACAGCCTTTCCAAAAAGATGTTGGGGGGGGGGGGCAGTGTCGCGCTTTGTGCCGATGCGAGCGAGGATATCCGCCGCCTGATTGTTTTCCCGAGCCGCATGGTGAAATTCAAGCCCCTCGAAGCGAGCTGACATCTTCAGGACGTCGTTGCGATAAGCCGCCATTTTTGGATCCTTAGCATCGAAGTCTCCATTTGTTTGGGATATTGCGAGGTTCGAGTCCCCACGCACCTCCAAGCGTCGAATGCCCATGGAAACTGCCATCCGAAGACCATGCAGTAGGTCCTCGTATTTGGCTG
Source organism: Aegilops bicornis (assembly GCA_021605145.1). Lineage (NCBI taxonomy): Eukaryota > Viridiplantae > Streptophyta > Magnoliopsida > Poales > Poaceae > Aegilops > Aegilops bicornis. The sequence goes on from CM038674.1 coordinate 415,011,564, forward strand.
CATTGTTGGAGTCTGTATATAGTATCTGGAGTACGTATTGAACTGTATCTCCTGTTGGGGACGTCAAGACGACGCCAGCCCCCAGACCAGCCAGCATTTTGGAGCCGTCGAAATGCATGACCCAATTGGAGTATGCGCCGTATTCTTTAGGGAGTTCGGCTTCCGTCCATTCGGCGACAAAGTCGGCTAATACTTGCGACTTGATGGCTCGTCGAGGCTTGTATGTTATGTCGAAAGGGAGGAGCTCAATGGCCCATTTGGCAATCCGGCCCGTGGCGTCACGGTTGTTTATAATATCGTTAAGTGGCACCTCCGAGGCCACTGTAATTGAACACTCTTGAAAGTAGTGTCGCAGCTTCCGGGATGCCATGAATACCGCATAGGCGATCTTTTGATAATGTGGGTACCGTGATTTGCATGGAGTGAGGACAGTGGATACATAATATACCGGCTTTTGAAGTGGGAATTTATGTCCGTCCGTTTCTCGTTCGACGACGAGCACTGCGCTTACAACCTGATGAGTTGCCGCAATGTACAACATCATTGGTTCACCGATGTTTGGTGTGGCCAGGATTGGGTTGGTTGCCAGTATGGCTTTTATTTCTTCCAATCCGGCTGTGGCAGCATCCGTCCACTCGAAGTGTTTGGTGCATCGAAGAAGGCGATAGAGGGGTAATGCCTTTTCTCCTAAGCGGGAGATAAAGCGGCTTAGAGCGGCCACACATCCGGTAAATTTCTGGATTTGTTTGAGGTCCGGTGGGATAGCCAATCGTGATGTAGCTCGGATTTTGGCCGGATTTGCTTCAATTCCTCATCGAGACAATGAAGCCCAGGAGCTTTCCGGCTGGTACACCGAAAATGCATTTTTCCGGATTTAGCTTGATGTCGTATGTTCGGAGGTTGTCGAATGTGAGCCTCAAGTCGTCTATTAGAGATTCTACGTGTTTGGTTTTGACGACCACATCATCTACGTATGCCTCTACTGTTTTTCCGATTTGTTTTTCTGATCTGTTTCTCCAGACATGTCTGAATCATGCGCTGATATGTTGCGCCGGCATTTTTCAGCCCAAAAGGCATTGTGTTGAAACAGAAGGGGCCGTATGGACTGATGAATGCCGTTGCGGCTTGGTCGGACTCCGCCATCTTGATTTGGTGGTAGCCGGAGTATGCATCAAGGAAACACAATGGGTCGTGTCCTGCGGTTGCATCGATAATTTGATCGATGCGGGGGAGGGGGAAGGGATCCTTTGGGCAGGCCTTGTTGAGGTCCTTGAAATCGACACATAGGCGCTAGGATTTGTCCTTCTTTGGTACCATCACCAGGTTTGCTAGCCAGTCCAGATGTTTTATTTCTCTAATGAATCCGACCTCCAATAACTTGGCTAGTTCCTCTCCCATAGCTTGTCTCTTAGGTTCAGAGAAACGCCGAAGAGTCTGCTTGACCGGCTTGAATCCCTTTAGGATATTAAGGCTGTGCTCGGCCAGCTGCGTGGGATTCTGGCATATCTCGAGGGATGCCAAAGTAATATGTCCCAATTCTCGCAAAGGAACTCTCACAAAGGCGCGGCGTCCATGAGGTTTAACTGCGTGCCCGATGGAGGCTGTTTTTGTAGTGTCCGTTGGGTGGACTTGGAATTTGACTATTTCATCCGCTGGTTTGAAAGAGGTGGACTTGGATCTCTTGTCAGGTATCACGTCGTCCCTGTCCACTATGGAGCGCAGTGTCGTTAATTCTTCGGCCGCAAGGGCTTCGAATAATGCCTCGAGGGCCAATGCGGCTGTTTTGTTTTCAGCACGGAGGGCAGTGTCCGGATCACTAGCAAGAGTGATAATTCCGTTGGGTCCAGGCATTTTGAGCTTCATATACCCATAATGGGGTATGGCTTGGAAGATCGTGAACGCCTCCCGCCCTAAAAGGGCGTGGTATCCGCCATCTTGAGCAGGGCCACTTGGAATGTAATTTCTTCGGACCTATAGTTCTCTGGCGTGCCGAATACCACATCGAGTGTGATCTTCCCAGCACAGCGTGCTTCCCGGCTGGGGATGATTCCTCTGAAGGTTGTGCTGCTTTGCTCAATGCGGTTCCAGTCTACTTCCATTTTCTGAAGGGTTTCCTCATAGATGAAGTTTAATCCACTGCCGCCGTCCATGAGTACTTTTGTGAGTCGAAAGTCTTCCACAATTGGACTGAGGACTAGTGCAGCTGGTGCCCGGGCTGTTCGGAATTTAGGTTTGTCACTGGCGTTGAAGGTAATAGCCGTGTCACTCCATGGATTTATTGCTTCCACGTGGCAGATTTCGGCATGGCTGCGGAGTGTTCGCTTGCGCCTATTATTTGATGCGAAGGTCTCGAAGACTGTCAATACCGTATTGTTATTCTCGGGATGGTGCTCTGTGGCATCTGGGATGAGAAGATCCTCGCCAGTTTTGGCCACCTGCCGGAGTATCCAACATGCTCTAAGGCTGTGTGTTGGTATGGTATCCGCTGTACTATGAATTTTGCAGGGTCCGTTGAGCCATCCCTCCAATACGGTTCTGCGCCCTGTAGAGGGTTTTTGCTTTTTTGGGATTAACTCGGGTGACTTATGATTGTGCACCCTTTTACTTCGGACTGGGTGTATATTTGGAGCCGGATTATCCCAAAATTTCGTTTCGGTTTTCCAGGCACTTTCCATCGCACAGTACTTTCGTACTGACGCGAAGTCAGCAAAGCGTGATATGTCACGGCGACTTATGGCGTTAAGGATTCCCTTGTCCATGCAATTATTGCAGAAAAATAAGATTGCGTCTTCCTCACGACAGTCCTTAACCTTGTTCATCACAAGGAGGAATCTGGCCCAATAATGATGTACTGTTTCCTGGGGCTCTTGCCTGATATGGGAAAGATCGCTTATGTTTGAGTGGGTGAGTGGAATTGAGTCCGAACCCTTACCCGATCTGAGACCCAGGGGCCAAGGAGTTTCCAATCTTGGAAGTTCGGGTTCCGGGATGTTGCCCGATAAATCTGGCATGTTGCCTGACTCTAGGTTCAGGGCTTGGGTGATGTCCTCCCATAAATGGGTGTCCGGCTTGGCGAGCTCAGGAATCCGGACATACTTAGTCCTCAAGATAGAGGAAGAATCACCGCATTGTTCCTCCACCACCGCAATGTGATGGGTGACCGGTGGAGAGTTAATCTCCCTTTGATCGGGTTCAAGCCCAATCCGATCATAGTCCGTAGCGACTCCCAAGGCAGCGATGCGATCTAAGAGCTCGTTTAGGGAAGAGAGCTCCATTGGATCCATCTGCTCGGCAAGTTCCGAGTTGACGTGGAGGCTGTTTTCGATGACCCGAGAAGTCATCGTCGGTGCAGCAGCCGAACAGCCAAGGCTCCCCCAGCGGTAATGTTGTCTTTAAAGACGAGACGAGACATCCTTCCTTGCGGTGACGGCACAGTGGAACTCTCAATGAAAGCACCAATGTCGGTGTCAAAACCGGCGGATCTCGGGTAGGGGGTCCCGAACTGTGCATCTAGGCAGATGGTAACAGGAGACAGGGGACACAATGTTTACCCAGGTTCGGGCCCTCTCGATGGAGGTAAAACCCTACTCCTACTTGATTGATCTTGATGATATGAGTATTAAAAGAGTTGATCTACCACGAGATCAGACAGGCTAAACCCTAGAGGCTAGCCTATGGTATGATTGTTGTTGTTGGTCCTACGGACTAAACCCTCCGGTTTATATAGACACCAGAGGGGGCTAGGGTTGCAGAGAGTCGGTTACAAAGAAGGAGATTTACATATCCGTATTGCCAAGCTTGCCTTCCACGCCAAGGAGAGTCCCATCCGGACACGGGGCAAAGTCTTCAATCTTGTATCTTCATAGTCCAACAGTCCGGCTAAAGGTTATAGTCCGGCTGTCCGGATACCCCCTAATCCAGGACTCCCTCAGCTGCTGTCTGTGCTGCTCAACACCACCAGCGGTGTATCGGAAGCGCCTGCCGGGGGCTGGCCGCACGCCGAGGACCTGGCCCTCTTCACCCTCAGGACCAGCGTCTCCGCATCCCTGCAAAAATGAAAACAAGTTAAGATAAGCGGCACAGCCTGAGGAGATGGAAATGACAAAAAAAATAGGAACAAGACGCTTACTCATCCTCCACCTCCTCCTCTGTTGCCTTCCTCTTCCTCCTTGGGCTGAGGGACCCGAAGTCGAAGATGACCTCCGCGTCGACGTCTGCCGGAGGAGGGGAAGAAGATGGGGTCTGGGCGCACTTGGATGAAGAAGAGGCAGTTGCTTTCTTCTTCGCCACTGCAGCCTTCACCAACTTCCTCGCCGCGGCCCTTGTCTGGAGCACGGACCCCTCCTGGGTCTACTGTGGTTGCGCAGCCCTGCCGGGCCGGACCGGCTCGCCGGAGCTGGCCCGCTGCAAGACTCGCCCTCTCCCCGTGGCTGGAGGGTCGGCAACCTCGGCCTCCTCCGACGACGACTCGTCGACCACATCCTCAATGACAGGAGCCCCGGTGCCAGCGCTGCTGGCCTCCCCAGCGGACTCCGCCCACTGGGCGAGCTCCCTCTCCTCTTTGGCCTCCGCGGCCTTGTCCTCCACGCTGTCGGTGCTGCCGGCCTCCTTGGCGAGCTCTGCCTCTGCCGCCCTGGCGGCGATGTAGTCCAGTTGTGCCTGGGTGGTGTCCTGAACAAGAAGCGGCTCGGCGCGGACGTACTTCTCCTCCAAGGTATCAAAGAACTCCTGCACTTGATCCTCCGGCGGCTCGACCCAATTTGGGACGAGGCCATGCGCGTTGAACTCCGGCATCATGGCGATGATGTCATTCCGGCGCGAGTTGTTGCTCAGCGGGACCACTCCTGCCGGCAACCCAAACAAGGGCCCCTTGGCAACCTTGCCGGTTTTGGCGGCCTTGCCGGACCGTACGACCTTGCCGTCATGGTTCACGTCGAGCTGGAAGAGCCGCTGGCAAAAGTGGGCGTGCCCCATCATCGTGAGGTTGTGGTCCAAGCCCGGGTGAAGCCTCATGATGTCGGCCCCATTCGTGAAGAGCCAGGCCGGCCTCCCCTTGTTGTGCAGCGGAGCGATTCAGATACGCCCGATCATCTCAAGTGTGAGTCTGGCCTCGGTGAGGCGAAGAATCCTAGTGGTGGCGACTGCGAGCTTCGCGTCGTCGGCGTCAACATTGCTCCAGTCGTTTCTGCGAACCGGCGGCGCGTGGCGAACCTGACAGAATTCCTGCGGGTCCTCCTCCTCAATCCAGCACCACCGGCCCCGCCACTCCTCCCACCTCTCCTTATGAGCGCCCTCCGGGCATGTCCCCTTGGACCTTGCGATCCAGGCGACACAACCGGAAATAGCGCCCCCCTTTTGGATCCAAGGGAAGAAGTAGTGGCGGAAGAGCGCTGTGTTGGGATGCACCCCGGCGAAGCCCTCGCGGAGATGCGCAAAAAGAGCCATGCACACTACGGCATTTGGGGTAAAATCCAGAAGGTGAAAGTCGTAGGTGTGCATGACATCATTGAAGAAATCAGAGAAGGGGGGGCAGAGGCCGCAGGAAAAGTAGTCGATGAAGAACGGGTACCGATTCTGGCAGGCCTTGGCGAAAGCAGCAGGGATGACGCGCGTGGCAGGGTGCCCCATCGTCTCCCCCCTGTCTTGCACCCCCACAGGTGCTTGAAGTAGTCCCGGAGATGGACTGCATCAACCGTCGTGGGGAAGTAGGCGGACTGCGTCCGCCATACCGCCAACTCGCTCTCCGGCGGCTCCTCCGCCCGGTGTCCTTGGCCACTCCCTTGTCTTTACTGGTTTTGGTTGCCATGGCGGCTGCAAGAGGCGAAGGGGGAAGGACGACGGAGGCGCGGCGGTGACGAGCAAAGGAGAGCTTGAGAGGGAGGAAGAAGGGGACGGCAGTTCTGAGATTGGAAAAAGCACGGAGGGTAAATGAGCAGCGCGCCCGCGGTTATTCCTTTTTACGGGGAAGACGTGGGCCGCCTCTTTTCCCATTAACTGCGATGTGATGCATGCTTGCGGGAACCGCCCCACGCATGACCCCCATGTCACGCACGACCCTCCACGTCGCGCGTTCAACGCGGGTCGTGGGGAAGCGCAAGCGAGCGAAAAAGTACCGCGGTAAAAATCCCGCCCCGCCTGCCCGCGCACCGTTCTGGGCCTGGCCCAACAATGTGTCGTGCTTATGTGTGGCCTAGGCCCGGGGGCTCCTGTCGGTGTACAAAAGTAGGGGCACTCCTTTTTTACCCCTTTACTTGTGCACAGACAGTCGGAGCCGCACCCACGGCCACACTGAGCAGGGCAGAGGAGGGAAGCCGAAGGCACAAGGCAACCAGAGGCAACGCCAACACCAGAGAACACAAAGGAGCAAGAGGGCGAGGTGGAATTCCCCGGCAAGACCCTTGCCGGGGCAACTTGCCCGATGCCAGCAGAGCAGGCCACCCTTGATCCCGCGGGTTCCAACATCACCAACCAACCACATTGGAACCAAGGCTCGGGAGGTACCTTTGTGGTGGCATGCAGATCTTCGTCAAGAGCATGAACGTACAAGATCAGATGAGGACCAGAAGACAACGACCCTCGGCGAGATCCTTGCCGAGGTGATCCACAAGACCCCCGGCAAGACGCTTGCCGGGGAAGACCACGATGCCACGGCAAGACCCTTGTCGGGGCCCCGGCAAGGCCCTTGCCGAAGACACCTACGAGGCCACAGCCAGGCCCGCGTCTGCCACGGCTCCACCACCGTCCCCATGCAGCCGCCAACTCAACCAGTTGAGCAAGCACCTGCGTGGCGACGAGCGGCCTCCACGACCAACCCAGCAAGCACCTGCGTGGTGGCATGCAGGTCTTCGTGAAGGCTCCACCACCGCGCCAGCCCAGCAGCTAGCCAACGTGGTGCTACAACGCCTCGTCAGCTCGGACGCGCGTCACAGCCAGGCGAGGCGGCGACAGCTGGGACGTGCTTCCTTGCCATCCCTGATAAAACAAGAGGGACACGTCGGCAGCGCATTAAATGCGTTTGTCCGACGGGGCCAGAGGATAGACTCATCCACTGTACGCCTTTCCACCTCCTGTGTGCCACTGTGGCAGCCCCTTTTGCTTATAAAAGGAGGCCCGAGGCGACCAGGAAAAGGATTCGGATCTTTTGGGCAAGTTGCACCCCGTAGCTAGCTCAAGAACACAAGAAAACCCAAATACATACACCAAAGCAGGACTAGGGTATTACGCATCTCCGTGGCCTGAACCTGGGTAAACGATCTGTGTGCTTCCTGTCAGACCCGCTCTTTGCACAACCCCGCGCCCGCCAACCGTAGAAGGGATCCCAATGATTCCATAGGTGTCGATTTCCCCGACAAATATTATATGAGGGAGATGCATGAGCTAACATACTTTCTCTACTTGGATCATATGCACTTATGATTGGACCCCTAGCAAGCATCCGCAACTACTAAAGATCATTAAGGTCGTGAAACCCAACCATAGCATTAAGTATCAAGTCCACTTTACTCCCATACGTCATACCCCAGTTACTCGGGTTTAAGTTTCTGTCACTCTGGCAACCCACCATAAGCGAACCATGTACATATTGCAACACCCTACAGCGAGGGCCCCTCACGTTGGCGTGAGAATGGAGGGCACCGTAGGACAGCACCATAAATAAAATATACAATCATAAAAACCAAGATCACGATTAACCCACAGGACAAAACGGATCTACTCAGACATCATAGGATAACCATAGATCATTGGGAAATAATATATGGAGTTGAGCACCATGTTTAAGTAGAGATTACAACAGGGAGAAGAGGTGTTACACCGCTGCATAGAGGGGGATAAAGTTGGTGATGACGGTAGCAAGATTGTTGACGTAGATCGTCGTCCCGATCGTTGCCCGGCGGCACTGCGGCGCCACCGGAAGCGAGGGGGAGAGAGCCTCCCTCCTCCTTCTTCTTCCTTGGCCTCACCCCTAGATGAGAGGAGGCTTCCCCCTCTGGTCCATGGTCTCCATGGTGGTGGAGGGGCGGGATCCCCTCCAATATTGGATCTCCCTCTCTATTCTCTTTTGTTTCGCGTTCTCCAGATCTGGCCGAAAACCGTTTCTTATATTCCCGAAGATCCATAACTCCGATTGCACTGAGATTTTAGAATGATTTTTTTTCCCAATATAAGCTTCCTTGTGCCCGAAGTAGAGATCCAACCGACATACGAGGTGGGCACAACCCACCACGCCACGCCTGGCTCCGGGACCGCGCCCTGGTGGGTTGTGCCCACCTCGGTCCTCCGTTTGCGGTGATTCCAACTCCCCAAAATCACATATATTCCAAAATAATCCTCCGTGAAATTTTATTGCATTTGGACTTCGTTTGATATGGATACTCTGCGATACAAAAAACATGCAGAAAATAGGAACTGGCACTGAGCACTGGATCAATAGGTTAGCCCAATAGATCATATAAAAAGTTGCCAAAAGTATGTAAAAGTTGCATAATATTGGCATGAAACTGAAGGAAATATGCCCTAGAGGCAATAATAAAGTTGTTATTTATATTTCCTTATATCATGATAAATGTTTATTATTCGTGCTAGAATTGTATTAACCGGAAACTTAGTACATGTGTGAATACATAGACAAACAGAGTGTCACTAGTATGCCTCCACTTGACTAGCTCGTTAATCAAAGATGGTTAAGTTTCCTAGCCATAGACATGAGTTGTCATTTGATGAACGGGATCACATCATTAGAGAATGATGTGATTGACTTGACCCATCCGTTAGCTTAGTACTATGATCATTTAGTTTATTGATATTGCTTTCTTCATGACTTATACATGTTCCTATGACTATGAGATTATGCAACTCCCAAATACCGAAGGAACACTTAGTGTGCTATCAAACATCACAACGTAACTGGGTGATTATAAAGATGATCTACAGCTGTCTCCGATGGTGTTTGTTGAGTTGGCATAGATCGAGATTAGGATTTGTCACTCCGATTGTCGGAGATGTGTCGCTGGGCCCTCTCGGTAATGCACATCCCTCAAATCCTTGCAAGCAATGTGACTAATGAGTTAGTTACAGGATGATGCATTATGGAACGAGTAAAGAGACTTGCCGGTAACGAGATTGAACTAGGTATGATGATACCGACGATCGAATCTCGGGCAAGTAACATATCGATGACAAAGGGAACAACGTATGTTGTTTTGCGGTTTGATCGATAAAGATCTTCGTAGAATATGTAGGAGCCAATACGAGAATCCAGGTTCCGCTATTGGTTATTGACCGGAGATGAGTCTCGGTCATGTCTACAGAGTTCTCGAACCCGTAGGGTCCGCACGCTTAACGTTCGATGACGATCGGTATTATGAGTTTATGTGTTTTGATGCACCGAAGGTAGTTCGGAGTCCCGGATGAGATCATGGACATGAGGAGTCTCGAAATGGTCGATACATAAAGATTGATATATTGGATGACTATATTCGGACACTGGAATGGTTCTGAGGTGTATCGGGTATTTACCGGAGTACCGGGTGGTTACCAGAACCCCCGGGGGGTTATTGGGCCTCATGGGTCTATTGGTGGAAGAGAGGAGGCAGGCCAAGGCAGGGCGCCCCCCTAGCCCAAACCGAATTGTACTAGGGGGGCTGGCCCCCCTTTCCTTCTCTCCTCCCTCACCTTCCCCCTTCTCCTAGTTGGACTAGGAAAGGGGGGCCGAATCCTACTTGGAGTAGGATTGCCCCCATTGGTGCGCCTCCTCCCCTTGGCCCACCTCCTCCTCCCTCCCCCCTTTATATACGTGGGAGGGGGGCACCCCAAAGGCACACCAAAGTTTCTATTAGCCGTGTGCAGTGCCCCCCTCCACAGAAACACACCTTGGTCATATCGTTGCAGCGGTTAGGCGAAGCCCTACGCCGGTAACTTCATCATCACCGTCACCACGCCGTCGTGCTGACGAAACTATCCCTCGGCCTCAGCTGGATCAAGAGTTCGAGGGACGTCATCGAGTTGTACGTGTGCAGATCATGGAGGTGCGGTGCATTCGATGCTTGATCGGTTGGATCGCGAAGACGTTCGACTACATCAACTGTGTTAACACTTCCGCTTTCGGTCTACGAGGGTACATGGACACACTCGCCCCGCTCGTTGCTATGCTTATCCTAGATAGATCTTGCGTGATCGTAGGATAATTTTGAAATACTATGTTCCCCAACAGAAACAATCAAAAATTATAGATACGACAGAGACGTATCAGCGGACTCTCGTGCCTGGCCAGTGCACCAAATGGACGTCTCCAACGCCTTCCTTCATGGCCACTGATACGTCTCCAACGTATCTAATTTTTTATTGTTCCATGTTGTTATATTATCAATCTTGGATGTTTTATAATCATTTTATAGTCATTTTATATCAGTTTTTGGTACTAACCTATTGACATAGTGCCAAGTGCCAGTTGCTGTTTTTTCCATGTTTTTTACATCGCAGAAAATCAATATCAGACAGAGTCCAAATGCCTTGAAACTTTACGGAGAATTTTTATGGGCCAAACGGAACACAACGGGCCCTAGCTGCACCTGGGGGTGCTCGGAGGGAGGCACAACCCACCACGGCGCGCCAGGAGGCCCAGGCGCGCCCTGGTGGGTTGTGCCCACCTCGGGTGCTCGCCGGACCGTCTCTTTGCTCTATAAATACCCCAATATTTCCAGAACCCTAGGGGAGTGGACGAAATATTCATCCAGTCGCCGCAGAGTCCAGAACCACCAAATCCAATCTAGACACCATCTCGGATGGGATTCACCACCTCCATTGGTGCCTCTCCGATGATGCGTGAGTAGTTCTTTGTAGACCTTTGGGTACGTAGTTAGTAGCTAGATGGCTCTCTCTCTCTGAATTCTCAATACAATGGTCTCTTGGAGATCCATATGATGTAACTCTTTTGCGGTGTGTTTGTTGGGATCGATAACTTTGAGTTTATGATCAGATCTATCTTTTTATATCCACGAAAGTATTTGAGTTTCTTCGATCTCTTTTATGCATGATCTCTTATAGCCTCGTATTTCTTCTCCAATATTTGGTTTTTTTTTGGCCAACTTGATCTATTTATCTTGCAATGGGAAGAGGTGCTTTGTAGTGGGTACGATCTTACGGTGCTTGATCCCAGTGACAGAAAGGGAACCGACACGTATGTATTGTTGTTACTAAGGATAAAACAATGGGGTCTATCTCTACATAGATAGATCTTGTCTACATCATGTCATCATTCTTATTGCATTACTTCGTTTTTCCATGAACTTAATACACCAGATGCATGCTGGATAGCGGTTGATGTGAGGAGTAATAGCAGTAGATGCAGGCAGGAGTCGGTCTACTAATCTTGGACGTGATGCCTATATAATGATCATTGCCTGGATATCATCATGAGTATTTGAAGTTCTATCATTTGCCCAACAGTGATTTGTTCACCCACTGTTTGCTATTTTTCTCGAGAGAAGCCACTAGTGAAACCTACGGCCCCCCGGATTTCTCAAATACCAACAACAATGATTTTATTGGCACTCCGATTGGTCCTCCCGCCACTAGTGCGGAGTCTTGTGATATTAATACTGCTTTGCTAAATCTTGTTATGAAAGATCAATTTTCCGGTACTCTTAATGAGGATGCCGCGTTCCATCTTAATACCTTCGTGGAATTATGCGATATGCAAAATAAAAAAGATGTGGACAATGATGTGGTGAAGATGAAATTATTTCCGTTTTCTTTGCGTGATTCTACAAAAATTTGGTTCTCTTCTTGGCCTCGCAATAGTATCGATTCTTGGAATAAGTGCAAAGATGCTTTTATCACAAAGTATTTTCCTCATGCGAAAATTATTTCCCTTAGAACCCAAATCATGAATTTCAAGCAACTTGAACATGAGCATGTTGCACAATCTTGGGAAAGGATGAAACTGATGCTAAGGAATTGCCCAACTCATGGGTTAAATCTTTGGATGATCATATAAATTTTTTATGCGGGATTGAATCTTGTTTCTCGTGATCTTTTAGATTCCACCGCGGGTGGTACTTTTATGGAAATTACTTTGGGTGAAGCCACCAAATTTCTTGATAATATTATGGCAAATTATTCACAATGGCATACCGAAAGAGCTCCTAGTAGTAAAAAAGTTAATTCGGTTGAATAAATTTCTTCTTTGAGTGAAAAATTTGATGCTCTTATGAAATTGGCTGCTAGTAAAAGTGCTCCTATTGTTTTTAATGATATGCCTTTGTCTACTTTGATTGAGCAAAATAATGATGCCATAGATGTGAATTTTATCTCTCGAAATAATTTCAACAACAATGCTTATAGAGTTAATTTTAATCCTAGGCCTTTTCCTTGTAATTCCTCTAATAATTATGGTAATTCCTATGGAAATCAATCTTATAATAAAAATAGGAACACCTCTGATCTTGATAATAATATTACAGAATTTATCAACACACAAAAAGTTTTCAACACCTCCATAGAAGAAAAGTTGAGTAAGATTGATGATTTGTCTAGAAGTGTTGATAGAATTGCTCATGATGTGGAAAATCTCAAGATGAAAATTTTTGTGCCTAAAGTAGATGAATCAATTAAAGCTCTTTATGTTTCTATGGATGAAAGTAAGAACAGAACATCTATGCTTAGAGCTAAAAGAGAATTTTTAGAAAATGCGTTTTCTAGTGATTTCTTTCGCAAAAGTGATGAAGATCTTAAAATGATTGGTGCTTCTTCTATTGATTCCTTGTTTAGTAAAGTTAAGATTGATGAAAAAGGGACTGGAGAAGAGTCAACTTTAGGTAGAAGGCGTCGCAATATTTCGGAGGGTGAAAATCTTGTTGAGAAAATTAATGAAAGTGGGGTTGAAGAGGTCAAAACTTTTAACTAGTGATGTGCCCACTCTTTTGGTTCACAAAGACTTTAATTATGATAGTTGCTCTTTGATTGATTGTATTTCTTTGTTGCAATCCATGATAAATTCACCATATGCTTATGAACAAAATAAAGCTTTTACTAAACATATTGTTGATGCTATGATGTAAGCTCTTGAAGAAAAATTGGAATTAGAAGTTTCAATTCCTAGAAAATTGCATGATGAGTGGGAACCTACTCAAATTCAAGATTGAAAATTATGAATGTTTTTCTTTGCGTGACTTGGGTGCTAGTGTTTCTACAATTCCGAAATCTTTATGTTATGTGCTTGGTTTTACCGATCTTGAAGATTGTTCATTAAATTTGCACTTGGCGGATTCTACTATTAAAAAGCCTGTGGGAAGAATTAATGATGTTATTATTCTTGCAAATAGGAATTATGTGCCCATAGATTTTATTGTTCTTGATATTGATTGCAATCCATCTTGTCCAATTATTCTTGGTAGACCGTTTTTACGCACTATCAGTGTCGTGATTGATATGAAAGAAGGGAATATTAAGTTCCAATTTCCTTTGAGGAAGGGTATGGAACACTTTCCTAGAACAAGAATTAGGCCACCATATGAATCAATCATGAGGGCATCTTATGGATCTCGAACCAAAGATGACAAAACTTAGATCCTTGCTTTATGCCTAGTTAAGGGCGTAAAACTATAGCACTTGTTGGGAGGCAACCCAATGAATAAAATTTACTTTTGCTTTTTTGCTTTCTGCTCTTGAGTGTTTACACAATTATGCTACTGTTATGATTGTGTTTTTTGTGTTTTAATTAGTGTTTGTGCCAAGTAAAGCCTTTAGGATCTTCTTGGGTGATAGTTGTTCGATCTTGCTGAAAAACAGAAACTTTTGCGTTCACGAAAATAATTCTTATTTTTTACCAGAGCGTGATAAAATACCAATTCCAATTGCAGTAGATCAATATGCAAAAAAATTAGAATTCTTGGAGTTCCAGAAGTTTTCGAAATAGTGAGATTGCTACAGACTGTTCTGTTTTGACAGATTCTATTTTTTTTGTGTTGTGTGCTTATTTTGATGGCTCTATGGTTTTCTTTGATGAGTTTTTGCCATAGAAAAGTTGGAATACAGTAGATATAATTCAAAAACTATGAATTGGTTTGGTAAAGTACTTATAGTAGTGATTTGCTTTCTTACACTAACGGATCTCACGAAGGTTTTGTTGAGTTTTGTGTGATTGAAGTTTTCAAGTTTTGGGTTATCTTACGATGGATGAAGGAATAAAGGTTAGAAGAGCCTAAGCTTGGGGATGCCCCGGCATCCCAAGCTATTATCTAAAGATGAGCAACCAACAATGCTTGGGGATGCCCCCGAGTGGCATCCCCTCTTTCTTCTAACGACCATCGGTATTTTAGTCGAAGCTATATTTTTATTCGTCACATAATATGTGTTTTGCTTGGAGCGTCTTGTATGATATGCGTCTTTGCTTGTTTTATTTTGTGTTTTAAGTCTTGATCCCTTGCTGGACACACCTATTTGAGAGAGCCAAAATTATGTCATGACTTGTTAGAATTGCTCTCTATGCTTCACTTAAATTTTTATGAGCAATGGACTTGCTCTAGTGCTTCACTTATATCTTTTTTTAGCATGGTGTGCTTTAGTATTTTTGAATAAATGCTCTCTTGCTTCACTTATATTTATTTGAGAGTTAGTAATATTTTAAGAAATTATCTCTTGCTTCACTTAAATTAATTTGAGAGAAAGAAAGAAAAATATTATGCTCATGATCTTCACTTATATTTGTTGGAGCTTGTCAAAAGCAACAGATGAAAATTAGTCCCAAAGTCATAGATATCCAAGAAGGATATAATAAAAACTTTCATGAAGATCATTGGACAAAATAAACTTGATTCCTAGTAATAGTTTTGAGATATGATGATGTGATATGTGAGTTATGTTGATGAGTAATTATGCTTTAGTAAGAATATTGGTGTTCAGGTTTGTGATTCCCTATGCAAGTACGAAAGTCAATAGTCATGCAATGAAATTATATCCTACTTGTGGTGCATTATTCGGTGTTATTTATGCTTAATGCCTGCTTATGAGATTATTCGTTTCTTGGTTGGTCGCTTCTCAATCTTTTGCTAGCCTTCATTTTGCACCAAGTATGATCTCTACTTGTGCATCCAAAAACCTTTAAACCAGTTTTGCCACATGAGTCCACTATATCTACCTATATACGGTATTCTTTTGCGGTTCTAAGCAAATTTGTATGTGCCATCTCTAATTTTGAAAATAAACATCTCTTTTGTGTGTTTGTTTCGCTCGCATAGCGGTGAGGGGTGGCTAATATTTTCCATGCTAGATGTGTTATTCTCAAGATGAGTGTTTATTCACTTGTCATTGCACGAGAGTAAGGAAAAGGTATTAGGGATGCCCAGTCCCGGAATGAAAAATGAATTTACTTTATGGTTGTCAAATAATAAATTCCTTGGAAAGTATTGGTATGGAGGGCAACCGTGGATACGACTAGCCGTGGAAAGTGGAAGTATGGTAGAAAAAGGAATAAACTTTATTTTCTGTTTGGGAACCGCCTATGATATATCTAGCGTGGAAAGTGTTGGGAACTCTAAGTCGTTTTCGTTGGTGGGATGGATACACCTCCCAAAATGTTTTTATCTCTAAGATTTTCGCTTTGAGCTCTGGCACCTCTACAAATCCCTACTTCCCTCTGCGAAGGGCCCTTCTTTTACTTTATGCAATTTTTTTTTTGAATTTGAGTCTCCATCTTCTCTTACAAAAGCACCAACTAGGAGGCAATATGATTGTACTTAAGTATTGGGTGTAACTAATATTTGAGTGTGTTTTCATGAATGTATCAATGTTTGAGCATGATGGGCTAGGGATAACTTATTTTAGCGTTGATACTTTTAAAGACATGGTTGCTTGTTGATATGCTTGAGTATTTAAATTATCATGTCAAAACTAGACTATTGCTTTGAACAGTATAAAAGTCCAAATGTCCATGCTATAAAGAAAGAAATATGATATGACATGATAGGCATCATTCCAAAGTTCTGTTTTTATCACTTCCCTACTTGAGGACGAGTAGGACTTAAGCTTGGGGATGCTGATACGTCTCCAACGTATCTATAATTTTGATTGTTCCATGCTGTTATATTATCAATCTTGGATGTTTTATAGTCATTTTATAGTCATTTTATATCAGTTTTTGGTACTAACCTATTTATATAGTGCCAAGTGCAAGTTGCTATTTTTTTCATGTTTTTTACATCGCAGAAAATCAATATCAGATGGAGTCCAAATGCCCCGAAACTTTACGAAGAATTTTTATGGGCCAGAAGGAACACAACGGGCCCTGGCTGCGCCTGGGGGTGCCCCGAGGGAGGCACACCCACCAGGGCGTGCCAGAGGCCCAGCGCGCCTGGTGGGTTGTGCCCACCTCGGGTGCCCGGACCGCCTCTTTGCTCTATAAATACCCCAATATTTCCGTAACCCTAGGGGAGTTGATTTAAATATTCATCCAAACCGCCCAGAGTCCGTAACCACCAGATCCACTCTAGACACCATCTCGGATGGGGTTCACCACCTCCATTGGTGCCTCTCCGATGATGCGTGAGTAGTTCTTTGTAGACCTTCGGGTCCGTAGTTAGTAGCTAGATGGCTATCTCTCTCTCTGAATTCTTAATACAATGGTCTCTTGGAGATCCATATGATGTAAATCTTTTGCGGTGTGTTTGTTGGGATTGATGAACTTTGAGTTTATGATCAGATCTATCTTTTTATATCCATGAAAGTATTTGAGTTTCTTTGATCTCTTTTATGCATGATCTCTTGTGGCCTCGTATTTCTTCTCCGATATTTGTTTTTTTTTGGCCAACTTGATCTATTTATCTTGCAATGGGAAGATGTGCTTTGTAGTGGGTTTGATCTTACGGTGCTTGACCCCAGTGACAGAAAGGGAACCGACGCGTATGTATCGTTGCTACTAAGGGTAAAACGATGGGCTCTATCTCTACATAGATAGATCTCGTATACATCATGTCATCGTTCTTATTACATTACTCCATTTTTCCATGAACTTAATACACTAGATGCATGCTGGATAGCAGTCGATGTGTGGAGTAATAGTAGTAGATACAGGTAGTAGTCGGTCTACTAATCTTGGACGTGATGCCTATATAATGATCATTGTCTGGATATCGTAATGAGTATTTGAAGTTATATCAATTGCCCAACAGTAATTTGTTCACCCACCGTTTGCTATTTTTCTCGAGAAAAGCCACTAGTGAAACCTACGGCCCCCGAGTCTCTTTCTCATATATTTGCCTTTGCAATCTACTTTTTCCTTGCATTTATTTTCAGATCTATTAAACTAAAAATACAAAAATACCTTGCTGCAATTTTTCCTTATTTATTTTATTTGGCATTCGATATATCAATTTACTACAAAATTATCTCACGTCCATTTGCCACTTGAGGCGCCGTACCCCGAAAGGGATTGACAACCCCTTTAACACGTCGGGTTGCGAGGATTTGTTATCTGTGTGTAGGGGTGTCGGTGTCAAAACCGGCGGATCTCGGGTAGGGGGTCCCGAACTGTGCGTCTAAGGTCGATGGTAACAGGAGACATGGGACACAATGTTTACCCAGGTTCGGGCCCTCTTGATGGAGGTAATACCCTAATTTATGCTTGATTGATCTTGATGAATATGAGGATTACAATAGTTGATCTACCACGAGATCGTAATGGCTAAACCCTAGATGTCTAGCATGTATGATTGTGATTGCCCCTACGGACTAAACCCTCCGGTTTATATAGACACCGTAGGGGCATAGGGTTGTATAGAGTCGGTTTACAAGGGAAGGAATCTACATATCTGAACGCCAAGCTTGCCATCCACGCCAAGGAGAGGCCCATCCGGACATGGGAAGAAGTCTTCTGTCTTGTATCTTCATAGCCCATTAGTCCGGCCCATGTTACATAGTCCGGACGCCTGAGGACCCCCTTAATCCAGGACTCCCTCAATAGCCCCTAAACTAGGCTTCAATGACGATGTGTCCGGCGCAGATTGTCTTCGGCATTGCAAGGCGGGTTCCTCCTCCGAATACTCCAAAGCAACCTTCAAACACAGAAAACGTGTCCGACTCTGCAAAACAAGTACCACACACCCACAGAGAGTATAATATTCCACGAGTCCAATCTACTGACAACTTTTGTAGCGTGACATCACAGCCCTGCCCAGTCATTATTTCGAACCGTTTTTAGGCTCCCGCTCCATGTTTCAAGATGTGGTTTTATTGGCGCGTCTTGTCGAAGCAGAGATCGTGTCCCCTTATCGTGGGATTCTCATCAATACGGGCGTGGGTAATCCAACCGCGCCGTCTGCACGGCCCTTGGGGAATAGCCGAGTTTTAAGGCGAGTGGGGAGGCGCTTGATATTCGCTGCCTTTATAAGGAGATAAGGATTCACCCTTTCACCCACGCCTTCTTTTTCTCAGCCCACCCATTCTCGAGCTCCAGCGCCCAAGCTCTCATCCTCTCTGCCTCAGAAAAGCACTCTGACTATGTCCGGATCTAGAGCGCAGGGCAAGTGGATGGTTTCCTCCATCAAGGAGAAGGACATCACGAAGCTCCGAGAGGCTGGGTACTTAGCCCAGGAAATCGCCCACCGGCTTCCAGCCCAGGGGCAGATCATCCCCACCCCGGAGCCCCATGAGAGGGTAGTATTCATCCCCCACTTCGTCCGCGGATTGGGATTCCCTCTCCACCCATTCGTCCGCGGACTCATGTTCTACTACGGGCTAGATTTCCACGATCTGGCCCCCAACTCCTTCCTCAACATCACGGCATTCATTGTCGTGTGCGAGGCCTTCCTCCGCATCCCACCCCACTTCGGATTGTGGTTAAAGATCTTCAATGTGAAGCTGAAGGTGGTGGGTGGTCAACACGCAGAGTGCGGAGGCGCCATGGTGAGCAAGATGCCCAACGTCTCATGGCGCAAAGGTACCTTCGTGGAGACCGTCAAAGGGTGGCAACAGTAGTGGTTCTACATCATAGATCCTTGCGACACCACCTGGGCCGCGGCTCCCGAATCCCAGTCCGGAGCCCCGATACGGCTCACCTCCTGGCTAGAGAAGGGCCTGGACTGGTCTTCATTAGATGAGCTGACAACGCTTCAGACGCGCATCAAGAGCATGGTAGACAAGAACATCAAGCTTGTCAATGTGATCCAGGTGATGCTTTTTCACCGGATCCTTCCGTGCCAAAGCCGGACTTACCATTTGTGGGAGTTCGATGCGGCCGAGCACTAGACCCTGCAACAGTTCTTCAGCACTACACACGAAGACATCTGGAAGGTGCTTTTCAAGGCCAATGAGACGTGGCCGAAGACAACCGAGGATCGTGGGTTTAACCTGACCCATCCCGCCAGCCCGGTAAGTTTTCGTATTTCAAGGTGTATCCTTTACTTGCATACTCTAGGAAGATGTCTAAGCTTCCCTATTTGTTTTTTCAGGGCTGGACAAAGAGGGCGGAGCAGATTCGGTGTCCGGCTCCGCTGCCCAAAAACCCAGCAATCCCACTTCTGACGAAGATGCTAGCTCCGGCGCCCTACCAAGCACCGGAGAAGAAGGCCAAGGAGACCAGAAGTGGCCTCCGCCGTAAGGGCACTTCGGACGTGACGTCGAAGATGCCGAGACCCACTCCTCCCCCACCGAGGAGGAGGAGGAGGAGGAGGAGGAAAGCAACTCTCCCCCGGAGGGGGGAAGGAAGAAAAGGGCGGCCTCCACACATCTGGAGGCAGATGCGTCCAAGAAGGGGAAGGTCTCCCTCACGGACAACTCCGCGTGGGACATCGATAGCAGCTCCGAGTGGCGCCCCAGAGATAAGCCTCTGGCCGAATCGTAAGTACTCGAAGACGCACACATATATCCAGCTCCTTTACTTCATGGTTTTAACATGTTGAATCATGCCCTGCAGTCTGGCTCATTCCGACCTGAAGCGATCCTCATCTTATAGGAATTCGCTGGATCTGAAGGTGATGGACAGCGGGTCCCTTCCGGCGGCCTTCTCTCCCCAGGCCATGGATCCGAGGTGCTATCCCGGAGGACCTCCCCAGGCCAGGGAGAAATGCAGGAGGCCGTCAGGGTGGCGCCAGAGGGTGATACCTCGGCCGCCGGACACATGGGGGAGCAAATCCCCCTGGAGACTGGCGATGGGGGCCATATTCAATTCGGCCCCCATCCGAATACAATTCCGGAGACCTATATGGCTCCGGAATCAGGCAAGCAGCCTTCTTCGAAAGAAGGAGGTGCACTAATTCCACCAGTGACCTCTGTCCATCCAGAGGCACCAGATACTCTACTGGAAGCGTTGCAAGGCGCTTCCATTGTTGAGGAATACTGCATCCTTATGGGTACGGTGGTTGAGAGGATTCAGTCCGTTAAGATCGGACTGACCGAAGCCTGCACCAACCTTCTAACAGGCTTTGAGGTATGCGACGTAATTATGCAAAAAGAATTTCATAGTATAGATAGTAGCCCCTGAGACTCAGTCTGGTGTTCGGAAAGAAAGGCCGGACAGAGGATCAAATAATTTTCGCAGGAGACTAACCATACATGTCTATGTGAATAAGAAGGCGGCATTGCTGGCTGCGACCTCCCATTCTGCCGAAGTCTCCGGACTGAAGCAAAGTCTGGAGCGGACCGAGGAAGAGCTCGGCCATGTGAAAAAACACCTTGAGGAAAAGCAAGGTATGCAATGACCTTTGGTTGATCCAGAAAGGATGAATGGTTTGTGTTGACCATAGTGCCATGATATTTCGTAGGAGCGGTGACCGAGGTGGAGACCCTCAAGAAGGCGCTGGCCGAGGCCCAGAAAAGAGCGGCAAAGGAGCAAGCCGCCCGCGAAAAACACGAGGCAAGGGTCGGGGAGGTCCAGTAGGAGCTCCAGGATGCCCTAAAGAAATGCGAGTCCTTGGAGCACAAGTTGCGGACCAAGAGTCCGAACTTGCGAAGGCCCGCCAAAGTGCACAAGAGGCCTGGGTTGAAGCCCAGGGCGCCCTTCAGGAAATCCAGGAGGCTTAAGGCCTTTATTATGCAGAGCAAGTATGTGAAGAAGAGGTACCTCTGACTGACCCGGATTTGGAGTTCTCGAGGGGCTTTTGCGAATCTGTCGTGCAGTGTTGCTGACGCTGCGGAATTCTTCCGAGCCGAAGAAGGGAGCTCAACGGAGAAGCTGTTCTGGTCACAATACCTTGCGCCAAAGCATCCGGTGCCCTTTAGCGATCAGCAGAAACAGCTGACCGAACTGCATAGGGTGGCCAAACTGTCCTTGAAGGATTTGATAATCCGTTTGTGGCCAGCCGAAGCCATACCCAGCAGCTACTTCGGGCTCGTGAAGCGGCTGGTCAATGCCTGCCCTCGGCTTGATGCCATCAAGCGGTCGTTCTGTATCGAAGGTGCACGGATGGCCTTCGCCCGTGTCAAGGTGCAGTGGGCGAAGATGGACGCCGTCAAGCTCGCGACCGAGGGACCGCACACGGGCAACGAGCACCTCACGCCCGAGCGGTATTTTGATGATGTCTTGAAGGGATCCCGCATTGTAGAGGGCCAGTGTTCAAAAGACATTATCTTCGAATGAATACATTCATGTTAACCTGTCCTGTATTTATGAAACAAAGCCGTTATGTAATATAATGTTTGTTGTTTTAAAATTTTACCTCCTGTGCGGCCGTTTTGTTAAATCTGAGAGTTGGCTAGTCGTCGGCTTCAGCCCCCATGTAGGTAGTACAGGGGTGTTCGGGATGGAATCTAAACACTCTTGATCCAAGAGTTTGGTCCTTGAAGGAGGTGTTTAGCGCAACAAACCAGGCAATCAAACTATGTGGCTTTATCACACTCAATTAGCCATAGGAATTTGACAATAGAAATGTAGGCGCAGCCCCTAGTTAGTATTTAATCCGGACTAGGGTGTTGTAGACACCTGATCGGGTAGAGGCCGATTCGTCGCATAATGCAGAAAAAATCACAAAACATTTTTAACCTCCGAATAGCTGACCAGCTCTCGCCGCAATGACAGTCAGTTTTCGGCTTTCTCTACTGAGGTGTTTGCTCGGATAAACCAGAAACACAATCGCAGTAGTTCTCCCTTTACTACCTTAGCCGATAGGACGGAACGTAAGGTAGTAAGCACAGTAGCCGGGCAACTCAACTATTGACCAAAGACATGATACGGAGCCGATGCATATAATGCTAATTTCGGGGTGCCGAACTATACTGTAAAAAGTGTTCGGACTTTGTTGTCGTAGTATGGAGCGTAATGAACCCCCTGGCGAATTAAAGCGTACCAAAGTGTATGGGTGCAATCGACAAGAATAGTGAAATAAAATGAAGTAGTAAGCTAGTGCCACATAAGTTGGGCCGCAAACTGTTTCCATTATAATTTGGTTGATACATCAAAGCGTATTTGTAGTTTTGTACAAATAGTGCGATAAGCAGCAATGCTATTCAACATGCCAAGACCAAGGGGGAGTTGCGTGCGGGTCCTGAAAACAGGTAGAATGATCATCAAGAAGAACATCTAGAGATTCCCCCACACGTCTTTGCTGCTTGCCGCCTTGGTATATCCATCCTTCGAAAGGACCGATGTTCAGGCCGTCGGGAGGGGCCTGTAGAGAATAAGCCTGAAAAGGGAAAAAAAGGGAAGGCATGTGTGCCCAGGGTAGGTTAAGCCGTATTATGGGCCACCATCTAGTTATGCCTTCGTCTCTGCCCATGGTATTTTGAGTGTGTAGTTATGTACGCGTGGTACGTATGCCGCCGTTTTGTCGGGACTGAGACGGAGACCGAGTTGCTAGTATAACTCCTGACAAGCTGGACTGTCATGCTGCAAAGTAGTCCGGACTTGTTTGACAGTGTCCGGGAGCTTGGCTGCTGAATTAGAATTCTCCTTGATAAGGCCGCTCTGTACTTCTGTTGCCAGGGCCGCGGTGTGCTCCTCGGTGCGGAGGGAGCGCTCCGTGTTTCCATTGACTGTTATGATACCGCGTATATCTTGAGTTTGATATAAGCATAGTGTGGGACCGCATTGAATTGAGAAAATGCAGTTCGTTCGAGCAGTGCGTGATAACCACTGCGGAAGGGGGCGATGTCAAAGATCAAGTCTTCGCTTCGGAAGTTGTCCGGGGATCCGAAGACGACTTCTAATGTGATTGAACCCATTTAGCGGGCCTCTATACCTGGTATTACTCCTTTAAAGGTAGTTTTTTTGGGCTTCATCCTTGATGGATTGATGCCCATTTTGCGGATTGTGTCCTGATAGAGCAGGTTGAGGCTGCTGCCACCGTCCATGAGGACTCGCGTGAGGTGGAGTCCATCAATGTTGGGTCAAGGACCAGTACAGCTGAACCGCCATGACGGATACTGGTCGGATGGTCCCTTCGATCAAAGATGATCGGGCAGGACGACCATGGGTTGAATTTTGGGGCGAATGGCTCTATTGCATAGACGTCCCTGAGCGCACGTTTGCGCTCCCTCTTGGGGATATGGGTAACGTATATCATGTTCACCATTTTAACCTGGGGGGAAACTTCTTCTGTCCCCCTGTGTTCGGTGGACGGGGCTCCTCGTCGTCGTCCTCACTTTGCGACCCCTTCTCCTTGTTCTCCGTATTTAACTTGCCAACCTGTTTAAAAACCCAACAGCTTCTGTTGGTATGATTGGCTGGTTTATCGGGGGTGTCGTGGATCTGACATGGACGATCGAGTATGTTGTCCAAGCTGGATGAGCCCGGACTGTTCCTTTTAAATGGCTTCTTCCGTTGGCCGGACTTGGAGCCACTGAATCTGGTGTTGACCACCGTGTCATCGGTATTGCCGCTGTTGTTTCGACGCTTGTGCCTGTTCCGTTGGGGCTTGTCGTTGCTATTTCTGGCTTTAGAGGTGCCAGGTTCGCTTGAATTATTATTGCTATGGGCTAGCCAGCTATCTTCGCCCGCGCAAAAGCGGGTCATGAGTGCCGTGAGGGCAGCCATGGACTTCGACTTTTCCTGGTTGAGGTGTCGTGCGAGCCATTCGTCACGGATGCTATGCTTAAAGGCCGCTAGGGCTTCGACATTCGGACAGTCGATGATCTGGTTCTTTTTAGTTAGGAACCTAGTCCAGAATTTCCTGGCTGACTCTCCGGGCTGTTGAACTATGTGACTAAGTCATCGGCATCCGGAGGTCGGACGTATGTACCTTGGAAGTTGTCACGGAAGGCGTCTTCCAAGTCCTCCCAGCTGCCAATGGAGTTTTCAGGTAGGCTATTCAACCAGTGTCGAGCTGGTCCCTTGAGTTTTAGCGGGAGGTATTTGATGGCATGAAGATCATCACCGCGGGCCATATGAATATGGAGAAGAAAATCCTCAATCCATACCGTGGGATCTGTTGTTCCATCATACGATTCGACATTCACTGGTTTAAACCCTTCTGGGAATTCATGCTCCATTACTTCAGCAGTGAAGCAGAGGGGGTGTGCGGCGCCTCTATATCGGGCCAAGTCGCGACGTAGCTCGGATAGTGTCCGTCTGCGGTTTTCGGCCCGGGCGTGATTATGCTTGTCACATCCGACTAGATAGCCGTCGTCGCGCGTTGGGGCACGCGCACGCGATCTATAGATCGATCTGGTCTGACCTGCTCTACTGTCCAGGTCCTGCCGGAGGTCATATGTATATCCCCGAGTTGTTATATCTCTACCTTTACAGCAAGGTAGTATGGGATGGTGTTCGGCTTGAGTTGCTGTTTTGTCCCGGCCACGAGGTAGCCGGTCAGCCGCATTACGTGCTGAAGGTGCGGGCTCGAGGGCCTCGTCGTCAAATTGAGGTAGAAGTTTACGCTTCGGGTAACTTTTGGTTGGGCGCTCGAGGCCGTATTCCTCGGCTGCCAGGACGTTAGTCCACATGCCGTTGAGTAAATCTTGATCAGCTTGAAGTTGTTGCTGCTTCTTTTTCAGACTCCTTGCAGTGGCTATTAGCCGGCGCTTAAAACACTCCTGCTCGAGAGGTTCCTTCGGCATGATAAAGTCTTCGTTGCCGAGGCTCACCTCATCCTCGGAGGGTGGAAGATAATTGTTGTCCTCCGGGTCTTTGTTTACGGCCTGTTCATCATGGCTAACTTGCCCTTCTTCCTAATCGTCCTGTTCGGAGGTTGGCTCGACGTGTTCTTCTTCGTCTTCGGCATCGTCTGGGGTGTTTGTCTCTCGTGCCGGTATTGCTGTTCTTTGCACGGCGTGATTTAGAGCGGTGCCGCTGATGTTGGTGCTTTGGTTGTATCTCAGGAGGTTTATCCTCGACTGGATTCTTCTCGATATCGCCGTCACCCTCTTTGGGTGTGTCCACCATGTACACGTCATACAAAGCGGTGGCCGTCCAGCGTCCGGTAAACGGCGGGTTTTCGGCCTGATCCTCTCCGGCATCGTCGTCCATACCATCGATGTCTTCAGAGCCGTAGTCGAGCATGTCAGTTAAGTCCTCGACAGTGGCTATGAGGCGGGTGGTGGGTGGGACGTAAAATTCCACGCTCTCAGCCCCTAGTTCGGGCTAGGCGTAGTTCGAACGTTGCTCCTCTGTAATGACAAGGGATCACATCAAGTCCAGAGCCTCGCTTAAAGGCGAAGTTTGGCCAGGGAGAAGAGAATCCGTGGAGTACGGCGGGAAGAAAACTCCTTGGCCGAGCTGACGCGATGTCGACTCCAAGGGTTCAGAGCCAGTGTCCGGAGAAGAGTCCGGCTTCATGATGATTTCCAGAGACACTACTTCCTCCGGCTCCCCCGTACTGGGTTTAGTGGCCGCAGATAGTCCGGCGGGCTTAGGAATCCCGTCTTCGGACATGGCGACATGCTCCGGATCTAAAGCCAGAGCGAAGGTTGGAGTCATGAACCCTTGGAAGATCAAGTCTCCTCGGATATCAGCGACATAGTCCAGATTTCCAAAACTAATCTGGTGACCCTGGGCATAGCTGTCGAACTGCTCTAGATGGCCAAGCGAGTTGGCCCGCAGTGCGAAGCCGCCGAATACGAAGAGCTGGCCGGGGAGAAAAACCTCCCGCGGGGCAGCATTATTGTAGGTGACTAATGGAGCCATCGAACCTTCTGATGACGTCACAGTGGAACTCTCAATGAAAGCACCAATGTCGGTGTCAAAACTGGCGGATCTCGGGTAGGGGGGCCGAACTGTGCGTCTAAGGTCGATGGTAACAGGAGACGGGGGACACGATGTTTACCCAGGTTTGGGCCCTCTTGATGGAGGTAATACCCTACTTCCTGCTTGATTGATCTTGATGAATACGAGGATTACAAGAGTTGATCTACCATGAGATTGTAATGACTAAACCCTAGATGTCTAGCTTGTATGATTGTGATTGCCCCTACGGACTAAACCCTCCGGTTTATATAGACATCGGAGGGGCCTAGGGTTGTACAGAGTCGGTTTACAAGGGAAGGAATCTACATATCCGAACGCCAAGCTTGCCATCCACGCCAAGGAGAGTCCCATCCGGACACGGGAAGAAGTCTTCTGTCTTGTATCTTCATAGCCCATTAGTCCGGCCCATGTTACATAGTCCGGATGCCCGAGGACCCCTTAATCCAGGACTCCCTCAAGGGGCTGTTTACGTTGTGTTGCTTGGTTCTCCTACTAGTTCGATAACCTTGGTTTCATATCTGAGGGAAATACCTACCGCCGTTGTGCTGCATCATCCCTTCCTCTTTGGGGAAATATCGACATAGCTTGAAGCGACATCAGCCACCTCGAGGAGCAGGTCTTTTGTCTGCAGCCCAAGGGGTTCGTTGATCCGCACATTCCGACCACGTGTTTGTGCTCTCGCAGTCCTTATATGGACTCAAGAAGGCTCCTCACGCTTGGTACCAGCGCATCGCGGCGTTTCTGCACCAGCTTGGGTTCTGTTCTACCCGCTCGGATGCATCGCTGTTTGTCTACCACCAAGCCTCCGACTCTGCATATCTGCTCCTTTATGTCAACGACATCATCCTGACGGCATGTATGGCTGACCTTCTCAGTCAGCTCACTGATCATCTTCGCGCTGAGTTTGCCATCAAGGACTTGGGTCCTTTACACTACTTCCTTAGTGTTGAGGTGGTGCGTCATCCGGATGGCTTCTTCCTTCACCAGCGGAAGTACGCTCACAAGCTTCTCGGCCGTGCTGGCATGCTTAATTGCAAGCCCGCTGCCACGCCTGTTGATACGAAGGCCTGCAGTTCAGTAGGTGTGTCTTCACATGCATGCTCCTCGGGACGTTCATTGGGCCGCTGTCAAGAGGATTCTCCGCTATATTTGTGGCACTATGGATCCCGGCGTCACGTTGGACGCCTTCACCGACACCGCCCTCACCGCATACTCCGATGCTGACTGGGCCGGCTGCCCCGACACTCGTCGCTCTACTTCAGGCTACTGTGTTTTCCTTGGATCATCACTTATCTCGTGGTCGTCCAAGCGGCAGCCTATAGTCTCACGTTCCAGCGCTGAGGCTGAGTATCACGCTGTGGCCAACATCGTCGCCGAGTGCTCGTGGCTTCATCAGCTGCTCTAGGAGCTTTCATGCCCTGTCGACAGGGCAACTGTGGTCTACTGCGACAACGTCTCAGCTGTTTACCTCTCCGCCTACCCGGTTCATCATCATCGTACCAAGCACATTGAGTTAGATATTCATTTTGTTCTGGATAGGTGGCCCTTGTCCATATTCGTGTTCTACACGTTACTACTTCCCAACAATTTGTAGATGTCATGACCAAGGGCTTGCCTACGGCGTCGTTCGACGAGTTCTGGTCCAGTCTTTGCATCAGCAATGGCGCCGCTTCGACTGCGGAAGGGGGGGCATGTTGAGTATATGTTTTATGTGCATATTGTGTATCGGGACCACCTCCTAGTTTCCTTGTATAGTCGAGGTCGTGGTCCGTCGTTTTACATCATATATACGTGCATTGCACCTGAGCAATACATTGTGCAATTCCATTATCATACACTCGATGTTCTTTCTGATTGCCGTGATGACATCCTGGGTCTGTGAAATTTTCGCCCGGAAAACGCAATTATTCCTCTCCTTTCAAATTTCCCAGGATATCATGATGACCATTGATTTAATTCCTCTTTTATTTGTCGCCCCTGTTTTGGCAATGATGTGTTGACAGAACTAAATCGAATTTAGTTGGTGCCTGTCTGTTGGCGCAATCGAGGCACATCCTATCCAGCTTGCACTCTGCCTCTAGATTTCCTTCGCGAAATTGCAGCTCCAGATCAAGTGCGTGGATGTTTTCAAATTTCTGAGGCAGAGAGGACAGAAGTATCCATTGGGCCATCCTCTTCTCTGCAGTCTGTCATTGCACCATAGGCGATTCTGAAGGAAGAGCCACATGAACATCGTTTGTTAGGGGCCCAAACTTTCCACATGAGGGAGCTGAAGTTAGGGTTCAGAGCATGCTGGCATTGCATCTTGTATGCAAATTTAGTAGTGTATCGTCCGTCACGTGTGCCAAGCCAACTTATTCAGTCCTCCTCCGCTGAGTTGAGAGTTGTGTGTGCGTCGTTGATCAAACGCCACAATCTCAGGTATTGTGGCGCAATTGCCATTTGTGTCTCCATGTTGTAGGTCCAGGATTCACCGTTCGTTGCTAAGGCCAACCCCCACTGACATGTTTTTTCGACGAGCATGATGGAAGAGTTTGTGGGAAGACTGTGCACAGCGGTGCCCCTCCAATCTAGTTGTTCTTCCAGAAGCTCGCCCTGCTTCCGTTGCCGATTTGCACTTTTGTGGCATTGCTAAACAAAGCCTTGTCGTCAGTAGGTGCTTGCAGGCCGACCCAGGGTCTGTTCGGCTGCTCCCACGCAAGCCACAACCATCTAATTCTTCGAGCCCGACTGAACTTGTGCAGATCAAGGATCCCAAGCCCTCCTTGCGCTATTGGTGTACATACATTCTCCCATGCCACTTTACAGCATCTCGGCCCGCGCAACAAGACCCCCGGCGACTTTTTCGTCGCCCGGCGTCAATCGGCTCGATCCACACCCCTAAGGGCCCGATTTTTAACGGCTCGGGCCAAAATTGGCGCGGCGGACTAACCGAACCCGGCGTCTTGCGGCGCTCGGGGGCGTTGGGCGAATCGTTTTTGACGTGAAAGAGCCGCGGGCCCTCCTTGCCAGTGACTCGTCTGGCTTCTCGCCGCTTCGTCGTCCTCATCGCCTCGTTTCCCGTGGCGAATCAATGCAAAGCTGGCGCGTCGGTCAGCCTTCGCCATTGATGCCTTACGGGCGGCGCAGTGAAGGCGTGACGATGCGCGTCCCCGCGCATGCCACGCATAGACGCGGCGGCCACGCGTGCTTTCGCGCGCCTCCGCTATATAAGATTTACCCAGTATGCCGTGGCACGCAGTAGTCTCCATCGCCGACGCGCCCTCTCTCCCCTTCCTCCCTCTCCACCGCCGACGCTGGAGGCCGTCCTCGAATACATCGAGGGCGGCAACAGGCCGAGGCTGGAGTACCCCGAGCCCCCGTCCTTCTCTCGCCGCCGTGGGAGCTCGTGGACGCCGAGGCGCATGGACACCCCCGGGGCGTCCTCCTCGCCGGCCGGTCGACCGGCTCTCCTCGCTCCGCCCGTCAAGCCGGAGCCCGGACACGCCTGTCACCGGCGCACCGAGCTCCATTGCGTCAGCCGACTCAACCCCTGCCGCCGCCTCGTCCTCGTCGCCCTAAACCGGAGCCCAACCTCCCCGAGTACGAGGAGCTAGTCCGGCGCGGCTTCCCGACGAGGGCGCCCTACGGTGGCGCGGCGACTACCTCCATGACGAGATGGTCCGGCAACGCCGCCTGGAAGGAGATCGCTGCCGCAAGCGTGCGCGAGGGCGAAGACAGCGTCGTCATCCTCGACAACGAGGGACGACGAGGACGCCGCCGGACCGTCCAACCCGCCGCGCCAACCGGGGAGGTTGCGGCGAGGGCGGCGGCGCGCGTGAGCGGCAACGGCGACGACAGCGACTACCAGCGGTTCTCTGACCTCCTCGGCATGTAGAACGGCGACGGCGGCGGCGAGGAGACAACGCCTAGTTGTGTGGTTTTTCTTTTTGTAAAATATTTTAAATATGTGAACTCTCGCCGTGTTTGGTTGAATTTGGTATGAACTTCATGAAATATGTATGAATTTGCGCCATGTTTGTGCCTTTGGCGCCATGTTGGGTGGCATCACGCCCCGGTAGCGTTTTGCGCCGATGCGCCCCCAAGGGGCGATTTTTAGGGCCTCCTTGGGGGCCAACGGCTGGAGATGCTCTTACATTTGCCTCCAGTGAGCTCGTCCTCTTGTGCCCAAAGAATGTTGTGAATTGAGCATAGCAAATAGGACTGGGATCAGGTGGCATGCACGGTGACATGCGGCCCAAATTCAAATTTAAACATTGCGAAAAAATCTGAAAAAAATCATGCATGTTCACAGCACATACTAAGATAACTCCTAAAAATTTCAGATCAAAATTCAAAACATACATCGAGAAACAAAAAGAGAAATCTGTCATGAATAGTTCCGAGCGGTTCTCTGTAGACTATTCACATCTGAGTTTCTCTTTTTTATTTCTTGATGTATGTTTCGAATTTTGATCTGAAATTTTTAGAGGTTATCTTAATATGTGCTGTGAACATGCATGATTTTTTTCAGATTTTTCCGCAATGTTTAAATTTGAATTTGGGCCGCATGTCACCGTGCATGTCACCGTAACGCATGTCACCTGATCCCAGTCCCTAGCAAATAGGTTAGATTTCTTTGTGATGAAACCAATCCATCCAGCTTCAAGTCCTAAATTTATCACGAATGCTCGCCTTTTATTAGATTTATTCTAGACCTTTTGGTGATGTTCGCTAGTAGGAGATGACGCTCATGTTGACTACAAGATGCCTATGATGATTCTATCAATCCCATGGTTTGCTGGTTCGGTCTTTCGAAAATGATAAAAATATATGCATATAAATGTCTGTGTTGGTGTAAAAAATATAATATAAATGTCTGTATCTATACCGTACTTCTCTAGACTAATCCTACGAATGTCAAAGATACCTTGACTTTTTGAGGGATACCCATGAAATACCATGATGAGTAAGCGCCTGTGTCTATACCATAATTCGCAAAACCAATTGTCGAAGATACCGCGAGATGGTGCCTAAATGCAAACAGTCACTTCCTTTAAAAAAAGTGCAAACAGTCACGGTCACTCCTCTAGAAAATATGCACCCTTTGCGTTTTCCCGTGAAATGAAGAGAACGTGGAGCCTTTTTTTTTTTTTTGAGAAAAAAGAGAACGTGGAGCCGGAACGGCAGAAAGGCAAGGTCGGCATTCGGCGCGACGAGGCGGAACCTGGGCCGCACCCCCAATTTTCCTGGCCCAGAAGCACCAGATTTCCATCCATTTCGCGTTCCGAGTTCCCCGACACGGCGGCGAGACACGGCGCAAGGCATCCAGCGCCTCACGATTCGGCCCTCGCCCTCGCCTAATCCGTGGCCCTCCCCTTATCCCCCAAATCCAATCCTCACCCTTCTTCTCTAGATAAGCGAACCCCTCGCCCCCCTCTCGCCCCCTCTCCCTATCCATCCCTTCCATCCTCTCCCCCGACCCCGCGCACCCGCGGCAGCTCCCCCGCTTCCGCCACAGAAGCCGCCTCCATGGCCTCCCTTGCCGCCGCCTCCGCCTCCACGGCGCTCCTCTTCCCGCCCTCCACCTCCTCCTCCAAGCCCCGCCTCCCGCTCTCCACATCCCTCGGCTTCTCCGCGCCCGCGCGGTCACGCCGCGCGGCGGCGGCCGCGGCGGGGAGCTCCGGCAGGCGCCCGGGGCTGCTCGTCGTGCGCGCCGCCAGGGGCAAGTTCGAGCGGAACAAGCCCCACGTCAACATCGGCACCATCGGCCACGTCGACCACGGCAAGACCACCCTCACGGCCGCGCTCACCATGGTGCTCGCCTCCGTCGGGGGCAGCGCGCCCAAGAAGTACGACGAGATCGACGCCGCCCCCGAGGAGCGCGCCCGTGGTATCACCATCAACACCGCCACCGTCGAGTACGAGACGGAGACGCGCCACTACGCGCACGTCGACTGCCCCGGCCACGCCGACTACGTCAAGAACATGATTACCGGGGCCGCCCAGATGGACGGCGCCATCCTCGTCGTCTCCGGCGCCGACGGCCCCATGCCGCAGACCAAGGAGCACATCCTGCTCGCCAAGCAGGTCGGTGTCCCCAGCATTGTTGTTTTCCTCAACAAGAAGGACCAGGTCGACGACGAGGAGCTGCTCGAGCTCGTCGATCTCGAGGTCCGCGAGCTGCTCACGGCCTATGAGTACGATGGTGACAATGTGCCAATCGTCTCCGGCTCTGCACTCAGAGCGCTCGAGGCCCTCATGGCCACCCCTGGCCTCAAGCGTGGGGATAACGAGTGGGTGGATGGCATCTTCTCCTTGATTGATTCCGTGGATACCCACATCCCTGTCCCGCAGAGGCAGACCGACCTCCCCTTCTTGCTTGCTGTTGAGGATGTCTTCTCCATCACTGGTCGTGGTACAGTTGCCACTGGCCGTATCGAGCGTGGCACCGTCAAGGTTGGGGACCCAGTCGACCTCGTCGGCATCAGGGAGACCCGCAATGCCACGGTCACTGGTGTTGAGATGTTTCAGAAGACCATGGATGATGCCATTGCTGGGGACAATGTTGGCCTGCTGCTCCGTGGTATGCAGAAGGAAGACATTGAGAGAGGCATGGTGTTGGCAAAGCCTGGTTCCATCACGCCACACACCAAGTTTGAGGCTGTTGTGTATGTGCTCAAGAAGGAGGAGGGTGGCCGGCACTCCCCATTTTTCCCTGGTTACCGTCCGCAATTCTACATGCGGACTACTGATGTCACGGGGAATGTGACAAACATTATGAACGACAAGGATGAGGAGGCGAAGATGTGCATGCCGGGTGACCGTATCAAGATGGTTGTGGAGCTCATCCAGCCTGTGGCTTGTGAGCAGGGAATGAGGTTTGCCATCCGTGAAGGTGGCAAGACCGTCGGTGCCGGTGTCATCAATAATATCATTCAGTAATGTGGATGGAGGATATCCACCGTGAGAATCTTCCTCATTTACTCTTTTGCGAAATGCTATGTAGTTGTTATTATGCGTTTAGGGAAGGCTCTTGTGAAATTGTAGTATGGCACATTTTTCTTCAAGTGAAATTGCATACTTTGTAGTATTCACGACAAAGATACATCTTGATCTGCCATCTGTCGTTATGTCCTTGACTGCTGGCCATTTTGTTTTCCTCTTGTTGATTAGTTGATATGCTTGAAGATGATTCATTATTCTTGTGAGCTTGATGCTGCAGGGACTGGTTGAGTTGGAGGTATACGGTTATAGCTTATTTGTTTACTGCTTCAGATGTATGCTTGCTTGACAGATTTATCTTAATCTTGAAGCTATCTTTGGTAGTTCATATTGATTTTCAGCTGGTTAGCAGCTTAACCTGCAGCAATCATGTGTGTGTTCATCTTTTTCAATGCAAAAACAGTTTCGTGTTATAGCAAGGCGTGCTCATCGTAGTTCATATTGGTTTTCTGCTGGTAGCAACTTAACTTGCTGCAATCATCATGCGTCTGCTCATCTGGGTTAAAAAAGTAGTTTCGTGTAAGGTTATGTTACAAGGCTTGCTGAATTTTTGGTCAGTGTGCTGTAGCAATTCTTACCATTTCAAGGTGGTCATCTCAACCTATGCACTTCTAATCATAACAATCTGTTGCGTGCATGTTTCCCGGCAGATGTGCTGCTTCCGGATGTTTCGTTTTGTTACGTGTGTTCCAAAATGCAGACTCGATCTTTTGTACCTGTCTTGTGGTGCAGTTCCAGTTTCTAATAATGCCTCTTGTGACATCCGCATGGTTGATTTGAACTCCATTAACATCACCCAGTGTTTTATAGTGGAGTAACATGCTGTGTAGTTGTGACTGACGCTGGTCTAGCATTATAGAGAAGACCAGCCATAGGTTCATGAAGCAGGGAGTAGCAGCTGGGAACTAAGTTGCTCAAGAATTGTAAGGTGCAATCTCTTTTTAGCAGCAGGATATGCAGTGTGAGTATGGTCAGCAAAATGGACATGTACCTGGAGTCGCTTCTCATCCTGGCTGTTTTAAGGGAAAGCCAGCCCTGGATGTTTTGTCCCCAATTAAACAAAACCGTTTTGATGTGCATAAATGTGTAGTGTTTTCATGATGTGAAGTTCAGTGCTCTTCAGTCTTCGTCACTGTGCTGCTTTGCAGATAGCCGTGGCGGAGCAATGCTGCTTGGCACGCCGTCTTCCCCTTATTTTGCTGATGCTCTGTCTGAAAGTCACCTGCTCACCAGCAGAAAGAAAGAAGCCGACTTTGAGATTCACCAAAGCATATCCTCCATTTGTATCCAGCTCCCATTTTGATGTTCACAGAAATAGTAAAATGATGAGAGGTTCACTCCAGAGTTTGCAACTAATGCTCTATTTCCTGTTTAGTTGCTGGGGCAGCTGTAGTTTTTATCCTGTAGTCTACTAGTACAAATGTAATGGCAATCTTCCCCTCTATTCCTGTTTCTGTGTCGTGAATTGCTTACATTCCCCTCTGTTGTTTCTTGATCCCAAAAATTATCCAACCATCCGCCATAATTTCCATGCCTGCGAACAACTAATTTGAACTACAAAAACGTCTTATATTTAGTTACGGAGATAGTAGTAAATAAATAATATTATTTCTCTGCCTCTATTCGAAAACCGATAGGCTGAAATGTCCGTGGATTTCAAAAGTTGAAAGGGAGGGGAAATTTGTCCTGTACAAAAGGAGGAAGGGAGGACAGAGTGTGAGCTGAGATGGTCATAACATCTCCACGCGTCACGCCTCTCAGCCGTAGCAGCCGCAATCGGCCGAACTCATCTCTGCTTCGATGCCCCACTATCGGCGGCGAGAACTGCTACACAGATGATGGCATGTGCCCGATCTCTGGACGACAAGATACAACAGCCATCGATCACCTCAGTTCACGTGAGCTATAGCCATCGATCACAAGGTCGTCCACAGACCGTCTTCCCAATTGTCGTGTGCAGAGTAATTTCGATCGGCGGCCGTGTCTTTCAGGCTGCGGGTTATGATCTCTGTAGCAAGATCCTGGAATCTTTGCAGAGCGGAAGCAAATTCTGAAGGTGCCCATCTAGTCCAGAGCTCAAATGACCTCCCATAAACAGTAAAATCAGAAAAAAAAAACACTTACTTTTACAACAAAGATTGCTTAGTTTTCTTTCTGCGTGTAAATTTTTGTGAAGAAATCACATTCGTGGAGGTCTGGACAAAAATAAGGAAATCTGCACTTCAAAATGCTTTCATAAATAATCTTTTTGAAGGGTCAGCCCAGAACATTACGAATGTATTTTCACATTAATTTGCACATATGTACAACATTCAACAATGGTTTGTTGCCAAAACATCATTTTTTTTTTGAATTTGTTTACTATTTTTCGATTTTAGTGCTCATGAGGGTGCATTTGAGTTCGGGAACAAAAACTCCATGCCTTTCAAATTCTAATTATTCTGACTTCTAATAACTATTAATATTTTCTTTTGAGTTGTGTGCACTAGTAATATGTTCGTTTGTACATTTGGCGATGATTTCAACACTAACCATGCCTTCCACCATCGTTCGCGTGACACTACCTTTCGTTCTTTTGGTGCTTCGTACCCACAAACAGCTTCATGCCAACAAACTACAGAGAAAATTGATGCTTTATTTCTTTATTGATACTCTTTTAAGAAAATGAACGACAACTTTCTTAAGAGCACAAAAGTTCTTTTTTGTGTGTACCCTTTTATGTCATGGGTGATCTAGCTGGTTACACAAGGATAATGAGATGAATTCTAACGTGGAAATCCTTGTTCAGTTGCTCCTATGTTCCTTAAATGTTACTACTTATGATTGATGCTACCTATGTTCCTATCGAATGTCAACATCGCCAAAGTGAGAACAAGGATTCCTTAAATTTCGTCTTAATGTTATGATTGATGTTACCTATATGTTGTTTGTTTTTCGTGATTTTGTTGAATTAAGTGTAGGTTGTCATTGGTGGCATGTTTCTAGATTTTAGCCACCGCATTTGCATTTAGCTATCAATGAAATACTTTTGCTATGTTTAGCAAGTGAGTTTTCTATTCACATGTTGGCTGTTTTTTGTAATAAATTGTTTCTTGTTTAATTCTAAGGCTCTTCTAGCATCAAACATTGTGAGTTGAATCTCGAAGAATAAATTTCCAACTCATGTAAACACACCTTCGTTCCATCATCTATATCAGTTGTTTAATAGCAACATGAATTGAATTACTCATATTCCAATATCTAAGTATATATAATACTCCCTCCGTCCACTTCTATAAGATATTTTGGAAATCTTAATATGGACTACATACGAACTAAAATGAGTGAATAAACATACAAAAATATGTCTATATACATCCGATTATAAAAAGATAGAACATCTTATAAAAGTGAATTGAGGGAGAAAGAAAGAGAAGAAGAAATATCTTCCACACACGTAGAGAGATGGCAAGGTTGTGTGCTCGTCGTTCGTCCAACTTTACTTATGTTTCCTTTTTCTCTTTTCCCTCTTTTCGTTTTGATTTTCCACTTGTTTTCTCTGAAAAATGCATTACCTGCCTCACTTTTTATTGACTTACCAAATAAAATTTTATTTTAAAACAAATGCTTACCTAATAATAGTTTATCAAATAAAAACTCTAATTTTCTATACAATCACGCTGAATCATGCAGGTAAATTACATGCTAAGAGACTAGATTTCCCCATCTCTTTTTCCTACTTAAAATGAACATAAGTTTCTGCCATCCTCTCATCGTCCGTCCTACGTTACTGACGGTGCAGTATTGTTGGAAATATTCCCTAGAGGAAATAATAAATATCATTAATAAGTATATATTTTTGTGCTATAATTGCATTGGTTTATGAATATGAGATTCAGAGGAAAACCCAAATACGTGTGTGGACACATAAGCACCAATATGATCCCAAGTCATGCCTCTAATGAAGGAAATATGCCCTAGAGGCAATAATAAAGTTGTTATTTTATATTTCCTTATTCATGATTAAGGTTTATTATTCAGGCTAGAATTGTATTGATCGGAAACCTTAGTACATGTGTGAATACATAAACAAACACCGTGTCCCTAGTGAGCCTCTACTAGACTAGCTTGTTGATCAAAGATGGTTAAGGTTTCCTAACCATCGACATGAGTTGCCATTTGATAATGGGATCAAATCATTAGGAGAATGCTGTGATGGACAAGACCCATCTGTTAGCTTAGCATAATGATCGTTTAGTTTTATTGCTATTGCTTTCTTCATGTCAAATACATATTCCTTTGACTATGAGATTATGCAACTCCCGGATATCGGAGGAATGCCTTGTGTGCTATTAAACGTCACAACGTAACTGGGTGATTATAAAAATGCTCAGGTATCTCCGAAGGTGTTTGCCGAGTTGGCATAGATCGAGATTAGGATTTGTCACTTCGAGTATCGAAGAGGTATCTCTGGGCCCTCTCGGTAATACACATCATAAGCTTGTAAGCAAATGACTAAGGAGTTAGTCACGAGATGATGTATTCTAGAACGAGTAAAGAGACTTGCCGGTAACGAGATTGAACTAGGTATGAAGATACCGACGATCGAATCTCGGGCAAGTAACATACCGATGGACAAAGGGAATTACGTATGTTGTCATAACGGTTCGATCGCCAATATCGGCATCCAGGTTCCGCTATTGGTTATTGACCGGAGAGGTGTCTCGGTCATGTCTACATAGTTCTCGAACCCGTAGGGTCCGCATGCTTAACATTCGATGACGATATAGTATTATACGAGTTATGTGATTTGGTGACCGAATGTTGTTTAGAGTCCCCGATAAGATCATGGACATGACGAGGAGTCTCGAAATGGTCGAGTGGTAAAGATTGATATATATGCCAGTAAAATCCAGACTGCAATACGTTATGAGCGGTTCTATCTCCAGCATGATGCCCTCGACAAGCTTCGGAGTGACATTTTCATAGGATTTGTCCCTGTTCATGCTCAGGTACACAACGTCTAATAATACCATCTACTCCTTCTTTATAAAGATGTGGGTCATCACAAAAGTAATGTCTTAAATCATAGAAGAGTTTTTCTTTTGTTGGTATGTAAAGCTAGGTGGTAAATATTTAGCAACAATGTAATTAGCATAATCAGCATACCAAGGAGTACTATGAGAAACATTTATTGCAGCTAACTGTTCATCAGGAAAACTATCATCAATAGGTAGTGGGTCGTCACACACATTTTCCATCCTAGACAAATTATCAGCTACTGGGTTCTCAGCTCCTTTTCTATCAATAATATGTAAATCAAATTCTTGCAACAAGAGAACCCAACGAATAAGTCTAGGTTTAGCATCTTTCTTTTCCATAAGATATTTAATAGCAGCATGGTCTGTGTGAACAGTTACTTTTGAATAAACAATATAAGGTCTAAATTTATCACAAGCAAACACCACTGCTAAGAATTCTTTTTCAGCAGTAGCATAGTTTCTTTGAGCACTGTCTAGAGTTTTACTAGCATAATGAATATCATTCAGTTTCTTATCAACTCTTTGTCCTAGAACAGCACCAACAACATAATCACTAGCATCATGCATAATTTCAAAAGGCAAGTTCCAATCATGTGGTTGAACAATAGGTGCAGAAATTAAGGCATTCTTGAGTGTTTCAAAGGCTTCTAAACAATCATCATCAAAAACAAAAGGAATATCTTTCTGCAAGAGACTAGTAAGAGGCCTAGAAATTTTAGAAAAGTCTTCGATAAATCTCCTATAGAAACCAACATGACCTAGGAAACTACGAATACCTTTTATATCTTTAGGACATGGCATTTTCTCAATTGCATCAACCTTAGCTTGGTCCACTTCAATGCCTCTTTCAGAAATCTTATGACCCAAGACAATGCCTTCATTAACCATAAAGTGGCACTTATCCCAATTCAAGACAAGATTTGTTTGTTCACATCTCTGCAAAACTCGCTCAAGATTGCTTAAACAATCGTCAAAAGACTTCCCATAAACAGAAAAGTCATCCATGAAAACCTCAACAATCTTTTCACAAAAGTCAGAGAATATAACAGTCATACATCTTTGAAAGGTAGCAGGTGCATTACATAAACCAAAAGGCATACGTCTATAAGCATAGGTTCCAAAGGGACAAGTAAAAGTGGTATTTTCTTGATCAGGTTGAGAAACAGGTATTTGTGAAAAGCCAGAATAACCATCAAGGAAGCAAAAGTGTGTGTGCTTAGATAATCTTTCAAGCATTTGATCAACAAAAGGTAAAGGGTAATGATCTTTTCTAGTTGCTTTATTTAGTTTTCTGAAATCAATTACCATTCTTTGTGGAATAAGTTCATTCTTATCATTAGGAACAACAGTAATACCTCCTTTCTTAGGAACACAATGAACAAGACTTACCCATCTACTATCAGCTATAGGATAGATTATACCTGCTTCCATAAGTTTTAATATTTTCGTTCTTACCACTTCTTTCATCTTCGGATTTAACCGACGTTGGTGATCAACAACGGGTTTAGCATCGAGTTCCATATTAATCTTGTCTTTGACATAGAGTGGGACTAATGCCCTTTAAATCATCAAGAGTATATGCAATAGCAGCTCGGTGCTTCCTTAGAACTTTCAATAATCTTTCTTCTTCATGTTACGAAAGGTTAGCACTAATAATAACATGATATATCTTCTTTTCATCAAGATAAGCATATTTCAAAGTGTCTGACAATTGTTTTAATTCAAACACAGGATCACCTTTAGGTGGAGGAGGACCTCCTAAAGTTTCGACAGGCAAACTATGTTTAAGCAGAGGACGTTGTTCAAAGAAATATTTATCTATTTCATTTCTTTCATGCATATGTAAATCATTTTCATGGTCTAGCAAATATTGTTCTAAAGGATCAGTAGGTGGTACAACAATAGAAGCAAGACCAATTAATCCATACTTACTTGGAAATTCTTTTTCATGAGGATTTCTACTAAACTTGAAAAAATTAAACTCATGAGACTCATCACCAAAGCTAACACCAACAGTTTGTTTCTTACAGTCTATCTTAGCATTAACCGCATTCAAGAAAGGTCTACCAAAGATAACGGGACAAGAGTCATCTTGTGGGGAACCAAGAGCAAGAAAATCAGTAGGGTATTTTATTTTCCCACACAAGACTTCAACATCTCTAACAATCCCAAAAGGTGATATGATGTCTCTATTAGCAAGTTTAATATTAACATCTATGTCTTCTAACTCTGCAGGTGCTATGTCTTTCATAATTTCTTGTTATAAAGTGTAAGGGATAGCACTCACACTAGCAACCATGTCACACAAACCATGATAACAGTGATCTCCTATTTTAACTGAGATGACAGGCATGCCAACAACGGGTCTATGTTTATCCCTTTTATCAGGTTTGGCAATTCTAGCAGCTTCTTCACAGAAGTAAATAACATGCCCATCTATATCTCCTTCTAAGAGATCTTTAACCATATCAATGCTAGGTTCTACTTTAATTTGTTCATCAGGTTTAGGTGTTCTAATATAGCTTCTGTTAACCACAGTTGAAACTTTATCATGTTCCTTTATCCTAACAGGAAAAGGTGGTTTCTCAATATAAGCAGAAGGAACAACTAGATCAACATTATAAAGTATAGTTTCTTCTTTAACTGGTACCGGTTCTTTAATTTCTTCTTTAATAGGTGGGTGATATTTAAGCCACTTCTCTTTAGGGAGTTCAACACGAGTAGCAAATGATTCACAAAAGGAGACTACTATCTCAGAGTCAAGTCCATATTTAGTGCTAAACTTTTGAAAAGCATCGGTATCCATAAAAGATTTAACACAATCATATTTAATTTTAATACCTAACTCTTTACCTTTGTCGAGTTCCCAATCTTCAGAGTTGCGTTTAATTCTTTCCAAAAGATCCCACCGGAATTCAATAGTCTTCTTCATAAAAGAACCAGCACAAGAAGTATCAAGCATGGTTTGATCGTTACGAGAAAGCCGAGCATAAAAATTCTGGATAATAATTTCTCTTGAGAGCTCATGATTGGGGCATAAATATAACATTGAATTAAGCCTCCCCCAAGCTAGAGCGATACTTTCTCCTTCACGAGGCCAAAAATCATATATATATAACTCCGATCACGATGAACTAGATGCATAGGATAATTTTTTTGGTGGAACTCCAATTTCAATCGATTCCAGTTCCATGATCCAATATCATCGCATAGCCTATACCATGCTAATGCTTTTCCCTTCAAAGATAAAGGGAAAACCTTTTTCATAACTTGATCCCTGGGTAAACCTGCAAGCTCAAACAATCCACAAATTTGTTCTACATATATCAAGTGCATATCAGGATGTTTGGTTCCATCTCCTGCATAAGGATTAGCTAGCAGTTGTTCTATCATACCCGAAGGAATTTCATATTCAATATTTTCAGTAGGTGCAATAGGTTGAGGGGTAACTAATTATGGTTCCGGACGAGGTGAAGATACCCCGAACAAACCCCTCAAAGGATTGTTTTCCATAGTATCAAGTAACAATAAATTTCAGCACACTATATAAATGTTTCCTTACCAACTTCCATTTACCAAAGGCGCATCGCTCCCCGGCAACGGCGCCAGAAAATAGCCTTGATGGCCCACAAGTAAAGGGGATCAATTGTAGCTCTTATCAATAAGTAAGAGTGTCGAACCCAACGAGGAGTAGAAGGAAATGACAAGTAGTTTTCAGTAAGATAATGTCTGCAAGTGCTGAAATTGTAAGTAG
Source organism: Aegilops bicornis (assembly GCA_021605145.1). Classification (NCBI taxonomy): domain Eukaryota; kingdom Viridiplantae; phylum Streptophyta; class Magnoliopsida; order Poales; family Poaceae; genus Aegilops; species Aegilops bicornis. Next base: position 415,053,430 of record CM038674.1, read on the forward strand.
CGGAGTAATTTGATAGCAAGATAATTTGTAACAAGCAAGTAATGATAATAGTAAAAAAAGTGCAGCAAGGTAGCCCAACCCTTTTGAGGCAAAGGACATGACAAAACGGTCTCTTATGATAAGCAAAGTGTTCTTGAGGGTACACGGGAATTTCATCTAGTCACTTTAATCATGTTGATTCGATTTGTGTTCGCTACTTTGATAATTTGATATGTGGGTGGACCGGTGCTTAGGTGCTTTTCTTACTTGAAAAAACCTCCTACTTATGATTAACCCTCCCGCAAGTATCCGCAACTATGAGAAAAGTATTAAGAATAAATTCTAACCATAGCATTAAACTTTTGGATCCAATCGGTCCCTTACGGAATAGCGCATAAACCGGGGTTTAAGTTTTTATCACTCTCGCAACCCACCATCTAAATGCTACTCCACAATGCATCCCCTTAGGCCCAAATATGGTGAAATGTCATGTAGTCGACGTTCACATGACACCACTAAGGGAATCGCAACATACATACTATCAAAATATCGAACACATATCAAGTTCACATGATTACTTGCAACATGATTTTTCCCGTGACCTCAAGAACAAAAGTAACTACTCACAAATGATAAACATGCTCATGATCCGAGGAGTATTAAATAGCATATTGGATCTGAACATATAATCTTCCACCAAATAAACTATATAGTAATCAACACTACTAGTCACCCACAAGCACCAATCTATAGTTCCGCTAACAAGATTGAACACAAGAAATGAACTAGGGTTTGAGATGAGATGGTGTTGTTGAAGATGTTGATGGAGATTGCCGTCCCCAAGATGGGAGAGTTGTTGGCGATGATGATGACGATGATTTCCCCCTCCAGGAGGGAAGTTTCCTTGGCGGAATCGCTCCGCCGGAGGGCAAAAGTGCTCCTTCCCAAATTCCGCCTCGAGGAGGCGGCGCTTCGTCCCGAAAGTCCTCCTCTCATTTTTTTCTTGGTCAAAATGACCTATATACCGGAAGATGGGCACCGGAGGTGGGCCGAGGGGGCCACAACCCCCAGGGTGCGCTAGGGGCCCCTGGCACGCCCCCTCTGGTAGTTATTTTCTCTAGTATTTCTTATATATTCCATAAAAAATCCCCGTGAAGTTTTAACTCATTTGGAGTTGTGCAGAATAGGTAGCCTGGCGTAGCTTTTTCAGGTCCAGATTTCCAGTTGCTGGAATTCTCCCTCTTGGTGTGTACCTTGTAAATTATGAGAAAAGGCATTAGAATTACTCCAAAAAGCATTATTAAGGGTAAAAAAATTATAAATAACAGTAAGAAAACATGATGCAAAATGGACGTATCAGCGGTATCCGATGGAATCAGAATATAAACTAAACTGCACCTCAGGAGGATTATTCCTAGGAAGGAAATTAGAACTTTGAACAAAGATGTTTGTGAGGAGATGACACTGTTCACATTCAGCTGCGATGAAGTCGGTGAGGCCGGCATTAGCAGCATATTGTGTGAACTCCTGAAGGATTCCAGCCTCTTCCATGAACTGGGTATGCAGCCATTCGCACGGCCGTACCTCTGCCAACCTCCGAGGATGGAGATCATTGTCACATGAATCCCCAATAACTCCCTTGGAGTTCTTCTTAGAAGCAAACTTCCTAAAGATATTCATCCTTTCCCTATGAAAAAAAATTCTGAAATTTTTAGTCCACAAATTTTTTCTCAACAAAACTTTACAAGATTGATAGAAACTACTCATAAAGATACATAGAGGCCATAGCAACCATTCGAACTACTTAGAACTCTAAGAATTCAACATGCAAGCTCATCTATAGCAGCACCAAGAGTAGCTAATTATTCAAAATATAAACCACTAAAAAAACTAATTGGACAATCGGTGGAGTCACGTACCAAGCAACAATCCCTCGAAACAGTTTTGGAAACGGAGCTTCGAGCAAGGGGATCGAAATCCGTGGGTTTGAGAGCAAGAACACGAGAGAGAGAGGCAGTGGAGATTTTTTTATGGAGGTAAGTGATGATGTGGTGTGAAGGGTTAAGTGAGGGGGCCCACGTGGGGACCATGCTACGTCTTGAGCTTGCGTTGGTTTTCCTCGAAGAGGAGAGGGTGATGCAGCAGAGTAGCGTAAGTATTTCCCTCAGTTTTTGAGAACCAATGTATCAATCCAGTAGGAGGCTCCTCAAAAGTCCCGCGCACCTACATAAACAAACTGAGAACTCGCAACCAATGCAATAAAGGGGTTGTCAATCCCTTCACGACCACTTGCGAAAGTGAGATCTAATAAAGATAGTAAAATAAGATAAATATATTTTTGGTATTTTATAGTATAGATGCAAAAAGTAAAGATGCAAATAAAAGTAGATTGGAAGCAAATATGATATGAGATAGACCCGGGGGCCATAGGTTTCACTAGTGGCTTCTCTCAAGATAGCATAAGTATTACGATGGGTGAACAAATTACTATCGAGCAATTGATAGAAAAGCGAATAGTTATGAGATTATCTAGGCATGATCATGTATATAGGCATCACGTCCATAACAAGTAGACCGACTCACCTGTGCATCTACTACTATTACTCCACACATCGACCGACTCACCTTTTGCATCTAGAGTATTAAGTTCATAAGAACGAGTAACGCATTAAGCAAGATGACATGATGTAGAGGGATAAACACAAGCAATATGATATAAACCCCATCTTGTTATCCTCGATGGCAACAATACAATACGTGCCTTGCAACCCTTTACATCCTTTGGGTAAGGACACCGCAAGATTGAACCCAAAGCTAAGCACTTCTCCCATGGCAAGAAAGATCAATCTAGTAGGCCAAACCAAATTGATAATTCAAGAGACTTGCAAAGATAACTCAATCATACATAAAAGAATTCAGAGAAGATTCAAATATTATTCATAGATAAACTTGATCATAAACCCACAATTCATCGGATCTCGACAAACACACCGCAAAAAGAGTTTACATCAAATAGATCTGCACAAGAGAGGGGGAGAACATTGTATTGAGATCCAAAAAGAGAGAAGAAGCCATCTAGCTAATAACTATGGACACGTAGGTCTGCGGTAAACTACTCACAACTCATCGAAGGGGCAAGGATGTTGATCTAGAAGCCCTCTGTGGTTGATTCCCCCTCCGGCAGAGTGCCGGCGAAGGCTCCAAGATGGGATCTCGCGGATACAGAAGGTTACGGTGGTGGAAATTGTGTTTCGTCTGCCCCCTGGATGTTTTCGGGGTACGTAGGCTTATATAGGAGGAAGAAGTACGTCGGTGGCCGCCCGAGGGGCCCACGAGACAGGGGGGCGCGCCCTATAGGGGGGGGGGCGCCCTCCTATCTCGTGGAGGCCTCGGCTGCTTCTTGACTTGCACTCCAAGTCCTCTGGATCACGTTCGTTCCAAAAATCACGCTCCCGAAGGTTTCATTCCGTTTGGACTCCGTTTGATATTACTTTTCTTCAAAATACCGAAATAGTCAAAAAAACAGCAATATGGGCGGGGCCTCCGGTTAGTAGGTTAGTCCCAAAAATGGTATAAATGTGTAAAATAAAGCCCATAAACATCCAAAAGGGGTAATATAATAGCATGGAACAATAAAAAATTATAGATACGTTGAAGACGTACCAAGCATCCCCAAGCTTAATTCATGCTCGTCCTCGAGTAGGTAAATGATAAAAAAAGAATTTTTTGATGTGGAATGCTACCTAGAATAATTTATAATGTAATTTTCTTTATTGTGGCATGAATGTTCAGATCCAAATGATACGAAATAAAAGTTCATATTGACATAAGAAATAGTAATACTTCAGGCATACTAATCAAAGTAATCATGTCTTCTCAAAATAACATGGCCAAAGAAAGTTATCCCTACAAAATCATATAGTCTGGCTGTTGCTCTATCTTCATCACACAAAGTATTTAATCATGCACAACCCGATGACAAGCCAAGCAATTGTTTCATACTTTAATAATCTCAAACTCTTTCAACTTTCACGCAATACACGAGCGTGAGCCATGGACATAGCACTATATGTGGTGTAGAATGGTGGTTGTGGAGAAGAAAAAAAGGAGAAGATAGTCTCACATCAACTAGGCGTATCAACGGGCTATGGAGATGCCCATTAATAGATATCAATGCGAGTGAGTAGGGATTGCCATGCAACAGATGCACTAGACCTATAAATATATGAAAGCTCAACAAAAGAAACTAAGTGGGTGTGCATCCAACTCGCTTGCTCATGAAGACCTAGGGCATTTTGAGGAAGCCCATCATTGGAATATACAAGCCAAGTTCTATAATGAAAAAAAAATTCACTAGTATATGAAAGTGACAACATATGAGACTCTCTATCATGAAGATCATGGTGCTATTTTGAAGCACAAGTGTGGAAAAAGAGATAGTAGCATTGTCCCTTCTCTCTTTTTCTCTCATTTTTTTCTTCTTTTCTTTTTTTCTCTTTTTTTTCTTTGGCCTTCTTTTTTTTATTTTTGGCCTCACTCTTTTTTTTTTCTTTTTGTAAAGTCAGAAGTCTCATCCCGACTTGTGGGGGAATCATAGTCTTCATCATCCTTTCCTCACTGGGACAATGCTCTAATAATGAAGATCATCACACTTTTATGGATTTACAACTCAAGAATTACAACTCAAAGCTAGAACAAGGTATAACTCTATATGAATGCCTCCGGCAGTGTACCGGGATATGCAATGAATAAAGAGTGACATGTATGAAAATTATGAAGGTGGCCTAGCCACAAATATAATGTCAACTACATGATCATGCAAAGAGCAATATGACAAAAGTAATGCGTGTCATATGAACGGAACGGTGGAAAGTTGCATGGCAATATATCTCGGAATGGCTATGGAAATGCCATAATAGGTAGGTATGGTGGCTGTTTTGAGGAAGGTAAATGGTGGGTGTATGATACCGGCGAAAGTTGCGCGACACAAGAAAGGCTAGCAATGATGGAAGGGTGAAAGGGTGCGTATAATCCATGGACTCAACATTAGTCAAAAGAACTCATGTACTTGTTGCAAAAATCTAGAAGTCATCAAAAACCAAAGTACTACGCGCATGCTCCTAGGGGGATAGATTGGTAGGAAAAGACCATCGCTCGTCCCCGACCTCCACTCGTAAGGAAGACAATCAATAAATAAAATTGTGCTCCAACTTCATCACAAAGCGGTTCACCATACGTCCATGCTACGGGAATCACAAACTTCAACACAAGGATTCTTTAAATCCATATTCACCCAACTAGCATGACTTTAATATCACTACCTCCATGTCTCAAAACAATTATCAAGCATCAAATTGATCATAGCATCCAATTCACTTTCTATGATAGTTTTTATTATACCCAACTTGGATGCTCATCATTCTAGGACCAAATTTGTAACCATAGCAAATACCATGCTGTTCTAAAAGACTCTAAAAAATATATAAGTGAATCATGAGAGACTAGTAATTTCTTCAAAATTAAGACACCACCGTGCTCTAAAAGATATAAGTGAAGCACTAGAGCAAAAACTATCAAGCTCAAAAGATATAAGTGAAGCACATAGAGTATTATAGCAAATTCTAATCAAATAGGCTTCTCCAAAAAGGTGTGTACAGCAAGAATGATTGTGGTAAACTAAAAAGCAAAGACTAACATAATACACGACGCTCCAAGCAAAACACATATCATGTGGCGAATAAAAATATAGCTCCAAGTAAAATTACCAATGAACGAAGGCGAAAGAGGGATGCCTTCCGGGGCATCCCCAAGCTTAAACTTTGTCTATCCTTGAATATCTTGGGGTGCCTTGGGCATCCCCAAGCTTAGGCTCTTGCCACCCTTTATTCCATAGTCCATAAAAGCTTTACCCAAAACTTGGAAACTTCACAACACAAAACTCGACAGGAAATCTTATAAGCTCCGTTAGTGAAAGAAAACAAAACCACCACATAAGATACTGTAATGAACGCACTTTATTTATTTTGGTGTTAAACCTACTGTATTCCAACTTCTCTATGATTTATAAACTATTTTATTGGCCATAGATGCATCAAAATAAGCAAACAACACACGAAAAACAGAATCTGTCAAAACCAGAACAGTCTGTAGTAATCTGTAACTAACGCAAACTTACGGAACTCCAAAAATTCATCCAAAATATGACGAACTATTCAATTCGTTTATTGATCAGCAGCAATTGGAATCACTATTTTATCATGTTCTGGTGATTTTTAACAATTGTTTTCGTGAACAGAAAGTTTCTGGAAATTACAGCAAGATCAAATAACTATTATCCAAGAAGATCCTATAGGTTTAACTTGGCACAAACACTAATTAAAACATAAAACCACATCTAAATAGAAGGTAGATGGATTATTTATTCCTAAACAGAAACAAAAACAAAAAAACATAAAGAAAATTGGGTTGCCTCCCAACTAGCGCTATCCTTTAACGCCACTAGCTAGGCATAAAAGCGAAGATAGATCTAACGGGTGTCATCTTTGGCACTAAATTCATAAGTAGACCGCATGGTAGATTCATAAGGTAATTTGACTTTATTTCTTGGAAAGTGCTCCATGCCTTTCTTTAATGGAAATTGGAATCTAATATTCCCTTCCTTCATATCAATAATCGCACCAATCATTCTAAGGAAAGGTCTACCAAGAATAATAGGGCAAGAAAGATTGCAATCTATATCAAGAACGATAAAATCTACGGGCACCAAATTTCTATTTGCAACAATAAGAACATCATTGATCCTTCCCATTGGCTGTTTAATGGTGGAATCCGTGAGTGCAAATTTAAAGAGCAATCATCAAGATCATGGAAACCTAGAATATCACATAAAGTTTTGAATCGTGGAAACACTAGCACCCAAATCACACAAAGCAAAACACTCATGATCTTTCATTCTAATCTTTATAGTAGGTTCCCACTCATCATTAAGTTTTCTAGGTATAGAAACTTCCAAATTAAGTTTTTCATTATAAGATTGCATCAAGGCATTAACAATATGTTTGGTAAAAGCTTTATTCTGACTATAAGCATGAGGAGAATTAACAACGGATTGCAACAAGTAAATACAACCTTTTAAAGAACAATTATCATAATCAAATTCCTTGAAATTCGAGATAGTGGGTTCAATGCTATTTAAAGTTGTGACCTCTCCAATCTCACTTTTACCAAATTTAGCATCAAGATCTAAAGACTCTGAATTCTTGGGACGCCTTCTAGGCAAAGTTGATTCATCATCAGTCGCATAATCATCAAAATTCATATTGCAAAACATAGATCTAATAGGAGATGCATCAATAACTGTAAGATCCTCATCATTATTTTCATGGAAACTAGAAGAACACGCTTTTATAAAGCTATCTTTTTTAGCACGCAATCTAGCGGTTCTTTCCTTGCACTCGTCAATGGAAATTCTCATTGCTTTGAGAGACTCATTGATATCATGCTTAGGAGGAGAAGATCTAAGTTTAAGAGAATCAACATCAAGCGAAAGTCTATCAACGTTCCTAGCCAAATCATCAACTTCGAGCAGATTTTCTTCAAGCAAAGCATTAAAATTCTTTTGAGAAATCATAAATTCTTTCACACTATTCTCAAAATCAGAGGGAATCTTATTATAATTACCATTGTAGGAATTTCCATAATTATTAGAGTAATTACTAGGGAACGGTCTAGCAATAAAGTTTCCTCTATAAGTATTGTTTCCAAAACTATTCCTACCAACAAAATTCACATCCATAGATTCATTATTATTCTCAATAAAAGAAGACAAAGGCATATCATTGGGATCAAGAGGAGTATTTTTAGTAGCAAACAATTTCATAAGTTCATCCATCTTTCCACTCAAAACATTGATTTCTTCTATAGCATGCACTTTTTACTAGAAGATCTTTCGATTGTGCCATTGAGAATAATTAGCCATAATATTATCAAGAAGTTTTGTAGCATCTCCTAACGTGATTTCCATAAAGGTGCCTCCCGCTGCCGAATCTAAGAGATTTCTAGAAGCAAAGTTCAAACCGGCATAATTTTTTTGTATGATCATCCATAAATTCAAACCATGAGTAGGGCAATTGCGAAGCATCAATTTCATTCTTTCCCAAGATTGGGCAACATGCTCATGATCAAGTTGTTTAAAATTCATGATATCGTTCCTAAGAGTGATGATCTTAGCGGGAGGAAAATACTTAGAGATAAAAGCATCTTTGCACTTGTTCCAAGAATTAATACTATTTTTAGGCAAAGACGAAAACCAAACTTTAGCACGATCTTTAAGTGAAAATGGAAATAACTTCAATTTGACAATATTGTTATCCGTATCTTTCTTCTTTTGCATATCACACAAATCAAGAAAATTGTTTAGATGAGTAGCGGCATCTTCACTAGGAAGGCCGGCGAATTGATCTTTCATAACAAGATTCAGCAAAGCAGTATTGATTTCACAAGACTCAACATCATTAAGAGGACCAATCGGGGTACTATGGAAATCATTATTATTGGTATTCGAGAAATCACACAATTTGGTATTATCTTGCGCCATGGCAACAAGTAATCCAACACACAAGCAAACAGAAAAAGGCAAGCGAAAAGAGAGGAGGAGATTGGGAAAGAGAGGGCGAATAAAACGGCAAGGGTGAAGTGGGGGAGAGGAAAACGAGAGGCAAATGACAAACAATGTAAATGCGAGGGAGATGGGTTTGTGATGGGTACTTGGTATGTCTTGACTTGAGCGAAGATCTCCCCGGCAACAGCGCCAAAAATCCTTCTTGCTACGTCTTGAGCTTGCGTTGGTTTTCCTCGAAGAGGAGAGGGTGATGCAGCAGAGTAGCGTAAGTATTTCCCTCAGTTTTTGAGAACCAAGGTATCAATCCAGTAGGAGGCTCCTCAAAAGTCCCGCGCACCTACACAAACAAACTGAGAACTCGCAACCAATGCAATAAAGGGGTTGTCAATCTCTTCACGGCCACTTGCGAAAGTGAGATCTAATAAAGATAGTAAGATAAGATAAATATATTTTTGGTATTTTATAGTATAGATGCAAAAAGTAAAGATGCAAATAAAAGTAGATTGGAAGCAAATATGATATGAGATAGACCCGGGGGCCATAGGTTTCACTAGTGGCTTCTCTCAAGATAGCATAAGTATTACGATGGGTGAACAAATTACTATCGAGCAATTGATAGAAAAGCGAATAGTTATGAAATTATCTAGGCATGATCATGTATATAGGCATCACGTCCATAACAAGTAGACCGACTCGCACTGCATCTACTACTATTACTCCACACATCGACCGACTCACCTGCATCTAGAGTATTAAGTTCATAAGAACAGAGTAACGCATTAAGCAAGATGACATGATGTAGAGGGATAAATTCAAGCAATATGATATAAACCCCATCTTGTTATCCTCGATGGAAACAATACAATACGTGCCTTGCAACCCTTTACATCCTTTGGGTAAGGACACCGCAAGATTGAACCCAAAGCTAAGCACTTCTCCCATGGCAAGAAAGATCAATCTAGTAGGCCAAACCAAACTGATAATTCGAAGAGACTTGCAAAGATAACTCAATCATACATAAAAGAATTCAGAGAAGAGTCAAATATTATTCATAGATAAACTTGATCATAAACCCACAATTCATCGGATCTCGACAAACACACCGCAAAAAGAGTTTACATCGAATAGATCTCCACAAGAGAGGGGAGAACATTGTATTGAGATCCAAAAGAGAGAAGAAGCCATCTAGCTAATAACTATGGACACGTAGGTCTCATGTAAACTACTCACAACTCATCGAAGGGGCAAGGATGTTGATCTAGAAGCCCTATGTGGTTGATTCCCTCCCGTGAGTCTTGCCGAAGGCTCCAAGATGGGTTCTCGCGGATCTGAAGGTTACGGTGGTGGAAATTGTGTTTCGTGCCCCTGGATGTTTTCGGCACGTGAGGCTTATATAGGAGGAAGAAGTACATCGGTGGTCGCCGAGGGGCCCACGAGACAGGGGGGCGCGCCCTATAGGGGGGCGCCCTCCTATCTCGTGGAGGCCTCGGCTGCTTCTTGACTTGCACTCCAAGTCTTCTGGGTCACGTTCGTTCCAAAATCACGCTCCCGAAGGTTTCATTCCGTTTGGACTCCGTTTGATATTCCTTTTCTTCGAAATACTGAAATAGGCAAAAAAAAGCAATATGGGCTGGGCCTCCGGTTAGTAGGTTAGTCCCAAAAATGATATAAATGTGTAAAACAAAGCCCATAAACATCCAAAAGGGGTAATATAATAGCATTGAACAATAAAAAATTATAGATACGTTGGAGACGTATCAGACCACAACCCACCAGGGCGCGCCTGGGGGTGCTGGCGTGCCCAGGTGGGTTGTGCCCACCTGGTGCACCCCCTCTGATATTATTTGCATCAGAAATTCTTAAATAATCAGAAAAAAAATCGTATTAAATTTTCAGAGCATTATGAGAACTTTTATTTTTGGGTCATTTTTTATTGCACGGGAAATTCAGAAAACAAACAAAACATGGCACTTTATTTTATTTAACTAATAAAAACAGAAAACAAAAGGTAGGGACAGAAGGTAGTGCTTACTTCATCAACTTCATACCTCTAAAAAATGATCCATTAATAAGGTTGATCAAGTCTTATTAACAACCACTTTCGATTAGTATGAAAACGAAGAACTTTCGTAAATCACTAAGTTACCTCAACGGGGATATGAATGTCCCCAACAGTAAGCATTTCATATTTCTTTTTGGAAGTAGGTAGAGGTAGTTGAAAACTTCCAATAGTGATTATCGAAGATTTTTCAATAACATTAATACCATTCACTTGGAATTGTTTCTTCGGAAAGTGCACCATATGCTCATTACCGTTGATATGAAAAGTGACATTCCTTTTATTGCAATCAATAACAGCCCCTGCAGTATTCAAGAAGGGTCTACCAAGGATAATCGACATGTTGTCGTCCTCGGGCATCTCAAGTATAACAAAGTCAGTCAAAATAGTAACATTAGCAACAACAACAGGCACATCCTCACAAATACCAATAGGTATGGCAGTTGATTTGTCAGCCATTTGCAAAGATATTTCAGTAGGTGTGAGTTTATTGAAATCAAGTCTTTTATATAAAGAGAAAGGCATAGCACTAACACATGCTCCTAAATCACACAAAGCAGTTTTCACATAGTTTCTTTTGATGGAGCAAGGCATAGTTGGTACTCCCGGATCTCCAAGTTTTTTAGGCACTCCATCTTTAAAAGTATAATTAGAAAGCATGGTGGAGATTTTAGCTTCCGGTAGTTTTCTCTTATTGGTGATGATGTCTTTCATGTACTTTGCATAAGGAGGCATTTTAAGGATATCAGTCAAGCGAGTACGCAAAAAGATTGGCCTCAACATTTCAGCAAAGCTTTCAAATTCTTCATCATGTTTATTTTTAATTGACTTGGGTGGAAAAGGCATAGGTTTTCGAACCCACGGTTCTCTTTCTTTACCGTGTTTTCTAGCAATAAAATCTCTTTTATCATATCATGTATTCTTGGGTTGTGGGTTATCAAGATCAACTGGAGGTTCTATCTCAACATCATTATCTGGTTCTTTTTCATTATTTGGTTGAGTATCTTCATGAACATCAACATTATCTTTTTCATTATCACTAGGTGAATGTTCATTACCAGATTGAGTTTCAGCATCTGAGAAAGAAACATCATTATCATCATCAGGAGGTTTTTCTATTTCAGGTTCACTAGAAGCATGCAAAGTCCTATAATTTTTCTTTTTCTTCTTCTTTTTAGAAGAACTAGGTGCAGTGGTGTTATTCCTTTGTGAATCATGTTCAATTCTTTTTGGTGTCCCTCAGGATAAAGTGGTTCTTGAGTCATTTTACCTCCTCTAGTTGCAACTCTAACAACAAAGTCATGTATGTTGTTATTCATTTCATCAAGCAACTCTCTTTGATATTTAGCAACTTGTTCTAACTGGGTTTGAACTATAGAAGCATGTTTTCCAACACCTCTAACATCATTTGAGATTCTAAATAACAAGTCACTCAAGCGAGCAATCATATTAGAATTATATTTCAATTATTTCATAACATTTGCATTGAAGTGATCTTGTTTTCTAATATAGTTTTCAAACTCATAAAGGCATTGGCTAGGGTTCATATTGTGAGGATTGTCATTATCATTGAACTTCATTAGAGAATTTACCTCTACCACACCTTGGGTGATGGTGGTGTATTAATCCCATGTATTTCTTCAATAGGAGGTAATTTTTTAACATCCTCGGCTTTAATACCTTTTTCCTTCATAGGTTTCTTTGCCTCTTGCATATCTTCAGGACTGAGATATAATATAACCTTCTTCTTCGGAATGGGTTTAGGCGGTGGTTCAGGAATAGTCCAATCATCATAATTTTTCAATATGTTGTTCAATAATTCTTCAGCTTGCCCAATAGTTCGTTCCCTGAAAACACAACTAGCACAATTATCTAGGAAGTCCCTAGAAGCATTGGTAAGTCCATTATAGAAGATATCAAGTATTTCATTTTTCTTAAGAGGATGATCAGGCAAAGCATTAAGTAATTGGCAAAGCCTCCCCCAAGCTTGTGGGAGACTCTCTTCTTTAGTTTGCACAAATTTAAATATTTCCTGTAAAGCAGCTTGTTTCTTATGAGCAGGGAAATATTTTTCAGAGAAGTAATAAATCATATCATGGGGACTAGCACACAACCAGGAGCAAGAGTATTGTACCAAGCTTTAGCATCACCCTTTAATGAGAACGGAAATAATTTGAGAATAAAGTAATAGCAAGTCTTCTCATCATGAGTAAAAATGGTGGCTATGTCATTCAACTTAGTAAGATGTGCCGCAGCAGTTTCAGTTTCATAACCATGGAAAGGATCAGATTCAACCAAAGTAATTAACTCTGGTATGGCAGAGAATTCATAATCCTTATCATCAATAAAGATAGGTGAGGTAGCAAACTTAGGATCATATTGCATTTTAGCATTCAGAGATTTTTCTTTATACTTGCGTAATAATTTATCTAGATCATCTCTATCCTTACAAGCAAGAATATCTCTAGTTGTCTCCTCATAACCTTCCGGTACCTTAGGCAATTCATATCTAGGAAGGATAGTTCTAGCAGGTGTTTCAGGAATTTCATTTTCAAGCTCATCATCAGATTCAACAACATCATGTTGAGTAATTTGTTCATCAAGAAAATCACCAAGTGGCACATCATCCTCAAGCAAGGTACTAGCATCATCATAAGTATCATTCATAGCAGAAGTAGCATCATCAATAACTTGCGACATATCATGATTAATAGCATGTGGTGGTGTTGCAAGTTTACTTATAACAGAAGGTGAATCTAAAGCAGAACTGGATGGCAGTTCCTTACCCCCCCTCGTCTTAGAGGGATAAATATTAGTCTTAGCATCCTTCAGATTCTTCATAGTGATAAGTTTATAATAATCCCAAGTGACTCAACAAATACAGCTATGCTTCCCGGCAACGGCGCCAGAAAAAGGTCTTGATAACCCACAAGTATAGGGGATTGCAACAATTTTCGAGGGCTGAGTATCCAACCCAAATTTATAGATTCGACACAAGGGGAGCTGATACGTCTCCAACGTATCTATATTTTTTGATTGGCCCATGCCATTATATTATCCATCTAGGATCTTTTATATGCATTTATATGCTATTTTATATGATTTTTGGGACTAACCTATTAACCTAGACCCCAGTGCCAGTTTCTGTTTTTTCCTGGTTTTTGAGTATCGCAGAAAAGGAAAACCAAATGGAGTCCAATTGACCTGAAATTCAACGAAGATTATTTTTGGACCAGAAGAAGCCCACGGAGTACTGGAGATGGGCCAGAAGAGTCCCGAGGCCACCACGAGGGTGGGGGCGCGCCCTACCCCCTGGGCGTGCCCCCTACCTCGTGGCCACCTCGGAGACCCCCCTGACTTGTTCCCGACGCCAAGACCTCTTATATATACCCAAACTTCCAGAACATAACCTAGATCGGGAGTTCCACCGCCGCAAGCCTCTATAGCCACCGAAAACCAATCTAGACCCATTCCGGCACCCTCCCGGAGGGGGGAATCCCTCTCCGGTAGCCATCTTCATCATCCCGGCGCTCTCCATGACAAGGAGGGAGTAGTTCACCCTCGGGGCTGAGGGTATGTACCAGTAGCTATGTGTTTGATCTGTCTCTCTCTCTCTCTCTCTCTCTCTCTCTCTCTCGTGTTCTTGAGGTGGTACGATCTTGATGTATCGCGAGCTTTGCTATTATAGTTGGATCTTATGATGTTTCTCCCCCTCTACTCTCTTGTGATGAATTGAGATTTCCCTTTGAAGTTATCTTATCGGATTGAGTCTTTAAGGATTTGAGAACACTTGATGTATGTCTTGCGTGGGATACCCGTGGTGACAATGGGGTATTCTATTGATTCACTTGATGTATGTTTTGGTGATCAACTTGCGGGTTCCGTGGCCTTGGGAATCTATGCATAGGGGTTAGCACACGTTTTCGTCTTGGCACTCCGGTAGAAACTTTGGGGCACTCTTTGAAGTTCTTTGTGTTGGTTGAAAAGATGAATCTGAGATTGTGTGATGCAAATCGTATAATCATACCCGCGGATACTTGTGGTGACATTGGAGTATGTAACATCCCAAAATTCTAAATTTTGGAATGTTATAAACAAATAGATAGATTCGATTTGATTGTTTGATTGACTGACTGAAAGTGAGTGAATTCGAAACTTTTGAAAGTTAAATGAGAGGGAATAAAAGGACTTTCCCAAACTTTCATTTTGCATTTTATGATCTTCGAATTCAAATTCTTTTCATCACAAAACCACGGAGAGAAGATGACATGACTTCTTCCATTTATTTAAATGACAAGGGTGTTGAAAATATTTGAATTTCATTTGAGAATATTTCCAATTCTGAAACTTTATGCAACTCAATGATTTTCACGAGCGAAGATAAAAGGACTTCTTCAAAACATATGAAATATGAGTTGGGAGTTTCAAAGAATTAAAATTCAAAGTTCTTTTGAATTTATTTTCAATTTGGAGTTATTTGAGTTTTATTCAAATTATTTTTCTCCAAAAATAGAATATATGGAAAATAGGGTAACATGATTCCCTACCTCAGAAAAATGGAGAGAAATAAATTTGAATTCATTTTGATATTTTTAAAATGATTTTTGTTGGATTTTATTGGACCAGAAGCACTCTTTGCTTTGTTTAAATTTGTGTGTATTTTATTTTAATGCTAGAATAATGTTCATCTCGTTTTTTCTGAAAATTTTGATATATTATATGCCTATATAATATTTCTATTTTTTTTGTTTGTCTGTTTTATATATAAAAAAAAGACTTCCGCCGAACTGGGCCGGCCGAGCCAACCGGCCAGGCCACGGCCCAGCCGCCTCGTCCCGACGCGAGACTCCGCCAAGACTGCCATGGTCGCCGTCGCCGCCTCGGCCTCCTCCTGCCCCTTCCCCATGCAACCCAGCCGCCTCTCGCCCCTCCATAAATCTTGGGGCGCCACCCGGATCCCTTCTCTCTCCTCTCGCGCCGCCCGCCTCCTCCGCCTCATGAGCCCGCATCTCACCGCATCCGAGCCGTCGCCGCCGCCCGCCTCGCCCCGGCCACCGCCAAACCCCACCTCGAGATCGCCTCGCCGAGCCGCCTCCCGACCACTTCGCCGCCTTCCTCGTGGCCTCGAGCCACCTTCGAGTTCGGGAGCCGCCGCCCTTCTCGCAGGAGACCGCCGTCGCCGGATCCGCTCCGCCGCCCGACCCGCCGGTTTTTCCCGGTCCGGTAATAAACCACTCCGGTTTCTTTTCGAAAAACCCTTGGTTTTTTTTCTATAAACCGGTTTGTTAGGGTTTAATTATTTAGAGAGCGTACGTTAGTTTAGGCTCTAGAGTGAACGATTTTATTTGTTTAGCGTTCGATGTGACGTTAAGCTATTTAGTTTTTTCTTTTTATTTTAGTTTCCGGCCAGGGACCTATTTGTGATGATTTCCTTTACAGATTAGTCCCTGATTTTCAAACGCTCATAACTTTTTACTCGTTAGTCCAAATCCAACGGAACCAACGCCCACTTCTTCGTTATGATCCCCTCTATCCACTAATCCAACTCAAAAATGTTTTTGAAAATTT
This sequence comes from Aegilops bicornis, assembly GCA_021605145.1. NCBI lineage: Eukaryota > Viridiplantae > Streptophyta > Magnoliopsida > Poales > Poaceae > Aegilops > Aegilops bicornis. The sequence continues at coordinate 415,069,656 of CM038674.1, forward strand.
AAAATTTGAATTAGATCAGATTTGAATTCAAACTTCGTTTGATCATAACTTGAGTTTCGTAACTCCGATTTAGTTGATTCTTTTAGCAAATCGAAGCTCTTGACCTAAACTTTCTGATAGGGCCAAATTCATATAGTTTTGGTACTGTTAGAATTTTTTTTATGTTGCAAGAGTTATTTGCTTGGTTTTGATGTTTTACGAATCGTTTTCTTCGTTCTTTCCGATCTTTTGAGTGATTGCTTATGTGTGGTTACTATTGCTTGCTTACGATAGATTGACCAGAGTGTGACAAGTAGATCTATCAAGAGTTTTGAGTGCGAATCATCTTCATCAACTTTGCAGGCAAGTAACACTTGATCATACCTTTTCATACCCAGTTTTATGCATTAGCTCAATCCTCAAACATTGCATGATTAGGATGTCATTAATTTGTGGGTTGGGAAGTAGATGATGAGGTAGGAACCTATTGCCCTGTTGCTATCAAACCCTTGGGAGTTACTCTACGTGTTGCTTATATTGCCATGCTATGATCGTGAACGTGGTTTGGGTTTGAGAGATGTTCACGACGGATGTGAGATTATTAATTAATGGTTTACTTTAAGGTGGCAACTTAAATACACATCTGGGTGGATTGAGGCACACAGGGAACCCAGTGTTATGCATTTTATTTTTGGAAATACGGGGTACCCGTGTGATCTTCCTATGGACCGCCACCCAGGGCTCAAAGGGAACTGAGATTATTCATGCTAGAAACTTCCGTGTGCAGCCACAAGCTATTATGGGCTCTAGCATAGTTGAGTAAGTTACGTGAAGCTCTCAAGAGGTAGATCGGCGGTAGTGGGTTTTATAGGTTTGGTATGATCTATCCGAGTAGAGAGTTAATGTTTACGAAGATCTGTGTCTCTGTCATCCGCTTTCTCAAACACCATGTAGTCACGAGAACCAACGGAGGCGATCGAGTCTTAATGGGAAAAGTCGCAAACCTCTGCAGAGTGTACAATCTAATCATGGTTAGCCGTGTCCCGGTTATGGACAATTCGAGTATCTAGTACTTGAATATTCACATGTATCTCATCACTCTAAATTAATACTGTTGGGTTGTTAATTACTTTAATTGGGATTGAGTTGGGGTTATACCTTCTCAATGATGTTTCAACCACCATGATAGTTAAATTAAAATTTATTCCTTTGATGTAGGGAAAAATTGGCTTTATGCAAAACTGTAACCAATGAGCTTTCCACCAGCCATATATGCATGTAGTATAGGCTTATTCCTTCATTATTCTCTATGTGTTACTTTGCCAGCATATTCCATGTGCTAACCCGTTTTCGGGCTGCAACTCTTCATGTTGCAGACTTTTCAGACGGCGAGTAAGTGATACGTTAGGGTTACGATTTCCTATACTCAACTTTGCCGTTGGTGTTGATGAGAATCCACAACCTTGTTGCTTCCGCTATCTTTGGATTGAGGTAATAGTATTTACGTTATTCATACATGTGATTTACCTCTGTTATAAATCCTTCGAGTAATCGTGTGTCAAAGATACCGATCCGGGGATGACACTAAGCACGTAGACTTGATCCATTCGGTCGGGTCGCTACAAGATGGTATCGAGCACATGTTGACTATAGGACGTGACCCTAGAAACCACAAGCCCATAGGAAAGACTTTTCTCTACAACTTCATTTTCAAAAGATCTTTTACCTCTCTTCTCTTCTGAGCTTATTCAAATATTCCCTTTTTAGTGAGACCATACCCCTTTTCCCTTTTGACCACTCGAAGATTCGACCGATGAGGCCACTTCAAGGAGTTTAAGATGGATCTGCAAGAAGCCGTATTTGACAAGGAGGCAATTCATGAAGAATTCAGGAACCTGAAACTGAAAGTAGACAAGCTGAAGGAGAAAAACATCGAGATACCAGGAGATTCATCAGGAACTGAAGGACATAGGACCGTGGTTCATGCCAAGGATGTTGAAACCCAGAAGTTTGAAATGCAACTTCAAAATATTAAAGACGGTACAAGAGACCTCGCGACAACAGAGATGACCTGGCAAAAAGGACTTGAGAAAGACAAGCACGATCGTGAGAAGCCAACGGAGACATGAACATGACTTGAAGAGTTTGATGACCTTGAAGATTTATTGACCTTTAGAAGACCAAACCCCAGTTTTATACCTACGTTAGATGCGACGTTTGTGAGTCATCATCTGTTTGTTGTTTTTCTGACAGCCACAATAAAATCTGTTTTTTTTTCAAAACTTTTGTTTGCATTGTGTGCATCCCTCTTGATCTCTCTTATCCCACCCCAAACCCATGGACCTGTTAGAAGATGAATGGAGAAGAGCTTATATTTTCTGGACCGATGAGTCAATTGGAGATGCAGACCGATGGATTTAGAACATGGAGGATCACATGAAGAACAACCCTATAGTCAAAAGGATATGGCCCAAAGATGCTCTTAAGTGTTTTGGAAGAGGTGCCACTACCTGGTAGAGGATGTACAAAAGCATCAATGGATGGCAAAGGGTAACCACTTGGAAAGAATTTAAGTGGACTTTGTTAAAGTCTCGGCTTGTGTCCCAGAAGTTGAAGCCTTGTGGAAAAGGATATGAAGAAAACTTGTGCATACAAGCTTTGTGGAGAAATAGGACACAACATAAAGAAAGTAAGGACGAATACCCTCATAAGCAGAGGATTACCAAAGGAGTTAGCCGAGGATTTTCAGGGAACTTCGGTTGGAGATTGTTCCCAAAGGTTTTGTTGCAGCAATGGAAGTTTAATCTACATTATTGGGAAGATCCGAAGGATGACAAAGAGATTGCTGAGGATGAGAAAAGGAAAGGCCAAAGGTTTTCGTAAGGATGAGCACGACACCTTATGGCTTGAGGATAGTGTATATGTACCCAATAATGCGAGATCGAAGTTAATACTTGTAGGCTCATGACTCACCATACTCGATTCGCCCTAGAAACACCAATATGTATTTGGGTTGAAGGAGCATTTACGGTGGACTGGTATGAAGAAGGATATTGCGGAGTATGTAGTCGTAGGTGATGTATGCGGAGAGAATAAAAGCGAGAACATCGAAGCCAGAAGATTACTACAACCTATGCCGATACCGAATGGAAGCGAGGATAAGCTTGGCATGGATTTCATCATCGGATTTCCCGTAACCCGAGTGGGATATGACTCTATCTGGGTAGTAGTTGACTCGCTTGACCAAAGTGGCTCACTTTATCCCAGTGAAAACCATCTATACAAGTGAGAAGTTGGCCAAGATAGATTGACAAGGATCGTATGTCTGCATGGAGTTCCGAGGACCATCATAGAGGAACACAGTTTACCTCAAAGTTTTGGAATCAGCTGCACCAGACTTTGGGTACTAGGCTAGAGTTTAGTACAACCTTTCATCCGCAGATAGATGGATAAATCGAGAGAGTCAATCAGATTCTGGAGGACATGTTGAGAGCGTGTGTGCTAAATTATGGATCTAGTAGGGATGATAATCTACCTTACGCGGAGTTCTCATACAACAACAGTTACCAAGACAGTTTGAAGATGGCCCCTTTTTAAGCTTCATATGGGAGAAGGAGCCAGACACCGTTGATGTGGGATGAAGTTGGAGACCATCAGTTGTTTGGACCAAATGTGATCAAGGAGGCAGAAGAAAATATTAAGTGGATTCGAGACAGACTGAAGGTAGCTCAGTCCAGGCAGAATAATTATGCAGACACAAGGAGGTAGTCTATGAAATTGGAGACAGAGCATGTCTTCGTGTGCCCCCTCTGTGAGGATTTAATCGATTTGGAGTTAAGGGAAAGTTAGCCCCGAGATTGTAGGACCATACCGAGTTTGGAGCATTATGGGAGAATTGGCTAACAAATTGGAGTCACCGAAGGACCTGTCGAGGAGTTTATGATGTGTTTCACGTTTCCCAAATTGAAGAAGTGCCATGCAGAGATGGCCAATATTATCCTGTAAGCACGCTTGACCCTAGAAAGGATAATGATGTTCCACGAAGTTGAGTATGGACTTCATAAGTATAAGTTTTTATCTCGGTAGGTGGGATATCCCACGAAGTTGAAGAGATGGATTACTATTGGATATAAAGGAGGTATGATGTTGGAAATATGGATCAATGGAAATTCCATGATGAGTCTGAGTAATCATGTCCTAGTTTGGTGCCAATAGAAGGAAGGAAGACAGTACAATTGGATGGATTTAAGTATGCCGGGGCGTTGGATGTTGGGATAATGATCGGTTGCCCGGATGATGTGTTCAAGGATTTTAAGTGATGAGATGGGCCATAACCCACAGGCCCCATGACCTGCCAAGAAGCAAGCACACTCTTGCTGAAGGAGAAACTCTGGAAGAAGAGGGCATGCCTTTATCAACCGACGATTTTATAGGAGTAACGCCAAACCTGAGAGTTGTTAAGGAACGATAGATGTTTTGTTTGGCTTGCAGAATCAATGGATTTACGGAACTTGGTTCGTCGACAAGAGAAATTCTGCAATGCTTGTGAGGATGACCGAGTGTTAGAATGCGAGATTCGCTAAACCATGTACAAAGTAATGATTTGGGTGCGGGATGGGTGATCACCATACCGACTTACTCTTATTATTCGCTTTGCTATATGGGATGGTAAATCTGAGTGACTTACCTATGGTAGAGAGGCAACGATCAAAACCTTGTTTGAACCTTAGAATGGTATAAGTATTTTCCCTTGTACAAGGCAGCTTTTGCCAACCGTAGGATATACGGTGAGGTTCAACCCAGACCCATTTCCTGCAGGACAAACCATAAATTGTTGACCACCATGAGATATCGATAGTTGTTTAGAATTGGCGCCAGACCCGTCAGCTATGAAGACCCAGTCTTGAAACAACCTTACCAAGAAGTAAAGGACAAAAGGATTGAGGAAAAGGTTATGCCACTACCAGAAGAGCCTAGAGAAGGAATTTTCCCTACGGTCTGAGAAGACCGACACTGTCAACGATAAGGATGGAGTATATGAGTTTTGATGGAACCGTAACCATGCTTCTAAGGGTGGTAGCACCCCAGACCCCTTGTGATGATCGATGGATTTTGAAGACCCCCAAACCCTAACCTATTTCTTTCTAGCCTCTCCGAATCTCGAGGACGAGATTCATTTTAAGGGTGGTAGTTTGTAACATCCCAAAATTCTAAATTTTGGGATGCTATAAACAAATAGATAGATTTGATTTGATTGTTTGATTGGTATTTGAAAGTGAGTGAATTGAAACTTTTGAAAGTTAAATGAGAGGGAATAAAAGGACTTTCCCAAACTTTCATTTTGCATTTTATGATCTTGAGAATTCAAATTCTTTTCATCACAAAACCACGGAGAGAAGATGACATGACTTCTTCCATTTATTTAAATGACAAGGGGTGTTGAAAATATTTGAATTTCATTTGAGAATATTTCCGATTCTGAAACTTTATGCAACTCAATGATTTTCACGAGCGAAGATAAAATGACTTCTTCAAAACATATGAAATATGAGTTGGGAGTTTCAAAGAATTAAAATTCAAAGTTCTTTTGAATTTATTTTCAATTTGGAGTTATTTGAGTTTTATTCAAATTATTTTCTCCAAAAATAAAATATATGGAAAATAGGTTAACATGATTCCCTACCTCAGAAAAATGGAGAGAAATAAATTTGAATTCATGTTGATATTTTTAAAAGGATTTTTGTTGGATTTTATTGGACCGTAAGCACTCTTTGCTTTGTTTAAATTTGTGTGTATTTTATTTTAATGCTAGAATAATGTTCATCTCGTAGAAATCTTTTTCTGAAAATTTTGATATATTATATGCCTATATAATATTTCTATTTTTATTTTTTATTTTTGTTTATACTGTTTTATATATATAAAAAAGACTTCCTTGACTGGCAGCCCGGCCAACCGGCTGAGCCACGGCCCGGCCAGTGACCGCCTCGTCCCGGCAGGACTCCGCCGCCAAGCACCTCCATGGTCGCCGTCGCCTCAAGCCTCCTCCGCCCTTCCCACGCAACCCCGCGCCGCCTCTCGCCCTCCATAAATCTGGGACCGCCTTGCCGGATCCTCTCTCTCTCCTCGCGCCGCCTCCTCCCGCCCCTCGCGAGAACCGCATCTCACCGCATCCGAGCCGTCGTGCGCCGCCCGCCTCGCCCCGTGCCGCCGCCGACCCCACCTCGAGGACGCCTCGACCCGCCTCTCACCGACCACTTCGCCGCCTTCCTCGTCAGCCGGAGCCACCGCCCGAGTTCACGGAGCCGCCGCCCTTCTCATGGGAGACCGCCGTCAGCCGGATCCATCCACGCCCGACCGGCCGGTTTTCCCGGTCCGGTAATAAACCACCGGTTTCTTTTCGAAAACCCTTGGTTATTTTTTCTATAAACCGGTTTGTTAGGGTTTAATTATTTAGAGAGCGTCCAGATTAGTTTAGGCTCTAGAGTGAGCGATTTTATTTGTTTAGCGTTGATATGACGTTAAGCTATTTAGATTTTTCTTTTATTTTAGTTTCCGCCGAGGACCTATACGTGATGATTTCCTTTACAGATTAGTCCCTGATTTTCAAACGCTCATAACTTTTTACTCGTTAGTCCAAATCCAATGAAACCAACGCCCACTTCTTTGTTACGATCCCCTCTATCCACTAATCCAACTCAAACATGTTTTTGAAAGTTTAAAATTTGAATTAGATCAGATTTGAATTCAAACTTCGTTTGATCATAACTTGAGTTTCGTAACTCCGATTTAGTTGATTCTTTTTGCAAATCGAAGCTCTTGACCTCAACTTTCTAATAGGGCCAAATTCATATAGTTTTGGTACTGTTAGAAATTGTTTTATGTTGCAAGAGTTATTTGCTTGGTTTTGATGTTTTATGAATCGTTTTCTTCGTTCTTTCCGATCTTTTGAGTGATTGCTTATGTGTGGTTACTATTGCTTGCTTACGATAGATTGTTTGGAGTGTGACGAGTAGATCTATCAAGTGTTTTGAGTGCTGAATCATCTTCATCAACTTTGCGAGCAAGTAACACTTGATCATACCTTTTCATACCCAGTTTTATGCATTAGCTCAATCCTCAAACATTGCATGATTAGGATGTCATTAATTTGTGGGTTGGGAAGTAGATGATGAGGTAGGAACCTATTGCCTGTTGCTATCAAACCCTTGGGAGTTACTCTACGTGTTGCTTATATTGCCATGCTATGCTCGTAGACGTGGTTTGGGTTTGAGAGATGTTCACGACAATTAATGGTTTACTTTAAGGTGGCAACTTAAATACACATCTGGGTGGATTGAGGCACCTGGGGAACCCAGTGTTGTCTGTTTTTTTTTGGAAATCCCGGGGTACCCGTGTGATCTTCCTATGGACCGCCACCAGGGCTCAAAGGGGCTGAGATTATTCATGCTAGAAACTTCCGTGTGCAGCCACAAGCTATTATGGGCTCTAGCATAGTTGAGTAAGTTACGTGAAGCTCTCGAAGAGGTAGATCAGCGGTGTAGTGGGTTTTATAGGTTTGGTATGATCTATCCGGAGTAGAGAGTTAATGTTTACGAAAAGGCGTGTCTCGGTCATCCGCTTCTCAAACACCATGTAGTCACGAGAAACCAACGGAGGCGATCGAGTCTTGTGGGGAAAAGTCATGAAACCTCTGCAGAGTGTACAATCTAATCATGGTTAGCCGTGTCCCCGGTTATGGACAATTCTGAGTATCTAGTACTTGAGTATTCACATGTATCTCATCACTCTAAATTAATATTGTTGGGTTGTTAATTACTTTAATTGGGATTGAGTTGGGGTTATACCTTCTCAATGATGTTTCAACCACCATGATAGTTAAATTAAAATTTATTCCTTCGATGTAGGGAAAAATTGGCTTTATGCAAAACTGTAACCAATGAGCTTTCCACCAGCCATATATGCATGTAGTATAGGCTTATTCCTTCATTATTCTCTATGTGTTACTTTGCCAGCATATTCCGTGTGCTGACCCATTTTTGGGCTGCAACTCATGATGTTGCAGACTTTTCAGACGACGAGTAAGTGATACTTTAGGGTTACGATTTCCTATACTCAACTTTGCCGTTGGTGTTGATGGGAATCCACAACCTTGTTGCTTCCGCTATCTTTGGATTGAGGTAATAGTATTTACGTTATTCATACATGTGATTTACCTCTGTTATAAATCCTTCGAGTACTGTGTGTGTCATCATATCGATCCAGGGATGACACTAAGCACAGAGACTTGATCCATTCGGGTCGGGTCGCTACAGAGTATCTAGGTGACATTAGGGTTTTAATTGATTTGTGTCTTAAGGTGTTATTCTAGTACGAACTCTAGGATAGATTGAACGGAAATAATAGCTTCGTGTTATTTTACTACGGACTCTTGAATAGATCGATCAGAAAGGATAACTTTGAGGTGGCTTCATACCCTACCATAATCTCTTCGTTTGTTCTCTGCTATTAGTGACTTTGGAGTGACTCTTTGTTGCATGTTGAGGGATAGTTATATGATCCAATTATGTTATTATTGTTGAGAGAACTTGCACTAGTGAAAGTATGAACCCTAGGCTTTGTTTCAACGCATTGCAATACCGTTTGTGCTCACTTTTATCATTAGTTATCTTGCTGTTTTTATATTTTCATATTACAAAAACCTATATCTACCATCCATATTGCACTTGTATCACCATCTCTTCGCCGAACTTGTTCACCTATACAATTTACCATTGTATTGGGTGTGTTGGGGACACAAGAGACTCTTTGTTATTTGGTTGCAGGGTTGCTTGAGAGAGATCATCTTCATCCTACACCTCCCACGGATTGATAAACCTTAGGTCATCCACTTGAGGGAAATTTGCTACTGTCCTACAAACTTCTGCACTTGGAGGCCCAACAACGTATACAAGAAGAAGGTTGTGTAGTAGACACCAAGCAGTTTCTGGCGCCGTTGCCGGGGAGGTGAGTGCTTGAAGGTATATCTTTAGATCTTGCAATCGAATCTTTTTGTTTCTTGTTTTATCACTAGTTTAGTCTATAAAAGAAAACTACAAAAAAATGGAATTAAGGTTGCCTCATATGCTTCATCTTTTTAATGTCTTTCGTGAAAATGATGGGAAGGAAAATTGTGCTCAAGTACTAGAAGAAGAATTACATAGAATGCTTGCATACAATATTTGAATGATGAGCGTGATTGCAATGTTGTTAGTATGAATTCTATGAATATCCATGATGCTAATGATATGGAAAGCCACAAGCTTGGGGATGCTATGTTCGATGAAGATGATATTTTTAGTCCCCCAAGTTTTGATGTGCTAATTTATTATGATGAAAGCATGCCTCCTATCTATTATGATTATTGTGATGACACGTATGCTATAAAGAATAATGATAACCATGAAACTTGTCATCATGATCTTAATTTTCAATCACATGATAGTTATTTTGTTGAGTTTGCTCCCACTATTATTCATGAGAACAAATTTGCTTATGTGGAGAGTAATAAAATTTCTATGGTTGTATATCATGAAAAGAATGCTTTATGTGATGGTTATATTGTTGAATTTATTCATGATTCTACTGAAAATTATTGTGAGGGAAGGATATATGCTTGTAGGAATTGCAATAATATCAAGTTTCCTCTTTATGTGTTGAAAATCTTGAAGTTATGCTTGTTTTGCCTTCCTATGCTAGTTGATTATTGTTCCCATAAATAGTTTGCTCACAAAATCCCTATGCATAGAAGTGAGTTAGACTTAAATGTGCTAGTAATATTCTTCATGATGCTCTCTTTGTGTTTCAATTCTTATCTTTTATGTAAGCATCATTGAAATCATCATGCCTAGCTAGGGGCGTTAAACGATTGCGTTTGTTGGGAGGCAACCCAATTTTTATTTTTGTTCTTTGCTTTTTGCTCCTGTTTAGTAATAAATAATTTATCTATCCTCTGTTTAGATGTGGTTTTATTTTTTAATTAGTGTTTGTGCCAAGTAGAACCTTTGGGAAGACTTGGGTGAAGTCTATGCGATCTTGCTGTAAAAAAACAGAAACTTTTGCGCTCACGAGATTAGCTGCCATTTTTTTACTGGAGAGTGCTATTAGGTTGATTCTTTTTGCAGATGATTAACAGATAAATTCCTAAGGTGCACCAATTTATCTCATAATTTTTTGAGTTACAGAAGTATTTGAATGATACAGATTACTACTGTAACATCCCAAATTTCCTATTTGGAATGTTTTACAATTATAGCTAAGCATCCTATGCATCCTGTTTGAATTTGAATGCCATTTGGAGTTTCAGAGAATTTTGAGTTTTGAATTTGAATTCAAACTTTGGCAAGTGGGAAACATTTCAAAAACTAAGCCTGATAAATACTTGATCAAAAGTACGAGAGGAGTAAACATGACACTCCAAAAATATCGAGAGGAAAACATTGCCAAAAGATTTGGATTCAAATCTGAATTTTATTTGAATTTGAAAAAAATGGATTTTTATAAAGTTTGGATTTTGCCTTTGGAAAAATGTTCAAATGAAAGGGAATATTCCCCTGATCATTTTGGTATATATATACCCTATATAAAATATTTATAGTTATTGTTTTAATTCTGTTTTTGTTTATTTAAAAAAATTAAATTTTAGAAAAGAAAACTCCCCAGGCGCCAAAGCACCCAGCCCAGCCAGACTTCAAGCTGTGGCCCAGTAGCCAGCCCCACTGCCCGGGCAGGCCGAGCCGGCCACTTCACCCCACAACCCGTTGGCCTCGGCCACCCGCTCAATTCCCCACCTCCCTCTCTCTCTCTGACCGCCGGGCCCACGCCCATCTTCTTCCCCCGCCCCACCCCTCGCCGTCGCCGCCGCGGATAGCCAGATCCCCAAGGATCCGGGATCCCGATCCGATGCCGATCGCCCCAAGCGAGACGACCCAGCTATAAAAGTCGTTGCACCCCATTCCCCGAGACCTCGCGGACCCCTCGCCCTCCCGTTCATGCTCACCTGAGACCCGACCTCCCTCCGCCGCCAAAGTCGCCCCCGTCTACGCCCTAGGCCACCTCGACCACCCCCGACCCCACCAGAAGCCTCACCGAGCTCCCACTTTTCCCTGCAGCGACTCCGGACCTCCCGACGCGAAGCCTTCGACGCACTCTCACTGCCGCCCGCCGTGCTTGTCATGGACTCCAGTAAGCCGGAGAACTCCCTCCCCGTCCGATCTTAAACGGACGGCCATTTATTAGAACCCCAAGGGGTATTCTTTTAAAAGAACCGGCCGGTTTCGTCTGGGTTTATTATTTAGGGTTTTTAGTATTTAGCCGCCCGTTTTTAGTTTTAACCCGAGGCCCGTTTAGACTATTTGACGCCAGGGGCAGTATAGGCCCATTAGGCCTTTTTCTTTTATTTTGATTTTCTGTTTTAGCGAGAATAGTTTTACATTTTGAAAAATTGATATATTTTATTCTGTTTATTATTTTTAGATGATTCTTTTTTGTTGGATTGCAAATTTTATGTAATTTCTGTAGAATATATATTTAGCTATGTTAAAATTAATTAAAATTGCTTTAATTTAGTTTTAGTCAGAATAGTAAATCTGATATAACTTGAGTTAGAAAAATTATTTTTGGATGATTATCTTTTTCCCAACTTTATTTTGGCATTGCCAAACCATAGAAATTAATTTGGGTATTTTAGGATTAATAAATAATTAGTTTTAAGCAGAATCTTGTTAATCCTAATTAATTAGCTAGCTACTGTTTTCCTATTAATTTAATTAGTAAATAAATTTATTTTTAACATGTGATTGATTATTCTAGGATAGTTTACATCACTTTATAGGATGAACTTTTATTTATAATAAATAAAAGTTTTATTTTATTTTCCTTAATAGAAATTGAATTAGGCCTAATAGGAGTTTCATATTAGATTTTAAATTAATTCTTTTTGCTCCTAGTTGATTAATGAAATCCTTTCTGTTTAGTTAACCTAAAACCATGATTAGGTTATGTTGAGAAATTTTTTTGTTATATGAAACTATTTTAGTTGTTGTTTGAAGTAGGAAAACTTTGAATGGGTTTTCTTTGAGTTTTTCCTGTGAGATCTGATTTGTTTGTTTGGTGTGTTATGTTACTATGTATGCTATTGTGTTATGTGATCATATGCTATGTGCTTATTATAGTTATTGTTTGCCTCGGTAGAATTTCCGGAGTGCGAAGATTGCTACTACGAAACCCTAGTTTTCGAAGATCGTCAACCAGGCAAGTTCACTTTGATCATTGCTTTCATACCTATGTTTTTATTGCATTTAGTGGCATCCTTGCAACCACCCCTCAAGAGTGTTATTGAATCCTTGTAGTTGAGTAGTATGCATGAGGTAGGAACCCATCACACTGTTAACAAGACCGGGACGATATTTATTTTAATGCTACGCTATAGTATAAGGGGGTGGGTATGAGTGTACGAGAGTGGTGTGATAATGAAGGATCTACGTCAATGACGACAACACCATGATGAAAGCTGCAAGGATCGCATCTTCAAGGCCTCAAGACTTCAAGACTCGAGACAAGAATTCAATACACACTCTTTGGGTGGAGGGGCGGTTGTGGGCACCTGGAGAAACCGATGGTTGGCGGGATGCATGGAGAAGCGCCATGACATCTTGCGGAAAGCTTCACCCAGACCCAAAGAGACGGAAGAATACTTCATGCCCGGAAGCTTACCTGCAACCGCAAGTCATTATGGGCTCGCTTGGTTGACCTTAGTTGTGACTCTGGTGGGGACGGTACTAGCGAGATGTAGAACTACGGTAGGATGGGTTGAGTACCTGGGACGGGGTCGAGGAACTCTTTGGAAGACCATGTTTCGGTCATCTTGTTCTCAAACACCACGAAGTGCGAGAACGTAAAGAGAGGATCGAATCTTGCGGGTAAAGTGTACAAACCTCTGCAGAGGGTTATAACCTAATCGATTAGCCGTGTCCCCGATTCACGGACAATTTGAGCATCTGGACTTGGATCTATCTCTAACTCTCAACACCGGATTGATAACTTAATTGTGGGCAACATATGATGATTTTGGGCTATGAGACATCGGTTGGCGGAACCATGTCATGATAGAAAACTCCATAGTACAGACTTCATTTATTCCTTTGATGTAGGGAAAATAAAATCAGGTTTTACATAAAAAATTCAGATACTGAGCCACAAAGCCAAATTGCATATAGTATAGTTTTACCATCTGTTTATTCATGTTGTGATCTTGCGGTACATTCAATGTCTTGACCTACACGGCTGCAACGTATCATGTTGCGTATATTTCCTCGACAGTAAGAGTTACGATACTGAGTTACGGTCTACACTTAACTTTGCCGATGGCGTTGATGGGACTCCACACCCGTTTGATTGTTTCCGCTGAGTATTATGAGGTATATATCATTTTACGTTATTTATACATGTGATTGCACTTTGATATATACATTGATGTCTTGTGTGTGCCAAGACATCTTGATCCGAGGATGGCACAGATACCACGAGGCTTGACCGTCTGAGGTCGGGTCGCTCTGAGATATGGTATCGAGCACATGTTGGTTCAGGACGTGACCCTAGAAACCGGAAAGCCCTAGGACAGGAAATTTCTAAAACTTTATTTTCAAAAGACTCTTACTTCTCATCTCTTCTGACACTCTCACCTCAAATAGTTAGAATATACACCTTTCCCTTTTGATCACATGAAGAATTAACTGAAGCCGCTCCAAGAAGGACAAGATATCGAATAACTGATGGCCTCTTGAGTAAAGAGGATTTGACCATGCATTAGAAGAGTTGAAGCTACACCGGTTGAAGACTCGAACGACTTGAAGAATCGGAAGAATTATTTGACCGTTAGAGGACCAAATCCATGTTATACACCTCGTTAGATGCGATGAATTGTGAGCTGTCATTTGTTTGATGTTTTCCGACAGCCACAAAGTAAAACCCGTTTCTTCAAAAACTATTGTTTGTATTGTGTGTATCCCTCCCCACCTCTCTCATATCTCATCCCAAAACTTTTGGACCCCATAGATGATGATTGAAGTTGGACTGATATTCTCTGGACCGAAAACCCGGTAGGAGGCGAGCTATGGATTCGTAACATGGAGAATAACCTCGGGAGCAATTTGGTTTCAAGGAAGAATGAAGTATCGTGATGCGCTCTTCAAGATTTACTTTGAAGGAAGTGCTGCAACATGGTGGCAGATGCATCAAGCTATCTGAGGATGGAATGGAGCAAAGACTTGGGAGGAATTCAAGAAGACCTGTTGGGATCACGTCTCATCCGGAGGCACCATGATAACTTCAAGAAGAAACCTTATGCCTCCAAGATTTGTGGAGGAATAGGACACACCTGTGGAGGAACACAAGGATGGATGCCCTCATTGTGAGGAGAAACACCTAGCCGAGGAATTGGAAACTCCCGAGCATTGAAGACTGAAGAAATGAGGACCAAGAAAGCGAAACCATAGTATAACGCCCATTACAAAGCGATAATTTTGTTGATGAGTGGGTAATTGCTTTTCTCTTTCTATCTCAACCAGACCGAAATCTTGAACCCATGGACAACTGAACACCAAACTTTTCTGGAGACAGTTGCAAATTCCCCATGGAGATACATCCCTTGTTCTGAGCACCTCTCTTATCCTACACATGCAGATGACAACCCTTTATGAGTCTTTCCTTAAGGGCCCTGAAACGATCATGACCCTGACAAGTGATCACGATTACCCGAAGATCCTGAAGGACATGATGAAGCATATTCACCTTGAAGGAGATGCAGTCTACAAAGGCTACCCTTTCATGCAAAGGGAGTGGAACTTTGGTATGTGGAGGTACACCTCCACCATTTGAAAGGAGTTTGCCCAAAGAGGATGGGGCATTACTTTTCATCCCACGTGTGCCACAAGCAACTTTCTTCGATGCTGTTCGTGAAGCAGCCATGGAAGCCATATCGCCCGAATCGGAGAAATACTTGAAGCAAGACTCCGTTATACTTAGGAATACCTAAGCGAAGTGCATGCAGAGATGATGTTGACGAAGCTCAAGACCACCAAGATGAAAAAGAAGATTGAAGATTTCAAGGCTCATGTCGCACAATTCCAGTGGGACTGAAGAATCCTCGAGGAGGAAAAATGAATAAAGTTGGAAGTAATGCTGACCATACCAAATCATGTGGGTGGCAGCATTTGTAACAAAGTACTTTTGGAATTTGGATTTATGAAAATGATTAAGGATGTAATGAAGGATTGATATGAAAATAATGAGATTTTATGGATAAACTTGTGCACTTCTTTTGGTCATAGTACTCTGTAAAGCCACAAGATCAATGGAGAAAAAACATGTTATTCACGATGGTCCATAGAAGGGAGCTGGACAAAATAAGTTGGAGTTTTGTTCTTGATATGATGGTATGAAGTAACAGAGTACTATTGGATTTAAAGGAGGTGTAACATGAGAGTTACTCCAAGGATGAGTTAAAGCTGCACCGGTGTTGAAGTGGGCCATAACCCACAGGCCCGTGGATTTTGATAAGGAACAGATGTAACCTTGATAAAGGAATAAATTTGGAAGAATCGGTGATCCAATCGGCATACGTTTCGTGGGAGGTTACGCCAAAAACACGAGAGTGGTGAAGTAACGATAGATGTTTCGTTTGGCTTGCGTAAACCATGGATTTACTCGAAACCAGTTCGAGAACAAGAGAAATTCTGCAATGCTTGTGAGTATGCCCAAGTGTTAGAATACGTGATTCACTTTGTTACGTATGTGGTAATGATTCAAATGCAGGATGGACTGGCCCCCATACCGAGACTTCTATCATGAACTATCATATGTTGATGGAAAATCAGAGAGCCTTGAAAACCTTAGAAGAGTGTCGACACGATAAGCCATAAAACCATAAAATGGTAGGACGATGGAACCCCATTACAGCAACCGTTGCCAAACGTAGGTTATACTGGTGAGGTTCGACCAGACCCGTTTTCTGCAGGAGAAAACCATAAATTGTAGACCACCATGAGTGTTTCGATAGTTGTTTAGAATGGACACAGACCCATCAGCTAAGAAGATCCGGTCTGGACGAACTTCAACTTTGACGAACCGACCCAAGCTTTTGAGGAAAACTCTATGCTTCCGATGTAAGAGCTTTAATGAAGGAGCTATTGTAAGATATGTGAAGAGACATACATTGTCAGCCCTCCGGAGGATATATCTGAGTTTATTGGTACCATGACCTTGTTTTTAAGTGTGGTAGCACCCCTGACCTTTCTGACCAAGACATTTGCTAGAAGACCCCAACCCCTAACCTTTTCTTGCTAGCCTCTTCGAATCTCGAGGACGAGATTCATTTTAAGTGTGGTAGGTTTGTAACATCCCAAATTTCCTATTTGGAATGTTTTACAATTATAGCTAAGCATCCTATGCATCCTGTTTGAATTTGAATGCCATTTGGAGTTTCAGAGAATTTTGAGTTTTGAATTTGAATTCAAACTTTGGCAAGTGGGAAACATTTCAAAAACTAAGCCCTGATAAATACTTGATCAAAAGTACGAGAGGAGTAAACATGACACTCCAAAAATATCAGAGGAAAACATTGCCAAAAGATTTGGATTCAAATCTGAATTTTATTTGAATTTGAAAAAAATGGATCTTTATAAAGTTTGGATTTTGCCTTTGGAAAAATGTTCAAATAAAAGGGAATATTCCCCTGATCATTTTGGTATATATATACCCTATATAAAATATTTATAGTTATTGTTTTAATTTTGTTTTTGTTTTATTTTAAAAAAATTAAATTTTAGAAAAGAAAAAAACCCCAGGCGCCACCAGCCACCCAGTGCCCAGCACCCAGACCTCAAGCCGGCCCGGCCCACACCCAGGCCAGTGAGCCGAGCCCGCCCAGCTCACTTCACCCCCGAACCCGTTGGCCTCGGCCACCCGCTCGACCCCCACCTCCTCTCTCTCTCGACCCTTGGGGCCCACGCCCATCTTCTTCCCCATACGCCTCGCCCGTCGCCGTCATGGATCGCCGGATCCCGAAGGATCCGGATCCCGATCCGATGCCGATCGCCCCAAGCGAGGGCGACCCACAGCTATAAAAGTCGTTGCCCCACCCCATTCCCCGAGACCTCGCGGACCCCTCGCCCTCCCGTTCGTGCTCACCGGAGACCCGAGCTCCCTCACGCCGCCAAAGTCGCCGTCGACACCCTAGGCCACCCGACCACCCCGACCCCACCAAGCCTCACCGAAGCCTCCCGCACCAAGACGGCGACTCCCGGACCTCCCCGGCCGCGAAGCCTTGACGCACTTCTCACCGCCGTCGCCGTCCGGACTCCGGTAAGCCACCGGAGAACTCCCTCCCCGTCCGATCTTAAGCAGACGGCCACGATTAGAACCCCAGAAGAATATTCTTTTAAAAGAACGGCGGTTCGTCCGGTTTATTAGTTAGGGTTTTAGTATTTAGCGGCCCGTTTTAGTTTTAACCGAGGCCCGTTTAGACTATTTGACGCTCGAGGGGCAGTATATAGGCCCATTAGGCCTTTTTCTTTTATTTTGATTTTCTGTTTTAGCAGAATAGTTTCTGTTTTGAAAAATTGATATCTTTTATCCTGTTTATTATTTTTAGATGATTCTTTTTTGTTGGATTGCAAATTTTATGTAATTTCTGTAGAATATATATTTAGCTATGTTAAAATTAATTAAAATTGCTTTAATTTAGTTTTAGTCAGAATAGTAAATCTGATATAACTTGAGTTAGAAAAATTATTTTTGGATGATTATCTTTTTCCCAACTTTATTTTGGCATTGCCAAACCATAGAAATTAATTTGGGTATTTTAGGATTAATAAATAATTAGTTTTAAGCAGAATCTTGTTAATCCTAATTAATTAGCTAGCTACTGTTTTCCTATTAATTTAATTAGTAAATAAATTTATTTTTTAACATGTGATTGATTATTCTAGGATAGTTTCTGTCACTTTATAGGATGAACTTTTATTTATAATAAATAAAAGTTTTATTTTATTTTCCTTAATAGAAATTGAATTAGGCCTAATAGGAGTTTCATATTAGATTTTAAATTAATTCTTTTTGCTCCTAGTTGATTAATGAAATCCTTTCTGTTTAGTTAACCTAAAACCATGATTAGGTTATGTTGAGAAATTTTTTTGTTATATAAAACTATTTTAGTTGTTGTTTGAAGTAGGAAAACTTTGAATGGGTTTTCTTTGAGTTTTTCCTGTGAGATCTGATTTGTTTGTTTGGTGTGTTATGTTACTATGTATGCTATTGTGTTATGTGATCATATGCTATGTGCTTATTATAGTTATTGTTTGCCTCGGTAGAATTTCCGGAGTGCGAAGATTGCTACTCTGAAACCCTAGTTTTCAAGATCGTCAACCGAGCAAGTTCACTTTGATCATTGCTTTCATACCTATGTTTTTATTGCATTTAGTGGCATCCTTGCAACCACCCCTCGATAGTGTTATTGAATCCTTGTAGTTGAGTAGTATGCATGAGGTAGGAACCCATCACCTGTTACCAAGCCCGGACGTTATTTATTTTAATGCTACGCTATAGTAGACGGGTTTGGTATGAGTGCTCAGAGTGGTGTGAGAATGAAGGATCTACGTCAATGACGATAACACCATGATGAAAGCTGCAAGGCTGCATCTTCAAGGCCTCAAGACTTCAAGACTCGAGACAAGAATTCAATACACACTCTTTGGGTGAAGGACGGTTGTGGGCACCCCTGGAGAAACCGATGGTTGGCGGGATGCATGGAGAAGCGCCATGACATCTTGGAAAGCTTCACCCAGACTCCAAAGAGACGGAAGAATACTTCATGCCCGGAAGCTTACCTGCAACCGCAAGTCATTATGGGCTCTGGCTTGGTTGACCTTAGTTGTGACTCTGGCTGGGGACGGTACTAGCGAGATGTAGAACTACGGTAGGATGGGTTGAGTCTGACGATTGGTCGAGGAACTCTTTGGAAGACCATGTTTGGTCATCTTGTTCTCAAACACCTCAAGTGCGAGAACGTAAAGAGAGGGATCGAATCTTGCGGGTAAAGTGTACAAACCTCTGCAGAGGGTTATAACCTAATCGATTAGCCGTGTCCCGATTCACGGACAATTTGAGCATCTGGACTTGGATCTATCTCGGAACTCTCAACACCGGATTGATAACTTAATTGTGGGCAACATATGATGATTTTGGGCTATGAGACATCGGTTGGCGGAACCATGTCATGATAGAAAACTCCATAGTACAGACTTCATTTGTTCCTTTGATGTAGGGAAAATAAAATCAGCTTTTACGCAAAAAAAATTCAGATACAGAGCCACAAAGCCAAATTGCATATAGTATAGTTTTACCATCTGTTTATTCATGTTGTGATCTTGCCGGTACATTCAATGTCTTGACCTACACGGCTGCAACGTATCATGTTGCGGATATTTCCTCGACGAGTAAGAGTTACGATCTGAGGTTACGGTCTACACTCAACCTGCCGATGGTGTTGATGGGACTCCACACCCGTTTGATTGTTTCCATTGAGTATTATGAGGTATATATCATTTTACGTTATTTATACATGTGATTGCACTTTGATATATACATTGATGTCTTGTGTGTGCAAAGATACTGATCCGAGGATGGCATGATACATACGAAGGCTTGACCGTCTGAGGTCGGGTCGCTACAACTACAGACTGTTCTCTTTGTGACAGATTCTGTTTTCATTGTGTTGTTTGCTTATTTTGATGAATCTATGAGTAGTATCGGAGGGTATGAACCATAGAGAAGTTGTAATGCAGTAGATATTACACCAATATGAATTTATTATGAGTTCACAACAGTACCTAAGTGGTGATTTATTTTCTTATACTAACGGAGCTTCTGAGTTTTTCTGTTGAGTTTTGTGTTGTGAAGTTTTCAAGTTTTGGGTAAATATTCGATGGACTATGGAATAAGGAGTGGCAAGAGCCTAAGCTTGGGGATGCCCAAGGAACCCCAAGGTAATATTCAAGGACAACCAAGAGCCTAATCTTTGGGATGCCCCGGAAGGCATCCCCTCTTTCGTCTTCGTTCATCGGTAACTTTACTTGAGGCTATATTTTTATTCACCACATGATATGTGTTTTGCTTGGAGCGTCATTTTATTTTGTTTTGCTTGTTGTTTGAATAATATCCCAAGATCTGAAATTCTTAAATGTTAGAGAGTCTTCACATAGTTTCACAATCATTCAACTACTCATTGATCTTCACTTATATCTTTTGGAGTAGTTTGTCATTTGCTCTAGTGCTTCACTTATATCTTTTTAGGGCACAGTGGTGGTTTTATTTTGAAGAAATAGATGAACTCCCATGCTTCAATTATATTATTTTGGGAGTCCTTAGAACAACACAGTAATTTGCTTTGGTTATAAAATTAGTTCTAATATGATGGGCATCCAATATGGGTATAATAAAAACTTTCATATAAAGTGCATTGAATACTATGAGAAGTTTGATTCTTTATGATTGTTTTGAGATATGAAGATGGTGATATTAGAGTCATGCTAGTGGAGTAGTTGTGAATTTGAGAGATACTTGTGCTAAAGTTTGTGATTCCCGTAGCATGCACGTATGGTGAACCGTTATGTGATGAAGTCGGAGCATGATTTATTTTTTGATTGTCTTCCTTATGAGTGGCGGTCGGGGATGAGCGATGGTCTTTTCCTACCAATCTATCCCCCTAGGAGCATGCGCGTAGTACTTCGTTTCAATAACTAATAGATTTTTTCAATAAGTATATGAGTTCTTTATGACTAATGTTGAGTCTATGGATTATACGCACTCTCACCTTTCCGCCATTGCTAGCCTCTCTTGCGCAGCACAACTTTCGCCGGTACCATAACACCCACCATTACCTTCCTCAAAACAGCCATCATACCTACCTATTATGACATTTCCATAGCCATTCCGAGATATATTGCCATGCAAATTTCCACCGTTCCGTTTATTATGACATGCTCCTTCATTGTCATATTGCTTTGCATGATCATGTAGTTGACATCGTATTTGTGGCAAAGCCATCGTTCATAATTCTTTCATACATGTCACTCATGAGTCATTGCACATCCCGGTACATCGCCGGAGGCATTCACATAGAGTCATATTTTTGTTCTAAGTATTGAGTTGTAATTCTTGAGTTGTAAGTAAATAAAAGTGTGATGATCATCATTATTAGAGCATTGTCCCAGTGAGGAAAGGATGATGGAGACTATGATTCCCCACAAGTCGGGATGAGACTCGAGCGAAAAAAGAGGCCAAAAAGGAAAAAAGAGAAAGGCCCAAATAAAAAATATATAAAAATGAGAGAAAAGAGAGAAGGGACAATGTTACTATCCATTTACCACACTTGTGCTTCAAAGTAGCACCATGATCTTCATGATAGAGAGTCTCCTATCTGTCACTTTCATATACTAGTGGGAATCTTTCATTATAGAACTTGGCATGTATATTCCAATGATGGGCTTCCTCAAAATGCCCTAGGTCTTCGTGAGCAAGCGAGTTGGATGCACACCCACTTAGTTTCTTTTGTTGAGCTTTCATACACTTATAGCTCTAGTGCATCCGTTGCATGGCAATCCCTACTCACTCACATTGATATCTATTGATGGGCATCTCCATAGCCCGTTGATACGCCTAGTTGATGTTAGACTATCTTCCTCCTTTCTGTCTTCTCCACAACCACCATTCTATTCCACCTATAGTGCTATGTCCATGGCTCACGCTCATGTATTGCGTGAAGATTGAAAAAGTTTGAGAACATCAAAAGTATGAAACAATTGCTTGGCTTGTCATCGGGGTTGTGCATGATTTAAATATTTTGTGTGATGAAGATAGAGTATAGCCAGACTATATGATTTTGTAGGGACAACTTTCTTTGGCCATGTTATTTTGAGAAGACATGATTGCTTTATTAGTATGCTTGAAGTATTATCGTTCTTATGTCAATATTAAACGTTTTTTTGAATCTTATGGATCTAAATATTCTTGCCACAATAAAGAAGATTACACTGATCAAAATGTTAGGTAGCATTCCACATCAAAAATTTTGTTTTTATCATTTACCTACTAGAGGACGAGCATGAATTAAGCTTGGGGATGCTTGATACGTCTCCAACGTATCTATATTTTTTGATTGTTCCATGTTATTATATTATCCATCTAGGATGTTTTATATGCATTTATATGCTATTTTATATGATTTTTGGGACTAACCTATTAACCTAGAGCCCAGTGCCAGTTTATGTTTTTTCCTTGTTTTTGAGTATCGCAGAAAAGGAAAACCAAACGGAGTCCAATTGACCTGAAATTCAACGGAGATTGTTTTTGGACCAGAAGAAGCCCACAGAGTTGCGGAGATGGGCCAGAAGAGTCCTGAGGCCACCACGAGGGTGGGGGGCGCACCCTACCCCCCTGGGCGCGCCCCCTACCTCGTGGCCGCCTCGGAGACCCCCCTGACTTGTTCCCGGCCAAGACCTCTTATATATACCCAAACTTCCAGAACATAACCTAGATCGGGAGTTCCGCCGCCGCAAGCCTCTGTAGCCACCGAAAACCAATCTAGACCCGTTCCGGCACCCTGCCAGAGGGGGGAATCCCTCTCTAGTGGCCACCTTCATCATCCCGGCGCTATCCATGACCAGGAGGGAGTAGTTCACCCTCGGGGATGAGGATATGTACCAGTAGCTATGTGTTTGATCTCTCTCTCTCTCTCTCATGTTCTTGAGGTGGTACGATCTTGATGTATCGCGAGCTTTGCTATTATAGTTGGATCTTATGATGTTTCTCCCCCTCTACTCTCTTGTGATGAATTGAGTTTTCCCTTTGAAGTTATCTTATCGGATTGAGTCTTTAAGGATTTGAGAACACTTGATGTATTTCTTGCATGGGATACCCGTGGTAACAATGGGGTATTCTATTCATTCACTTGATGTATGTTTTGGTGATCAACTAATGGGTTCCGTGACCTTGGGAATCTATGCATAGGGGTTGGCACACGTTTTCGTCTTGGCTGTCCAGAAGAAACTTTGGGGCACTCTTTGAAGTTCTTTGTGTTGGTTGAATAGATGAATATGAGATTGTGTGATGCATAACGTATAATCATACCCACGGATACTTGTGGTGACATTGGAGTATCTAGGTGACATTAGGGTTTTGGTTGATTTGTGTCTTAAGGTGTTATTCTAGTCCGAACTCTAGGATAGATTGAATGGAAAGAATAACTTCGTGTTATTTTACTACAGACTCTTGAATAGATCGATCAGAAAGGATAACTTTGAGGTGGTTTCGTACCCTATCATAATCTCTTCATTTGTTGTCCGCTATTATTGACTTTGGAGTGACTCTTTGTTGCATGTTGAGGGATAGTTATATGATCCAATTATGTTATTATTGTTGAGAGAACTTGCACTAGTGAAAGAATGAACCCTAGGCCTTGTTTCAACGCATTGCAATACCGTTTGTGCTCACTTTTATCATTAGTTACCTTGCTGTTTTTATATGTTCAGATTACAAAAACCTATATCTACCATCCATATTACACTTGTATCACCATCTCTTATTTGAACTAGTGCACCTATGCAATTTACCATTGTATTGGGTGTGTTGGGGACACAAGAGACTCTTTGTTATTTGGTTGCGGGGTTGTTTGAGAGAGACCATCTTCATCCCTACGCCTCCCACGGATTGATAAACCTTAGGTCATCCACTTGAGGGAAATTTGCTACTGTCCTACAAACCTCTGCACTTGGAGGCCCAACAACGTCTACAAGAAGAAGGTTGTGTAGTAGACACCAGGAGCCAAGGAATATTTGAAGTTATTAGCAGTTGAGTTGTCAATTCAACCACACCTGGAGATTAATTATCTGCAGCAAAGTGATCAGTAGCAGAGTAATGTGATAGTTTTGATAATGGTAGCAGCAGCAATGGTAACGGTAATAGTGGTAGCAGTAATTTTGTAGCAAGTGCAATAGTAACAACAGCAGTAGTAACTTAGTAAGAACAATATAGGATAAATTCGTAGGCATTGGATCGGTATTTTTTTGGATGATATTAATCTTATGACAGTCATAACCTAGGGCGATACGGCACTAGCTCCAGTTCATAAATATAATGTAGGCATGTATTCCGTAAATAGTCATACAAGCTTATGGAAAGAACTTGCATGACATCTTTTGTCCTACCCTCCCGTGGCAGCGGGGTCCATATTCGAAACTAAGGGATATTAAGGCCTCCTTTTAATAGAGAACTGAAACAAAGCATTAACACGCGGTGAATACATGAACTCCTCAAACTACGATCATCATCGGGAGTGGTCCCGACTATTGTCACTCCGGGGTTGCCGGATCATAACACGTAGTAGGTGATTATAACTTGCAAGATCGGATCTAGAACATGGATATAATGGTGATAACATAAACAATTCAGATCTGAATTCATGGCACCTGGGCCCAAAGTGACAACCATTAAGCATGGCAAAGTCATAGCGACATCAATCTTAGAACATAATGGATACTAGGAATCAAGCCCTAACAAAACTAACTCGATTACATGATGAATCTCATCCAACTCCTCACCGACCAGCGAGCCTACGAAGGAATTACTCACTCCCGGTGGGGACAACCTATCTTTTTCTGGAAAAATAGGATTTTATAGCGTCGATTTCAGGGTCTGCGGGGTCACCAGGTGGGGACAACCCACCTAGGCGCGCCAGGGAGGGCAGGCGCGCCCTTGTGGGTTGTGCCCACCTAGATGCCCCCCTCCAGTGGCTCTTGGCTCCAGAAATTCTCTTTTATTGTATAAAAAATCCTCACAAAGTTTCGTTCCATTCCGAGAACTTTTATTTCTGCACAGAAACAATACCATGGTAGTTATGCTGAAAACAACGTCAGTCTGGGGTTAGTTTCATTCAAATCATGCAAATTAGAGTCCAAAACAAGAGGAAAAGCATTAGGAAAAGTAGATACGTTGGAGACGTATCAGATGTCACTCCATAACTGGATGTGAATAAAGGTGACATACGGGTATACCGAAAACGTATGTCTCGATATCGATTGTTGAAGATTGGGATTTGTTCCTCTGACGATAGAGAGATACTATGTAGGCTGATTCGGTGTTATAATTTCATTATCGTCTGGCCAGCCACTTGTGATTATGATCACGGGATATCAAAAAGTAGATACGAGTAAAGAGAAGAAAATCGACAACAAAGGTAACCGGTATAGTGATCAATGTGTTGATTACAGAGATACCGATAATCTCACCTCGGGTTTTGTAAACGTATTGCGAAGCAAAGGGAAGGTATTCATAAACAAAGGTTCACTCAAGAACTTCATGAATGAGCTGGAGTTAACAAGGGTGTCTAGATTCTGTTGTTAACTACTGACTGAAAAGTGTCCCGGGTCATGTCCGCTTATTGTTGAACGTGTAGGGTCACACACTTAGGGCCAGTTCTTTTGGGCAATTCTTCCATAATTGACCCCCTCCCCAGCTTCTCCTAGAATTTCCACTTAATATTAATTAGCTAGGAATTGTAAAAAAATATTAAGTGGCAATTCTGGGAGAAGCTGGGGAGGGGGTCAATTCTGGAAGAATTGCCCAAAAGAACTGGCCCTAAGTGTGTGACCCTACACGTTCAACAATAAGCGGACATGACCCGGGACACTTTTCAGTCAGTAGTTAACAACAGAATCTAGACAATTGTAAAAAAATATTAAGCGGCAATTCTGGGAGAAGCTGGGGAGGGGGTCAATTATGGGAGAATTGCCCAAAAGAACTGGCTCTTAATTGGTAGTAGTTATGATCACTAGAGAAATGAGAGAATGAACATAAAAAATGTTTTTGAGAGTTCTGAAAATGTTTCTGATGGTTCGAGAAGAGTTTCGGGAATTTCGAAAAGGTATAACATGATTTTGTAAAGTCTGAATCTATACATTGAAAGTTTTCAAAGGTCTCGGAATGGGTTCCGGAGACATCCAAGATTTTATGTACAGAAGAAAGTTGTGAAGAACCGTCATGACATGACCATATCTAGTGGGCCCCATGGGTCCCATATGGGGCGCCACTTTCATAAGGAAGGGTTAGGACAAACTAGACAAGGAAGAGAGTCATCCCTCCTTGGTCCATGTGGAAGAGGAGGACTCCTCCATAGGGGCACACAAAAATCCTAAGGGGATTTTTCCCCCAATAACTCCTTACTCTCCCGGTTTAATTGACCCAAGTGTTTAGGCTCATAATGAGACATGCTCTAATCTCTATCTAATTAGTCTAATAGAATTAGACTCCTAATTAGATGAGTAGAGCCGCTAGGCTTTCTCTCTCTATCTAGTTTTCTGCAAGTTCTTCTTCCTAGACATTGAAGCTCTGCTGGACTACTACTTCGCAGCATGTGGATAACTCGGAGGGGTTATCTACTTCGATTCCTGTCTCGGAGAATATTCTCGCGGTTAGGAGGTATAACCTAGCAGCCGGAATCGTCATGCTACACCAATTTCTTCACTGCTTTTGCTACTCTGCTCGTCAAGAAGTTTGATCGTTACCACCATCTTCCTAGAGTGTGTGTGATTGTGTAGTATAAATTTTTGCTGCATAGCAGGTTCCCTTACAAGTATACCAGGGGTGGCCAATGGACCGGGAACCCCGATATTGGGCCAACCTCAAGGGCCTGGCGGTAGCTCCATCCTAGGATGCAATCTAGGGGCCCGACTCGAAGGTGAAGGATGATCTTGGCATGCAAGCCAGGAAGCCCTCATCGATAGGTCGATTAGGATCTGTGTAAACCCTAGCCCTCGTCCCATTTATAAGGCAAGGCTAGAGGTAGATCAAGGCATCTCTTCCATTATACACAAACCTCGATAGTTATCATAATCATCCACTTTGTAACCCCCTTGCACGAGGTGCTTCCACATAAATTCAAAACAAAAATAGGACACACGGTATTACCTTAACCATGAGAGCCCAAACCTGGGTAAAAACCCCATGTGAACTCCTCTCTGGTACTTCCGGATACGCTCTCCACCCTATCGAGGGCACTGCCAGTTTTCTGTACCATCAGGTAGCGCGCCTGGAACGGGCTACGGCAGCCAAAGACCTAGCCCAGATAAGATCTCTAGTCATGCCTGATGACTTGATGCAGGGCCAAACTTTCATCTTTGCTCCTTCAAGTTCGTCGCCGATGGACGAGGGTTGCTCTACTATGAGACGTTGCCTCCCCCATCAGCAAGATGCACTTCAGAAGCATCGTGTTCCATGTGTTGTTTGCCTCCATGCTCCGCCACCACACTTAGCACGTGAAGCAGCACCGATTCCGGCCGATCTCGGAACGCCTGGATCTTCACCAACCCACCAGCCCACTTGATCTCAAAGCATACACATTATCCTAGCAACCGGTTAGTTGTTCATCAACTAGTGGAAATTGGAAACTATAGTCTTGGTGATTTACTTGAAGGACTACAAATATTTTTTCACTATTTGTCATTGAATATATAGTTATTGTACACTAAGCTATTTATGTACTTGCGTTTCAGGACGCCTGACATGGCAGAGATGTTGATGCCTTGGGTTTGGAGTTTAATTTGGACAAATAAGCTGTTAATGTTCATATTGTCGCTTGACTCCCATTTTGTTCGCCTTGACAGAGTGGAGAGTATCATGGGCAAATAAGGGTCCAAGCTACATTTGTTACCACCTCTAAGGTGGTAGCGACGTCTGTCTCTTTTGTTCTTCTTCTCTTTGTGTTCTGCCTTCTTCCATGACGAAACAATTGTCACCAATATTTGATACACTAACTAACTATTGTTCTTACTTCATGCATGTTCATCTATCAACAATATATGTTCTCACGGACGTCTATGCTTAATTATTTTTTGTTTGCGAGGAGTCTTTTGCTCTAATATTGACACATGAGTAGACATATGTTTCTTTCGGTGTTTCCATGTGCCATGCATTGATATTAGATTCTTTGTGGCGAATCAATAGGTTTAAACCTGTTTATGGACGTGTAGGCCACTGGCTTATTTTTCTTCTTATTTGGCTTTTCTACCTTAGAATGTTTTTTTTGCGGTGGATTTCCCTCATGTGCTTTACTTTTGCCTTCTTTTTCTTAACTATATATGTGTATCAAAATATATATGAAAGATGCACGACCCAGTTTCTTGATTCAATAGAAGCCCAAAGCGGTCCATATGATACCCAAATGAGATCCACATAGTTTTAAAATCATGAGGCTTGTGGTACTTCCTCCATTCCTTTATACAAGACCACTTCATATTTGTATGTCTAACTTTAATATGAAGCGGCTCTGGCAACAGAAGAAATCTCGCGCCGTCTAGCATACTAACAGAGGGTTCCTTGTGTTGATTGGCAAGCAATATTTAATTTTCTATAAATAATATAGTAGAGGATAAGTACTCTTACATAAACAAGTAGCACTAGATGATAAGCACTCGTACGAGTCATACAGTCACGCCCTTGGACCTTGGGACACCTCATGTGCACGGGTGAATATAAAGACGATTGGTTCTTCAGTTTGTTTTACATGTGCCAAGAGGTGCCTTCCTGGAAACATCTTGAAAGGAAAACATAAGCTTGTTTGCCAATGTGAATCGCTTTCAAAGGTACTGTATACAACTTATACGATGTCAAAAGTTTAGAGCGACACAATTCCGGAGAGTTGACATTGTTCATTCAGCGTGGTGGAGTACCCCCTCCATCTCCATGTGAAGCCGAATAAATTATCGGGTGGTTGCTCCTTGCTGTCCCTCCCAGCCGCTACCCAACAGTGCAATGTACTTAGTCGTCTCTTGGCCTTCCGTGACGCCTGAAGTAGCATCATATCAGATTGATACGTGCACTTGTCTACAAAGTTGACTCTGAGATGGATACATACAGGTTGCTGTTACCTTGCTATTCAATTTTTGGACGAATAGATAGATGTACTTGTTGCTGTCATACTTGCTGTAAACTCAAACCAACTGTCCTCCACCCCTCTGATGATCGGATTTTCGTTGGTATGAGTGCATTTGGTCGTATCTAGCTACATGACACGCTTGTCCATTTTGTTCCTGGCTCCTGGGTCATGCTTGCTTTCTAAATTGACACACATGCCGTAGTGCAAACGCCGACCAACTTAAGTCTTGTAGAGTGAGCATCTAATGAAGAATATTGGATGGTTTCTTTTTCCGACTCCAACTTTTCTTGTTTGAAATGACTGCCCAAACAGGGCGTACCTTTTTGTTTGAAATGAGCGCCGAAACAACTGTTTGTTTTGTTTGAAAAAAGGAGTTAGTAATAGCCATTTTATATCAGCTGTGATTGCACCGCTACTACCCATTCATATCCATTATATATCAGCTGTGAGCCTGTGATTGCACCGGTCGCTACTATTCTATTCCTATCCGATGGTGTTCTCACGGCGCTGCTCGCGTGAAAGCAACACGGAGGACACACACAAACGCAGGACATACAAACTTCAAACAACCAAGTTGCTTCATATGTACTACGGTCTGAAATCAAATTATTTCATTCATACTAGTCATTACACGCTCACAACAAAAGGGAGGTATGCACCCGAACATTTATCCGTACAGTTTGCACCGTACGTACGTGCTGGTCCGTACTGATACTGTTACATGTAGAGAGAAAACGACCGGCCGGAGAAAGCCAACAAACTTTGCCACGGTTTCGATCTCCACATCTAGTTGTTCTTCTTGCGTTTCTCAATGAAGAAGAAGAAGGCGAGGGATGCGACGGAGAAGGCGGAGAAGACGCCGGCGGCAACCTTGATGGAGGTGGTGACGCCGGTGATGCTGACGACGTTGAAGGCGGAGGCGGCCGCGGTCTGGCCGTAGGCGACCTGCGTGCCGGAGGCGTCGAGCGCGTAGGCGCGCACGTAGTAGGTGGCGGTGGGGATGTCGAGGGCGACGCGGTACTCGACCTTGCCGGTGCCGGGGTAGGCCTGCTGGGTGACCTTGAACTGGCAGGTCTTGTCCTTCTTGAGGTCGTCGTGGGTCTTGCGCCACTCGCGCTCCTTCTGGCTCACCGGCGCGTAGCAGAGGCTCACCTTCACGTTCTTGTAGTCGGCATCCTTGCCGGCCGGCTGGCTCGCGTTCAGGGCCCACGTCACCGTGATCACGTCCTCGCCAGCGTGAAGAACTGGTCAAGGATCAGTTAAGTTGGTCATTTTGTTACGATGAAGAAAAGAAGAGGCGCAAACAAAATTCCCTGCATAAGTTCTCTTAATAAAATTGAGCATCTACTTCGAAGATTCTTCTACTGGCCGGCAGCCGGCTGACCTTGGCATATTTGGAATGGCATGCGACAAGGCTAATTAACTTGTTGCATACATGGCCATATATGCCAATCTATGACGTTGCTATAGCAAACAGCGGAAACAGTTTCTCACATGCGGCGCCAAACAAGGAAGCATATACGAATGTACGACGGACGTACCTTGGCCGGGGCTGGGGGAGGCGGTGACGTCGAGGGTCACCGGCAGCTGGGAGAGGTACGCCACGGCGCCCGCCGACGCGCAGCAGCCGGCGGCGAGTACCACCAGCAGCAGCGCCGTGACCATGCCTTGGCGAGCCATCCCTGCGCGCGGCTAGTTAATTAGTGCTTGGCTGCTGTTGATCGATCGGGGAAGGCAAGAGAGGAGCTGGGGGACAAGTTTGCTCTGCTCTCGTGGGATTTGGAGAGATGGAGGAGTACGGATGGGTTTAATATAGGCGTGCGCCATGCCCATGGGTGTTGACCGTGGGCGAGAGGAGGCAGATGAGATCAGCGGGAGCTGGAGCTGCCTGCACCTGCAGTGCCGTGTTTCGCGGGGCCGAGGAGGTGCCCGTCCGATTAAGCTACTGCGAGCTACTTTAGGCGCTCCCAAGTCAAATCTTGCCCGCGTCTTGTCCTCTCCGAATCCCAGCCTCTTCCTCGTCTGATTTGCTCAAAAGGGCAAAAGCGGCCGGCCGGGGGTGAGAAGCGGCGGCCATAAATCAAACTGCAAGCGCCCGAGCCTAAATCATCATTAAATAGTGAATACTTGGGAGCGTTTGATTTTTCGTTGTGGTTTTCGTTCATAATATGTCTATGAAATTTGTATAGAAACATAGCACGAAAAGATACTTCCAAGATAAATATAAGGGATTTTTATTTCTGAGCCCCTAGTTCGTTAGTTCTACTCATTCATCCCCACGCTCTTAACTTTTGCTCATTTTTCCTCACTCCCTTGCCAAAAATTCTCAGAACTGGTCACAACGGACGTTGCCGTCGGGTCAATGGCTTGACCGTTAACTCTGACTAGTGGGGCCGTGTAGGGCGGAGTCCACATTTTGACCGTTACGTGGTAACCAGTGGGGCCGCGAAACTGACACTTACTGTAACCTGAATCAGATCCGGTCGCTTCCGCGCCGCCCCCTCCGCCGCCATTGTGCCGCCTCCGCCGCATCTACCCTCTCTCCCCATCTAGGATTAGGAAGCGTTGTCGGGGGGGGGGGGGCACCCGGTCCGGTCCATCAACCGTGGAGATGATTGGGTCGAATCAGAGGCTGATAATTCATGGATTCCACTTGGGTAAGCATTGTTTTCCTCTCAAATTGATTAGGAGATCCGTAACTTAGGCTGTATTTGACCACCGTTGGCGTGAATCAGCGCAATTTATCTGAATTTTTTTGGCCTAACTGCGTCCTTTATCTTATTTCAATCGAATAGGGTTGATCCTGCACTTGCTTTTCGGCTGGCGGTTAGAATGGAAACTAGCGAGCTGCGTGGAACTAAACCGTATGTGATTTCTGGATTTTTCTATCCTAAAGTGGTAGAAACCAGCATTTCGTTCAGAGATTTCCGCGAGCCACTCTGTTGTGAGTATCCGTGGAGCCCTGCCGATGCTGTTGAACTGAGATATTTCGACAATACCGAGCAGAGATTTCTCCCATTAACTTGTGATGAGCATCTGGGATTGCTATTTAGTTTGAATGCTGACAACCGTTTCGGTAAAATCCATATCGGTGTGCTTCAGGCACGCAAACAACGTATCGAAGGGTGTTCGGACATCATCTGCCTCTGCTAATAGCGGCGTCCTCGCACTCCTTGTAGGTCGAGACCAAGTAAACCTAGTGGTTCTGAAAGCCACAACATGTCAGCTGCCGCTAATTCTGCCACTTCTCCTCTCCCTTCTGCACCTGATATAGAAGTAGATGCAGAGCCTGACGAGGAAGTGCCTCGACATGATGATGAGGATGAGATTCTATTCCTCGAACTGGTAGATAGAGTCAGTCAACAGACAATGGAAGATGAATATGCATATGAGCGTAGCAGTCGTGCTAGATTTGATGACACTGATGATGAAGAGAGGGAGGAGAACATCGACTCCTTAGTTTTACAAGAATATGATGGTGAGGACATGCCAACAATTGAGTGGAACATGGAGAATCCTGACCTTACTCCAGGAACCGTATTCAAATCGATGGTGGACTGTCGTAATGCAGTGACTACTTTGCATTCTCACTGAAAACTCTTATGAGGTTGATAGGAGTGAGTTAGGAAGATTCACTGTTCATTGCCCTTATGATAGGTGTAGGTGGAGGTTGCATGCATCCACTATGCGAAAGAGCAAATTGATTAAGGTATTACAACTGAATATTGTTATCATATTATTTATCCATTCTATGTTCAAATCATGTGTACTGTTTCTTAATTGTATTTGACATCATTTTTAATTTTGTTTCAGATGAAAAGCAACCCACATGGGCACACTTGCCCACCTGGAGGGGGAGGGGGAAAGGACAAATCTAAGCTTGCAAAGACTAGGTGGGTGGCAGATGCAATCTTGGATTGGGTGAGGGAAACACCAACAATTGGTCCAACAACACTCCATGGGAAGCTATTTGAGAAGTACAAGATCAATGTACAATACATGAAGATTTTCCATGCTAAGGAAAGGGCTCTTGATAGGATTAATGATCCATGGAATGAGAGTTTTCAGTTGCTTTACACCTTCAAAGCTGAAGTGGAGACGGCTAGTCCAGGGAGTGTTGTAGAGATTGACAAGCATACAATTAAGTACAAATTAAAAGGAAAGGCAATAGAGAAAGAGTGCTTCAGGAGGGATTTTGTTTGTTTCAAGGCTTGCTGGCAGGGGTTTCTGAATGGTTGTAGGCCCTATTTGGTTGTCGATGCGTTTGCTTTGAATGAAAGATGGAGAGGCCGGCTAGCAGCAGCTTCTGCAGTTGATGGACACAACTGGTTATTCCCAGTTGCATTTGGTGTGTTGGAGGTAGAGAGTGAGGAGTGTTGGGTTTGGTTTCTGCAGCAGTTGCGCAACATTATAGGTACACCCTCAGGTTTAGTTATACACACAGATGCTTGCAAGGGTTTAGAAACTGCAGTATAAATTGTATTCCCTAGAGTGGAACATAGTCCTAGCGCAGAATTTTAAAAAGAAATCCAAAGGCAAAGTTTATGATGAGAATCTATGGCCAGCATCATAAACATGCAACTTGAGGAAGCATGAGCACCATTTGAGAGTGTTGTATGCTCATAATCCTTTGGTGAAGGAATACATGGATGAACATCATGGAAAGTCATGGTCAAGAAGCAAATTCAATGAAATATGCAAAAGTAGACTATGTGACCAATAACATCACTGAGTGTTTCAATGCAAAGTTCAAGTCGGTGAAAGGGCTTTTGTTGTGGCAAGCATTTGATAAGATCGAGCAGATGATCATGGTAAAGATGGCTCTTCATAAAAGAATTGCAGAAACACAATATGTTGGCCATCTTATGCTCCCATCTCTGATTAAGGCATTGCATGCCAAGGCAAGAGGACTAAGAATGAAATGCATTCGACCGTCGACATACGAGGTTGAGGTGACATACACTGACAGTAAAAATAGGGAATGGAGTATCCAGTGAACCTTGCAACCAATGAATGCAGCTGTAGGCAATGGCAGATCCGTGGGAAGCCGTGCATACATGCCCTACATCTCATGACTGTTATTGGAGGTGAAGATGGTGAAGTTGATCAGTATTGCTTTGAATATTTCTCTGTTGCCAAATTTCGGGCTGCTTATGCTGAAAATGTGCCTACACTCTTGGGAAAAGACCAATGGAACATAGTAGACCCAGGGTTCAAACTCCATTCTCCCGTACTGACTAGACCACCAAGAAGACCAAGGAAAAACAGGATAAGAGCTGGTGAAGAGGGTTGTGTAAAAAAAAACAGCGTAAGTGCAAAAGATGTGGTATCTTAGGGCATATTGCTAGGCGTTGTACCAATCCAGTTGATGCATCATTTGGAGAAGAGGAACAATGGGCAGCAGCAAATGCAGAGGAGAATGCATCAAGTTTAGAGAATAATGCAGCAGCAGAGGAGAATGCAACAAGTTTAGAGAATGAAGCAACTGAAGTAGCAGCTTGGTATGTGTGCAATCTTTCCATTTTTTGCATTTGTTCCCTTTTTAATCGATGGCTAAGCTTATTTCTATTTGACCCAGCTCTAGGATAATTAGAGG
The DNA here is from genome assembly GCA_021605145.1 of Aegilops bicornis. Lineage (NCBI taxonomy): Eukaryota > Viridiplantae > Streptophyta > Magnoliopsida > Poales > Poaceae > Aegilops > Aegilops bicornis. The sequence continues at coordinate 415,104,254 of CM038674.1, forward strand.
CACAAGACAGAAAAGACCTAGAGAGGAAGAAACTTCGGTTGAACCATCATCTGATGTGGAATTTGAAACCATGGCTTACGAAGGTTTTGAAGCTATAAGAGAGGAGGAAGTTATTTTGTCTGAAGTTCCTTTAAAGATTAGTGAGCCCACGGATGACCGTCAACTGGTCATCGGTTGCTCGATCGATCAAAGCTCAACAAAACCGCCACCACCGTAAGTGAAGATCAGAAGCAACAAGACAAAGCTTTCAAAAGCACAAAATATCCCAGCCAGGGAAACCAGAAGCAAGACGGTTAACCCATCCCGGAACACAAGGAGCAAGGCAAAAATTTGAATTTGAACTTGAATATAAGTCATAAACCTTGAACTTTAAAGATTTTTAATAAGGATTTTGTCGTCAATTTGAAGTACTGTGAAAACTTGTAAGGTGTAATAATTCTATATGTAAACTTTGAATTTGAACTACCGAGGCAAACTTTGAATTTGAACCAACACTTCAGTCCATTCCCCTATGAAGTGAGTTGCACAGTTTGCTGAACTATTGTAAACGTTAGGGTGATCAAGCCGATCTCTTTTGCGTCTACAAAACTTGTAGTCATGAGAAATGTGCTCCAAATGAGCTCCCAAGCTAGGGTAAACAGCCCCATTTGTAATCAAGTTTTTTCTGGACCTACTCGAAATGAGCCAAATATTTTTTATTAACACTAAATCAATCTATATAGTGTAGATTCGAAGAATCACTATTTATTGAATTAATCTTTCTATTTTGACATTTTTTCAAAAAAATATACTTTAATAAAAAACCATTAAAAACACGTTTACCATATGAAAATGGAAAACTAAGTTCAGATCCTTTTTATTCACTTTGAAATCAAGCTTTGGTGTTTTTTTTTTTAATTTTCAAAAACCTAAGGGAAACCCTACCTCCTCCCCTTGGTCTCTATGAAATGTTGTACATGATAGCTCATATGTGTGAAGGTTTTTTCATGAAAATGTCCATAGACAAAGTTTATGATTCTTGGTTGGTAACATGTCACACAAGACAACATTGTGCGCAGGTTTTATATATTTTTGATTTTTTAATTAATGGTGCTCATTTTACCTCGATCATCCTAGCTAGGTTTTTTCTCTCTAAATGTATGTATACCAAGTTTAGTATTTTTCCTCGTTAGTGCGTCCTATAAAACGACGAACGACGAAGGTTTCATATTTTTTTGATTTTTTTTAAATTATTTATGCTTAGTCAAAGCCTTTGAAACCCCGTTGACCAGCTTAAAAGCCCTCTAAACCCCGCGGGGTATCGCCTAACCCTAGCTCCGAACGTCAGCCGTCCGATCATACCCTAGCGCCAAGCGACAGCCCTCAGACATGGTCTTCTAGTAGTAATTCCGAGGTGTGACGCCCTCGATTCAATCGTACACTAATCATACACGCAAATGTGTACGATCAAGATCAAGGACTCACGGGAAGATATCACAACACAACTCTAGACACAAATTAAAATAATACAATCTTTATATTACAAGCCGGGGCCTCGAGGGCTCGAATACATAAGCTCGAAAACACAAGAGTCAGCGGAAGCAACCATATCTGAGTACAGACATGAGTTAGACAAGTTTGCCTTAAGAAGGCTAGCACAAAAGCAACAACGATCGAAAAGGCAAGGCCTCTTGCCTAGGAGCCTCCTAACTACTCCTGGTCATCGGCGGCCTCCACGTAGTAGTAAGCATCGGCGGTGGCATCTGGCTCCTGGGCTCCGTCATCTGGTTGCATCCACCTAAAAGAAGAAAGAAAGGGGGAAAAGGGGGAGCAAAGCAACCGTGAGTACTCATCCAAAGTACTCGCAAGCAAGGATCTACACTACATATGCAACATTATCAAAGGAAGGCTGTATATGTGGACTGGGCTGCAGAAATGCCGGAATAGAGAGAAGGCCTAGTCCTATCGAAGACTAGCATCTTCTGGAAACCACCATCGTGCAGCAACACGGAGGGAGTAGAGTAGCATAAAGTAAAGTAGTAGAAGTGTTATCAACCTCGGCCAGAGATCCTTTCTCGACTCCCTGCGAGAAAGGCATCCCAGAGCCATACTATCCAGTTATCATCACAATCAAATTCTCATCGCAATCCATTGCTCATATCCATGTCTCGTCTCAAGTATCCAGTTCTAGTTGTATCGATCGGGATACAACTCCAAGTGTCTGTTACCGTAGGACAGGCTATCGATAGATGTTTTGTTCCCTGCAGGGGTGCACCAACTTACCCACCACGCTCGCTTAACTCCGGCCGGACACACTTTCGAGGTCATGCCGGCCTCGGCCAAACAATACGCCGCAACCCGACCTAGGCTTAATAGAGAGGCCAACACGCCGGACTAAACCTATGCCCCGAGGGTCATGGGCCATCTCCCGGGAACTCCCGCACGTTGCGTGACGTGGCGGTGAGCAGACCTAGCTACCTCCTTCAACAAGGCAGCGCTTCTGGCAGTCCAACCCGGCCAGCCACTCGATCGGCCGACGTCTATTAAGCTTCGGTGATGCATACGACGCGAACGCCCATACTATGCCCACGTGATGGTTAGTGCTATCGGGCGAGGCCCTCGGATCAAATATCCAAATCGTAGTGGATTAGGAACGCAGCGGTAACAAGCGAGACTCACGAAGATGTGACCCGTTGCCCGTCTCGAGGACTTGCGGCAAGGGCTAGGAATGCCCGCCACGCCTCGTAATTATCCCGCTGGTACCCTCCAGTCAACCGTCTCCACATCACTCGCAATTAAGCTCGCGCGGGTACCTCGTGGTCGACCCGTCTTTAGTAACATGGCTCGGTGTAAAGTCATAGTAATCATAGTAAGCGTGTGTCTAAACATCAAGGGAAAGCCCGAGGAATCACCCCGGTGAATTCCACTCGATGTAATCATCAAGGTGAACGTAAGAGGATTCACCCTCGAGGTCCACACTTGAGGGTTGCCTGACAGTCGTGTCGAAGTGGTTAAATAGGAAATCACCCTCGATGACCACGACCGAATAGCTACACTACGAGGTTAACATCGAGTACTTGATGAGGACTCACCCTCGGTACTCGATAGTAACCTAGTATTGTCGAGCAACTAAGGGGAAAGTGATGTGCGGTGTTCGGGCCTGGTCTTCGATCCCGTTGATCGGGTCTTCAATGATGAAGCAGGGGCAACAAGGACAAGGTGGGGGTCACTGATGGATCACTAACCAACCTATACTAGGCAGTTTAGAATAAGGAGGTAAGGTACAACAACAAATACAAAAGCAGGCTATGCAACAGAATAGGAGCAAACAATAACAATAGTAAAATCTAATGCAAGCATGAGAGAATGGAATGGGTGATATCGGGATGATCAAAGGGGGGGGGGGGGCTTGCCTGGTTGCTCTGGCAAGGAGGGGTCATCGTCGGCGTAGACGATCACAGGGGCAGCATCGGTCGTGGGGTCTACCGGAGAGAGGAGGGGGAAGTAACAGTAAACATAAAGCAAACATAGCATCACAAGGCGAACGTGGCAATATCTTTGTCGGGAGTGACCTAACGATGGCTACACGATAAAGGTGAGGAGGGAATCAACCGGAATGTTTTCCGGTTAGGATCTGTCAGACAGATGACCGGAGGGGGAATGTCCCATGTTCAGCATGCTAGGGGCATGTGACAGATGAACGGACCGCGTATTTGGATTCGTTGGATTTTTCTGAGCAACTTTCATGTACAAAACATTTTCATCCGAGCTACGGTTTATTTTCTATGAATTTTCAAAGATTAAAACAATTTCTGGAATTATTTAAATTAACAGAAAAGGAATATGATGTCAGCATGACGTAGGAATGACGTCAGCAGTCAACAGTCCGGTTGACTGGTCAAAAGCGACACGGGGACCCACTGTCAGCCTCTGTTATTTAACAGAGCTTATTTTGAACTAAAGCGAGGTTAATTAGGCGATGGGCCCCACATGTTAGTGGCTAATTAGCTAAACTAATTACTTTAATTATAAAAACCATTTTATTTATTATTTAGCGGTGGGGCGGTTCGTCGCTGGCACCATCAGCCATGTCGGCGTGTTGGACCGGTCAACCCAGTCAGCCAGGCCCCTAAGGCCCATGGCGATGAAGCAGAGGTGAACCCGCCAGCCACGTCGGCGGCGGCGTCTCGCCGCCAGCGGCCTTAGAACGCGGCGGAGCTGCTCGGGCCTCGTCGGAAACACGCTAGGGGCGGCCGTTTCGCGTGCGGTTGGCATCGTTCAAACGCGCACACGATGCCGTGTCGGGTGGTGGTGGTGGCTCGCCCGGGGACGGCCGGAATAGCCATCGGCGGCGAGCACGGGCGGCGGAGGCGTTCGGAGTCACGTCGGGAATGGGCTAGGGGGCACGGGAGGGCGAGAGGAAGGGCTGGCCGGGCTCCTGGGAACACCAGGAGCACGATGGAGGGCTCGGACGGTGGCCACGGCCGCGGTGGCCACGACGGTGATGGAGCAGGGCGACGGTGAGCTACGGCGGTTGCGGCGAGCGAGCTAGAGAGGGAGGTGGCCTACATGAGAGAAGGGAGAGGGGGAGGAGCTCACCTTGCGGCACGCACGGTGGCCCTCGGAGGCTTAGTAGCAGCAGAGACGGCGCCGGGGACGAAGAAGGGCGGCGACGACAGGAGACGTGGACGAAAGGGATCCGGCGCTTCGGTGCTCCCCAACTCCAGCGGAGGCCACCGGTCGATGGAGAGGACGACGGCGGAGCTCACCGTCAAGGTCATGGCGCAAGGCCGCCGGTGGTCATGCGACAACGACGAAGGGCGGCGGCGATCGTGTTTCGGGCCATGGATCTGGCGGCGAGGAGGGGCGGAGCGAGCGCGTGGGCGAGAGAGAGAGAGAGAGGGGGGGCAAGTGGGCGAGTGGGAGGCAAGGGGGCCGAGGCGTCGGGGCGGCCTTATCCTCTCGTGGAGGCGTCAACGGCGAGGTGGTTCGGCGGCGACGGGCGCGCTCTGCCTCGCCCGGTCGGAGGAACAGGAGGGAGGCGCGCTTCGGGGAGCAGGGCCGGCCAGCCGGGTGAGGTGGGCGGCTCACTGGAATGGGCCAAGCCCAAGGGGAGGCCAGAGCTCTCCCACCCTTCTTCTTTCCTTTTCTTTTTTGTTTTTCTTTCCAAAGCAGCTTTTGTATTTTCTTTTTGCCACAATTGACTTTGCAAAATTATGCCACCGCCAAAACAATCTCAAAGAATTAAAGTGCACTTTGCCTCAAAAAGGTTGGGAGGCTTTTGGAATAGTTGCCAATTTTATAAATTAAAAAGGGCAATTAATTTATTGCTTAGGTCACTGCTTTAAGTAGCTTAGGCCACTTAAACCTTTTGCAAAAATGTTGGTCCACCACCAACATTAGTTGTGGATTATTTGGCACATGATGAACATTTTAGTTTTCATGTTTGAGCATTTTGAATTTCACATGTAATTTGAATTTGTTGGAATGTGAAAGAGCATGAGACAATAATGATCGAGAACATGTTTAGCAAAACAATTAACTTAACCCCTGTGGGTTATCAGAAGCATCATTACACCAGGGTGTTACAACTCTCCTCCTCTAAAAGAAATTCTCGTCCCGAGAATTAAGAGGTAGAAGGGAATAGGTCGGGGTATTCAGCCCGGAGGTTATCTTCGCATTCCCGAGTGGCTTCATCTTTAGTATGATTCGACCATTGCACCTTGAGGAACTTGGTAACCTTCTGGCGGGTTCGACGTTCAGCTTCTTCAAGAATGCGGATAGGATGCTCTTTGTAAGTGAGATCATCTTGAACTTCAATCAATTCCGGATCCACTTCACGTTCCGGATCCTTGAAGCATCGACGAAGTTGCGACACGTGGAAGACATCATGAACATGAGAGAACTGAGGTGGCAACTCCAGTTGATAAGCCACCAGTCCACGACGGGCGAGAATACGGAAGGGACCAATGTAGCGAGGAGCTAACTTGCCCTTGACTCCGAACCGATGAGTGCCTCTCAAAGGAGTGACACGCAGATAAGCTTGTTCACCAGGTTGATAAGTTGAACCCCAGTGTTTCCGGTCATAGTTGCTCTTCTGGCGGGACTGAGCCGCCTTGAGATTATCCCGGACAATGCGAACCTGCTATTTAGCTTGTTGAATAATGTCTGGACCAATGAGTGCCCGTTCCCCAGTTTCTGACCAATTCAGAGGGGTTCGACACTTACGTCCATAGAGCACTTCGAAGGGTGCCATCTTCAAGCTGGCTTGATAGCTGTTGTTATAAGAGAACTCCGCATAAGGGAGAGATTCTTCCCACTTCTTTCCGAAGAAATAACACAAGCCCAAGCATGTCTTCAAGAATTTGATTGACTCGCTCGACTTGGCCTTGGGATTGGGGATGATAAGCAGTGCTCCAGGTAATATGAGTTCCCATTGCCTCTTGGAAACTATCCCAGAACTTCAAAGTGAAGATACTGCCGCGGTCTGAACTGATCTCCTTCAGAATGCCGTGGAGCGACACAGTCGAGATATACAAGTTTGCTAATTGACTAGCGATGATAGTCTCCTTGATCGGCGTAAAGTGAGCAACCTTCCGTAATTGGTCGATGACGACAAAGATAGCATCGTTACCTTTCTGAGACTTGGGAAGTCTAGTGACGAAGTCCATTTGAATCTTATCCCACTTCCATTCAGGAATCGGAAGCGGTTGTAGAAGTCCAGCCGGTTTCTGATGTTCTGCTTTGACGCGACGCCAAGCGTCACATTCTTCGATATATCGAGCAATGTCTTGCTTCATATTAGACCACCAGTACTTCTGACGGATGTCTAGATACATCTTGGTACTTCCCGGGTGAATAGAGAGAGGGGTGTCATGCGCTTCTTTCATCACCTTCTCTGTCATAAGCTCGAACCGGGGTACTACAATGCGATCTCTGAAGTATAAGGTTCCATCTTCACCAAGTGAGAAATCTCTGGATTTATCTAAGGCAAGATCCTTTTTCATCAAATCAATGTGAGCATCTTTGGCTTGAGCAGACTTAATTGCTTTTAGAAGAGTTGGTTCCAGTACAAGGTTATTCAGAGAACCCTGTGGAACTAGTTGAAGGTTTAGCTTGCATAGCTCTTCATAAAGGCGGGGTTGAGCTTGGTAGACCATGTGATTATTGCAATAAGACTTGCGGCTCAAGGCATCAGCCATTACATTAGCCTTACCAGGGGTATAAGATATACCGCAGTTGTAGTCCGCAATAGCTTCCATCCACCGTTGTTGACGGAGGTTCAGATCTGGTTGAGTAAACAGGTACTTCAGACTCTGATGATTAGTGAAGATCTCGCAACGATTACCGAGAAGGTACTGTCGCCATAGCTTCAATGCAAAGATAACCGCTGCAAGCTCAAGGTCATGAACCGGGTAGTTTTCCTCGTGAGGACGCACTTGACGGGAAACATAAGCAATCATCCTGCGCTCTTGCATTAGAACACAGCCTAATCCTTGACGTGAAGCATTTCAATAGATGACGAAGTCCTTGCGAGAATCAGGAGGAGCAAGCACCGGGCGTAAGTCGACTTGTCCTTGAGTGTCTGGAAACTTTCCTGACATTTGTCTGTCCAGTCGAACTTAACGCCTTTGTGAAGCAGATTAGTCAGTGGCTTGGCGATCTTGGAGAAATTCTCAAGAAAGCGGCGACAATAGCTGGCTAGTCCGAGAAAGCTTCGACTTGCTTGATGTCTTAGGAGGGGTCCAACAAGAATAGTCTGAACGCGCTCTGGGTTGACGGCAATACCATCCTTCGAGATAACATGACCAAGGTAGGTGACTTCGGGTAACCAGAATTCACACTTGGAATACTTGGCATAAAGTTGATGCTCTCGAAGCTTCTCCAGAACAAGACAAAGATGTTCAGCATGTTCTTCTTTATTCTTCGAATATACCAGGATATCATCCAGATAGACTATGACGAACTTGTCGAGGTAATCCATGAATATGTAGTTCGTCAGACGAGAGAATGTAGCTGGAGCATTGGTTAAACCGAAAGACATGACGGTGTACTCGTAAGAACCATAACGAGTGACGAATGCGGTCTTTGGAATATCCTCTTCACGAACACGGATCTGGTGGTAACCCAACCTCAAGTCGAGTTTAGAGAATATCGATGATCCAGCCAGTTGATCATACAGATCATTGATCCGAGGAAGGGGATATTTGTTACAATTGTAGCTTGGTTGATAGGACGATAGTCTTGGACCAAACGGTTCGTACCGTCCTTCTTCTTGACGAAGAGAGAAGGTGCTCCCCAAGCAGAGGAACTTGGACGAATGAAACCACTACGAAGAGATTTGTCAATTTCCTCCTTCAGTTCAAGGAGCTCATGAGGCGGCATCTTGTAGGGCCGTTTGGCGATAGGAACGGTGCCTGGTTTCAAATCGATGACGAACTCAACAGCCCGGGCAGGGGGTATTCCTGGAAGTTCTTCTGGAAATACGTCTTGGAAGTCGCGAACAACTTGAATCTTTTCAATTCCCTCAAGAGGTGCTGCGTTCAACGCATTCAAAGCATAAAGTCGTGCTTCAACGTCCTGAACAAGCTGAGCATGGTAGCTTACTATTTGATTGTAAGGATGTAGGAGGTGAACAACCTTGGTGGCGCAAACGATAGAGGCAGTATGCGCTTTCAACCATTCCATTCCCAGAATGAGGTCAATATTGGAAGACTCCAGAATAATGGGAGAAACAAGGAACTCCAGCCCTTCAATCTCAATGGGAACGTCGCGACCAATCATGGTAGTTTGACATCGACCCATGAGGGTGCGTACTACTATCGGGGTGTTCATGGCCTCGCATCAAATGTCGTGTGTGTATGCAAACCTTTCTGACATAAATGAATGTGATGCTCCTGAATCAAACAAAACAGAAGCTGGTACTGAATTAACAAGGAGAGTACCCATCACAGTGGAAGACTGGTCTTGAGCTTCATTCAGATCAACATGATTAGCCTGACCACGACCATAAGGTCTGGAATTGTTGTTATGGGGCTGATTGTTACGGTCAGTTGAAGACAGAGCCACCGATTACGATTACGAGGGCATTTCCTGGAGCGGTGACCTGGAAGGCCACACTTGAAGCATAGACCATCATTGGGATTGGGAGCAGAAGCTTGGGGTGGTACAGCCCGAAGGGGCTACCTTTGCGGTGGAGGAGGCAGACAAGGTGCAACATAGGTCTTGGTGCAGGTGCAGCTGGACGATACATGCTATGGGGAATCCATATCCGACGTTTCTGCGCTGACGGGCCCGAAGATGATCCAACGTCGCAACTACGCCTAAGGGATCCCTGGTGTTCCTGAAGACCAGTCTCAACCTGAATAGCCTTGTTCACCAAGGTGGCAAAGTCGGCAAAGTCATGAACGAGCAATGCTAGTTTTATATCAGGGTGAAGTCCATCACGAAACTTCTCTTGCTTACGAGCATCAGTTGCAATGTCTTCTTCAACATAACGTGACAAGTCCGTAAATTCCCGTTGATAAGCATCTACGCACTTGTTGCCTTGGGTGAGGTTATGAACTCTTGCTTCTTCCTGTCCATGGTTCCTTGAGGAATGAAACGGCACGGAAGGCAGCTTGGAAATCCGCCAAGTAATGACCATTCCAGCAGGTAGGGTACGCTGTGGCTGTCCCACCATTGAGCAGCGGGACCCTTCGTAAAGAAAGATGCAAAGGTGACATAGTGGCGGGGCCACACTAGCAGACTCCATTTCATACGTGATGTCGCGAGCCGCCATCGACATCAAGGGGTTGAGTTGAGCTGCGGTAGATAGTTGGGTTGAGGCGCATAAAGTCCTGCAGAAAGTTACCGGGTTGGCTGTTGATTCATGTTCGGACGAGGAAACCGAGCCATCATTCCTTCCATGAACCGACGGTTCAGCTCAAATTGTTGCATCATTCCAAAGCAAAGGATTCGGGTGGTGGTGGATCATTGGCACCACGGCCACGACCAATGGTCTAACCATCCTGGCGACATGTAACAGAGGGTAGTTCGGCATTGAGCATTTGCAAAGACAAGGATCATTCATGATGAAACATGCATAAGGAAAGATGTACGATGGATTCCACTTCGTAGTCAACACGACTGGTGTGTGTACTATTCAAGAGGCTATTCTAAGGAATAACTATGGCTTTATCCAACTTCAGGGTGAATGTGGTCACGGGATCCTAATGTTAGTAAATTCGTTTAACCCGAGTAGAAGAGAGTTCAGAGTCCCAGAGTATAGACGAGGAGTAAAAGATGCTAATACCACCCAATGGCGACGTGGGACCGTAAGCCACACATCCAATGTTAGTAAAAGTTTTTCGGTGACTAGACTCAACTTCGGCCAAGGAGTTGGAAAGGGGGCTACCTACAGGCAGTCGGCTCTGATACCAACTTGTGACACCCTCGATTCAATCGTACACTAATCATACACGCAAATGTGTACGATCAAGATCAAGGACTCACGGGAAGATATCACAACACAACTCTAGACACAAATTAAAATAATAAAAGCTTTATATTACAAGCCAGGGGCCTCGAGGGCTCGAATACATAAGCTCGAAAACACAAGAGTCAACGGAAGCAACCATATCTGAGTACATACATGAGTTAGACAAGTTTGCCTTAAGAAGGCTAGCACAAAAGCAACAACGATCGAAAAGGCAAGGCCTCCTGCCCGGGAGCCTCCTAACTACTCCTGGTCATCGGCGGCCTCCACGTAGTAGTAAGCATCGGCGGTGGCATCCGCTCTGGCTCCGTCATCTGGTTGCATCAACCGGAAAGAAGAAGAAAGGGGGAAAAGGGGAGCAAAGCAACCGTGAGTACTCATCCAAAGTACTGCAAGCAAGGATCTACACTACATATGCGGCATTATCAAAGGAAGGTCATATATGTGGACTGGCTGCAGAAATGCGAGAATAGAGAGAAGGCCTAGTCCTATCGAAGACTAGCATCTTCTCGAAACCACCATCTTGCAAAGAACCGGAGGGAGTAGAGTAGCATAAAGTAAAGTAGTAGAAGTGTTATCAACCTCGGCCGGAGATCCTTTCTCGACTCCCTGCGAGAAAGGCATCCCCGAAACCATACTACCCGATTATCATCACAATCAAATTCTCATCGCAATCCATTGCTCATATCCATGTCTCATCTCAAGTATCCGATTCTAGTTGTATCGATCGATACAACTCCAAGTGTCCGTTACCGTAGGACAGGCTATCGATAGATGTTTTCTTCCCTGCAGGGTGCACCAACTTACCCACCACGCCGCTTAACTCCGCCGGACACACTTTCCGAGGTCATGCCCGGCCTCGGCCAAACAATACGCCGCAACCCGACCTAGGCTTAATACAGAGGCCAAGACGCCGGACTAAACCTATGCCCCGGGGTCATGGGCCATCTCCCGGGAACTCCTGCACATTGCGTCTGCAGCGGCGGTGAGCAGACCTAGCTACCTCCTTCAACAAGGCGCGCCACGCAGTCCAACCCAAATAGCGCCACTCGGTCGGCCGACGTCTATTAAGCTTAGGCTGATGCATACGACGCAGTAACGCCCATACTATGCCCACGTGATGGTTAGTGCTATCGGGCCGCAGGCCCCTCGGATCAAATATCCAAATCGTAGTGGATTAGGGCAGCGGTAACAAGCGAAGACTCACGAAGATGTGACCCGTTGCCTGTCTCGAGGACTTGCGGCAAGGGCTAGGAATGCCCGCCACGCCTCGTAATTATCTCGCTGGTACCCTCCGTGTCAACCTGTCTCCACATCACTCGCAATTAAGCTCGCTGGTACCCTCGTATTCGACCAGTCTTTAGTAACATGGCTCAGTGTAAAGTCATAGTAATCATAGTAACTGTGTGTCTAAACATCAAGGGGAAAGCCCGAGGAATCACCCCCGATGAATTCCACTCGATGTAATCATCAAGGTGAACGTAAGAGGATTCACCCTCGAGGTCCACACTTGAGGGGTTGCACCACGTAGTCGTATCAAAAGTGGTTAAAGAGGAAATCACCCTCGATGACCACGACCGAATAGCTACACTACAGGTTAACATCGAGTCTTGATGAGGACTCACCCTCGGTACTCGATAGTAACCTAGTATTGTCGAGCAACTAAGGGGAAAGTGATGTGCGGTGTCGGGCCTGTTCTTGACCCCGTTAATCGGGTCTTCAATGATGAAGCGAGGCAACAAGGACAAGGTGGGGTCATCGATGGATCACTAACCAACCTATACTAGGCAGTTTAGGATAAGCGGTGTAAGGTACAACAACAGATACAAAAGCAGGCTATGCAATGTAATAGGAGCAAACAATAACAGTAGCAAAATCTAATGCAAGCATGAGAGAATGGAATGGGCGATATCGGGATGATCAAAGGGGGCTTGCACAGTTGCTCACAAGGAGGGTCGTCGTCGGCGTGAGTCGATCACGAAGCGGCATCGGTCTCGGGGTCTCTAGAAGAGAAGAGGGGAATAAACAGTAAATATAAAGCAAACATAGCATCACAAGGCGTAACGTGGCAATATCTTTGTCTTGGGAGTGACCTAACGTATGGCTACACGATAAAGGTGAAGGGGGGAATCAACCGGGAATGTTTTCCCGGTTCCGGATCTGTGTCAGACAGATGACCGGAGGGGGAATGTCCCATGTTCAGCATGCTAGGGGCATGTGACAGATGAACGGACCGTGTATTTGGATTCGTTGGATTTTTCTGAGCAACTCTCATGTACAAAACATTTTCATCCGAGCTACGGTTTATTTTCTTATGAATTTTCAAAGATTAAAACAATTTCTGGAATTATTTAAATTAACAGAAAAGGAATATGATGTCAGCATGACGTAGGAATGACGTCAGCAGTCAACAGTCTGGTTGACTGGTCAAAACTGACACGGGGGACCCACCTGTCAGCCTCTGTTACCTAACAGAGCTTATTTTAAACTAAACTGAGGTTAATTAGCTGATGGGCCCCACATGTTAGTGGCTAATTAGCTAAACTAATTACTTTTAATTATAAAAACCATTTTATTTATCATTTAAGCGGTGGGGCGGTTAAATCGCTGGCACCGTATCGCCATGTCGGCGTGTTGACTGGTCAACCCGATCAACGGGGCCTAAGGCCCATCGGCGATGAAGCGAAGTCGGCCCGCCCAGCCACGTCGGCGGCGGCCGGCGTCTCGCCGCCGGCGATGCTAGAACGCGGCGGAGCCGCTCGGGCCTCGTTGGAAACGCGCTAGGGGCGGCCGTTTCGCGTGCGGTTGGCACCGTTCAAACGCGCACACGATGCCGTGTCGGGTGGTGGTGGTGGCTCGCCTGGGGACGGCCAGAATAGCCATCGGGCGAAACACGGGCGGCGGAGGCGTTTGGAGTCACGTCGGGAATGGGCTAGGGGGCACGGGAGGGCGAGAGGAAGGGCTGGCCGGGCTCCTGGGAACACCAGGAGCACGATGGAGGGCTCGGACGGGGGCCACGGCCGCGGTGGCCACGACGGTGAGCTACGACGGTTGCAGCGAGCGAGCTAGAGAGGGAGGCGGCCTACGTGAGAGAAGGGAGAGGGGGAGGAGCTCACCTTGCGGCACGCACGGTGGCCCTCGGAGGCTTAGTAGCAGCAGAGACGGCGCCGGGGACGAAGAAGGGCGGCGACGACCGGAGACGTGGACGAAAGGGATCCGACGCTACGGTGCTCCCCAACTCCAGCTGAGGCCACCGGTCGATGGAGAGGACGACGGCGGAGCTCATCGTCAAGGTCAGTGGGCGCGGGGCCGCCGGTGGCCGCGACAACGACGAAGGGCGGCGGCGACTGTGCTCGGGCCGCGGATCTGGAGGAGAGGAGGGGCGGAGCGAGCGCGTGGGCGAGAGAGAGAGAGAGAGAGAGGGGGGGCAAGTGGGCGAGTGGGAGGCGAGGGGGCCGAGGCGTCGGGGCGGCCTTATCCTCTCGTGGAGGCGTCGACGGCGAGGTGGTTCGGCGGCGACGGATGCGCTCTGCCTCGCCCGGTCGGAGGAACAGGAGGGAGGCGCGCTTCGGGGAGCTGGGCCGGCCAGGCTGGGTGAGGTGGGCCGGCCTGCTGGGATGGGCCGAAGCCCAAGGGGAGGCCAGGGGCTCTCCCACCCCTTCTTCTTTCCTTTTCTTTTTTTTTGTTTTTCTTTTCCAGCAGCTTTTGCATTTTCTTTTTGCCACAATTGACTTTGCAAAATTATGCCACCAAGCTAAAACAATCTCAAAGAATTAAAGTGCACTGCCTCAAAAAGGTTGGGAGGCTTTTGGAATAGTTGCCAATTTTATAAATTAAAAAGGGCAATTAATTTATTGCTTAGGTCACTGCTTTAAGTAGCTTAGGCCACTTAAACCTTTTGCAAAAATGTTGGTCCACCACCAACATTAGTTGTGGATTATTTGGCACATGATGAACATTTTAGTTTTCATGTTTGAGCATTTTGAATTTCACACATAATTTGAATTTGACTGTAATGTGAGAGAGCATGAGATAATAATGATCAGGAACATGTTTAGCAAAACAATTAACTTAACCCCAGGGGTTACTGTAGCATCATTACACCGGGGTGTTACACGAGGGCAGGCTGCGACCAGGCTCCGCGCCGTTGGATCACATGGACGGCTCCGCATTGTTGGATCGTGGGGCGATCCGCAAGAGGCGATCCGCGAGAGACGATTCGCGAGACTTGTTGGTTGTGCCACCCCTTTCTTCGGATACCCCCTTTATTCCGGTGCTTATTCTGCAGCGACGAGAGGAGCCACTCCTCCTCTGCTACTTCTTCTCCGGCGACGAGAGGAGCCACTCCTCTGCTTCATATGCTCCGGCGAATTTAGGCGATATGTCGAGCTCGACTTCAGCGTCCCGCCCCTCGTGGACCCAGTATGGTCCACTTCCCATGGAGCGATGTCCTGACTGCCCACGCAGCGCGCCACTGATATGGTTGACTTCGAAGGAGGTCAAGAATGGTAACTATGGGCACGAGTTCGTGAAATGTGAGAGCAAGCCAGGGGGGCAGGTTAGATCTCATGATTTTTCTCTGATTTCTTTTTCTATTTGCTTTTAATTCTTTTTTGATCTGGGATTTAGGGTTCATTTTTTCGATTCAGATCGTGAAGAAATGCACACATTTTGAATGGCTGGATGACTATGTTAAGCGGATTCAATTCAATGGGGCCCCAACCCAGGAGCTCAATCTGCCGTCAGCAACAACGAATTTGGTCTCTGAAAGTGCTGCTCTGACAGTTGGGGATGCAGATCTGAAGGGGGAAATAAAGAAGATGAACAATAACTTGAAGCAGATGATTCAATTGAACAAGCAAGCGGATCTGATAGCTTTAGGATTTTATCCCTTTTATTTTTGTGTAGTTGCTCTAGGATTTGCTTACTTGTTGGTCATCACTCGTTAGAGATGTTATTAGTGTGGTGTCATGTGCTCTAGGATTTGGTTCAATTTGTGGATCATGTGCTCTACGATTTTCTTTAATTTGTGGATCATGTGCTCTATGCTCTGTGTTGCTTAATTTGTGGATCATGTGCTCTATGCTCTGTGTTGCTTAATTTGTGGACCATGTCAGTTTGCAATTTTGTCGGTTTAAATCAGTTTGTACACTTTCGCTTTCTTGATTTAAATCGAGACAACACCGATCGCGAAAGAAAAGAAACATAGTTTTAGGGCCCAAATTGAAACTAAGCTCTGGTTGGGCCGTCTCATTGCGTTGAGTGTTGAAGGCCCACGCGTTGGCTCTGTTTTTTTCCCTTGATTATTACCATGGTAAATCCATTTATTGCCATGCCGAAAAAATAGTGCATGATGGTCAATCGATTTATTGTTGGACTTGCACATGTCAAATTTATTTGTACATATCATGGCAATTTCCTTCTGTATATAGCCTACGGCACAACACTTTCATTTTTTGACATGCGGGTATTATAAACAAGTTTTGTTGCAAGAAAAATATTGTATACACGATTTTTTGTTTTGTTTTCTGATTAAGAACATGTCGACTTAATTATGTAGATCATGATATCCATCTGAAACAACGTCTAAAATAAAGTCCGGTGGCACCATTAGCCAGCATATCCATCTAGAGAGCATGTCTAGGCTCGGCTATGGCACCATATCCATCTAGAGAGCTTGTCTACGGCTTGGCTACGACACCATATTTATCGACCGATATCTCACGCAGCAAGCATACATCCATAACATAAAAAGTAGCAACCATAGCATACTTCTTACATAAAACATAGGGTACCCTAAACCATAGCATAGTCCACAAACTATTTAAAAATTAGCTTGTTTTTGTTCATACAATATAAGGAATAGGGCCACCAACAATTCGAAAAAATTAGCTTTTCTTCTTCTTTTCAACATCAACATGGCTCATTTTCTAGCTTTAGTTTCCTTTTTGACACTTCAACTACTCCATTATCCACGCGTGCGAAAACTTGACCCTACTCTAAATGGACGAAAACTTGACCCTACTCTAAATGGGCGAAAACTCGCTGGTTTTCATTAAGGAATACTCAATCATTGATTGATTTAGCAGAAGGGCTCGTGTAAGGCACCATATCCATCTAGCGATTTATCTCACGTCAAATAAGATAGAAATAGCAAGCAAAAACACTGATAACCAACGACATATCAAATAAGGGTAGCAAGCATAACAAAGTTCATAGGGGATTACACGATAGAGATTAAAAGTTCACGGTACAATCAACGACATAATTAAGATTGAAATATATAAAAGATAAAAAGCCTAACACCCTAGGGCAAGACAAGCTCACGATCGAGACCGGGACTTCACCACCATCTTCACTGCGCCTTCTCTTCACTGCTCCCTCTCCATGCCGTCCTGGCCGATGTAGTAGGGGAGGCTGGGCATACCATCGCGGGTGGGGAAGATGCAGTCGAAGTTTGTGAAGATGTTGTGGGTTGTGAATGCGGTGAATTCGCATCCACACCAAAACACCTTGCCGAGGAGGTAGTACGCATCAAATCTGTTGGTGAAGGTGATGGTGAGCCCTATCGGCGGAGTCCTGGAGTTTGGACACACTTCCTCTAGTAGGAACATCACCGGCGAGCCCGCCAGGAGGTGGGCGAAGCCCGTGCGGAGGAACCACTCGGCAAACCCCCTTGCACCCCTCCAGCGTGAGAACGCCCGCACGCGGAGCGTCCTCTCGACGACGACGCCGGCCGGATACCGTCTCTCCGCACGGCCGTGGGAGCTCGAAGGTGGGGCTGTTGTACTACATCCTCGCCTCGCTTTGAGAGTGCTCTGGGTTTGGGTGAAGAAGGGAAGGGGGCGGCGCAAATGGATGTGTGGAGAATAGGTGGAGGGGTGGTGGTTTAAATAGGGAAAGGGGAAGGGAAGAAGAGTGGCACCGGCCGCGCTTTGGATTTGCTATGTTCAAATGAGCCGCGTCGATCGATATGCCACTTTAATTGCCAACATATTTTAATTGCCACATTGAATAGATGCGAGTAGATCGAAAAGTGTGAAACAATGCTCTACATCGAGGAGACACGCGTGGGAGATGATACGAACCAACGGCAGCAACCGTTCCTGCGTCCGTGGCGGCTCACGTGAAAATGAGGCCGGTCAGTGTTCGTGGCGGCTCGCATGAAAAAGAAGCCGGTCAGAGCACCGTGGCGGCGGGTGGCGGCCCATGCAGGTAGGCTAGCTACGTGCATGCATGCAGGCTAGCTGGACATGTCGTGCATGCATAACAGGCTTCTGTCGTTGTGGCGCGCGCACGTCCCAAGTCTAACCACGGTCCAATGGGCTAACCGCAGCACCGTCGGCCGCGACCCCACTCATCAGGTCCAACGGGCAACACAGTCAGTGCGGCCCCACTTGTCAGAGTTAACGGTCAAAGCACTAACCCGACGACATCCACCATTTGTGACCATTTCTGAGGGTTTCGGGCAAGGGAGTGGGGAAAAGTGAGCAAAAGTTAAGAGCGTGGGGATGAATGAGTATGGCTAAGGAACCAGGGGCATAGATGTAAAAATCCCTAAATATAATGTTATTATTTGTCCATCTTGTTAAATCTCAATCGACTAAGACTTAATTATGTCTCGGTTGACGCTATATTCATGAGATCGGTGCAAATTTTTCTTCGCTGGTTTTTCTAACACAATACAATTGAAGTCACTCACATACACAAGCATGCACTCATCCCTATGAATGCACACATGCACACCCTACCTCTATGAGCACCTCCTAGAGACTGAGCTGACATATCATTTTGAGATTTTACAAAGTCACGTTAGGCACCTCGCAGTCGAGGAAAACATCTGCTACCACTGAATTAATCGCCAGAAGCCTGAAATAAATTCAGGAATAATGCAAGCACCAATCTTAAGGCTAGGACTTGAACCCTAATGGGCAAGGGATACCATGTCCTCCTAACCATCCAACCACATGTTGATTCTCATTTCCTTTTTTCTTTCTTGCATGGTATGTTACTTGACTGAGACTTGGTTAAGTCTCAGTCGACTAAGACCTAGCCAAACATGTTATTTATATATGTCCAAGCCATATACTTTGATGTGTGTTCTTTAACATAGTGCAGATGTGGACACTCATACATACACTCGTCCCTAGAAACGCACGCAAAGCACATCCTACCCTTGTGAGCACTTTTAAGAGACCGAGGGAGCACATCATATTGAGATTGAGGAAGCCACCACACGCACCTCCGTAATCGATGGGAATGCCTCCTCCATTTGAATGAATATCCCTAGAAAGTTTGAAATAAACCTAGGAAATGCAAGCACAAGTGCCAAGTCTAGAACTTGAACTATGATGGGTTGGCCATCTTATGCTCCCATCTCTGATTAAGGCATTGCATGCCAAGGCAAGAGGACTAAGAATGAAATGCATTCAACCGTCGACATACGAGGCTGAGGTGACATACACTGACAGTAAAAATAGGGAATGGAGATATCCAGTGAACCTTGCAACCAATGAATGCAGCTGTAGGCAATGGCAGATCCGCAGGAAGCCGTGCATACATGCCCTACATCTCATGACTGTTTTTTTTTGACAAAGAAAGACAGTAGGAGAGGCTCCTACTGTTTTGTATTACTCACATATAAAATAAGGTGATTACATGGTGGGGGGTGGTATATATAAGGAGAGAGGTGGGGGGGGGGGGTGAGGCACCTACAGGGGGCCCAAGGATAAGAAATGGAAAGGAGAAGTTACAGGAGAGAATTACAAAATCAAGCATAGAGGCAATATGTGCCTCTTTGACCCTTGAAGAACCCCAAAGTCCTTTTTGAATCTATCCAGCCAAGATCGAATGGAAGGGGCCACCCCCTTGAAGTGATTGTTGTTTCTTTCCTTCCACAGGCTCCAGGCAGCGGTAATAAAAATTTCCACAAAGAGTTGGTTGGGCTAGGTTGCCTTGACCGTGCTAACTACCTCCAAAAGCGGGTTGAACATGGGCCATGTGATTTGCAACTTGCCCCAGCAGGCACAGCCGAAAGGGCATGTGAAGATCATATGATCAACCGTTTCTTCGACGTGTTGGCCGCAGAGGAGGCAGTCAAAGTTATTTCCAATATTGTAATGGCGTCTTTTCAGCATATTGCACGTGTTGAGACGGTCATGGAGGAGCAGCCACCCGAATACCTTGAGCTTCATTGTACATTTAGATTGCCAAAGTAGGTTGAAGGTGGGGTGGGCTCTAGAGTCTCGAAAGCAAAACTTGTAGTAGTCAGACGCCTTGAAGTCCGCTTTGCCCCAAAGATATAACCAGATGTCAGAGGTCTAGGTGGTCGGGTTGGTTTGCAGGGAGAAAGTTTGGAGGTCCCGCAATTCCTCGAGGGCTTGGGGTGTGAGTGGTAGATGGAAGTTCTCATGCAGTGCCATGCTCTCCAAGAAATGTTTGATAGAGATGTCCTCATGGAGTGCAAACGAGAAAGCCGGAGGGTGAGAATCTTGTATGACGTTGTCCGGCTAGAGATCTTCCAAAAAAGCGTTGTTGACCCATCAACCACCAAAACTTTAGAAACCCCACGAAATTTTGGCATGAGTTTGAGAATGTCACGCCACCAAAAAGAGCCTACGGGGTCAGAAGCGTGTGGTATTTTATCAGAGTAGTATGTATTCCAGATCAAGCCGACCCATGGGATATCCTTCTTGTTATAGAATTTGTGCAAGAATTTCAGGAGAGCCTCATTTTGAATTTTCAGGTTGATCACTCCCAGCCCTCCGCTTTTCTTGGATTTGCAAACCATATCCCAGGAAACTAGAGAGTTACACTTGTCACCTTGCTCAGTTTTTTTGGTCCAAAGGCATCGGCATATGATTTTATCAAGCATGTCAAGAATCTTGGGAGGTATTTGTAAGGTGCACATGGCATAGATCAGCAATGACGTGACCGTGGCATTAAGCCAAGAGAGCTTACCCCCGTACGACATCATAGCAATAGTTGGGGTGAGACGATGTTCAGCACTGCAAACAATGGACATGAGATCTTGAACAGTCGGTTTTGATGTCCCAAGCGGGAGCCCCAGGTAAGTGAAGGGCATGCAGTGAACCGAACAACCAAAAATGTTAGCCAAGGCAGTGGTCTCAGATTCATCCAAGTTGATGGGTATCAATGTGGATTTGCGGAAGTTGATTTTGAGCCCAATTGAGGTTGCATAATCTGTGAGAATCTCTTTGATGAGGGAGATTTGACGGGCACACGCCGGTAAGACAAGAATGGCGTCGTCAGTGTATTGAATAACCGGGTAGTCAGTCATCATAGCACATGGGAAGGGCAGGTCAATTTTGCCTTGTTGGAAAGCATCATTGATAGCATCTTGAAGCAGATCCGCAACAAGCCCAGATATGAGAGGAGAGAGCGGGTCTCCTTGACGTACTCCACTATGACAACGAAAATGCCGACTTGGCACACCGTTTAGCAACACCGAGGAGCGGCCAGAACCGAAGATGGTTTTGATCCATCCAATCCATTTGTCATTAAACCCCATATGGCGCATGATCGTGATCATAGCATCATGGTTGATAGTATCAAACGCTTTGGCAAAATCCAGTTTTAGCAAAATGATTTTTATTTTTGAAGCCTGACACTGATGGATGTATTGGAATGACCAAGCCAAACAATCTTGTATGGTGCGCCCTTTAATGAAATCATATTGGTTGCGGTGGACAAGTTGTAGAATGGCTCGTTGGAGCCGGTTGGCCAGCAACTTAGTTATCAGCTTGAGGCAGCAATTGAGAAGTGTGATCATGCGGTAATCATTTACTGACTCAGGAGAGGGCACCTTTGGAATGAGAGTGATTAGTCCATCATTGATGCTAGTGAGATCCAGCGTGCCATCATGCAATTGGGAGCAGAGTTTGTAGAAATCATGTTTTATGATGGGCTAGCAAGCTTTGAGAAAAGCGCCACTAAAACCATCCAGACCATGTGGTCGATCAGCGGGCATCTCTTTCACCACATTGTCAATTTCAGCATGCGTAAAAGGGTCGGTGAGTTTATCAAGACAAGAAGCTCTTTGGATAATGGTAGGTAGGTCAAATCTCATCTCAGAGTGCGTTGTCGTACCCAGCCTCCCTTTATAAGTTTGGAACAGAAGAGCTTCTTTTGCCGGGTGATCATCAAATTGGTTCCCATCCTTATCACAGAGGCAAGCAATGTTGTTTCTACGGTAACGCTCGGTGGCCACTGCTTGAAAAAAAATTGTGTTCTCGTCTCCAAACTTGATCCAATGAATTGTACACCATTTATTCCAGTATTGATTTTGGTAGTGGAGGAGATGTAGGAGATGTTTCTTTAAAATTTTGCAAAAATTGGTGTCAGGGATCGTCAGTGCACGTTTATTCTCGAGATCATCAAGCTCAGCCAGGGTTATATTACAGTTTTCAATAGCAATGGAGAGGCGAGAGATGTGCTTACTCCAGTTTTTCAAGGCATATCGAAGATCTTTAAATTTGCGGCAGAGAATAGTTGCTGCATTTGAAGAACGAATAGGTTTTGACCAAGTATCCTTTACCAAGTCCATGAAGCCCGGGTGCAAGATCCAGAAAGGCTCAAAGCGAAAAAGTTTACTTTTGAGGATCTTGGTCTCAATGGAGACACCACAAGGGATATCAATGACTGTACATCTCATGACTGTTATTGGAGGTGAAGATGGTGAAGTTGATCAGTATTGCCCTGAATATTTCTCTGTTGCCAAATTTAGGGCTGCTTATGCTGAAAATGTGCCTGCACTCTTGGGAAAATACCAATGGAACATAGTAGACCCAGGGTTCAAACTCCACTCTCCTGTACTGACTAGACCACCAGGAAGACAAAGGAAAAATAGGATAAGAGCTGGTGAAGAGGGTTGTGTAAAAAAACAACATAAGTGCAAAAGATGTGGTATCTTAGGGCATATTGCTAGGCCTTGTACCAATCCAGTTGATGCATCATTTGGAGAAGAGGAACAATGGCAGCAGCAAATGCAGAGGAGAATGCAGCAAGTTTAGATGATAATGCAGCAGTAGAGGAGAATGCAACAAGCCTAGAGAATGAAGCAACTGAAGTAGCAGCTTGGTATGTGTGCAATCTTTCCATTTTTTGCATTTGTTATCTTTTTTATTGATGGCTAGGCTTATTTCTGTTTGACCCAACTCTAGGATAATTAGAGGCACAAGACAGAAAAGACCTAGAGAGGAAGAAACTTCGGTTGAACCATCATCTGATGCGGAATTTGAAACCATGGCTTACGAAGGTTTTGAAGCTATAAGAGAGGAGGAAGTTATTTTTTCTGAAGTTCCTTTAAAGATTAGTGAGCCCACAGATGACCGTCAACAGGTCATCACTTGCTCGATCAGTCAAAGCTCAACAAAACTGCCACCACCAGAAGTGAAGAGCAGAAGCAACAAGACAAAGCTTTCAAAAGCACAAAATATCCCAGCTAGGAAAACCAGAAGCAAGACGGTTAACCCATCCCGGAACACAAGGAGCAAGGCAAATATTTGAATTTGAACTTGAATGCAAGTCATAAACTTTGAACTTTAATGATTTGTAATAAGGATTCTGTCATCAATTTGAAGTACTGTGAAAACTTGTAAGGTGTAATAATTCTATATGCAAACTTTGAATTTAAACTACTAAGGCAAACTTTGAATTTGAACCAACACTTCAGTCCATTCCCCTGTGGTGTGAGTTTCACAGTTTGCTGAACTATTATAAACGTTAGGGTGAGCAATCTGATATCTTTTGTGTCTACAAAACTTGTAGTCATGAGAAATGTGCTCCAAATGAGCTCCCAAGCTAGGGTAAACAGCCCCATTTGTAATCAAGTTTTTTTGGACCTACTCCAAATGAGCCAAATATTTTTTATTAACACCAAATCAATCTATATAGTGTAGATTCGAAGAATCACTATTTATTGAATTAATCTTTCTATTTTTACATTTTTTTCAAAAAATATACTTTAATAGAAAAATCATTAAAAACACGTTTACCATATGAAAATGGAAAACTAAGTTCATATCCTTCTTATTCACTTTGAAATCAAGCTTTGGTGATTTTTTGATGTTTTTAAAATTTTCAAAAACCAAAGGGAAACCCTACCTCCTCTCCTTGGTCTCTATGAAACATTGTACATGATAGCTCATATGTGTGAAGGTTTTTTCATGAAAATGTCCATAGACAAAGTTTATGATTTTTGGTTGGTAACATGTCACACAAGACAACATTGTGCGCAGGTTATATATATTTTTTATTTTTTTAATTAATGGTGCTCATTTTACCTCGATCGTCCTAGCTAGGTTTTCTCTCTCTAAATGTATGTATACCAAGTTTAGTATTTTTCCTCGTTAGTGCGTCCTATAAAACGACGGACGATGAAGGTTTCATTTTTTTTTATTTTTTAAAAATTATTTATGCTTAGTCAAAGCCTTTGAAACCCCGTTGACCAGCTTAAAAGCCCTCTAAACCCCGCGGGGTTTCGCCTAACCCTAGCTCCGAATGTCAGCCGTCCGATCATACCCTAGCGCCAAGCGACAGCCCTCAGATGTGGTCTTCCAGAAGTAATTCCGAGGGCACGCTGCGACCAGGCTCTCCGCCATTGGATCACATGGAGGGCTCCACATCGTTGGATCGTGGGGCGATCCGCGAGACTTGTTTGTTGTGCCTCCCCTTTCTTCGGGTACCCCCTTTATTCTGGTGCTTATTCTGCAGCGATGAGAGGAGCCACTCCTCCTCTGCTACTTCTTCTCCGGCGACGAGAGGATCCACTCCTCTGCTTCTTCTTCTCCGGCAACTTTGGGCGATATGTCGAGCTCCACTTCAGCCTCCCGCCCCTCGTGGACCAAGTATGGTCCACTTCCCATGGAGCGATGTCCTAATCGCCACGCAGCCACAAGAATCGATACGGTTGACTTCGAAGGAGGTCAAGAATGGCAACTATGGGCGCGAGTTCGTGAAATGCAAGATCAAGCCAGAGGGGCAGGTTAGATCTCATGATTTTTCTCTAATTTATTTTTCTATTTTCTTTTAATTCTTTTTTGATCTGGGATTTAGGGTTCATTTTTTCGATTCAGATCGTGAAGAAATGCACACATTTTGAATGGCTGGATGACTACGTTAAGCGGATTCAATTCAATGGGGCCCCAACCCGGAAGCTCAATCTGCCGTGAGTAACAACGAATTTGGTCTCTGAAAGTGCTGCTCTGACAGTTGGGGATGCAGATCTGAAGGGGGAAATAAAAAAAGATGAACAAGAACTTGAAGCAGATGATTCAATTGAACAAGCGGTAGAATCGATGGCTTTAGGATTTTATCCCTTTTATTTTGTGTAGTTGCTCTAGGATTTGCTTACTTGCTGGTCATCACTCGTTAGAGATGTTATTAGTATGGTGTCATGTGCTCTAGGATTTGGTTAAATTTGTGGATCATGTGCTCTACGATTTGCTTTAATTTGTGGATCATGTGCTCTATGCTTTGTGTTGCTTAATTTGGGGATCATGTCAGTTTCAGGTACCCTCAGTTTCGTCAGTTTTGTGCACTTTCAGTTTCTTCAGTTTCGTCAGACAACACCGACCACAGAAGAAAAAAAACCGTAGTTCTAGGGCCCAAATTGAAACTAAGCTCTGGTTGGGCCGTCTCATTGCGTTGAGTGTCGAAGACCACACGCTGGCTCTGTTTTTCCCTTGATTATTACCATGGTAAATCCATTTATTGCCACGCCGAACAAAAATAGTGCATGATGGTAAATGGATTTATTGTTGGACTTGCACAAGTCAAATTTATTGTACATATCATGGCAGTTTCCTTCAGTATATAGCCTACGACACAACACTTTCATTTTTGACATGCGGGTATTATAAACAAGTTTTTGTTGCAAGAAAAATATTGTATACATGATATTTTGTTTTTGTTTTTTATTAAGAACATGTCAGACTTAATTACGTAGATCATGATATCCATCTGAAACCACGTCTAAAATAAAGTCCGATGGCACCATTAGCCAGTATATCCATCTAGAGAGCATGTCTAGGCTCGGCTATGGCACCATATCCATCTAGAGGGCTTGTCTACAGCTCGGCTACGGATCCATATTCATCGACCGATATCTCACGTAGCAAGCATACATCCATAACATAAAAAGTAGCAACCATAGCATACTTCTTACATAAAACATAGGGTACCCTAAACCATAGCATAGTCCACAAACTATTCAAAAATTAGCTTGTTTTTGTTCATACAATATACGGAATAGGGCCACCAACAATTCAAAAAATTAGCTTTTACGCTTCTTCTTTTCAACATCAACATGGCTCATTTTTCTAGCTTTAGTTTCGTTTTTGACACTTCAACTACTCCATTATCCGCGCGTGCGAAAACTTGACTCTACTCTAAATGGGCGAAAACTTTACCCTACTCTAAATGGGCGAAAACTTGCCAGTTTTCATTGAGGAATACTCAATCATTGATTGATTTAGCAGAAGGGCTCGTGTACAGCACCACATCCATCTAGCGATTTATCTCTCGTCAAATAAGATAGAAATAGCAAGCGAAAACACTGATAAACAACGACATATCAAATAAGGGTGGCAAGCATAACAAAGTTCTTAGGGGATAACACGACAGAGATTAAAAGTTCACGGTACAATCAACGACATAATTAAGATAGAAATATATGAAAGATAAAAAACCCTAACACCCTAGGGTAAGACTAGCTCATGATCGAGACCGGGACTTCACCACCATCTTCACTGCTCCCTCTCCATGCCGTCCTGGCCGATGTAGTAGGGGAGGCTGTGCATACCATCGTGGGTGGGGAAGATGCAGTCGAAGGTTGTGAAATGTTGTGGGTTGTGAATGCGATGAATTCACATCCACACCAAAACACCTTGCCGAGGAGGTAGTACGCATCAAATCTGTTGGTGAAGGTGATGGTGAGCCCTATCGGTGAAGTCCTGGAGTTTGGACGCACTTCCTCCAATTGGAACATCACCGGCGAGCCCGCCGGGAGGTGGGCGAAGCCCGCACGGAGGAACCACTTGGCAAACCCGTTTGCACCCCTCCAGAGTGAGAACGCCCACACGAGGAGCATCCTCTCCACGACGACGCCGGCCGAATACCGTCTCTCCAGCACGGTCGGTGGGAGGTCGAAGGTGGGGCCGTTGTACTGCATCCTCGCCTTGCTTTGAGAGTGCTCTGGGTTTGGGTGAAGAAGAGAAGGGAGCGGCGCAAATGGATGTGTGGAGAATAGGTGGAGGGGTGGTGGTTTAAATAGGGAAAGGGGAAGGGAATGGGAGTGGCACCGGCCGCGCTTTGGATTTGCTATGTTCAAACGACCCACGTCGATCGGTATGCCACTTTAATTGCCAACATGTTTTAATTGCCACATTGAATAGATGCGAGTGGATCGAAAAGTGTGAAACAATGCTCTACATCAAGGAGACACGCATGGGAGATGATACGAACCAGCGGCAGCAACCGTCCCTGCGTCCGTGGCGGCTCGCGTGAAAATGAGGGTGGTCAGCGTTCGTGGCGGCTCGCATGAAAAAGAGGTCGGTCAGCGCATCGTGGCGGCGGGCGGTGGCGCATGCAGGTAGGCTAGCTACTTGCATGCATGCAGGCTAGCTGGACATGTCGTGCATGCATACCTATTCGTGGAGAAAAATTAGAGAGCATGAATCATCGCGTTTATGATACAGAGCCGCCCCCACCTCTTGTTCTTTATCAGGAGGATTGATCTCTAGTCCGTTCGGGGCTCCAGAGGGTGGAAATCGTTGTCATCATCATCATTAACCCTTCTCCATCAACAATCTCATGATGGTCACCACTGGGAGTGAGTAATTCCTTCATAGGCTTACTGGACGGTGATGGAGTTGGATGAGATTTGTCATCTAATCAAGTCAATTTGTTAGGGCTTGATCCCTAGTATCCACTATGTTCTGAGATTGATGTTGCTATGATTTTGCTATGCTTAATGCTTGTCACTAGGTACTCAGTGCCATGATTTCAAATCTGAACCCTTTATGTTTTCAAGAATATATTTGAGTTCTTGATCCTATCTTGCAAGTTGTATGCACCTATTACGTGTTATGATCCGCATACCCCAAGGTGACAATAATTGGGATTCACTGTTGTTGCTATTGCTGTTGTTGTTGTTCTTTGTTGTTGTTCTTTGTTGTCATTTGTTGTTGTCTTTGTTGTTATTCTTTATTCTTTATTCTTTATTGCTGTTGCTTGTGTTCTTTATTTGTTGTTCTTTGTTGTTACTGCTACTACTGCTATCAAACTACCATACTACTGTGCTACTAAACACTTTATTGCAGATATTTGATTCTTCTGGTGTGGTTGAATTGACAACTCAACTGCTAATACTTGCAAATATTCTTTGGCTCCCCTTGTGCCGAATCAATAAATTTGGGTGAAATACTACCCTCGAAAACTGTTGCGATCCCCTATACTGATGTGTTATCAATGTGTCAGTGGTCAAAAGTTGTGTATTGAAGACCTTGAAAAGTTAAATGTGCCATAATTTTTGGTAATGAGAGTATAAGTACTGAAAAACACTGTGCACAAAGGTGCTTGTTGTGTACCAAAAAGTGGATTTACACCAGCTGGATTTTCTCTCTGCAACAACAACCCCATAATAGGGCACTAATTGCTCCAACAACTGCCCTAAAGTAGGGCACTACAATTGCATGCATGTTGATAAAAATATTCAATCAAACTCATCTCAAATGAATCGCAAACAAATAAAGCACAAATACTACAAACATAATGTGAAATTCACAATCCACAACATCAAATTATTACACAGTCCATCACACAAATTTCTCATCCCACGATACACCAAACATAGAGATAAATAAAACTAGGGATGTTGTCCCCATGCCATGTCCACCACCCTCCATGAGATCTTTTTGAAAATCTTCTTGGGTATCAGTATATCGAATGTCATGGCACGCCTCAAGAAAGCGTCGGATTCGGTCATCCCTTCTATGTGGCTACACTGCCCCAGAAGTTCATAGATGGTGTAATCCAAATCTATCCCACACTCGTTCTCAATGAGCATGTTGTGCATGATCATGCGCACTGTGATGATCTACCACAAGACCCCTTGATCCCAAAACCTAGACGATCCTCGCATAATAGCAAATTGGGGTTGCAAAATACCAAAAGCCATCTCCACATCTTTCCTAGTAGTCGCTTGAGCATTATGAAAGTAGAGTTCTTTCTTAACTTGAGGACTTGAAATTGGCTTCGCAAAAGTAGCCCACTTTGGATATCCCATCCGCAAGGTAGTATCCCATGTTATATGTGCGGTGAGTTGCTCGTAACTTCACCGGTGGCTATTCTCCTATGGCTAATCTGGCAAAGAGAGGTGACCACCGGAGCATCCCAAAGTATGCATGCCAAATCCATGTCTCCTGATCGACCACGACCCTAAGAGTGAAGGTGGTATCCTTCTTGTGTCCTTCTAATTGTCCATGCCATGTTGCAAGATAGTTCTTCCGCTTTCAGTACATGCAATCAATGAACCCAAACATACCTGAAAATCCACAGTCTTTCTTCATCTCCAAAAGCCTCGCCGTGTCCTAAGCATTTGGTGATCTCAAATATTTTGGCCCAAACACCTACACCACCCCCTTTGCAAGGTCCGATCATGTTGCTTCACATAGTTGGCAATGTGATGGAACAAAGCCGTAGACATCCTAAAGGCGGCAAAAAATGGAAAAAAAAAGATCGGCAGCGAAAATATCGCTCGTGATACACTGGAGATTGACAAAAATGGTTGTGCATCAATCTAGCGCCTCCTCCTATCCCTCTGATTCAACTCACGTCCGAAAATGGAGCCACAATGATTTGGCTTCTTGTTCTTATGCACCATCAAGATAGAAGCAACGTCCTCCTCTTTGGTCCTGACTTATATTTCTTTGAATGAGGAATCATCCCATACAAAACACTAATTGGTTGAACTCACCTACAATGCAATAATTTTAATTACTCCCTCCTATCCATATTACTTGTGGCTCAAACGGATGTATCTCTCGCTCAAACAGATGTATCTAACACTGAAATACGTCTAGATACACCTGTTTGAGTGACAAATAATATGAATCAGAGGGAGTACCACCTACTCTTTTAACCACAACAAAAAGAAAGAAAGAAAAAACTTTCCACATAATTCCTCAAACACCTACACTGTGAGGAGGCAACTGGTGCTACTTGTGATGGTGTTGGGATTCCTCGAAGAGGAAGGGTGATGTAGTAAGTAGAAGAATCTATTTTCTTCGGTAGAGAACCAAGGTTTACCGAACCAATAGGAGATTCAGGCAAACAAATATCAACAGTACCTACACAGACACAAATAAATACTTGCACCCAAAGTGGGCAAGAGGGTTGTCAATCCCCTTGTACTCGTTAATTGCAAAGATTAATTCTGACAGTGGTAGATATATAAATTGAGAAACTATATAAAAGTAAATAAATTACAACAAAATATTTAGGGTTTTATTAATATGATGTAAATGGACCCAGGGGCCATAGCTTTCACTACAGGCATCTTTCTCATGAGCGTAGTAACGGTGGGCACATAAATTATTGTTGGGCAATTGATAGAAAAGCGCATAGTTATGATGTTATTCATGGCATGATCAGTACATAGGCATTAAGTCCGTACAAGAAGACTGAAATGATTCTGCATCTACTACTATTACTCCATCCCTCGACCGCTATCTAGCATGCATCTTAAATAGTTCGTAAGAAACAGAGTAATGCTTGGAGCATGATGAAATAATGTAGACAAAGTAAGACCAATCAATATGATCGAACCCCATCGTTTTACCCTTAGTGGCAACGATACAAATACGTGCCTCGCTACCCCTTCTGTCACGAGGTGAGGACACTGCAAGATTGAACCTACTACTATGCACCACTTCCACTGAAGATAGTTGACCAAACTAAACAGATTCATCGGAAAACATTACATAGCTATAACAATCACACATAATAAAGTTCAGAAAAGACTCAATTACGTTCAGTGAATAATCTGATCATCAACCCACAATTCATCGGATCCCAACAAACGCAACACAAAAGTATAACATCAAATCGATCTCCGAAGAGAACACTCTATTAAAGATCAAAAAGAGAGGGCACAACCACCCCACCTGGTCGTGCCATGATGCCTTGTGGGACCAATAGCTGGCCTCCGGTGCCCATCTAAAAGTGCAACTATCCCTGGGTGGTTTTGGTAATTCCTAACAACATATAGCTCATTGAGCTAATGCTATTTCAAGATAAATATTTCAGGAAAGTTAAATGATTGGCATGGCATGGATTAGGAGTGTGGACCCCTCAAAATGCTAAGGACACATATTGGCTCAAGCTTAAGACTCTACATTTTACTTTTAGTGATCCAAGATCACATTGAGTCCATAGGAAAAGCCAATACTATTAAAATGGGATGAGGTGTTGCTTAATGGGTTGCTTGCTCAAAATGCTTAGTGATATGCTCCAAAAACCCTCAACCACTTTCTCATATCCACATATGTACCAAACCAAAAGTTAAACTCGGCCCCACCGAAACATTCTATCCGGCGCCACCGAGTTCTCTTGACATAGCCACTGCCACAAACCGTAGTCACTTCGGTCTCACTGATAGGGATCTCGGTCTCACCGAGATGGGATTGCAAACTCTCTATTTCCCTTCGTAACATTTCGGTCCAACCGAGATGAGCGATCGGTCCCGCCGAGTTCGCAATGCAAACTCTCTTTTCCCCTTCGTAACATTTCGGTCTCAGCGAGATGAGCGAATCGGTCCCACCGAGTTTGCCTGACCAACTCTCTGGTTAGCTTATTACCAAAATCGGTCCCACCGAGTTTGTGTAATCGGTCTCACCGAGATTATGTTATGCCCTAACCCTAATGAAATTGGTCCTACCGAGTTGACATGTCGGTCCCACCGAAAAGCCTGACGTTCACATTTTGAACTAAATCGGTCCGACCGAGTTTTCTGATTCGGTCCTACCGGGTTTGGTGAATTGTGTGTAATGGTTAGATTTTGTGTGGAGGCTATATATATCCCTCCACCAACTCTTCATTCGTGGGGAGAGCCATCAGAACAAGCCTACACTTCCAGCATACATTTTCTGAGAGAGAACCACCTACTCATGTGTTGAGGTCAAGATATTCCATTCCAACCACATAAATCTTGATCTCTAGCCTTCTCCAAGTTGCTTTCCACTCAAATCATCTTTCCATCAAATCCAAATATGTGAGAGAGAGTTGAGTGTTGGGGAGACTATCATTTGAAGCATAAGAGCAAGGAGTTCATCATCAACACACCATCTATTACCTTTTGGAGAGTGGTGTCTCCTAGATTTGTTAGGTGTCACTTGGGAGCCTCCGTCAAGATTGTGGAGTTCAACCAAGGAGTTTGTGCGGACAAGGAGATCGCCTACTTCGTGACGATCTACCCTAGTGAGGCAAGTCCTTCGTGGGTGATGGCCATTGTGGGATAGACAAGGTTGCTTCTTCATGGACCCTTCATGGACTCGCGCAACCGTTACCCTTCATGGGTTAAAGTCTCTATCAACGTGGATGTACGATAGCACCACCTATCGGAACCACACCAAAAATCTCCGTGTCTACATTGCGTTTGCTCCGTCCAAACTCCTCCCTTTACCTTCAAGTGCAATGTTTTACATTCCGCTGCTATACTCTTAGACTTCCATGTGTAGGTTGATTGCTTGACTAGTGCTAAGTTGCTAAAATCTGCCAAGACTTCAAATTGGGAAAAGGATAGATTTTTATTTGGTCAAGCAGTCTAATCACCCCCCCTCTAGACATACTTTCGATCCTACACCATCTTCTCCTATATGAAGGGTTTTGCACTAGAAAAAAATAAGAGAAGACTTTCTTGGACATAACCCCGCCATTTGGGCTATTGTGTGTATTGGCTTGCAAGGTGAATTCTTTGATGGGAGAGAACCGAACCGTGAAGCTACCTCGGAAGAGTTGAAGTTGCTGCAATACAATGCTCAAGCCTGTGATATTCTCTTCAATGGATTGTGCCCCGAAGAGTTCAACAAAATCAGCCGTCTCGAGAATGCAAAGGAAATTTGGGATACTTTGATTGATATGCACGGAGGTACCGACTCCGTTAAGGAATCCAAATTGGATGTGCTTTATAGTCAACTTGACAAGTTCAAATTGAAGGATGGTGAAGGTGTCGCTGAAATGTACTTTAGGCTTGCTCTCATCACAAATGAGATTGCCGGCTTAGGAAGTCAAGAGATGACCGATAGATTTATCATCAAGAAGATCCTAAGAGCCTTGGATGGAAAATATGATACCGTGTGCACATTGATCCAAATGATGCCCAATTACAAAGATCTCAAGCCAACAGAAGTCATTGGAGGAATTGTTGCTCATGAGATGTCACTTAAGGATAAGGAAGAGCTCCACAACAAATCAAGTGGTGCTTACAAAGCCTCATGTGATGCTCCCACATCTTCAAGTGAGAAACAAACCTTCAATGAGGAATTGAGCCTAATGGTGAAGAATTTCAACAAGTTCTACAAGAGTAGAAGCAAGGAAAGAAGTTCCAAGTCAAGGTCCTACAATGACAAAACATCTTCTAGTCGTGAGCGAAATTGCTACAATTGTGGAAGACCCGGACACTACTCCAATGAGTGTACGACTCCCTACAATAGAAGAGAAGATTCTCCCAAAAGAAGAAGTAGAAGAGAAGAATCGCCACCAAGAGAGAGAAGGAGTAGAGATGATCGTTATGAACAAAGAACAACTCGGAGAAGCAAGGATTCAGAAAGGATGGACAAATCATCAAAGAGCTACACAAAACGAAGACATCAAGCTCACGTTGGTGAATGGGTATCCGGCTCCGACTCCAACCATCACTCCGAAAGAAGTTGTCACTCCGACTCCGAATATACTCAAGATGATGGAGTTGCCGGTCTAGCACTTGTGTCAACCAACTCCTATGACATATTTGACTCACCAAATGAAGGAATTGGAAGATGCTTCATGGATAAAGGCCCAAAGGTATCACACCCCGAGTATGTTGATTTCAATAGTGATGAAGATGATTTGCTAGGAGATGATGATTTACTTTTCGACAACTCTAGTTATGAAAACTATGATGAACTTGCTATTAATCATGCTAATCAAGATAAAACGAATGACAATGATAAGAAGGAGATTGAGCATCTAACTAAAGAACTAAACAGTCTTAAGTTAGCTCATGAAACTACCTTGGAAGATCATCGAGAACTTTTAAAGACTCATGAGAAGCTACGCTTTGAAAAGCTAAACCTTGAGCAGGGGCATGGGTTCTTAAAAGCAATCAATGATGATCTTCGCAAGAAAAGTTCTTCTTACATTGCCAAGCATTTGCTCTTGTCTACTTACATGCCACAAGTAAAATCTAGCAACAAGAGTAAGAAAGATTCTTCATCTAGTAGTAACAATAATCATGCTAAATCCAATGTTGTTGCTTCTAGTAGTTCTCTTGATTCCACTAATGATTCTCTTAGCCAAGTTACAGTTGAGCAAGAAAATAGCTTATTGAAGGGAATTATAGAGAAAGGTGTTTACAAGAGCCTTGTCGGAAGTAAGCAATTTGAGGAAATTGTACGCAAGCAAGGAAGGCACCGGAAGAATCAAGGTGTTGGTTTTGAACGAAAGTTCAATGCCAATGGAGTTGAGTGGGAAGAAGATCAATACCCCAAGACGAAGTTTGTTCCTCAACAGGAGAAGTATGATCCTACTTCTTTCCAAGGAACACAAGCTCAAGATGATCTTCCACCACAAGACCACAAGCAAAAAGGCAAGGACAAGCTTCAAGAGGAGATTGATGCATTTCAAGAAGCTCCCAAGGCCTTGGTCAAGTGGGTTCCCAAGACTACATCAAGTTCTACTACATCAAGTACGACTACGACTCCAAGGATTCCCATCAAGGTGATGTGGATCCGAAAGAAGAAGAACTAGAGAGTTCTTGAGGGTGACTCCGCCAACATACTTCACTCACCTCCTTTGGCAAAGACATGTGCAAAAAACTTCCACATATTACACTAGTTCAAGGAGTCACAAACCCTCTTGTTGGTAAGACAAGGGACAAGGTAACCTAATGCTTTCATGGACATCATCTTATGTCTATGGATATCCTTGTTTGTTCCTTGTGGGACTAACATGTGTACGTATTGAAAGTGCAACTCACTCCAATGGATTGCTCCGAATGATCTACATCAACATTGAGCGTCCACATCTTGAACACCTACATGAAGTCATCATCGACAAAACCCAAGGTTAGTTCATCCCTCTTAGGGGGGATATCACATCTAGGGGGATCTTTACTCTAATAAATTGAGCTAAAGCAACTCTAATGGTGTGAACACAACAATGCTTTATGTGAAAGTGGTAACCCCACTTATGCTTAAACGATGAGTATGACCTATGATCAAATGTTCTCATTTGACTCCTAAGTCAATATACTCATATACAGATGACCTAGTCATTGCCAATTGCTTGATAGATGCTAGAGAGTTTGTGCATGCTTTGTCACATACTTTATTTGCCATTTTATTGTGTGAGCACGTTGATTGCATATTTTTAATCATTCGAGGACATCCATTTGTTGCTTTGATTGTTTGGTTTTCTCTCTTTTGCCAAATGGATGGACAAGAATGCCTAAGAACTTCCTCTAGCTATCTATGCTTTTCTCGTCTCAAACTCTATTCATGCTACATCACAAATTTTGATCAAGTCAGATTCGAACTACTCTGTGTGAGGAGCACTCGGAATCCCCGATTCATCATAGACTTAAACTTCCAAAACCTCTTTGTGCATTTCGGTATGACTGAGTCATCCACTACGGTCACACCGAGTTCACTAAGTTGATCAAGGTTTTCCATCTCGGTGCAACCGATTTGAGCTTTTCTGTCACACCGAGTTGCAGTAACCGCTTGCGATTCTGCATCTCGACACCGAGGTGTTCCACTCGGTCACACCGACAAGGTCGGATATATAAACCCACGGGTGAGATTTTGGAAATTTCTTCAAACTCCTCAGCCCGCATGTGTCCTGCTCTGCCTCCTCGGGTCTCCGGATTGTCTCCTTGCCGCCAGCGACCTCCCGCCGCTGGTTTTCATCGCCGTCAACAGAATTCTGCTCTGTCGTTGTCGCCGTAGCGAACTCCCGCCAAACTAGGGTACGGGTTCGACTCTTTGTGCTATTTCCCTACTCCGATTCGTAGCACATTGCTTTGCCATGATCTTTACCCCGTATGAAAACAATCTATCTAGAGAAAACATCCTTTAGGTTAGATTTGATTCGAAAATTTAGGGTTAGGTCTCCGCCGAACTCATCTCGGACCGACCGAGTTGTAGAAATCGGTCTCACCGATTTGGCATAGGCCATTGCACATGCGTTTTCAGTCTGACTGAAAACTGCAAATCGGTGTGACCGAGTTCGACTCTCCGTGAAACCCTAGCAATCTCGGTGCCACCGAACTGTGACTCGGTCTGACCGAGTTCACTAGTTTTGGTTCCAAAAGTTGCTTCGGTATCACCGAGTTTAACAAATCGGTAGCTCCGAAATGCTTTTTGTGGAGAACTAAAACTAAGTTTTTGAGTCATCTGTTTTGCAAAAACTCTGCACTTTGTGATGCTCATCCACTCTACCTCATCTACATCTATTCACGGGGTTTGCTGTCAGTGTGATTGCCAAGATGTCTGATGAAGGTGATAGCCAAAACAGATCCAAAGAGCATTTACCCTTGCTCCCAGATTTTGAAGATAATGAAGTTTTCATGAATCAGAATGAACCTTCTTCAGCACAAGCACAAGAGAAGAGAGCTAAAGCAAAGGCAGAAAAGGCTGCAAGGATACCAAGTGCCGAGGAAGCATCTCAGGTGTTCCTGAAGAGCAAACAAGAACAGTTTGGATATCTAATTCAAGCTACATTAAGGATTGAGAAGGGCTTGGCCACCCTGACTCAGAATCAGGAGAGCTTGGAGAGGATCATAGAGACCAAGTTATATGAACTTGATCTGAAAGTCACTGAAATTCAAACTGCAGTTGAGCAGCTCCAGGAGGAAGCAGAAGAGAAGAAGGGGAAGGCTACTACAGATGCATTTCACAGAGTGCATAGAGGTCAGAGCTCCACTACAGTGCCAGTACCAGATAATAGAGCTACATCGTCAGCACCAGCAGCTACAACTTCAGTGCCACCTCCAGCAGCCACTCCACCAGCTCCAACTACATCAACTGATGCCTTCGTCCTTGGAGTTCTCTCTACACTACCTCCCAAAGACCAAGCCTGAGAGACGCATAGCACTACGCATTTTCGAACTTTTTGGTAACTTGTTGCCAAAGGGGGAGAAATGTATAGATCATAGGCTTCGAGAGAGAGTGTTTTTCTTCTTTGTCTCTCTTACTTTTGGTTGAACTTTATTGTGTGCTTGGTTGATACTCTATGTCTGTGTGTGAGATACTTGTTTGATCATGTGTTTGATCATACGCTACTTTAATGCTTCCTTGGATGATATCATCTCTTATATCCCATATACGTTCATTCACTTTTCTTGGTGATGAGTGCATGCTTTTAATCTCCATTATTTTGAGCGCTCCACCAAGATGTATGTGACATGGAAGAGTAACCCATGATCCTAATCGATTGTACATTTGCATTCAAAAGCAAATTTTAAATAATGCACAAATTTAGGGGGAGCTCTTGCTTATCACATACTTCTCAAAGTGACGATGTATTTCAATCTTATGATCATTTGTCGAAGCTTTGATCTATATGTTGTCATCAATTACCAAAAAGGGGGAGATTGAAAGTGCAACTATCCCTGGTGGTTTTGGTAATTCCTAACAACATATAGCTCATTGAGCTAATGCTATTTCAAGATAAATATTACAGGAAAGTTCAATGATTGGCATGGCATGGATTAGGAATGTGGACCCCTCAAAATACTAAGGACACATATTGGCTCAAGCTCAAGACTCTATATTTTACTTTTAGTGATCCAAGATCACATTGAGTCCATAGGAAAAGCCAATACTATTAAAATGGGATGAGGTGTTGCTTAATGGGTTGCTTGCTCAAAATGCTTAGTGATATGCTCCAAAAACCCTCAACCACTTTCTCATATCCACATATGTCCCAAACCAAAAGTCAAACTCGGCCCCACCGAAACATTCTATCCGGCGCCACCGAGTTCTGTTGACATAGCCACTGCCACAAACCCTAGTCACTTCGGTCTCACCGATATGGATCTCAGTCTCACCGAGATGGGATTGCAAACTCTCTATTTCCCTTCGTAACGTTTCATTCCAACCGAGATGAGCGATCGGTCCCATCGAGTTCGCAATGCAAACTCACTTTTCCACTTCATAACATTTCGGTCTCACCGAGATGAGTGAATCGGTCCCACCGATTTTGCCTGACCAACTCTCTGGTTAGCTTATTACCAAAATCAGTCCCACCGAGTTTGTGTAATCGGTCTCACCGAGATTATGTTATGCCCTAACCCTAATGAAATCGGTCCTACCGAGTTGACATGTTGGTCCCACCGAAAAGCCTAACGTTCACATTTTGAACTAAATCGGTCTGACCAGTTTTCTGATTCGGTCCTACCTAGTTTGGTGAATTGTGTGTAACGGTTATATTTTGTGTGGAGGCTATATATATCCCTCCACCCAGTCTTCATTCGTGGAGAGAGCCATCAGAACATGCGTACACTTCCAGCATACATTTTCTGAGAGAGAACACCTACTCATGTGTTGAGGTCAAGATATTCCATTCCAACCACATAAATCTTGATCTCTAGCCTTCTCCAAGTTGCTTTCCACTCCAATCATCTTTCCATCAAATCCAAATCTGTGTGAGAGAGTTGAGTGTTGGGGAGACTATCATTTGAAGCACAAGAGCAAGGAGTTCATCATCAACACATCATCTATTACCTTTTGGAGAGTGGTGTCTCCTAGATTGGTTAGGTGTCACTTGGGAGCCTCCGTCAAGATTGTGGAGTTCAACCAAGGAGTTTGTACGGGCAAGGAGATCGCCTACTTTGTGAAGATCTACCCTAGTGAGGCAAGTCCTTCGTGGGCGATGTCCATGGTGGGATAGACAAGATTGCTTCTTCGTGGACCCTTCGTGGGTGGAGCCCTCTGTGGACTCGCGCAACCGTTACCCTTCGTGGGTTAAAGTCTCCATCAATGTGGATGTACGATAGCACCACCTATCGGAACCACGCCAAATATCTCTGTGTCTACATTGCATTTGCTCCCTCCAAACTCCTCCCTTTACCTGCATGTGCAATGTTTTACATTCCGCTGCTATACTCTTAGACTTGCATGTGTAGGTTGATTGCTTGACTAGTGCTAAGTTGCTAAAATCTGGCAAGTCTTAAAATTGGGAAAAGGCTAGATTTTTATTTGGTCAAGTAGTCTAATCACCCCCCCCCCTCTAGACATACTTTCGATCCTACACCATCTTCTCCTATATGAAGGGTTTTGCACTAGAAAAAAAATAAGAGAAGACTTTCGGGGCGAAGCGCCGTCGTCTCAAGGCGGAACTTGGGAAGGAGCGCTTTTCTCTCCGGTGGAGCGATTCCGCCGGTGATACTTCCCTCTGGGAGGGCGAAATCGGAGCCATCGACATTACCAAGGCTTGTCTCATCATGGGAGGACCAATCTTCCTCAACATCTTCACTAGCACCATCACATCTCAAACCCTAGTTCATCTCTTGTATTCAATCTTTTTGTCCCAAAACCTTGGATTGGTACGTTGATTACACCTTGTAGTTGATGCTAGTTGGTTTATTTGGTGGAAGATTA
The DNA here is from genome assembly GCA_021605145.1 of Aegilops bicornis. Lineage (NCBI taxonomy): Eukaryota > Viridiplantae > Streptophyta > Magnoliopsida > Poales > Poaceae > Aegilops > Aegilops bicornis. The sequence continues at coordinate 415,143,590 of CM038674.1, forward strand.
AATGTTCAGATCCTCAATCATATTGAATACACCCATGATCTTGAACATGAATATGGTTTGTGAGTAGTTAATTTTGTTCTTGAGGACATGGGAGAAGTCTTGTTATAAGTAATCATGTGAAGTTGGTATTCATTTGATATTTTGATGTATTGCGACTACATGATAATTCACCTTACTTGGGCCTAAGGGAAGGCATTGGGGACTAATAATTTGATGATGGGTTGCGAGAGTGACAGAAGCTTAAACCCTAGTTTATGTATTGTTCCGTAAGGAGCTAATTTGGATCCATATGTTTCTTGCTATAGTTAGATTTGTCTTAATTCTTCTTTCGTTGTTGCGGATGCTTGCGAGAGTGGGTAATCATAACAGGATTGCTTGTTCAAGTAAGAACAACACCCTAGCACTGGTCCAAGCACATATCAAATTATCAAAGTAGCAAACGTGAATCAACTAAACATGATGAATGGGGAGATGAGGGCAGGATGTGCCCTTTTGCTCCTATGTTTGGAGTAGGCTAAAGTCATCCTTAAAGGGGGAGATGAGGTATCAATGCTCGGTCCACTCTTCTAAAGTGTTTGTTGTTTCTCTCCTTCCACGGGCTCCAAGCTGCCACTAGGTAGTTGCTGATTTAGCTAGTTACTCTTAACTTTTCCCCCTCCGACCACACAACACTCCCTAGTGGTGGTTGGACATTTGTACATGAAGGAAATATGCCCTAGAGGCAATAATAAAGTTCTTATTGATTTCCTTATATCATGATAAATGTTTATTATTCATGCTAGAATTGTATTAACCGGAAACTTGATACATGTGTGAGTACATAGACAAAACAAAGTGTCCCTAGTATGCCTCTACTAGACTAGCTCGTTAATCAAACATGGTTAAGTTTCCTAACCATAGACATGTGTTGTCATTTGATGAACGATGTCGGTGTCAAAACCGGCGGATCTCGGGTAGGGGGTCCCGAACTGTGCGTCTAGGATCGATGGTAACAGGAGGCGGGGGACACAATGTTTACCTAGGTTCGGGCCCTCTCGATGGAGGTAATACCCTACTTCCTGCTTGATTGATCTTGATGATATGAGTATTACAAGAGTTGATCTACCATGAGATCGTAGAGGCTAAACCCTAGAAGCTAGCCTATGGTATGATTGTTGTATATCTCTATCGACTAGCCTGGCCTCGGTTTATATAATGCACCGAGGCCTAGGATAATAAGAGTCCTAACCCGAATCGCCGGTGGGGAGGAGTCCTTGTCTTGATCGCCAAGTCTTGTGGAATCTTCCTTGTATGCGGCAGCTGTCCGAATCGCCCATGAGTATACGGCCGTGGGGTCCTCGGCCCAATCCAACCGATCGAGACGATGTGATGAGTACCCCTAGTCCAGGACATTGTCAAGAGCCCCTGAACCGGTCTTCAAGTTGGGGACGCTCCTCGATTCTTCCGAACTATTCTTCATCTTCGGTCGCCGGTCTTGAAAACTGGTTCTACAAATCATCTCATCTTCGATCCTGAGGATCGCTGAAGTACATCCGACGAGTTTACACGTCGGGTATCCGAGGAGCCCCTTTAAGTTTCCGGCCTTTATCAATGCCTTGTTATTTTTATGCCACACCTCGTGTTTGAAGTTGTTCCCGGGCGGAAGTGTCCTCTTGCGTCCATTCGAGGTATCCTTTGCAGCCAAGCACCAACGTCGGACTGTGTCCAAGCTCCAACGCCGGACTGTATCCGAGCTCCAACGCCGGACTATATCCGAGGTGTCATAGATCACCTTGGTTCAAAAAAGTCGAGGGAGTTTAGCCAAGCTTAATGCCAGAAATGCGCTCTATGGAGCTGGCCGCTAGCGCCCGAGCTTTATGCCGGACTGCTTCCAAGGTGGTGCACCACCCCGACCGCGGGCTGATTTTTTGTGAATATTTTTAACTGGTGCAGTTTATTCTCTGCCGATGTATATCTAGTAGCCCTCAAGGTGTGTATCAGTCTAAAACCCGAGATGCACCTGAGGAAAACATGAAACCGCTGTTCCCAGTAGCCCCTGAGACTTAGGCCGATGCGCAAAATTGGCCTGAGGATCAACTCCTAGCTCGGCAACATACATAGGAATAGAAACGCAGTGTAATATATTAGAGATAATAGTGATCGGCAAACATGCCCCTGATAGAGGGTCGTGAGAAGTCTCCGTGCTATATTAGCTTGATGCCAGATAGGTCCAGATGGTACTTATTGTTGTCCGAAGACGCGCTTTCCCATAGTTCGATCAAGCCGAAAACTGAGCCCTTTGAATTTTCTGCATTGAATAGGCAATGCAGTAGCCCCCGAGACACTGGTCGGGTGGCAACACCAGATCAGGGGATAGATGTGCCCCTTTAATATTTGTAAATAATGAGCGCAAAGCCCAGTAGCCCTTGAGCCTTAATGTGGGCACGGGTGGCCGAATTAAGGATCGATATCCATAGTAAAAATCACAGATTATGAGTAATGATTCTATGTATCCAAGTACTTTACATCATTATTTTGACTCCATTGCCACCGTTTATCAGTTGAAAGTGGCCCATCGTCGGCTTCTACCCCTTGGTAGATACTACACATGGTGTTTTGCACTAACAAAACAACCCTTAGTCGACGTCTCGGTGCCCGAAGGCGGTTGTGTTAGCGGAAACGAGGCAATCAAATATGCGGGCTTTATAACTTTCGCTTAGTCATAGGAGCTTTATACTGGGGAAGCTAGCTATGAGCCCCCGGTTAGTGTTCGGCGACATCCGAGGTCAAGACGTATACACTTCGGCCAATGTTATGAATGGCCCGTCATTTAACATAGTCATCGAATCGCTGACCAGTTTACGCCTATTGTGAGAGTCAGTTTTCGGCTTTCTCCATTGAGGTGCTTAACCATGCGAGCTGGAAGCACAATCGCAGTGGTTCTCCCTTTGCACACCTAGCCGAACAAAGCGGAACGTAGGCGGCAAGCACAGGAGCCGGGCAACCCAACTATTGACCGAAGACACAATTCAAAACCGATGCATATATAGAAATATCCGAGAATATTTTTGCCGAATCCCTGAAGGTGTCCGGCGTTGCACTGCGAGACTAATGCTGGAAACGCACAAATAGTTTAAAAGTGCCATAGGCTCGAAAAGCCGAAAAACTTATTCAAACGTTTAATGTCCTAACTAGATCAAGTGTTCGGTGCCAATCCGAAAATTGGACTTTAGAAAAAAAAAAGGTGCTTCTGCCGTGCTTTAACATGACACATCCTATCTCAAGACTTCAAGCGGGTCAGCCTACGGCTTCAACCTCCTATCCCGAAGGCGGAGTACTTCTCATTAGGGCGGTTTAGCAAACTAAACTCTAGCGGTTTTGAGAGAGAAATTAGGCTCCTCAGCTAGCGACCACATACTTGTGTCGAAAAAAAGGAGTGATAAATATTAATAATAATAAAAAAACTTTGCAACGACTAAGAAGAAAAACACTTATTATAAAACGGCTCAAATAAACTTAAGAGCCCCCAAGTGACTTGGGTAAAAGAATGATTGTATGTACCGAAGTACTTATATCATATCTATGTTCACCCGAACTTTAAACGCGTCTTAACCGACCGTCGGCTTCTCCCTCTTCGGTCAAGGACCAAAAAGTGTTATGTACTCCACATGTCGAGAATATCGATGGTGTTTCCAATAACCAGGCAATCAGGCCATAAGGCTGTAACAGACAAAGCGCGCTCAGGGAACTTATGCTATATTACGAACAAAGTGTAAGAAGCATCTTCGAAGAAAATAGTACCCCCACCAATACCTTTCTTCGGTGCTCATTGTTACTATGAGACTTGTGCAATAGATTTTTTGGACTCATGAGTTCCGTTGTGTGCCGACCATGATTGAAAACAATAAGAGCACTAGCTTTCGGCTTCACCCAGTCTGAGATCAGAGCTCGGATGACCCGGTCGTGACAATCGCAGAGGTGCTCCCTTTACTCCCTAGCCGAACAATCGGGAACGTAGGGGTAAGCAGAGGAGCCAGGCAACCCAGCTTGCAAATCGCTTAAGTCAATATGGTGCATATTGTGGCGTAATACACGAACAAGGAACGAAGCCGTACAAGTATAATCATATGCAAGAGGAAAGGCTTCATGAAAGAAGCCCCCAAGTGAACTGGGTATTTGAATTTGTCCGTCACAAACAAAGTTTGGACAAGGAAATTTTTTATAAGCAACTTTTTTCCAAAAAAGTACAATGCTTGGTCGAACCGAACACAAGTTAAAAATTTAAAATTTTGAGCATGAAGGCAACTTAGCCGGTTAATGTGTTCGGTATTGATGACGCGGTCCGAGCTTGATGCGGGACAAGGTTCCATCCCCCAAGCCGGTCCCGAGGTGGCAGAGCAAAGAGATCGGCACTCCGAAGTGGTAACATAGCACGGTCAATGCAGGCCGGCAGAGTGATGCCGAAGTCCCCGGAATGGAGTAATGAAGTGTTGACAAAGCCCCCCGTCCAGCCGAGGTGACGCCAAAGGATATAGTCCGGCTGGATCATTTTCATGTGCACAAAAATAGTGCAAACCGGGGATAATAGTAATAATAATAATTAAAAAATGTTGCATAATAAACAATTTATGCTAAGTGAGTAACAAAAGAAATATGGCCTTGCGCCGAAGTCAATGTCGATGCAGGGCGTCGGCGTGATGCAGTAAAGGCATGGCAAAGCCTGAATTCACAGGTCGGTCCGAGTTCGGATGGCGTTCACGGACTATGTACGGAAACTGATCGGACCACCATGTGACCGTCGATAATGCGGCTACCATTTGATAGACCTGTGTACATATGATGGACAAACCAGAGTAATAATTCCTTGGGAAAAATGAACCCAAACAAGCAAAAAAAAGTACTAGGATTAATAGCACCTGTTTTATTTGTTGTAGCAATCTGAAGGAAGGTGATTCCCAAAATTGGGACTCGATCCGCACACCCATTGCCTGATGGGAGATAAAGCGATGGCATGGCAATGTTGGCAAAGGTTAGCTTGCCGAGGCAAAGCCCTCGGTCCAGCTAATCGTGACGAAGCTGGTCGGCTGGTGACACCAAAGTCATCGGAGTAGGTTGATGAAGAGATGATGAAGCCCCCGGTCCAGTCGAGATGCCGAAGCTCGATGTCAATGAAAGCACCAATGTCGGTGTCAAAACCGGCGGATCTCGGGTAGGGGGTCCCGAACTGTGCGTCTAGGATCGATGGTAACAGGAGGCGGGGGACACAATGTTTACCCAGGTTCAGGCCCTCTCGATGGAGGTAATACCCTACTTCCTACTTGATTGATCTTGATGATATGAGTATTACAAGAGTTGATCTACCACGAGATCGTAGAGGCTAAACCCTAGAAGCTAGCCTATGGTATGATTGGTGTATATCTCTATCGACTAGCCTGGCCTCGGTTTATATAATGCACCAGAGGCCTAAGATAACAAGAGTCCTAGCCGAATACGCCGGTGGGGAGGAGTCCTTGTCTTGATCGCCATGTCTTGTGGAATCTTCCTTGTATGCGGCAGCTGTCCGAACTGGCCCATGAGTATACGGCCGTGGGGTCCTTGGCCCAATCCAACTGATCGGGAGACGACGTGATGAGTACCCCCTAGTCCAGGACACCGTCAAACGGGATCACATCATTAGAAGAATGATGTGATGGACAAGACCCACCCGTTAGCTTAGCATAATGATCGTTGAGTTTTATTGCTACTGCTTTCTTCATGACTTATATATGTTCCTCTAACTATGAGATTATGCAACTCCCGAATACCGAGGAACACCTTGTGTGCTATCAAACGTCACAACATAACTGGGTGATTATAAATATGCTCTACAGGTGTCTCCGAAGGTGTTTGTTGGGTTGGCATATATCAAGGTTATGATTTGTCACTCCGTGTATCTGTCGGATTTCGGGTTCCGGCAGACCCTTGAGGTTCGAACTCTGGGGTGCGCGCGGAGATCCAACCCTCCACCGTCTCGTACCTCGCCGAATCGCAGGGACCTAAACTACTAAACAGAACAGCACAAGAGACACGCGATTTATACTAGTTCGGGCCACCGTTGTGGTGTAATACCCTACTCTAGTTTGTGGTGTGGTGGATTGCCTCTTGGGCCGATGAGGAACAGTACAGGGAAGAACAGCCTTGCGAGGGTCTGTTCTTGGTGGGTGTGATGAACTGCTAGGTGGTGTTCCGTCGCTCTAGCTTGAGGATCGGGTCTCTATCTCTCTCTCTGGATTCCAAATGCCCGCCCTCTACTATGGTGGCTAGCTCTACTTATATAGACGAAGGCCCTGGGCCTCTTCCCAAATATTGAGCGGGAAGGGCGCCAACAACTGGCCATTTTGAAGGGGAACAGCGGGTACACTTATCCTGACTAAAGTTGGTCCTCGCCTGCCAAAGGCTCTGGTGATGATGCCTGCTTGGGCTCCATGATGACTCCCTTCCAGCCGTTGGGGCTGGTCTTGGTCTTGTTGCACCGAAACGGATGCCTTTGCTTGATGCTCTCGCCTGCGCTTGCTCCCTTTGCACCAAAGAGGAAAGGAGGACGCTCTGCTGGCCGGGCGCCTCGATCGGGCGCCCTTGGTCGTCATGGCTTGCGTCATGGGCACCTCGCGAGGTACCCTGCCTTGAACTCTCCGCCTCCTCATGAGCCAGCCTGACGAGGTCGTGCCTGAGGAAGCTCCTTGTCGTCCGCCCCGCGAGGCTTGGCCCCTCGCGAGGGTCTTGAGCTTGTGTTGATGAAGAAGGGCTGTCCCGGGCCTCCTTTGAGCCACACCGCAGGCCGCAGGCAGGCAAGTCTGGGGACCCCCGTTCCCAGAACACCGACAGTAGCCCCCGGGTCTCAGCAGTCGCTGGCAAGCCAGGTCGCGATGCCATGGACAAGACCAGAGGGTGAGGGCCGGAGAGCCGGTAGGAGCCCTGAGTCGTGATGCTCAGGCACCCCCCCTTTAACGCGCAAGATTCCGCCACCCAGGAAAAGGCACCAAATAACAAGCATAGTGGAACGAGAGCATAACCCTAAGGAAAACGCAAGAAGGATACATGCCGCTGGGACAGGCCCGAGCGGCTTGGGGATGATGCAGCCCGAGGGGCGCCCGCAACAGGATAAGCTAATGACATGAAATAAAAGGGATACATGCCGCAGGGATGGACCCACGCTGCACAGGAATAATGCGCCCTGAAGGCGCTCCCGATCGGAAATAAAACTTAAAGATGTCACCTGGTGATGTTGGGGATGAAGCGGTGTTGGTGTAGCAGACTCGGTGGGCTGCGGGAGCCGATCCTCACGAGCCCCCAGGCCCAGGGGCCTCGGGAGGCTGCGAAGGCGCTGGCGACTCGCGGGCCATCTCCATCTCCGCCATGGCTGCGGCATGCCTGACCTCTTGAGCCTCCAGGATGGTTCTCATGAGACGCTGGTGCGCAGCAGCCGCGTTTGGCAGGCCATAAGGCATGCGTACGTAGTTGTGGGGCGGACCCTCGCAACGCCCCACTCGCGAGGGCCAGAGGCGCTCTTGAGATGCGGCTCGGTTGAGCCCTGGTATGTCGATGCAGACGCGCAGCCCACCATCCTCGCCTGGATGGGGGCCCGGTGAGTGGCGGCTGCCCCTCATGACCCTTGACTCCTGTAGCTCTTGAATGGCCTTTCTAATGAACTCTTGAGGGTTCTGCCCTCCTGGTATTGCTCCTGCTGGCGGGAAACGTGCTTCGAAACACGCCTCCGCGTGGTGCCCAAGCGCCTCCCTCGAGACCTTGGCGAGGTCGGCGGCCCTCCAGGGAGAGCCCCCGAGCCCTGCCTGAGGAGGGCGCCGGGCGCGCTTTCCTATGCGATGGAAGGAGGCTCCCCCTGGCCCGATGCGGGCCCTGAGGGGCCTGTCTCTTGAGGAGCCGGGCCGGTCGATGTCTTCTTCTTCTTGGGTGTTCCAGTGATGCTTTGGGAGGCCTCCTGCTATTGTGGTCTGGGTCTTCCAGTGATGCGGCCTGAAAGGCTCGCTCCAGGGAGCACACTGCGTCTCTTTCTTCACAGGGCACCGTGATGACCCCGCCGCTTCCTGGCATCTTGAGGACGTTGTAGCCATGATGGGTTACGGCCATGAATTTGGCCAACGCCGGGTACCCGAGGATGGCGCGTTATGGCAAAGTAATGTGGGCGACGCCGAAGTCGATGAGCTCGGTGTGGTAGTTGTCGCGGGCCCTCAAGGTGACAGAAGGCGGACCTGCCCGATCGGGACCGTGGAGCCGTCGGTGACTCCGGAGAAAGGCTTGGTTGGCTGAAGCTGATCAGAAGGCACTTGAAGATTGTTGAATGTCTCCACAGACAGGACGTTGAGCCCTGCTCCGCCGTCGATGAGGGTCTTGGTGACTAGCACGTTGCTGATGATTGGGGAACAAAGCATCGGGAGAACTCCAGCTGTGGCTGCGCACTTGAGCTGATCCGCTGAGCTGAACGTGATGGCGCACGCCGACCACCTGAGAGGGTGTGTGGCCTCGAGCTTTGGGAGGACTGCATTCACTTCACGGGACAACTACTTGAAGATGCGCTGAGAGGCTGGGGCTTGAGCTCCACCCAGGATGCAGGCGATCGCACGCGCTTCCTGGAAGCCCCCAGCCCCCTCGTCCTGATGACGGTCTTTGATTCTCCTTGGTGGCGGCGGCAGCGGAGGGAGGCCTGCGTTCCCTTGCGGGCGATCCTCACGAGGCTGATCCCTCCAGCCCCCCTCGCGAGGTGGGTCTTGCCAGCGGTCCTCGCGAGGTTGGTCGCGCCACCCTTGGCGCGGGCCGCGGTCTTCCAGCGTCCTGCATTCCTTCCTCCTCCTCGGCCGTAGCCCCGGTCGATGCGCTCGGGGCGTCTGCCGACCCTTCCTTCGCGTACGGCCCGGAGCTCTTGACATTCGTTGGTGTTGTGAGCGTGGAGGTCGTGGTACACGCAGTATCGGCTGCCCTTGGAGGATTCGGGCTGATCTCTGCCTCGCTTGGTGTCTGGTTCGGCCGCGAGTACGGCAGCCCCCTTGCGCTTCACGTCCTTGGCCTTGGACTTCTTCTCTTCGATCCGCGGTAGGCAGCTCGAGGAGGGAGAGGCGCCTCCTCAGCTCCTGGGCGCACTTGGTCGCCAAGTTGAACAGCTCGAGGAGGTGCACAGATCTTCATGCATCGCCAGCTCCTCCTTCATCTTGACGTCGCGCACGCCGCCGGAGAAGGCAGAGATGATAGCCTCCTCCGTTACCCTGGGGATCTTGAGGTGCGCGTTGTTGAAGCGCTGGATGTACTTTTGCAGGGTTTCCCCTGGCTGCTGCTTGATTCAGCGCATGTCGCTTACGGCGGGTGGCCGGTCGCGAGTACCCTGGAAGTTGGCGATGAAGCGGGTACGCATCTCGGTCCAGGAATAGATCGTGCCTGGGGCCAGATTCAGGAGCCAGGTGTGGGCCCCGTCCTTGAGCGCCATGGGAAACCAATTCGCCATGACCTTTTCATCCCCGTTGGCAGCCTCGATGCCCAGCTCGTAGAGCTGGAGGAACTCCGTAGGGTCAGCCGTGCCGTCGTAGCGTGGAGGCAGGTCTGGCTTGAACTTGGCGGGCCACGCGACGCTGCGCAGCTCGGAGGTGAAGGCGCGGCAGCCCGCCGTGGCCGCGGGGGGCCTCGGACGACAGAGGTCTTGGTCTTGTGGGCCTCTCGCGCTGGCCGGGGCAGCGCAGGTCTTGACGTCTTTGGAGCGGGAGCGCCGGGGCGGCTTCTTGCGGGCGAGGAACTTCTTGGCAGCTCTGCTCTTGCCGTGCGGCGCTGGCGGAACGGGTTCCGCCCAGGCCGCGCGCCTTTGGGGCTGTGGCGCCGTCTTGAGGAGGAGGCAGCCGAGGCGCCCGGAGCCACAGCGGGCGGGTGCGGTGCAGCGAGACGGACGGCGCGGGGTCGCCTCCTGCAGCGTGGACGAGCTCGGCGACTCGGTCGAGCCATTCTTCGTAGACGTCGTCGACGGGGCGGTAGCGCAGGAGCTCGTTGGCCGCGATGAGTGCAGCTCGGGCCTCCATGGCTGGGCGTGCGTGGACGAAGAACCAGCGGGTGAGCGAAGGCGTGGCGGTGCGGCCGCCCCGCCATGGACGGTGCTTTGGGGCGACGCTTGTCGCTTGTTCTCGCCGGGCCGGTGGCGGCGTTGACGGCAGGTGACGGGGAACGATGAGGACACCCGCCGACGGGAGCTGTCTGGGCGACATGGGAGGCGAGGGCGGCTCGGCGCTCGACGCAGGCCCGACGAGCGTCCGACATGGTTGCGGTGGTCGGGGAAGAACGAGGCGACGAAAGGCAGATTCCGGTGCACCCCTACCTGGCGCGCCAAATGTCGGATTTCGGGTTCCGGCAGACCCTTGAGGTTCGAACTCTGGGGTCCAACCCTCCACCGTCTCGTACCTCGCCGAATCGCAGGGACCTAAACTACTAAACAGAACAGCACAAGAGACACGATATTTATACTAGTTCGGGCCACCGTTGTGGTGTAATACCCTACTCTAGTTTGTGGTGTGGTGGATTGCCTCTTGGGCCGATGAGGAATAAGATAGGAAGAACAGCCTCGCGAGGGTCTGTTCTTGGTGGGTGTGATGAACTGCTAGGTGGTGTTCCGTCGCTCTAGCTTGAGGACCGGGTCTCTATCTCTCTCTCTGGATTCCAAATGCCCGCCCTCTACTATGGTGGCTAGCTCTACTTATATAGACGAAGGCCCTGGGACTCTTCCCAAGTATTGAGAGGGAAGGGCGCCAACAATTGTCCATTTTGAAGGGGAACAGCGGGTACACTTATCCTGACTAAAGTTAGTCCTCGCCTGCCAAAGGCTCTGGTGATGACGCCTGCTTGGGCTCCACGATGACTCCCTTCCAGCCGTTGGGGCTGGTCTTGGTCTTGTTGCACCAAAACGGATGCCTTTGCTTGATGCTCTCGCCTGCTCTTGCTCCCTTTGCACCAAAGAGGAAAGGAGGATGCTGCGCGGCTGGCGCCCGACTGGCGCCCTTGGTCGTCACGGCTTGCGTCATGGGCACCTCGCGAGGTACCCTGCCTTGAACTCTCCGCCTCCTCATGAGCCAGCCTGACGAGGCCGTGCCTGAGGAAGCTCCTTGTCGTCCGCCCCGCGAGGCTTGGCCCCTCACGAGGGTCTTGAGCTTGTGTTGATGAAGATGGGGTGTCCCGGGCCTCCTTTGAGCCACGCCGCAGGCCGCAGGCAGGCAAGTCTGGGGACCCCCGTTCCCAGAACGCCGACAGTATCGGGGAGGTATCTCTGGGCCCTCTCGGCAATGCACATCACTATAAGCCTTGCAAGCAATGTGGCTAATGAGTTCATTGCAGGATGATGCATTACGAAACAAGTAAAGAGACTTGCTGGTAACGAGATTGAACTAGGTATGATGATACCGACGATCGAATCTCGGGCAAGTAACATACCGATGACAAAGGGAACAACGTATGTTGTTATGCGGTTTGACCGATAAAGATCTTCGTAGAATATGTAGGAGCCAATATGAGCATCTAGGTTCCGCTTTTGGTTATTGAACGGAGATGTGTCTCGGTCATGTCTACATAGTTCTCGAACCCGTTGGGTCCGTACGCTTAACGTTCGATGACAATCGGTATTATGAGTTTATGTGTTTTGATGTACCGAATGTTTTTCGGAGTCCCGGATAAGATCACGGACATGACGAGGAGTCTCAAAATGGTCGAGAGATAAAGATTGATATATTGGAAGGTTATATTCGGACACCGGAAAGGTTCCCGGGGTCACCGGATAAATACCGGAGTACCGGGGAGTTACCGGAACACCCCGGGGGGGGGGGGTCAATGGGCCTTCATGGGCCTTAGTGGAAATAGAGGGCAGCAAGGGAGCTGTGGGGCGCGCCCTCCTTAGGCCCAAACTGAATTGGTTTAGAGCTTGGGGGGCCGGCCCCCTCTTTCCTACTCTCCTCCCCCTCTTTCCTTCCCCTCCTAGTTGGACTAGGAAAGGGGGAACCTACTCCTAGTAGGAGTAGGATTCCCCCCTTGGGGCACACCCTATGAGGCCGCCGACCCCCTCCCCTTGCTTCTTTATATACGGGGGAGGGGGGCACCCCTCGAACACACAAGTTGACAGTTGTCTTAGCCGTGTGCGATGCCCCCTCCACAGATTTCCACCTCGGTCATATCATTGCAGTGCTTAGGTGAAGCCCTGCGTCGGTAACTTCATCAACACCATCACCACACCGTCGTGCTGAGGAAACTCTCCCTCGACCTCAGCTAGATCTATAGTTTGTGGGACGTCACCGAGCTGAACGTTTGCAGATCGCAGAGGTGCCGACCTTCAGTGCTAGGATCGGTCAGATCATGAAGACGTACGACTACATCAACCGCGTTGTCATAACGCTTCCTCTTTCGGTCTACAAGGGTACATAGACAACACTCTCCCCTCTCGTTGCTATGCATCACCTAGATAGATCTTGCATGATCGTAGGAATTTTTTTGAAATTAATGCGTTCCCCAACAATACATACGATGTAACTCTGTAACAACACCCACTCTATATATGAAAATACAATAGGAGCCTCTCCTACTGTCCATTCCTCAAAAAAAAAACTAAACATGATGAATGTGACCTAATGATGATACGTCCATTTCGCATCATGTTTTTATATTGATATTTATTGTATTTTGGGCTGTTATTACACATTATGGTACAATACTTATGCCTTTTCTCTCTTATTTTACAAGGTTTACACAAAGAGGGAGAATGGCGGCAACTGGAATTCTGGACCGGAAAGGAGGAAATCTAAGAGACCTATTCTGCACAACTCCAAAAGTCTCTAAAATTTAAGGAGAATTATTTTGGAATATATAAAAAATATTGGGTGAAGAAAATACCAGAGGAGACCCTCTGGGCGTGCCTCCCTGGCTTGTGGGCCCCCTGGCAGGCCTGTGGTGCCCCTCTTCTGCTATATGATGTCTTTTGACCTGGAAAAAATCAGAAGGAAGCTTTCGGGACGAAGCGCCGCCGTCTCGAGGCGGAAACTGGGTAGAAGCAATCTAGGGCTCGGTGGAGCTGTTCTGCAGGAGAAACTTCCCTTCCGGGAGGGGGAAATCGAATGCATCGTCTTCTGATTATGAACATGACATTGTATCCGATCTTCTCTCAAACCCTAGTTCATCTCTTGTATCCGATCTTCTCTCGAACCCTAGTTCATCTCTTGTATCCGATCTTTGTCTCAAAATCTCAGATTGGTACCTGTGGGTTGCTAGTAGTGTTGATTACTCCTTGTAGTTCATGCTAGTTAGTTTATTCGGTGGAAGATCATATGTTCAGATCCTTAATGATATTTATTACCCCTCTGATTATGAACATGACATGCTTTGTGAGTAGTTACGTTTGTTCCTGAGGACATTGGAGAAGCCTTGTTATAAGTAATCATGTGAATTTGGTATTGGTTCGACATTTTGATGAGATGCATGTTGTCTTTCCTCTAGTGGTGTTATGTGAACGTCGACTACATGACACTTCACCATGATTTGGGCCTAGGGGAAGGCATTGGGAAGTAATAAGTATATGATGGGTTGCTAGAGTGACAGGAGCTTAAATCCTAGTTTATGTGTTGCTTCGTAAGGGGCTGATTTGGATCCATATGTTTCATGCTATGGTTAGATTTATCTTAATTCTTCTTTCATAGTTGCGGATGCTTGCGAGAGTGGTTAATCATAAGTGGGAGGCTTGTCCATAAGGACAACACCCAAGCACCGGTCCACCCACATATCAAATTATCAAAGTAACGAACGCGAATCATATGAGCATGATGAAAACTAGCTTGACAGTATTTCCCATGTGTCCTCGGGAGCGCTTTTTAAGATTTCATCCAGGCTTCTCCTTTGCTACAAAAAGGACTGGCCCACCTTGCTTCACCTTTGCTACACTTGTTAGTTGTTACCCGTTACGAATTACTAGTAGACTGCCCGTGCGTTGCCACGGGCCAACAAATGAATTTGTAAACAATGCTCACTCTTTACCAACAATGAGCACATTGCGCCAGCACACAATGTTCAACCACAATACAAATGCAATCCTCCTTTCTATTCTCACAAATAGCACACAAGGTTTTCTTTTCGTTTAGACGAGTTGAAAGAATAGGGATTCTCGGGAAAGAGTCTCTTGGGCGAGAGAATATCCGGAGTGGACAGATTTTAGGCAAGTGAACAATTACTTAGGCTCTCCATTATTATTGGTCCCTAAACTTTGATGTTCACCTGATTTGCTACTCTGACCCAGGCTTTTGGCAACTTGGTATAAGTCGGGCTCAACAAGAGGCTCTAGCTCGCTAACGCTAAGCTAACCTCCTTGTTTTTAGGGAAACGGTGTTTTTTTATAGATTTTCAAATAAGAGGTACTCCCTCCATCCGAAAAAGCTTGTCCCTCGAATGGATGTATCTAGCACAAAATTAGTGCTAGATACATTCATTTGATGGACAAGCTTGGGACAAGCTTTTTCGGACAGAGGGAGTAGATGGTGAGGTTCAAAACAAAAATGATCTATACAATCAAAAGGAAAGTACAAAAAGCAAAACAAACAAAGGCAGAAAATACAACAGATACAACAAAGCTATCGAGAGTCAGATCTCGAAAACCTGAACCCAATCCATGAGGCCAATGAGCTCCTTTCTCTTAGCCGTGTAGGTAAACCATTTTAGTTCCTCCTTAAATCGACGCCTGCAATTATAGAGATTTGGAGGAATGAGATTTAAGATGAAGTCGTTCCTTGTGGTCCAAATTGCCCATGAGATCAGTATAATAATGTCCATGGCAAAAGGCAGATTTAGCAACTGTTTGCGATGGGCAACTTGGTCTTGAATACCTGTCCCAGTAGGGAGGGTTCCATGAAGGACAAACATATTGCCAAAAGAGTTTTGCAAAAGGGCAAACGAAGTACAAGTGATCCCTTGCCTCCAATGCTGGTCTATGACACATGACACATGTGTAATCCTGAATGAAGAAGTTCTTTCTCTGTACCATAACTCTTGGTTATGTCTGTGATTAATCAGCTAACCTCCTTTTCCAGACTTGTTTACATTGTGTGGGCAACTTTTCCTTTCTACGTGCACGGCCAAAATCTTCCTTGCCGGATTTGAGCGTCACGCTTCACATGATGTCCAATTTGTACCTGAAGTAGAGCAGCAGCACAATTCTTAGCGCAACAATGTTTGTGACGACGATCAAGTGACTGTAGCTCAACGATAAGTCTCCACTTACTTCTTTTAGTTAAGTCTTCACTTAGTTGGCGGTGAAGCATTTACTCTCCGATGGAGAAGAACTTGTTGATCTCTGCTGGTGGTGGAATCATTGATCTTGCCTCTAAGTCTAAGTGGAACGATGTCGTGGTCGTCGTTGTTGTCGGATACCTCCCGTGTTTGTGCTTTGATCTGTTTGCTCAGCGACCAACACGACGATGTTGTCTCTCTCCCGAATTACCACAACTTGGGACAAATTAAATCAGTTAAAGAAGACCCCGGAGAGTAGGAAGCAACAGACAATTTTGGAGAACTCCATGGGTGAGCGAGTAACATAACTCTCCCATCCAGTGCACTCAAAGACACTGATGAAGCTCTCCATGCCAGAGCTCACGTACGCCTGCAGACCAAGACACCAGAACCTAATCTAGTAATTCAACAACAGAAACGGCCCAGTCAAGCTCAAATTAACATGAAATTCTAGAGCTCCCACTCGCCTTGGTTCATCACTACTGATACATCTAGTCGCCACGTTCACCGTAGAAGATGCAGTGCTTTAGCAGCGCGACCCTGGTCACGTTCAACTCCATTAGTGATGGAAGGTGTGTGCACACCTTCACATTAAAGAAAAAGATTCATACCTTCTCCATTGGTGAAACACACAAGCTGGCAAACCAGGGAATGCTTAGCACAAGTGGCTTCAGATTCACATGTGGTGTCAACATTATATGCAAATCCAAAAGATGAAAATAGCAACATGATCACGTCAGAGGTCTGTCCAATGAAAGATATTTGAACACGCTGTCTGTATAAAGCGTCGGGGACAACACTAACCTGCACAGACAATTTGATGGAATCCACCTTCACATTCACATTTACATTTGCTATGCTAGTCCACCGAATCAGACATATCAACATAATAGAAGATATCAACAAAAGAAGAATGCATATCCCATATCAAAATTCTAGGAACAGTTGGTTAAAGTATCTCCTTAAGAGTGAAAAGTAATGATATTTTGTGTAGCGACGATAGGCATCATTTGAGTAAATATATTTTTATCCCGCTAAAAGGATTGCTAAGAATTGTAAAGAGTACTCAGAGAAATAAGAGACCTTGTAGTGTATGTTGAAGAGCACCAAGTCGAGTTATGGCAAATATAAACAAATGATGACATGAACATAAAAATGGCACATGATTTCTACAACTGATCTAATGAGCTAAAATATATATTTGAGAGCTCTTTTTTTTATCGGTGATTTTTCTGAAGACATAAATGGAAGCTTTGTACAATATATTAGAACATTTAAGTAATAACAATATCATGGTCAAAGGAATAACAACCAACCATTCATGAGCTGCGTGCAAGTGTAAATAATTTGTATTCTTATGTCGACAATATCGACAAAGGAAAGCAACCGTCATGAGATGCGCCTTCCTTATATCTCCACCCAAATAGATATTTCTAACATAATTTAACCAATTTCTTTTATTTATATGTTTTCTCGGGATGGATTGTGCAAACAAAATACTACAACATGATGCACCGGCCATCCCTTTAAATGCAGCCGTCATCTCCGTCACGGAGTCACCTGAGACCTCATATACCCTGCACTCGAATCCATTAATCCCCTACCTCTTATCCGCCAGCGACGACCCACCTCTTCTACCGATTCTTCTTCTTCCTCTCATCGCTACTTTTTTTGTCCACAACCCGCTCACCTCTCCCATAATCATTTATAATGCCCGCGACATCATGCACCCCACACTCAAGTCTGTTAACCCCTCGCGCCTCTCCTACACCGGCGACAACCTGTTGTAGCTACTATTCTCTTCCTCCCGCCGCCTACCTTTTTCTTAGTCCACTCTAACAACCCACCCACCTATACCTGCCCAACCACTTCCCACCACCAACCACGACCAGCAAGTGTTGTCACACACTACTTCATCGACCCCTACCCGAGTCGGTGCCTCTGTCGCCGACAAACCCTCTAAACCTTGCCATCATCTCTAGTGACTGCGACGTCCCGCACCGGTGCGCTCCTTCGCCGGTGACGACATGGCAAGCCACATCGTCGTCACGTTGGTGAGGTCCTAATGAGCTGTCGCCAAGGATGCCACGACCAACCATGCAGGGCTCAAGGCTCTGCGTGCATTGCTAGCAGAAAAATGGTGTCGTCGAGAGGAAAGCACGTTCCAAAATCATCTTAATGAACGTGAGCGTGTGATGTCTACTACACAACCTTCTTCTTGTAGACGTTGTTGGGCCTGCAAGTGCAGAGGTTTGTAGGACAGTAGCAAATTTCCCTCAAGTGGATGACCTAAGGTTTATCAATCCGCGAGAGGCGTAGGAGGAAGATGGTCTCTCTCAAACAACCCTGCAACTAAATAACAAAAGTCTCTTGTGTCCCCAACACACCCAATACAATAACAAATTGTATAGGTGCACTAGTTCGGCGAAGAGATGGTGATACAAGTGCAATATGGATGGTAGATATAGGTTTTTGTAATCTGAAAATATAAAAACAGCAAGGTAGCAAGTGGAAAAAGTGAGCGTAAACGGTATTGCAATGATAGGAAACAAGGCCTAGGGTTCATACTTTCACTAGTTCAAGTTCTCGCAACAATAATAACATAGATAGATCATATAACAAGCCCTCAACATGCAACAAAGAGTCACTCCGAAGACACTAATAGAGGAGAACAAACGTAGAGATTATGGTCGGGTACGAAACCACCACAAAGCTATTCTTTTGGATCGATCTATAAAAGAGTTCGTACTAGAATAACACCTTAAGATACAAATCAACCAAAACCCTAATGTCACCTAGATACTCCATTGTCACCTCAAGTATCCGTGGGCATGATTATACGATATGCATCACACAATCTCAGATTCATCCAACCAACATAAAAGTACTTCAAAGAGTGCCCCAAAGTTTCTACCGGAGAGTCAAGAACGTGTGCCAACCCCTGTGCATAGGTTCCCAATGTCACGAAACCCGCAAGTTGATCACCAAGACATACATCAAGTGTTCTCATAAAGACTCAATCCGATAAGATAACTTCAAAGGGGAAACTCAATTCATCACAAGAGAGTAGAGGGGGAGAAACATCATAAGATCCAACTACAATAGCAAAGCTCGGGATACATCAAGATCCTGCCATAGATTGGAACACGAGAGAAAACACGAGAGAGAGAGAGAGAGAGAGAGAGAGATCAAACACATAGCTACTGGTACATACCCTCAGCCCCGAGGGTGAACTACTCCCTCCTCGTCATGGAGAGCGCCGGGATGATGAAGATGGCCACCGGTGAGGGTTCCCTCCCTCCAGGAGTCTAAAGGGGCCCCGATTGGTTTTTCGTGGCTCGAGGCTTGCGGCGGCGGAACTCCCGATCTAGGTTCTGTTCGGAAGTTTTAGGGCACGAGGTATATATGGGTGAAAGGAGTACGTCGGTGGAGCTACGGGGCCCCACGAGGCGTGAGCGCGCCTGTGGGGAGGGCGCGCCCCACCCTCGTGAGAACCTCCCGTATCTTCCCGACGTGGGGTCCAAGTCCATCAGGTGGCTTTCCTTCCAAAAATAACTTCTCCAGTTGATTTCGTTCCGTTTTGACTCCGTCTGATATTCCTTTTCCTCGAAACACTGAAATAGGCATAAAACAACAAATTTGGGTTGGGCCTCCGGTTAATAGGTTAGTCCCAAAAATAATATAAAAATGGATAATAAAGCCCAATATTGCCTAAAACAGTAGATAAAGTAGCATGAAGCAATCAAAAATTATAGATATGTTGGAGACGTATCAGCGTGTTCAGGCCTACTAAGCTCCAAACAGATCTCTATAAATTATGTTAATCATGCATCATCATCACCTTTGATGAGGTCTTAATGAGCAGATGTAAAAATAAATTAGCAAGCTAATGTCTTTCACTCTTCACATACGGACCCAATACGAGCTAAAAAAAGCTCATAATAATTGGTGAGACCAGTGTAAACAAAGCAAAACAACAACAAAGAAGCAAATCTTATCTGATCTCTATACCCAAGCGTTTGAGTTCTCTATCATTTTGGCTTCCTCCAATATACAAGCACTTATCGCAAAGTTTTTGCATACATCTTATTTTGATATAATGCATCCTATCTCGGGCAAAACTATATTACGTAACTATTGCTGGAATTTAAGCCATAAAGAACAGGATAAGCATCTCTAAACTCCATAAGATCGTAAGTTATATGATTTTTCAATAAAAGGATCAAATACTAAAATTTATCCATCAATACATGTTTCAAGTTTTACTCAGTTAGAAACATGTTTCCAGATTGGTACTGCTCCTAAGGTAAACAAAATAGCTATAGGTCTTGTACTTACATACGATCTCTTGGAGTGCCTCTCCTTCCTATTAATTTCGGCCGAGACGTACATAATAACACAGAGAAACATCAAATCAAGCAAGATATGTATGATCAGCTCTCTGAAAGCGGGAGCATCTAATCTTTTATAAGACAATACTATATGCCAATGTTTCAAGCTTGTACCACAAAACTGAAACTGAACTTTCAGATTTTGCTTCCCAATTGCAAAGGTAAATGTACGCCACTCCAAGGAAATAATAAGGGAGTAAGGGCTGTTTGGATGGTGCCCAAGCCAGCCCCACCAAAACAAGGGAATGTGTCACGCCGAACTCGCCCGCACGCCGCTGCAGAATAACACGGGTAACCAAATAATTGGTCGAGATCCGAAATTTTGGCCGTGAACCAAACACACGCCACCGCCGACCAATATTTTGGAAGGGCAGCCACCGGCTGTCATCCAAACAGTGCCGTCATCCAAACAGGGCCTAAACCATCTGTATTGTCATTCATTTCAAAGAAATTTGCAGCTGGGAATAAACTAAAGATCAACCAATCTGGAGATAGACTTCACGGGTCGAGCGCAGGCCCTCCGTCACTGCTGCCTAGTCCTCCCTGCTCCCGTAGAGCGGGCCCGCGTTGCCACCGAGCCGAGGTAGCTGGCCATTGCGGAAGAAGGGACAACCATAGGTCGATGTGCATCTATGGCTTCCCCATCGTTCATTGCCGCGGTTCCCATAGCTCAGTGGGATTCTTTAACATTTATGTTCGATGTCCCCTATCACCCCCTCATTTTCATTAGTGGTTTGATAAATTGATCCGTAGACATCTGGATGAATGAACAGAAATTTTAATTCCTAATTGCTTTAAATATTTGAATTCCAAACAGTAGTTTCCGAAAGTAGACATCTTGTCTTGGATCTAATTGATTGTACAATTCACATATTCTCGGTAAACTTGCGTAAATTGCAAGATATCGGGCATATACCTAGTCGCCTTAGTACTTTAATTTGTCGTGTCACCAAAATTGTATAGGCTAGCCAGTTGGTTCTCTTTTTATCTGTGAAAATAACACTAAATTGCTAAACATTCTAGAAAGATCAGCACCAAGTATTGTGACTGAAGGAAATATGCCCTAGAGGCAATAATAAAGTTATTATTTATTTCCTTATATCATGATAAATGTTTATTATTCATGCTAGAATTGTATTAACCGGAAACATAATACATGTGTGAATACATAGACAAACAGATAAGTCACTAGTAAGCCTCTACTAGACTAGCTCATTAATCAAAGATGGTTATGTTTCCTAACCATAGACATGTGTTGTCATTTGATTAATGGGATCACCTCATTAGAAGAATGATGTGATTGACATGACCCATTCCGTTAGCTTAGCACACGATCGTTTGGTATATTGCTATTGCTTTCTTCATGACTTATACATGTTCCTATAACTATGAGATTATGCAACTCCCGTTTACCGGAGGAACACTTTGGGTACTACCAAACGTCACAACGTGAATCGGGTGATCATAAAGGAGTACTACAGTGTCTCCAAAGGTACTTGTTGGGTTGGCGATTTCGAGATTAGGTTTTTTCACTCCGATTGTCGGAGAGGTATCTCTGGGCCTTCTCGGTAATGCACATCACATAAACCTTGCAAGAATTGCAACTAATGAGTTAGTTGTGAGATGATGTATTACTGAACGAGTAAAGAGACTTGCCGGTAACGAGATTGAACTAGTTATAGGATACCGACGATCGAATCTCGGGAAAGTAACATAACGATGACAAAATGAACAAAGTATGTTGTTATGCGGTTCTGACCGATAAAGATCTTCAGAGAATATGTAGGAACCAATATGGGCATCCAGGTCCCGCTATTGGTTATTGACCGAAGATGTGTCTCGGTCATGTCTACATTGTTCTCGAACCGTAGGGTCCGCACGCTTAAGGTTTCGATGACGGATATATTATGAGTTTGTGTATTTTGATGTACCAAGGTTGTTCGAGTCCCGGATATGATCACGGACATGACGAGGAGTCTCGAAATGGTCGAGACATAAAGATTAATATATTGGACGGATATATTTGGACACCGGAAAGGTTCCGGAGAAGTTTGGAGCTCCGGAGGTTACGGAACCCCGGAGGTATATGGGCCTTATTGGGCCCATGTAGGAGGAAGGGAGAAGGAACAAGGGAGGGCGCGCCCCAAGCCCAATCCGATTGGGGAGGGGGCCGCCCCTTCCTTTCTCCTTCCCCTCTTCCTATTCCTACTACTAGTACTACTTCCTAATACTAGTACTCCTTCCTTCCCTCCAAATAAGATAAGGAAAGGAGAGGGAAACCTACTTGGAGTAGGTTTCCTCCCTATGGCGCCCCTTGTGGCCGGCCACCTCCTCCCTCCCTCCTTTATATACGGGGTGGGGGCACCCTAGGACACACAAGTTGATCCTTGAGATCGTTCCTTAGCTGCAGCGGTGCCCCCTCCACCATATTCCACCTCGGTCATATCGTGGCGGTGCTTAGGCGAAGCCTGCGTCGGTGAAACATCAAGATCGTCACCATGCCGTCAGGTCGACGGAACTCCCTCTCCCCGAGCTTTGCCGGATCGGAGCTCGAGGAGCCGCCATCGAGCTGAACGTGTGCCAAGAACTCGGAGGCGCCGGAGTAACGGGCGCTACCGATCGGCCGATCGCGAGGAGAACGACGACTACTTCCTCTACGCCATCATCGACTCGGAGGTGCCGAGTAACGCACTGGGATCGGCAGGATCGCGAGGAGAACGTCGACTACTTCCTCTACGCCAGATCGCTTCCGCTTTGGTCTACGAGGGTACGTAGACAACACTCTCCTTCTCGTTGCTATGCCATCACCATGGTCCTGTGTGTGCGAGGAAAATTTTGAAATTACTACGTTACCCAACAAAGGGCATCCGAGCCTGGTTTTATGCGTTGATGTCATATGCACGAGTAGAACACAAGTGAGTTGTGGGCGATACAAGTCATACCGCCTACCAGATGTCATACTTTGGTTCAGCGGTATTGTGAGATGAAGCGCCCGGACCGACATTACGCTTACGCTTACGCGAGACTGGTTTCACTGCTACGAGCACTCGTGCTTAAAGGTGGCTGGCGGGTGTCTGCTCTCTCACTTTAGTTGAACCGAGTGTGGCTACGCCCGGTCCTTGAGAAGGTTAAACGGAGTCTATTTGACGAAGTATCGTTGTGGTTTTAATGCGTAGGTAAGAACGGTTCTTGCTCAGCCCGTAGCAGCCACGTAAAACTTGCAACAACAAAGTAGAGGACGTCTAACTTGTTTTTGCAGGCATGTTGTGATGTGATATGGTCAAGACGTGATGCTATATTTTATTGTATGAGATGATCATGTTTTGTAACCGAAGTTATCGGCAAATCGCAGGAGCCATATGGTTGTCGCTTATTGTATGAAATGCAACGCCTGTAATTGCTTTTACTTTATCACTAAGCGGTAGCGATAGTCGAGAAGCAATAGATGGCGTAAACGACAACGATGCTACGATGGAGATCAAGGTGTCGCTACCGGTGACAATGGAGATCATGATGTTGCTTCGGAGATGGAGATCACAAGCACAAGATGATGATGGCCATATCATATCACTTATATTGATTGCATGTGATGTTTATCCTTTATGCATCTTATTTTGCTTTGATTGACGGTAGCATTTTAAGATAATCTCTCATTAAAATTATCAAGTAGTGTTCTCCCTAAGTATGCACCGTTGCCAAAGTTCGTCGTGTCGAGACACCACGTGATGATCGGGTGTGATAAGCTCTACGTCCATCTACAACGGGTGCAAGCCAGTTTTGCACACGCAGAATACTCAGGTTATACTTGACGAGCCTAGCATATGCAGATATGGCCTCGGAACACGGAGACCGAAAAGGTCGAGCGTGAATCATATAGTAGATATGATCAACATAAGATGTTCACCATTGAAAACTACTCCATCTCACGTGATGATCGGTTATGGTTTAGTTGATTTGGATCACGTGATCACTTAGATGACTAGAGAGATGTCTGCCTAAGTGGGAGTTCTTTAATATGATTAATTAAAAACTTAAATTTATCATGAACTTAGTACCGATAGTATTTTGCTTGTCTATGTTTCATGTAGATAGATGGCTCGTCTTTGTTGTTCCGTTGAATTTTAATGCTCCTTGAGAAAGCAAAGTTGAAAGATGATGGTAGCAATTACACGGACTGGGTCCGTAACTTGAGGATTATCCTCATTGCTGCATTGTAAGAATTACGCCCCGAAGCACCGCTGGGTGCCAGCCTGCAGGAGCAACGCCGAAGTTGTGAATGTCCGGCAGAGCAAAGTCGATGACTACTCTATAGTTCAAGCAGCCATGCTTTACGGCTTAGAACCGGGTCTTCAACGACGTTTTGAACGTCATAGAGCATAAGGAGATGTTCCAAGAGTTGAAGTTAATATTACAAGCAAATGCCGGATTGAGAGATATGAAGTCTCCAATAAGTTCTATAGCTGCAAGATGGAGGAGAATAGTTACAAGTGAGCACATACTCAAAATGTCCGGGTATAATAATCACTTAATTCAGCTGGGAGTTAATCTTCCGGATGATAGTGTCATTGATGTAATTCCCCAATCATCGCCACCAAGCTACAAGAGCTTCGTGATGAACTATAATATGCAAGGGATGACTAAGACAATTCCTGAGCTCTGCGCAATGCTAAAAGCCGCGGAGGTAGAAATCAAGAAAGAGCACCAAGTGTTGATGGTCAACAAGACCACTAGTTTCAAGAAAAAGGGCAAAGGGAAGAAGAAGGGGAACTTCAAGAAGAAAAGCAAACAAGTTGCTGCTCAAGGGAAGAAACCCAAGTCTGGACCTAAACCTGAAATCGAGTGCTTCTCTAAAGCAGACTGGTCACTTTGGAAGCGGAACTGCCCCAAGTATTTGGCGGATAAAAGGGATGGCAAGGTGAACAAAGGTATATGTGATATACATGTTATTGATGTGTACCTTACTAGAGCTCGCAGTAGCACTGGTATTTGATAATGGTTACATTGCTAATATTTGCAACTCAAACAGGGGACTACTGATTGCGAACAACCGGCAAAGGGACGAGGTGACGATCTTGGCGTGGGAAATGGTTCCAAAGTCGATGTGATCGCGGTCGGCACGCTACCTCTACATCTACCTTCGGGATTAGTTTTAGACCTAAACAATTGTTATTTGGTGCCAGCGTTAAGCATGAACATTATATCTGGATCTTGTTTGATGCGAGACGGTTATTCATTTAAATCGGAGAATAAAGGTTGTTCTATTTATATGAATAATATCTTTTATGGTCATGCACCCTTGAAGAGTGGTCTATTTTTAATGAATCTCGATAGTAGTGATACACATATTCATAATGTTGAAACCAAAAGATGCAGAGTTGATAATGATAGTGCGACTTATTTGTGGCATTGCCGTTTAGGTCATATCGGTATAAAGCGCATGAAGAAACTCCATCTTGATGGACTTTTGGAGTCACTTGATTATGAATCACTTGGCACTTGTAACCGTGCCTCATGGGCAAGATGACTAAAACCCCGTTCTCCGGTACTATGGAGAGAGCAACAGATTTGTTGGAAATCATACATACAGATGTATGTGGTCCAATGAATGTTGAGGCTCGTGGCGGATATCATTATTTTCTCACCTTCACAGATGATTTAAGCAGATATGGGTATATCTTCTTAATGAAACATAAGTCTGAAACATTTGAAAAGTTCAAAGAATTTCAGAGTGAAGTTGAAAATCATCGTAATAAGAAAATAAAGTTTCTACGATCTGATCGTGGAGGCGAATATTTGAGTTACGAGTTTGGTCTACATTTGAAACAATGCGGAATAGTTTCGCAACTCACGCCACCCGAAACACCACAACGCAATGGTGTGTCCGAACGTCGTAATCGCACTTTACTAGATATGGTGCGATCTATGATGTCTCTTACAGATTTACCGCTATCGCTTTTGGGGTTATGCTCTTGAGACGGCCGCATTCACGCTGAATAGAACACCGTCAAAATCCGTTGAGACGACACCTTATGAATCGTGGTTTAGCAAGAAACCAAAGTTGTCGCTTTCTTAAAGTTTGGGGATGCGATGCTTATGTGAAAAAGCTTCAACCTGATAAGCTCGAACCTAAATCGGAGAAATGTATCTTCATAGGATACCCAAAGGAGACGATTGGGTACACCTTCTATCACAGATCCGAAGGCAAGACATTTGTTGCTAAGAATGGATCCTTTCTAGAGAAGGAGTTTCTCTCGAAAGAAGTGAGTGGGAGGAAAGTAGAACTTGATGAGGTAATCGTACCTTCACCCTTATTTGAAAGTAGTTTATCACAGAAACCCGTTTCTGCGATATCTACACCAAATAGTGAGGAAGTTGATGATGTTGATCATGAAACTTCAGATCAAGTTACTACGTAACCTCGTAGATCAACCAGAATAAAATCCGCACTGCAGTGGTACGGCAATCCTGTTCTCGGAAGTCATGCTACTAGATCATGATGAACCTACGAACTATGAAGAAGCGATGGTGAGCCCAGATTCCGCAAAATGGCTTGAGGCCATGAAATCTGAGATGGGATCCATGTATGAAAACAAAGTGTGGACTTTGGTTGACTTGCCCGAGGGTCGGCAAGCAATAGAAAACAAGTGGATCTTCAAGAAGAAGACCGACGCCGACGGTAATATTGTTGTCTACAAAGCTCGACTTGTCGCAAAGGGGTTTCGACAAGTTCAAGGGATTGACTACGATGAGACCTTCTCACCAGAAGCGATGCTTAAGTCTGTCCGAATCATGTTAGCAATTGCCGCATTTTATGATTATGAAATTTGGCAAATGGATGTAAAGACCGCATTCCTGAATGGGTTTACGGAAGAAGAGTTGTATATGATGCAACCGTAAGGTTTTATCGATCCAAAGGGAGCTAACAAAGTGTGCAAGCTCCAGCGATCCATTTATGGACTGGTGCAAGCATCTCGGAGTTGGAATAAACGCTTTGATAGTGTGATCAAAGTATTTGGGTTTATCTGAGACTTTTGGAGAAGCTCAGTATTTACAAGAAAGTGAGTGGGAGCTCAGAGCATTTCGATATTATATGTAGATGACATATTACTGATAGGAAATGATATAGAATTTCTGGATAGCATAAAGGGTTACTTAAACAAGAGTTTTTCGATGAAAGACCTTGGTGAAGCTGCTTACATATTGGGCATCAAGATCTATAGAGATAGATCAAGACGCTTAATTGGACTTTCACAAAGCACATACCTTGATAAAGTTTTGAAGAAGTTCAAAATGGATCAGGCAAAGAAAGGTTTTTACCCAGACATAAGGTGTGAGATTGAGTCGACTCAATGCCCGACCACGGCAGAAGATAGAGAGAAAATGAAAGATGTTCCCTATGCTTCAGCCATAGGCTCTATCATGTATGCAATGTCATGTACCGGACTGACGTATGCTTAGCTGTAAGCTTGGCAGGAAGGTACCAAAGTAATCCAGAGTGGATCAACGGACAGCGGTCAAGAACATCCTGAAATACCTGAAAAGGACTAAGGATATGTTTCTCGTATATGGAGGTGACAAAGAGCTAGTCGTAAATGGTTACGTCGATGCGAGCTTTGACATTGATCCGGACGATTCTAAATCGCAAACCGGATACGTGTTTTTGTTAAACGGTGGAGCTGTCGGTTGGTGCAGTTCTAAACAAAGCGTCGTGGCGGGATCTACATGTGAAGCGGAGTACATAGCTGCTTGGAAGCAGCAAATGAAGGAGTCTGGATGAAAGAGTTCATTTCCGATCTAGGTGTTATACCTAGTGCATCGGGACCAATGAAGATCTTCTGTGACAATCTTGGTGCAATTGCCTTGGCAAAGGAATCCAGATTTCACAAGAGGACCAAGCATATCAAGAGACGCTTCAATTCCATTCGGGACCAAGTCCAAGTGGGAGACATAGAGATTTGCAAAATACATACGGATCTGAACGCTGCGCATCCCGTTGACTAAGCCTCTTCCACGAGCAAAACATGATCAGCACCAAGACTCCATGGGTGTTAGAATCATTCTTGAGTAATCTAGATTATTGACTCTAGTGCAAGTGGGAGACTCAAGGAAATATGCCCTAGAGGCAATAATAAAGTTATTATTTATTTCCTTATATCATGATAAATGTTTATTATTCATGCTAGAATTGTATTAACCGGAAACATAATACATGTGTGAATACATAGACAAGCAGATAAGTCACTAGTAAGCCTCTACTAGACTAGCTCATTAATCAAAGATGGTTATGTTTCCTAACCATAGACATGTGTTGTCATTTGATTAATGGGATCACCTCATTAGAAGAATGATGCGATTGACATGACCCATTCCGTTAGCTTAGCACACGATCGTTTAGTATATTTCTATTGCTTTCTTCATGACTTATACATGTTCCTATAACTATGAGATTATGCAACTCCCGTTTACCGGAGGAACACTTTGGGTACTACCAAACGTCACAACGTAACTGGGTGATCATAAATGAGTACTACAGGTGTCTCCAAAGGTACTTGTTGGGTTGGCGTATTTCGAGATTAGGTTTTGTCACTCCGATTGCTCGGAGAGGTATCTGGGCCTTCTCGGTAATACACATCACATAAGCCTTGCAAGCATTGCAACTAATGAGTTAGTTGTGAGATGATGTATTACGGAACGAGTAAAGAGACTTGCCAAAGAACGAGATTGAACTAGGTATTGGATACCGACGATCGAATCTCGGGCAAGTAACATACCGATGACAAAAGGAACAACGTATGTTGTTATGCGGTCTGACCGATAAAGATCTTCGTAGAAAATGTAGGAACCAATATGGGCATCCAGGTCCCGCTATTGGTTATTGACCGAAGATGTGTCTCGGTCATGTCTACATTGTTCTCGAACCGTAGGGTCCGCATGCTTAAGGTTTCGATGACGGATATATTATGAGTTTGTGTATTTTGATGTACCGAAGGTTGTTCGGAGTCCCGGATATGATCACGGACATGACGAGGAGTCTCTAAATGGTCGAGACATAAAGATTAATATATTGGACGGATATATTTGGACACCGGAAAGGTTCCGAGAAGTTTGGAGCTCCGGAGGTTACTGAACCCCGGAGGTATATGGGCCTTATTGGGCCCATGTAGGAGGAAGGGAGAAGGAACAAGGAGGGGGCGCGCCCAAGCCCAATCCGAATTGGGGAGGGGCGGCCCCTTCCTTTCTCCTTCCCCTCTTCCTATTCCTACTACTAGTACTACTTCCTAATACTAGTACTCCTTCCTTCCCTCCAAATAAGATAAGGAAAGGAGAGGGAAACCTACTTGGAGCACGCTTCCCCCTCCCTATGGCGCCCCCTTGTGGCCGGCCACCTCCTCCCTCCCTCCTTTATATACGGGGTGGGGGAACCCTAGGACACACAAGTTGATCCTTGAGATCGTTCCTTAGCCGTGTGCGGTGCCCCCCTCCACCATATTCCACCTCGGTCATATCGTAGCGGTGCTTAGGCGAAGCCCTGCATCGGTGAAACATCAAGATCGTCACCACGCCGTCGTGCTGACGGAACTCCCTCTCCCCGGAGCTTTGCTGGATCGGAGCCCGAGGAGCGTCATCGAGCTGAACGTGTGCCAAGAACTCGGAGGCGCCGGAGTAACGGTGCTGGGATCGGCTGGATCGCGAGGAGAACGTACGACTACTTCCTCTACGTCATCATCGACTCGGAGGTGCCGGAGTAACGGCACTAGGATCGGCAGGATCACGAGGGAAACGTACGACTACTTCCTCTACGTTGTGATCGCTTCCGCTTTGGTCTACGAGGGTACGTAGACAACACTCTCCCTTCTCGTTGCTATACCATCACCATGGTCCTGTGTGTGCGTAGGAAAATTTTGAAATTACTACGTTACCCAACAGTGACACCCCCGATTCAATCATACACTAATCATACACGCAAACGTGTACGATCAAGATTAGGGACTCACGGAAAGATATCACAACACAACTCTAAAATAAAATAAGTCATACAAGCATCATAATACGAGCCAGTGGTCTCGAGGGCTCGAATACAAGTGCTCGATCATAGATGAGTCAGCGGAAGCAACAATATCTGAGTACAGACATAAGTTAAACAAGTTTGCCATAAGATGGCTAGCACAAACTGGGATACAGATCGAAAGAGGCGCATGCCTCCTGCCTGGGATCCTCCTAAACTACTCACCCGGTCGTCGCCGTGGGCTGCACGTAGTAGTAGGCACCTCCAGTAGTAGGAGTCATTGTCGACGGTATGCCCGCTCCTGGGCTCCAACATCTGGTTGCGGCAACCAGGTAGAAGGGAAAGGGAAAAAAGGGGAGAAAAGCAAGCGTGAGTACTCATCCAAAGTACTCGCAAGCAAGGAGCTACACTACATATGCATGGGTATATGTGTAAAGGGCCATATCAGTGGACTGAACTGCAGAATGCCAGAATAAGAGATGGATAACTAATCCTGTCGAAGACTACGCTTCTGGCAGCCTCCGTCTTGCAGCATGTAGAAGAGAGTAGACTGAAGTCCTCCAAGTAGCATCGCATAGCATAATCCTACCCGGCGATCCTCCCCTCGTTGCCCTGTTAGAGAGCGATCACCGAGTTATATCTGGCACTTGGAAGGGTGTGTTTTATTAAGTATCCAGTTCTAGTTGTCATAAGGTCAAGGTACAACTCCAAGTCGCCCCACATCAAGATCACGACTATTCGAATAGATTAACTTCCCTGCAGGGGTGCACCACATTACCCGACACGCTCGATCCCATTTGGACGGACACACTTTTCTGGGTCATGCCCGGCCGCGGAAGATCAACACGTCGCAGCCCCACCTAAGCACAACAGAGAGGTCAGCACGCCGGTCTAAACCTAAGCGCACAGGGGTCTGGGCCCATCGCCCTTAGCACACCTGCACGTTGCGAGGGCGGCCGGAAGCAGACCTAGCCTAGCAGGCATTCCAGTCCAATCCGGCGCGCGCCGCTCAGTCGCTGACGTCACGAAATGCTTCGGCTGATACCACGACGCCGGTTGCCCATATCTTGTCCCACGTGGCGGTTAGTGCGTATAAGGTCAACGACCCAACTCAGATCAAATACCAAGATCTCGTTAAGCGTGTTAAGTATGCGTGAATGCCGAACAGGGCCAGGCCCACCTCTCACCCAGGTAGTCTCAACCTGCCCTGACGCTCCGCCACAAAGATCCACACAGAGGGCCGTTGGGACAAAGGTCCTTTCAGCCCCCAATCCGTGAATTACTCGCGGGTGCTCCTCGAGCCGACCCGACTTTAGTCACCACTTGTATCATGTATAAAGTATATATAGTATATACCCGTGATCACCTCCCAAGTGATCACGGCCCGATAGTATAGCACAGCAGACGGACAAGAATGTAGGGCCACTGATGAAAAACTAGCATCCTATACTAGGCATGTAGGATTGTAGGTAAAGGTAACAACAGTAGTAGCAAGGACAGGCTATGCATCAGGATAGGATAACCGGAAAGCATTAACATGTTACACTACTCTAATGCAAGCAGTAGAGAGTAGAGTAGGCGATATCTGGTGATCAAGGGGGGGGCTTGCCTGGTTGCTCTGGCAAGAGAGAGGGGTCGTCAACACCGTAGTCGTACTGGATAGCAGCGGCGTCGGTCTCGGTGTCTAGCAAGATAAGAGGGGGAAGAAACAATAAATACAATGCAAACAAATGCATGATGATGCATGACATGACAAAGCGCGGTGCTAGGTGTGCTCTAACGCGGTGGGAGGTTGTACCAGTGAAGGGGGGAAACATCCGGGAAAGTATCCCCGGTGTTTCGCGTTTTCGGACAGATGAACCGGAGGTGAAATGTTGCAGGTTCACTATGCTAGGGATGTGTGGCGGACGAACGGGTTGCGTATCCGGATTCGCCTCGTCGTTCTGAGCAACTTTCATGTACAAAGTTTTTCCATCTGAGCTACGGTTTATTTTATATTAATTTTAAAAGATTTAAATCATTTTTAGGATTTATTTAATTATTTTAAATCAACATTATCCAGAATAGTGATTGCTTAGATAGGTGGGCCCGTTCGTCATTGTCTTAGATTAACTTAGTAGGTTTAATTAGTTTAACTAAGTCATTATGTTAATTTAACAGATTTAATTAAGTTAATTAATTATCTAACTAATTAATTAATATATTCTAATTAATTATTTTTTATTTAATGGGGGCATGGGGCCCATATGTCATAGGCTCTAGGGGAGCCTAGCGGGCTCTGGCGAATGGAAGCAGGTGTCCAAAGACCCGTTCGTTCGAAGACGCCTGCCTTGATCTTGAGCCGGACGGCGAGGCAGTCTGGAGGCCGGTGGCCACAAGCCCGGCCAAAGCGGCGGCGAGGAAGCAAACTGGCGAGCCACGGCGACACTGGGAGGTAGGCGGCACTGGTGCGGTGAGTAGAGGAGGCGGCGGCAAGCCCGTGGAGCGAGGGCGCAGGCGTGGGATGGTCGAGGAGCGGGCGAGGTGGTCGTGAGCGAGGCGGCGAAACCTTTGTCTCGGGCGCGGGCGTCCGGCAGCGATGGCCGTGGGCGCGCACGGGCGCGTGCAGGGGGCGCCGGTCCAGTCGCGGCGAGGGGAGAAGGTCGCGGCCGTGAGCGCGCGGTAGGGGTCATCCGGAGCGCGTGGTGAGCGCGTGCGACAGGAGGAAGAGCAGCAAGACCGGGGCACGCGGTGCGTGGCACCAGGGTTCGAGCACGCGGGCGGGAGGAGGAGAGGACGGTGCCTCACCGCGGGGCCGTAGGGTTCGAGGCAGTGGGGGTTGAGGAGGAGGGCAGAGACGACCGTGCGACGGGGAGGCAGTCCGGCGGCGACGGCCGATCCGGCGAGGTAGGGGTCCCGGGCTTGATCCCGTGGTCGAAGACGATGAAGAGGAGGTCGGAGTAGCGGGTGGGAACAATGATGCGGCGAATGGAGGCCGGTGGCCGCGGCAGTTCGCGTCGGCGAGCGGCGGGGACGAGCCGGGGCGTCGGGGACGATCCCGATCCAGAAGGGGGTCGGGGAGTGGGGGAGTGGGGATCGTGGGGTGGGTTAGGGTTTTCGGCGGTGGACTGGGGGATATAGGCTTTAGGTGGGCCGGGGGAGGGAGCTGGGTCGGTCGGCTAATTAGCTGGGCCGGTTGGCCCAGTTGGCCGGGTGGGTTTCTTTTGTTTTTCTGTTTTTTATTGATTTGTTCTTTCCTTTACTGTTTTTATTTTAGTTTCTTTTTAGCCTAGTTTTACTTAATATTAAAATGGTCCCTAAATTAGTAATACCACAAAACCCACTGCCACAAAAGTTTTTGCTCCAAAACAACTTAGTTTAGTATTTTATAAAATATAATAGGCATCTAATTAATTGTTATAGCCACTGCTTAAATATTTTTGTGCATTTAGATATTTTATAGGAATGTGGTTTCTTCACCATAATTACTTATGCCTTATTTGGTTCACTCCAGACATTTTAGTTTTAATATTTGAAAACTTTTAATGTTTGCCTTGATTTTTGAATTTAAATTTGAATTGGTTTCGAATCAACGCGAGTTTATAAACAGTAATCATGGTGACGTGGCATCATTAGTAGAGGGTTACTGTAGCTTAATTTTTCGGGCGTCACAAGTATATTATCCCGCAAAAAAAAGCACCAAGTATATTATGTCCACCTAATTAAACACTGTCTTATTTGTCCTATAAAATGCAGAACAAAACTTTTGAGTCAAATTTGTAAGCAAGATCAGTTTCATCAAGTCATGTCGTATTTTTCAAGTTAGGAAGTTAAATAATGAGCAACTATTTTGGAGGAAATAATAATGATCAACAGTTATTTTGCTGTCAGCAGATGTCCATTATTTTAGGAGGTGTGGTTTCTTTATGCAAGGAAAGATGTTATGGTGCTCCGAAGCCAGTCATTTGTCCACCCTAGATATTCCTACAAACAAAGGCCGTGCACAATAGTTTCGAGGATCACATTTCATCAAAATATGCAAATATGTTAATCATGAACATTTGCAGGCATTCTCATAATGACTATTTTTACAAACCCACATGCTACAAGGTTCCACTTTCATATGCAAGAACTATTACTCCCTCACTATCTTGACTCGTATGTCTGATCATATCTTCCGTAATAGCCATGCCCGCAAGAACCATCAAGCATTAATAAATTAAGAAAATAACAGTCTCACAATTAGATGCATAAAAGGATTATAAACTACTCCCTCCGTCCAGAAAAACTTGTCATTAAAATGGACAAAAAGGGTGTATCTAGAACTAAAATACATCTAGATACATCCTCTTTTATTCATTTTGATGACAAGTATTTCCGGACGGAGGGAGTATTTGGATAGCGAAGGCTACTCAAACACACCTCAACTTACCGACGTATTCTGCAGGATAGTAAATGATGCCTACAACAAACAGAACATTGTGATTAATAGTGGTGGTAAAAACAATTGCCGAAACATCCCTAACTAATTAAGAAACTATGATTATATACTGGTTCTTCAGCCTGAGAAATTAGTCATAATTCTTGGCTAGAGCATAAATCTGATTATAACAAAAAATGTGTAGATTTCTCATGTGGTGCGGAGTGGACTGTTCAGCAAAAAATAATGCACAAGCTCAGATCATTTGAGGTATTCAATGGAAATTATGAAAAACGTATTGGTAGGAAGCATGAGTTACATGAAGCCCACATATCTTGATGCTTGTGGCGATAGCTACTTTTTTCTCCTTGCCATTTGTTCCGCTGAGCCCCTCCTCTTTAATACATGGAGATTGTTTATCTTCAGAATATTCATCATAAAAATATCAAGTTTTGATAATTGATGATCAAAAGGAGCAAACTCACTGACCATCCTCCGTCTCTGCTCCTTGTCCCAATCCATTTTCTCTGCTTCCAACTTCCTGCAGCAAACCAAAAATGTAATCCAATATAAAAACCCAAGAAT
This sequence comes from Aegilops bicornis, assembly GCA_021605145.1. NCBI lineage: Eukaryota > Viridiplantae > Streptophyta > Magnoliopsida > Poales > Poaceae > Aegilops > Aegilops bicornis. The sequence goes on from CM038674.1 coordinate 415,178,229, forward strand.
ATAACAGTTATATTGAACTTTGCACAACAAACATGGGGAAAATCCACTTGTGGTTAGTGTAACTCATATTCAGATGTACTGTAAGACATGGGAAAAGTGACTAATAAAGCTTCCATCAGAGTTACATTGAACTTAGAGCAGAGATTACAACACATCAAGAGGCAAAACTTACAGTGAATTTGGTACAACTACTAACACAAACTAAGCTGAAAATCAAAGTAGAAAAGCAAGTCCCGACTCATCGTAATTTCAGAGTGCTGCAAGTGTAAAAAATCAACAAGAAAATTATAATGAGATCATAATAACAAACCTGTAGTTTATGTGCTTGAGGATTTTATAAGTTTTCGTCCTTTGGATCAATTCTTGTCAAGGACTGCAGGTGACTAATATATCATCCAGATTTTTGGTATCCTATGACACTTACGAAGCAAAAAAGTTACAACCGTTTAGAAAGTACAGTGAACCCAAGAAGTCATTCTTGTTGCATCTGAGGAACAACATGCGGTTCACAGTGATGGCAGCGGCTGAGCCATGTTCATAGAGTCAACGGCAACCAGCCGACCACTCCATGCGCCGCACATGATGAACAAGGCCACCTTGCTTGCACCCCCGCGCAATCAATGGATGGGAGAGAACGAATGTGAACGATTGTGAACGGCTCATGGAGGCCTGGTTCATCACCTTGCTCAACGGCAACCAGGCCTCAGATCCTCCCTCCCAATCAATGTCCACCTCTCTAACGATTGTGAACGGCTCGGAAAGGAAAGAGAATGGGAGAGAGGAAACATCGTCTCGATGTAAAGTTCCTCTTTGTTCCCATGTTGTTCGTCATCCCTGTTGAAGAAGAAACATCATCTCGATGTAAAATCATGGTGATTGACTCAAGGGAACAGAGAGGAAAGACACCTCCTTCAAGCGAATTCAACAATTGATGTGCCGCAGCGAGCGGTGGTTTATGATCTCCCTCGCTAAATTCTCATCAATCCGCAAACAAATTAGGACACCCAAAAGTTTGCCCCGTTACTAAATTTGCAGCACGAGAATCCTGACGAGACAAGAAAACCTCGTTTGAGCGTCCCATGCTCATAGTCCTACACGAGGCAACGGTGAGATGCGAGGGGGCGGCGGCGCAGAGACGACCATGACCGGTTGCAGTCGAGGTAGAGGCCTCCCTGATCGTGGCCGCTCACTGGCCTACGGTGGATGCCGGAGAGGAGCACCGTGGAGGGTAGGAGCGGTTGCAGCCGACGAGGTGAGGAGGGTGAGGCGAACCAACGATGGCGACGCAGGGAGAAGCACCACCGCGACAGTGAATGAGGTGGTCGTGGCCCCGCCGGCGATCTGCGGGACGAGATTGACACACACCTCGGGCTGCTCTGCTCCGACGACGTGGAGGCTCTACGGCGGCTCTGAGGGAGTCCTGGATTAGGGGGTATCCGGACAGCCGGAATATATACATCGTCCGGACTATTGAAGCGTGAAGATACAAGACTCAAGACTCCGCCCCGTGTCCGGATGGGACTCTCCTTGGCGTGGAAGGCAAGCTTGGCGATCCGGATATTATATTTCCTTCCTTGTAACCGACTCCATGTAAACCCTAGCCCTCTCCGGTGTCTATATAAACCGGAGAGGTTGGTCCTTAGAAGGCCGATCACAATTACAATCATACCATCATAGGCTAGCTTCTAGGGTTTAGCCTCTCCGATCTCATGGTAGATCTACTCTTGTACTACTCATATCGTCAATATTAATCAAGCAGGAAGTAGGGTTTTAACTCCATCGAGAGGGCCCGAACCTGGGTAAACATTGTGTCCCTTGCTTCCTGTTACCATCAGCCTAGACGCACGGATCGGGACCCCCTACCCGAGATCCGCAGGTTTCGACACCGACATTGGTGCTTTCATTGAGAGTTCCCCTGTGTCGTCGCTGCAGGATCGATGGAGCGTCTCGTTGTCAAGGACACCATTACCTCCAGGGGAGCGCTGGCTGTAGGCCAAACTCTCCGACTTGGCGGCTTCATTATGGCTGCCCCATCGGCGGTTGCGCCGACGATGGCCTCTCGGGTCATCACGCATAACCTTCACGTCGATTCGGAACTCGCCGAACAGATGGATCCAATAGAGCTCTCCTCCCTTAATGAGCTCTTGGATCGCATCGCCGCTCTGGGAGTCGCTACGGACTATGACCGGATCGGGCTTAAACTCGACCAAAGGGACATTAAATCCCCGCCGGCCACCCATGAGATAGCTGCAGTGGAGGAACCACACACGGATTACCCCTCAATTTTGAGGACGAATTATGTCCGGATCACCGAGCTCCCTGAGCCGGACACCCGCCCAAGGGAATACATGACCCGGATCCCGGACTTAGAATCGGGCATTGGGCCGGAGAAATTGGGCAGCACCCCGGATCCCGAGCTGTCAAGCTCGGAAGCTCCCATGCCCCTGGGTGCTAGAGCGGATCAGAATCCGGATTCAGCTATTCCCACCCACACGGACTTAAACCGTCTCTCCCATATCAGGCAAGAGCCCCAGGAGACAGTACATTGTTACTGGGCCAGATTCCTCCTTGTGGTAAACAAGGTCAAGGACTGCTGCGAGGAGGACGTAGTCTCACTTTTCTGCAAAAACTGCACGAACAAAGGAATCCTTAATGCTATAAGTCGCCGTGACATGGTAGACTTTGCGGACTTGGCAACCATAGTACAGAAGTACTGTGTGATGGAAAGCGCCTGGAAGACCCAAACAGAATTTTGGGATAGTCCGGCTTTCACCAAAACCTTTGTCCGAACTAAACGGGCGAACTCTCGTAAGTCGGCCGATCAAATTCCCAAGAAACCAAAGCCCACCCTGTATGGGAACCGTATTGGAAGAATGGCTCAATGGGCCATGTAAACTCCACAGTACTCCGGACACAACACAAACTCATAGCCTTAGGGCATGTTGGTTACTCCGGCAGGTCGCAAAAAGTGGCAAGGACCTTCTTGCAAGCCATAAAGCAGAACAACATCCCGCCAACGAACACAATACGGTACTACCAGTCTTCGAGACTTTTGCCTCAAACAATAGGCGCAAGCGAGCTCATCGAAGCTCCGCTGAAATTTACCGTGTGGCAAAAATAAACCCATGGGACGACACTGCTATAACTTTCAATGCCAGTGATGAACCTCGATTCCAGACTGTCCGGGCACCAGCCGCTCTGGTCCTTAGCCCAATCGTGGACGGCTTTCGGCTCACTAAAGTACTCATGGATGGCGGAAGCGGATTAAACTTGATCTATGTAGAAACACTCAACAAGATGGAAATTGATAAAAGCCGCATTGAACAAAGCGGCACAACCTTCAGGGAATTATCCCTAGTCGGGAAGCGCGGTGCAAAAGGGAAAAATCACACTCGATGTGGTATTCGGCACCCCGGAGAATTATAGGTCCGAAGAAATCACATTCCAAGTGGCTCCTTTTAGCAGCGGATACCACGCCCTTCTAGGGCGGGACGCATTTACAAGCTTTCAAGCTATACCCCATTACGGGTACATGAAGCTTAAAATGCCCGGACCGAATGGAATCATCACTCTAGCCAGTGATCCGGACACCGCACTTCGCGCCGAAAACAAGACCGCAACACTAGCCCTGGAAGCATTATCCGAAGCCCTAGCGGCCGAAGAACTAACAACACTTAGGACAAACGTGGACCTGGACGACGTGATACTCGACAAGCGACCCAAGTCCACCTCATTTAAACCCGCGGACGAGATAGTCAAATTCCAAGTCCATCCAACGGACCCCACGAAGACAGCTTCCATCAGGACACGGTTGAGCCCCGCAATGGACGCTGCACTGCGAGACTTCTTACACAAGAATTGGGACATTTTCGCCTGGCACCCATCGGACATGCCGAGCATCCCACGCAGATTGGCCGAACACAGCCTCAATATACTAAAAGGATACAAACCGGTCAAGCAGACTCTAAGGCGGTTTTTAGAGCCCAAACGGCAAGCCATGGGGGAAGAGCTAGCCAAACTACTCGAGGCCGGATTCATCAGAGATATCAAGCATCCGGATTGGCTGGCAAATCTGGTAATGGTACCAAAGAACGACAAATCCTGGCGCCTATGTTTCGACTTTAAAGACCTCAACAAGGCTTGCCCCAAAGATCCCTTTCCCCTCCCTCGCATCGTTCAAATCACCGATGCCACAGCAGGACACGACTCGCTGCGTTTCCTCAACGCATACTCTGGATACCATCAACTAAAAATGGCAGAGTCTGACCAAGCTGCAACAGCTTTCATAACGCCATATGGCCCTTTTTGCTTCAACACTATGCCTTTCGGGCTTAAGAATGCCGGCGCAACCTATCAACGCATGATTCAAACATGCCTGGAAAAGCAAATCAGCAAAACTGTGGAGGCATACGTGGACGACGTGGTCATAAAAACAAGACACATCGAAACCCTAATAGATGACTTGAGGCTTACATTCGATAACCTCGGGACATACGACATCAAGCTGAACCCGGAAAAATGCATTTTTTCGGCGTCCCCTCGGGGAAACTGCTGGGCTTCATTGTTTCCAATAGAGGAATTGAAGCGAATTTGGCAAAAATCCGAGCTCTATCGCAGTTGGCTATACCAACAGACCTCAAGCACATCCAGAAACTGGCTGGATGCGTGGCTGCTTTGAGCCGCTTTATCTCCAGGTTAGGAGAAAAGGCATTACCTCTTTACCGCCTTCTCCAACGCACCGAGCACTTCGTGTGGACAGATGCAGCCGCGTCCGGACTGGATGAAATAAAGACCTTATTGGCCAGTAATCCAGTCCTAACAGCGCCAAATATCAGCGAACCTATCCTGCTGTACATAGCCGCAAGACATCAAGTTGTAAGCGCAGTGCTCATCATCGAACGAGAGGTTGACGAATACAAATTCCCGCTCTAGAAGCCGGTTTATTACGTATCCACGGTCCTCACCCCATGCAAATCCCGATACCCACACTATCAAAAAATAGTATACGCGGTCTTCATGGCATCCCGGAAGCTACGACACTACTTTCAAGAGTGTTCGATTACGGTGGCCTCCGAAGTACCACTCAATGACATAATAAACAACCGCGACGCTACGAGCCGGATTGCTAAATGGGCCATCGAGCTCCTTCTGTTCGACATAACATACAAACCACGGCGGACCATCAAGTCGCAAGTACTGGCTGACTTTGTCGCCGAATGGACTGAAGCCGAACTCCCTAAAGAGTAGGACGCGTACTCTAACTGGATCATGCACATCGACGGCTCTAAAATGCTGGCCGGATTGGGAGCAGGTGTCGTCCTAACTTCTCCCACCGGAGACACGATCCAGTACGTCCTCCAAATATTATACACAGACTCCAACAATGCGGCCTAATATGAGGCTCTGTTGCACGGTCTCCGGATAGTAGTCTCTATGGGCATTCAACGCCTGGAAGTGCGCGGGGATTCAAACCTCGCAATATCACAAATCAACGGAGACTTTGATGCCAAGGATCTGAAAATGGCGGCCTATCGTAATGACGTCCTCAAAATGTCAGCTCCGTTCAAGGGGCTCGAATTCCACCATGTGGCTCGAGAAAACAACCAAGCGGCAGACGTCCTCGCCCGCATCGGTGCTAAACGCGACCCTGTCCCATCTAACATATTCCATGAAAGGCTGTTCAAGCCATCCGTAGTATGGGAAGGGGAGTCCGGCAATACCAGCACGAATCCGAACACACCCCCAGATTCCGAACTATCAGACATAATCGGAGGCTCCACCACCAAAATAACATCTTCGGCCCACGAAATAATGGCTGTAATCGCCCCATGGACCGAGCCTTTCTTGGCCTACCTAAATAGGCAGGAGCTCCCTAAAGACCAAAATGAAGCACGCTGCATCGTCCGGCGTTCTAAATCTTACAAAGTCCATGCAGGGGAACTCTACAAGAAAAGTGCGACTGGAGTGCTCCAAAGATGCATCTCCGAAGAGGAAGGGCGGCAGCTCTTGGCTGAAATCCATGCCGGACTGGGCGGACACCACGCCGCGGCTCGAGCACTAGTCAGCAAAGCCTTCCGTACAGGTTTCTATTGGCCGACGGCTCGAGCAGACGCACAGGACCTTGTCCAACACTGCGTCGGTTGCCAGCTCTTTGCCAATCAGAGTCATATGCCCCCTACCGCTCTCCAAACAATCCCCATAACTTGGCCCTTTGCGGTCTAGGGGCTAGACATGGTCGGACCCCTTAAAGGGGGAAGCCATAAGAAAAAATACTTGTTGGTCATGGTGGTCGTACACCGATACGGCGTCCCCCACGGCATCATCACTGATAACGGCTCCAATTTCACAGCCATTGAAGTGAAAAATTGCTGTGGCAAAATGGGCATTAAGCTCGACTACGCTTCCGTCTACCATCCCCAAACAAACAGCCAGGTCGAACGGGCAAACGGTCTCATCATGAGCGGCATCAAACCCAGACTAGTGCGATCCTTGACAGAGTCGGATACGCACTGGGTCGAGGAGCTCGACTCCGTACTCTGGGGGCTGCGGACCACGCCGAATCGCACCACCGGATATACACCATTTTTTATGGTGTACGGCGCGGAAGCAGTACTACCCTGCGACATAATACATGATTCGCCACGCGTACGCATGTACGAAGAGAAGGAAGCCGAGTTAGATCGGCAGGATAACTTGGATGCCCTGGAGGAGGAGCGCGACGTCGCAAAAGCCCGCTCCGCATTCTATCAACAGCAGGCTCGACGATACCAAAGCAGAGAAGTGCGGGACAAAACTTATAATATTGGCGAGCTCGTTCTACGCCTACCGGAGAAGAAGAAGGATAAGCTCAAACCCAAGTGGGAAGGTCCCTTCGTCATTGACAAAGTTCTCACAGGAGGAGCGTACCGCTTATGTAATGCATCTGATAACAGACTCGAGCCGAACCCATGGAATGCGGCCAGACTCCGGAGATTCTATGCCTAGCGCCGAACTAAGTGTTCGTCTCCTTACCCCCTCCTTTTTAATTATGCTCCCTCATTTTCCTTTTTCGACCTTTTTTCCTCTTCACAAAAAGTATTTAATACAATACAGACTCCCGGATCCTTCCGGCCGCACTATGTATGTAAGTCATACCTGGGGGCTTCCTATACGGAAGCTAAAAATAATTACTCTAATGGCTTTTTGCCCATCACATATGCGTTTTTTTTCATATGTGCCTTTTCTTCACCATTATATGCACCGATATGACTTAAGATGTGGCCAAGCTGGGTTGCCTGGCTCTTGTGTTTATGCCATACGTTCCCGTTAATTCGGCTAGGGCATAAGGGGAGCACCTCTGCGATTTTTTACTGCCGGTTCAGCCGGATGTGTGATACGTCCATTTTGCATCATGCTTTTATATCGTTATTTATCGCATTATGGGCTGTTATTTCACATTATATCACAATACTTATGGCTATTCTCTCTTATTTTACAAGGTTTACATGAAGAGGGAGAATGCCGCACTGGAATTCGGGGAAAAGGAGCAAATATTGAGACCTATTCTCAAGCAACTCCAAAAGTCCTGAAACTCCACGTAATATCTTAAAATAAATAAAGAAAAATCGTCGCCAAAGATGAAGGCCAGGGGGCCCACACCCTGCTCACGAGGGTGGGGGGCGCGCCCCCCTACCTCGTGGGCCCCCTGGTGGCTCTCCGACACCCATCTTCTCCTATATGAAGTCTTTCGATGAGAAAAAAAATAAGAGGCAACCTTTTGGGACGAAACTTCGCCGCCACGAGGCGGAACCTTGGCGGAACCAATCTAGGGCTCCGGCAGAGCTGTTCTGCCGGGGACACTTCCCTCCTTGAGGGGGAAATCATCGTCATCATCATCACGAACGCTCCTCTCATCGGGGAGGGCAATCTCCATCAACATCTTCACCAGCACCATCTCATCTCCAAACCCTAGTTCATCTTTTGTATCCAATTCTTGTCTCCAAATCCGGGATTGGTGCTAGTAGGTTGCTAGTAGTGTTGATTACTCGTAGTTGATGCTAGTTGGTTTATTTGGTGGAAGATCATATGTTCAGATCCTTTATGCATATTATTACCCCTCTGATTATGAACATGAATATGCTTTGTAAGTAGTTACCCTGAGGACAAGGGAGAAGTCTTGCTATTAGTAGTCATGTGAATTTGGTATTCGTTCGATATTTTGATGAGATGTATGTTGTCTAGCCTCTAGTGGTGTTATGTGAACGTCGACTACATAACACTTCACCATTATTTGGGTCCAGAGGAAGGCATTGGGAAGTAATAAGTAGATGATGGGTTGCTAGAGTGACAAGCTTAAACCCTAGTTTATGCGTTGTTTCGTAAGGGGCTGATTTGGATCCATATGTTTCATGCTATGGTTAGGTTTACCTTAATACTTTTGTTGTAGTTGCGGATGCTTGCAATAGAGGTTAATCATAAGTGGGATGTTTCTTCAAGTAAGAACAACACCCAAGCACCGGTCCACCCACATATCAAATTATCAAAGTACCGAACGTGAATCATAGGAACGTGATGAAAACTAAATATCATGCTGATTTTCTTGTTCTCACTTCTCCACAAGATAGCTTTTGTCCCATTATATTTGGTAGACCCATCTTGAATACTGTTAATGCTAAGATAGAGTGCAAAAAGAATGTTGTTACTATTGGCTTGGATGATATGGTTCATGAGTTTAATTTCTCTAAATTTACTAAACAACATCGTGAGGAAGAATTGCCTAGTAAGGATGAAATTATTGGTCTTGCTTCTATTGCCGCATTCTCCTAGTGATCCTTTAGAACACTATTTGCTAGACCATGAAAATGATATGTTCATGAATGAAAGAAGGGAAATAGATGAAGTATTCTTTAAACGGGAACCTATTCTGCAACACAATTTGCCTGTTGAAATCCTAGGGGATCCTCCTCCACCCAAGGGTGATCCCGTGTTTGAGCTTAAACCGTTGCCTGATACTCTTAAATATGCTTATCTTGATGAAAAGAAAATATATCCTGTTATTATTAGTGCTAACCTTTCAGAGCATGAAGAAGAAAGATTATTGAAAACTCTGAAGAAGCATCATGCGCTATTGGATATACTCTTGATGATCTTAAGGGCATTAGTCCCACTCTATGTCAACATAAAATAAATTTGGAAGCAGATGCCAAACCAGTTCGTGATCCTCAACGACGTTTGAATCCTAAAATGAAAGAAGTGGTAAGAAATGAAATACTCAAGCTTCTGGAGGCAGGTATAATTTATCCCGTTCTTTGATAGTCGATTGGGTAAGTCCTGTCCATTGTGTCCCTAAGAAGGGAGGTATTATCGTTGTCCCTAATGATAAAGATGAATTGATCCCGCAAAGAATTATCACAGGTTATAGGATGGTAATTGATTTCCACAAATTAAATAAAGCTACTAAGAAAGATCATTACCCTTTACCTTTTATTGATCAAATGCTAGAAAGATTATGCAAACGTACACATTATTGCTTTCTAGATGGTTATTCTGGTTTCTCTCAAATACCTGTGTCGGCTAAAGATCAATCAAAGACTACTTTTACTTGCCCTTTTGGTACCTTTGCTTATAGACTTATGCCTTTTGGTTTATGTAATGCACCTGCTACCTTTCAACGATGCATGATGGCTATATTCTCTGATTTTTGTGAAAAAAATTGTGAGGTCTTCATGGACGATTTTTCCGTCTATGGTTCCTCTTTTGATGATTGCTTGAGCAATCTTGATCGAGTTTTGCAGAAATGTGAAGAAACTAATCTTGTCTTGAATTGGGAAAAGTGCCACTTTATGGTTAATGAAGGTATTGTCTTGGGGCACAAAGTTTCAAGAGGTATTGAAGTTGATAAAGCCAAGGTTGATGCTATTGAAAAGATGCCATGTCCCAAGGACATCAAAGGTATAAGAAGTTTCCTTGGTGACGCCGGATTTTATAGGAGGTTCATTAAGGACTTCTCAAAATTTTCTCAGCCTCTGACTAATTTATTACAAAAATATGTACCATTTGTCTTTAATGATGATTGTGTAGAAGCATTTGAAATACTTCAGAAAGCATTAGTGTCGGTGTCAAAACCGGCGGATCTCGGGTAGGGGTTCCCGAACTGTGCGTCTAGGCGGATGGTAACAGGAGACAAGGGACACGATGTTTTTACCCAGGTTCGGGCCCTCTCGATGGAGGTAAAACCCTACTCCTGCTTGATTAATGTTGATGATATGGGTAGTACAAGAGTAGATCTACCACGAGATCAGAGAGGCTAAACCCTAGAAGCTAGCCTATGGTATGATTGTTGTTCGTCCTACGGACTAAAACCCTCCAGTTTATATAGGCACCGAATAGGGTTAGGGTTATACAGAGTCGGTTACAATGGTAGGAGATCTACATATCCGTATCGCCAAGCTTGCCTTCCACGCCAAGGAAAGTTCCATCCGGACACGGGACGAAGTCTTCAATCTTGTATCTTCATAGTCCAGGAGTTCGGCCAAAGGTCATAGTCTGGCCATCCGGACACCCCCTAATCCAGGACTCCCTCAGTAGCCCCCGAACCAGGCTTCAATGACAACGAGTCCGGCGCGTAGATTGTCTTCGGCGTTGCAAGGCGGGTTCTTCTCCAAATCTTGTGTACCTGTTTGAATAGTGTCCGGCTTCTCGTAAATATCGCGCTCCTTGGCTTCCACGCCCAATAATGGCCATCTTCCATGTGTTGAATGAATGTGAAAAGCCAGGGTATTTTTACATTTACCCCCCTAGCTACGCAAATGAGCTGCCTATATAAGAGACGAGGATCTAGATCCAAATCACACCATCTTCCCTTCGCAAGGTTTCATCGGAGCGCATCTGACAGAAATCCATTCCATCATGGACAGTCGACGTGGCTCCTCCTCTCGCCCTCCTAGTCCTCAACCTGGAGATTGGGAGAGATGTCTCAAGACAAATGAAGTTAGTGACGCCCAAACCAAGGGGTTTCTTCCCCAGCCTTCATGGTTCCGGTTCGAGCCGGACTCGCCACCTATAAGGGCGGAAAACAAGCGGAGAGCGTCCCCAGTCCCTCCCGAGGAGAGCGGGTATGGCTTGTCCCTTATTTGATAAGAGCGCTCGGATTTCCAATTCATCCGTTTCTCCGGGGGCTCCTGGAGTTCTATGGCCTCTAGTTGCACAACCTTACGCCTGCCTCCATTCTGCATATTGTGGGCTTCGTCGCCCTTTGCGAGCTGTTTTGGGCATCGAGGCTCATTTCACGCTATGGAAGAGGTTGTTCTGCCTCGTACCCCGTTCTCAGGAGGGGTCGATATATCAAGTGGTCGGAGCCGAACTATGGCGCATCACCGCGACCGGATATCTATCCGGAACCCCGAAGAAGGCGTCCGAAGACTGGCCTTCGGAATGGTTTTATATAGAAGATGTCCCCCTGCCGGGCCCTGTTCGGATCAGCCTCCCGGAGTTCAGTAATGCTCCTTTGAAGAAACGCCTAAGCTGGCGTCCACGGAGCCCTCAGAGGGAAAATGACAGGGACGTCCTCTACCTGATATGCCGAATAAGGTTGTTGGCTCATTCCGGACTGACCATGATCAGAGTTATGGCCACATGCATTATGTGGGGAGTGCAGCCGCTCCAGTATAGGGGCCACCCCATGTGGGATTTCAACGGGGAGGATGATGCCACCCGCCATGGCCGTAAGGGGCCGGGATCGGTCGCTGATCTGATGAAGATCTTGTCCGCATTGTACAAGGGAGAAGAGGAATAATTTCTTTGCGTCAATCCTCAGGACGGCTTTTCTATGAACAACACTCCAAGCTGGGTAAGCGGACATTTCTTTATGCCCATCCGTTCCATATTCCCATTAAGTACCTTATCTTGTGATTTTGACGCAGGAATTGCGTCGGGCCGTAAAGGATATAAACAGCCCACCTCCACAACCTGAGGATCCGGAACGGTCCCTCGATCCGTCCTCCCAAGAGGATCTGGACATATCTGTGGAGCTGATCAATGGGGTATTTTACCAACTGAGCATCGACAATGCCTTGGTTGCCATTACGGCCGATTACCTCGGAATATTTCCAGCCTCACAGGTAATTGAGACCGAAGTCCCAATACTTTAGAAATGATCCCTCCGTGCTTATCTTTGACCACCGTATATCAATGGTGTTTTGCAGGGGGAGCCCTTGAGGCGGAAGGCCGAACCTGCGGTGGCTAGCCAATAAGGGGCAGCAAGGCCCAGCAGGCTGAAAAGAAGTGCGGTCCGGACTGAAGCGCCGGCGCAACGGTATGGCGTGTTGCCTTATTCCCAGGTTTTATTCCGAAAGGCATACTAACGCTCGTGCTCTCTTCAGGAAAAAGAGCGCTCGCCGAACTATATCCGAAGAGGTTGTTAATCGAGCCTCCGCCACCAAAGCTTCAAAGCCGTGCCCGTAAGCGGAGGCGAACACTAAGCGTCGTCGGATGCTCCTCCGACGAGAGGATGCCGACAGATTGTCCGCCACCAACTCCGAGGTGGAGAGTGCCATGAATCACAGGCGCCGCCGGACAATTCTTCGTGACACATGTTTCTCCCAAGAGGCATTGGATGCCTTCAATTCGGGAGATGCGCACCTCCGTGCTGCTCAAAATGGTCTAGCCAGAGCCACGGAGCAGTATGTGAAAGACATACGGGTGAGAAAATTTGATGGTTATATACTAGTAGCCTCCGAGACTTGAAATAGTTAGAATAACTGATTTAAGGATCATTTATCGTGCAGGATCTTACAGAAAAGAATACCCAACTGTCCCAGGAGCTTGAAGAGTGCAAAGCCCAACTTGAGGCCGCACAAGCCGCGACAGGGGAAGGTGACATACGCTTTTAAAAGATAAGTATGTTATGAAGTGCGGCGTGTGTATAAATCTGATAATGACATTGCAGATGGCACCGGGGTAGATCCGGACAAGCAACAACTCTTGCGCCGGTTAAAGGCCGGCGAGAACGTGCTTACGAGTGTGAGGCAGGAGAAAAATAATTTGTCTGAAAGATGTTCGTGCCCAGCTGTCTGACTCCGTTAAGGAGAATCGGCGGCTTCGACGCGGCATTTTTAGTAAGTGCTTAAACGAACTTTTGAAAAAAAAAAGAGTTCGGAGAGGAAGTCGACTAACAGAGTTATGTCTGTAGGTATGCTCACAAAGCCGCCCCTGCAGAGGAAATGCCCGGTTCTCTGGTGACCTTCTTCCCGAAGTTTACAACTGCATTTAACGAAGTTCGGCAGGTGATGAAAGGCGTCGCCCAGGCCTTGTGGCCATCTCTCCCTGCCCAAGGCCTTGGGAGCTTGCAGAGAGGCTCCAGGAGCCCGGAGGCGCTTCGATTATGGAAGATATCGACCTGCTGTCAAAGGCGCCAGGAGGCTCGGGCCATGGTGAAGACGCTGTACACGGTTGTTGACCCAAACCACATGGCCGAGGTCGGACCTGTGGGGCCAGATGGGAAGGAGATCCGTGTGAGCTTAGTGTACGGCCAGGTAGAATTGGCCGCAAAGTATTCCCAGCAGGACTGTAAACTAGACAGCATGTTAGATGGCATTGAAGAGGAATACAATCAGTCAAATTGACTATGTAATTTATGGTGACATGTAAAATGCCTTCTAGCCGGATTGTAGATCGTTTGTCTTAGCGGACCTTTTCGCTTCAACCTCGGGACCCGATAGTCCGGAGTGTGTCCGAATACCCTCGCGGTTATATAAAAACCGGGGCATGCATGGAGACCAGGCGTATGGGTCATTAGTGCTTTATCAGACAAGTGCCCAACTAGTTATGTTATATTACATGGTTAGTAAGAAACATCTTCCAGGGAGAATAGTTTCGTTAGGGGTTCCTTTAGGGAGGCATGCCCTAAAGTGCATGTCTGGACTACAAAAAAAGCAGAAAAACATCTGGGGGCAGATAAATAAATAGGTAAGAAATCTTCTTTTAGTTCACCGACCGAATATTCTCTTAAGAACGCTTAGCTTTGGCTTCACCGGTCTGAAGTACACATCCGCTGACCCGACAAAGAATAATCGCAAAGGTGCTCCCTTTACCACCTAGCTGAACAATCGGGAACGTAGGGGTAAGCACAGATGCCAGGCAACCTAGCTTGGCCAAAATTTAAGTCATATCGATGCATATAATGGTGAATAAAAGGTACATGCGGAAGTGTGACACATGTATTGGGCATGAAGCCCTTAAAATTAAGCTTCTGTGAAAGAAGCCCCCCGGTATAATGAGCGCTGATAGCGCGTCAAGTTTGTGCGAACAATGCGCTAATGAGCCTTTCAAGGCTTGAAAGAAAAAAGAGGGAGAAGGAGAAAAAATAGAAGATAGCTAAAATGTAAAATATGGACAGAGGAAGGAGACGAACTCATAATCCGGCGCTAGACGTAGAATCTTTGGAGACATGCTGCGTTCCATGGGTTCGGCTCGAGTCAGTTATCCGATGCATCTTGCAGAAGGTACGCTCCACCGGTCAGGACTTGGTCGATGATAAAGGGACCTTCCCATTTGGGCTTTAGTTTGTCCTTTTTCTTGTCCGGCAGGCGTAGAACTAGCTCGCCAACATTGTAAGTTTTGGCCCGTACTTCTCTGCTTTGATATCTTCGAGCTTGCTGTTGATAGAATGCGGAACGGGCTTTTGCCACGTCACGCTCCTCCTCCAAGACGTCCAAACTATCCTGCCGATCGAGCTCGGCTTCTCTTTCTTCGTACATGCGCACGCGAGGTGAGTCATGAATTATGTCGCAGGCGTAACTGCCTCTGCGCCATATACCATAAAGAATGGTGTGAATCTGGTCATGCGATTCGGAGTGGTCCGCAGCCCCAGTAGTACGGAGTCGAGCTCCTCTACCCAAAGGCGTGTTAGATTCCTTGAGGAACCGCACTAATCTGGGTTTGATGCCGCTCATAATTAGACCATTTGCTCGCTCAACTTGACCGTTAGTTTGAGGGTGATAGACCGAAGCGTAGTCGAGCTTAATGCCCATGTTTTTGCACCAGAGTTTGACCTCGTCGGCCGTAAAGTTCGTGCCGTTATCAGTGATGATGCTGTGGGGGACACTGTAATGGTGTACGACCCCTGATATGAAGTCTATCACCGGTCCGGATTCGGCCGTCTTGACAGGCTTGGCCTCTATCCATTTGGTGAATTTATCCACCATGACCATTAGGTATTTTTGCTTGTGGGTTCCCCCTTTAAGGGGTCCGATCATGTCAAGCCCCAGACCGCAAAGGGCCAGGTGATGGGTATAGTTTTGAGGGCGGTGGGTGGCATGTGGCTTTGATTAGCAAAGAGCTGGCATCCGACGCATCGTTGGACTAAGTCCTGAGCATCTGCCCAGGCCGTCGGCCAATAAAATCCTGTACGGAAGGCCTTGCCTACAAGGGCCCGGCTGCGGCGTGGTGCCCGCCGAGTCCGGCATGAATTTCAGCCAGAAGATTCCGCCCTTCCTCTTCGGAGATACACCTTTGAAGGACTCCGGTTGTGCTTTTCTTATAAAGCTCTCCCTCGTGGACTTTATAGGCTTTAGATCGCCGCACTATGCAGCGGGCCTCGTTTTGGTCCTTGGGAAGTTCCTTCCTGGTTAGGTAGGCTAGGAATGGTTCTGTCCACGGGGCAATGACTGACATTATTACATGGGCTGAGGATGTTATTTCATTGGTAGAACCACCAACTATGTCAGAATGTTTGGTGTGGGGCAGTGCGGTTGGGTCCGGGTTGTTATTTCCGGACTCTCCCTCCCATAATACGGATGGCTTGAACAGCCTCTCTAGGAAGATGTTGGGGGGGGGACAGCATCGCGCTTTGCGCTGATGCGTGCCAACACGTCTGCTGCCTGGTTGTTGTCCCGGGCTATATGATGAAATTCGAGCCCCTCAAACCGAGCTGCCATTTTTAGGACGACATTGCGATAGGCTGCCATTTTTGGATCCTTGGCATCAAAGTCTCCATTTATTTGTGATATCGCGAGGTTCGAATCCCCGCGCACCTCTAGGCGTTGAATGCCCATGGAGACTGCCATCCGGAGACCATGTAGAAGGGCCTCGTATTCGGCTGCGTTGTTGGAGTCCGTATACATTATCTGGAGTACGCATTGAACTGTATCTCCGGTTGGGGACGTCAGAACGACGCCAGCTCCCAGGCCAGCCAACATTTTGGAGCCGTCGAAGTGCATTATCTAGTTGGAATATGCGCCGTACTATTTAGGGAGTTTGGCTTCGATCCATTCGGCGACGAAGTCGGCCAAAACTCATGACTTAATAGCTCTCCGTGGCTTATAGGTTATGTCGAACAGAGGAGCTCAATGGCCCATTTGGCAATCCGCCCGTCAGCGTCAGCGGTTGTTTATAATGTCGTTAAGGGTACTTGAGGCTCTTGTTATTGAACACTCTTGAAAGTAGTGTCGCAGCTTCCGAGATGCCATAAACACCGCGTACGCTATCTTTTGATAATGCGGGTATCGTGACTTGCATGGAGTTAGGACAGTGGACACGTAGTAAACTGGTTTTTGAAGGGGGAACTTGTGTCCGTCCGTTTCTCGTTCAACAACGAGCACCGCGCTTACAACTTGATGAGTTTCTGCGATGTATAATAGCATTGGTTCGCCCATGTTGGGCACGGCCAGGACCGGGTTTGTTTCCAATATGGCTTTTATTTCTTCGAGTCCGGCCGTGGCGGCATCTGTCCACTCGAAGTGTTCAGTGCGCCGGAGGAGGCGATAAAGGGGTAATGCCTTTTCTCCCAAACGGGAGATGAAGCGGCTTAGAGCCGCCATCCATCCAGTCAATTTTTGTATTTGTTTGAGGTCTTTTGGGATATCCAATTGTGACAGAGCTCGGATCTTGGCTGGATTTGCTTCAATTCCTCTACGGATACAATGAAGCCCAAGAGCTTTCCAATTGCACGCCAAAACGCATTTTTCCGGGTTGAGCTTAATGTCATATGTTCAGAGATTATCGAATGTGAGCCTCAAGTCGTCTACTAGAGTTTCAACGTGCTTGCTTTTGAAGACCACATCGTCTACGTATGCCTTCACTGTTTTGCCGATCTGGTTTGCCAGACATGTCTGAATCATGCGCTGATATGTTGCACCGGCGTTTTTGAGCCCGAAGGGCATTGTGTTGAAGCAGAATGGGCCGTATGGAGTGATGAATGCCGTTGCGGCTTGGTCAGGCTCTGCCATCTTAATTTGGTGGTAGCCAGAGTATGCGTCGAGGAAACACAATGAACCATGTCCTGCGGTAGCGTCGATGATTTGATCAATGCGGGGGAGGGGGAAGGGATCCTTTGGTCAAGCCTTGTTGAGGTCCTTGAAATCGACGCACAGGCGCCAGGATTTGTCCTTCTTTGGTACCATCACCAGGTTTGCTAGCTAGTCCGGATGTTTTATATCTCTGATGAATCCGGCCTCCAATAGTTTGGCTAGCTCCTCTCCCATGGCATGTCTCTTGGGTTCGGAGAAACGCCAAGAGCCTGTTTGATCGCTTGAATCCTTTTAGATGTTTAGGCTGTGCTCGGCCAGCCGGCGTGGGATTCCTGGCATGTCTGAAGGGTGCCAGGCAAAAATGTCCCAATTTTCGCGTAGGAATTCTCTTAGTGCGGCGTCTACATCAGGATTTAATTGTGCCCCAATGGAGGCTGTTTTTGTAGGGTCCGTTGGATGGACTTGGATTTGACTATTTCGTCCGCTGGTTTGAAGGAAGTGGATTTGGATCTCTTATCGAGTATCACATCGTCCCTATTCACCGTGGAGCGCAGCGCAGTAAGTTCCTCGGCCGCTAGGGCTTCGGATAGTGCCTCAAGGGCCAGTGCGGCTATCTTATTTTCGGTGCGGAGTTCTATGTCCGGGTCACTAGCAAGAGTGATGATTCCGTTGGGCCCGGGCATCTTAAGCTTCATGTACCCATAATGGGGTATAGCTTGGAAAACTGTGAATGCCTCTCGCCCTAATAGAGCGTGGTATCCGCTGCTGAACGGGGCCACTTGGAACGTGACCTCCTCGGACCTGTAATTATCCGGCGTGCCGAACATCACATCCAATGTGATTTTTCCTGTACAGTGTGCTTCCCGACTAGGGATTATTCCTCTAAAGGTTGTGCTGCTTCGCTCAATGCGGCTCCAGTCTATCTCCATTTTTCGGAGGGTTTCCTCGTAAATGAGGTTCAATCCGCTGCCACCGTCCATGAATACCTTGGTAAGGCGAAAGCCGTCCACTATTGGACTGAGGACCAATGCGGCTGGTGCTCGGGCTGTTCGGAATTTAGGTTCGTCACTGGCATTAAAGGTAATAGCCGTGTCACTCCATGGGTTTATTGTTGCTACTTGGTAGACTTCGGCAAGGCTACGGAGTGTTCATTTCCGCATATTATTTGATGCGAAAGTCTCGAAGACTGTTAATACCGTACTGGTATCCCTGGGTTGGTGCTCTAGAGCTAGAAGCTCTTCGCCACTTTTGGCCACCTGCCATAGTATCCAACATGCTCTAAGGCTATGAGTTGGAGTGGCACCCTTTGTACTATGAATTTTACAGGGTCCATTGAGCCATCCCTCCAAAGACGGTTCCATGCCCTATAGAGGGTTTTTGCTTTTTGGTATTTAACCCAGTGCTGGCGATGATGCACCCTTTTATTTCGGATGAGGTTGTATTCAAGGCTGGATTGTCCCAAAATCTTGCTTCGGTTTTCCAGCGCTTTCCATTGCACAAGATTTTCAGATTATGGACGCCAAGTCGGTAAAGCGTGTGATGTCACGGCGACTTATAAGCGTTTAGGATCCTGTTGTCCGTGCAATTGTTGCAGAATAATGAGATTACGTCCTCCTCGCGGCGATCCTTTATCCTGTCCATAACCAGGAGGAATCGCCCGATAATGGTGTCTCAATTCTGCGGGCTCTTGCCGAATTTGAGATAGGTCGCTTATGTTTGGGTGGGCGGTGGAATTAAATCCGAACCGCGCCTAATCTGAGACTTAAGTGCCAAGGAGCTTCCGAACTTGGAAGCTTGGATTCTTGGATGTTGTCCAATGAATCTAGCCCGCTGCCTGACTTTAGGTTCAGGGCTTGAGTGACGTCCTCTCCTCCACGGGAATCCGGCATGGAGGGATTGGGAATCCGGACGTAGCTAGTACTTAAGATAGAAGAAGGGTCGCCATATTGTTCCTCCACCACAGCAACATGGTGGGTAACCTGGGGAGAGTTAATCTCTCTCAGATCGGGTTTAGGCCCAATCTGATCATAGTCTGTAGCGACTCCTGTGATGCGATGCGATCCAAGAGCTCGTTTAAGGAAGAGAGATCCATCGGATCTAACTGCTCGGCGAGCTCCGAGTTAACGTGAAGATTGCTTTCGATGACCCGAGAAGTCATCGTCGGCGCGGCGGCCGAACATGCGGTCATAGTAAAACCGCCTAGCCGGAGAGTTTGGCCGACAGCCAAAGCTTCTTTAGCAACAGTGTCGTCTTTAAAGACGGGATGAGGCATCCTTCCTGATGGCGACGACACAGAGTAACTCTCAATGAAAGCACCAATGTCGGTGTCAAAACCGGCGGATCTCAGGTAGGGGGTCCCGAACTGTGCGTCTAGGCGGATGGTAACAGGAGACAAGGGACACGATGTTTTTACCCGAGTTCGGGCCCTCTCGATGGAGGTAAAACCCTACTCCTTCTTGATTAATATTGATGATATGGGTAGTACAAGAGTAGATCTACCACGAGATCGAGAGGCTAAACCCTAGAAGCTAGCCTATGGTATGATTGTTGTTCGTCCTACGGACTAAAACCCTCCGGTTTATATAGGCACCGAATAGGGTTAGGGTTACACAGAGTCGGTTACAATGGTAGGAGATCTACATATCCGTATCGCCAAGCTTGCCTTCCACTTCAAGGAAAGTTCCATCCGGACACGGGACGAAGTCTTCAATCTTGTATCTTCATAGTCCAGGAGTTCGGCCAAAGGTCATAGCCGGCCATCCGGACACCACCTAATCCAGGACTCCCTCAATTAGTCTCTACACCTGTTGTTCAGACACCTGATTGGAATTTACCTTTTGAAATTATGTGTGATTCTAGTGATTATGCTGTAGGTGCTGTTCTGGGGCAAAGAGTTGATAAGAAATTAAATGTTATCCATTATGCTAGTAAGACTCTAGACAATGCTCAAAGAAATTATGCTACTACTGAAAAGGAACTTCTAGTAGTTGTATTTGCTTGTGATAAATTCAGATCCTATATTGTTGATTCTAAAGTAACTATTCACACTGATCATGCTGCTATCAAATATCTTATGGAAAAGAAAGATGCTAAACCTAGACTTATTAGATGGGTTCTCTTGCTACAAGAATTTGATTTGCATATTGTTGATAGAAAAGGAGCTGAGAACCCCGTTGCAGATAACTTATCTACGTTAGAGAATGTTCTTGATGACCCACTACCTATTGATGATAGCTTTCCTGATGAACAATTAAATGTTATAAACACTTCTCGTAGCACTCCATGGTATGTTGATTATGCTAATTATATTGTTGCTAAATTTATACCACCTAGCTTCACATACCAACAAAAGAAAAAGTTTTTCTATGATTTGTGACATTACTTTTGGGATGACCGACATCTTTATAAAGAAGGAGTAGATGGTGTTATCAGACGTTGTGTACCGGAGCATGAATAGGAACAAATCCTATGCAAGTGCCACTCCGAGGCTTATGGAGGACACCACGCTGGAGACAGAACTGCACATAAGGTATTGCAATCCGGTTTTTATTGGCCGAATCTCTTCAAATATGCCCGTAAGTTTGTTTTGTCTTGCGATGAATGTCAAAGAATTGGTAATATTAGTAGACGTCAAGAAATGCCTATGAATTATTCACTTGTTATTGAACCATTTGATGTTTGGGGCTTTTGATTATATGGGACCTTTTCCTGCCTCTAATGGATATACACATATTTTAGTTGCTGTTGATTACGTTACTAAGTGGGTAGAAGCTATTCCAACTAGTAGTGTTGATCATAACACCTCTATTAAAATGCGTAAGGAAGTTATTTTTCCGAGGTTTGGAGTCCCTAGATATATAATGACTGATGGTGGTTCACACTTTATTCATGGTGCTTTCCGTAAAATGCTTGCTAAATATGATGTTAATCATAGAATTGCATATCCGTATCACCCGCAGTCTAGTGGTCAAGTAGAATTGAGCAATAGAGAGCTCAAATTAATTTTGTAAAAGACTGTTAATAGGTCTAGAAAGAATTGGTCCAAGAAACTTGATGATGCATTATGGGCCTATAGAACTTCATATAAAAATCCTATGGGTATGTCTCCGTATAAAATGGTTTATGGAAGAGCATGTCACTTACCTCTCGAACTAGAACATAAGGCATATTGGGCTATTAAAGAGCTCAACTATGATGTCAAACTTGCCGGTGAGAAGAGGTTATTTGATATTAGCTCACTTGATGAATGGAGAACCCAAGCTTATGAAAATGCCAAGTTTTTTAAAGAAAAAGTTAAAAGATGGCATGACAAAAGGATACAAAAGCGTGAGTTTAATGTAGGTGATTATGTATTGCTATTTAACTCTCTTTTAAGATTTTTTGCAGGAAAACTTCTCTCTAAATGGGAAGGACCCTACGTTATCGAGGAGTTCTATCGTTCCGGTGCCATAAAAATCAACAACTTCGAAGGTACAAATCCGAAGGTGGTAAACGGTCAAAGGATCAAACATTACATCTCAGGTAATCCCATAAATGTTGAAACCAATATTATTGAAATCAGAACCCGGAGGAATACATAAGGGACACTTTCCGGACCGTTTGAGACTCGAAAAGGAATAGGTATGTGTTACGTTAAGTAAACCGACTCCAAAACAATTTTTAAGGCTATATTTCTCATATTTATAAAAATAGAAAAATAAGTGGCAGTCCGGGAAGGACACGAGGGCCCCACGAGGGTGGTGGGCGCGCCCCCTACCTCGTGAGCACCTCGTGTGCCCTCCGGACTCCGTTTTATTGCACGATACGTATTTTGGTCGGTAAAAATTCATTATATATTCTCCCGAAGGTTTTGACTCCCGTATCCCGCAAATCTCCTCTGTTTTTGTTTTGAGCCATTGCTGCTGCAGATTAGAGCAAGATGTCTTCTCAAGAGTGAGTCGGGGAGAGCCGAGTATCTAATCCGGCATCAGAACCAAGGGCAAACAGCGACGCTGACCACTTCTGGCCAGCAACGGAGGAAGAGATGGAGGCCGACTTGATGAGGGTAGATGCCATGGAGGATCAAGAAGTCACCTCTCGCCTCCAAGCTGGGTTTACGATGGGGAACCATGAGCTCAGCTATTCCAAACTCGGTTATCCCTTCCAATGTTAGATTTCTTTTTTATGAAAATATGAGGAGGAGTGTCTCTTGTTCTCCCGCGGCTATGCAACACCCTTGGGTGCAAGGAGCACTAGCCGTTACAGGAAAGCTTCGCAAGGAAATAATGGACATCAAGCAGCAAGTCAATAAGCTCGAGGAGGAGAACCGTATCTTGAGGGGAATCATCGCCAAGAATATTACACCAACAACAAAGAAGGAGACATAATCACATGGGTATGGGGACTCCCCTTGGCAACTGCCAAGCTTCAGGGAGGTGCCCCGGTATCGTATCACCATAACAACTCCTACCTTTACCGTATTTCTTAGTTCGATCCTATTAGTAGTATCTTAATCTAGTAGAATAAAGTTATGGCATGATCTAGTTTTGAGTTTTGCTTTATGATCTCTCTACGTAATCGAGTCCGTGAGCTATATATATAATAAAGTTAGTGTTGAGTCAAGGGCTTGATCATTTTGCCATGATCTTGGGTGAACAAAAGAATAGAAAATAGAAAAATAATAAAAATAAACAAAGAGTTCATATTGATCTTATTGAGAGTAATGACTTCACATAGAAAGAGTATGATGATTAAAAGTTGTTGGGAGTTGGCAAATATAGCATTGGTCATCATTGCAATTAATAGGAAGTAATAAGGAAAGAGAGGTTTCACATATAGATATATTATCATTGACATCTTTTATGATTGGGAGCACTCATTAAAATATAACATGCTAAAGAGTTGATGTTGGACAAGGAAGACAACGTGATGAGTTATGTTTTCTTATATCTGAGATAAAGTATGTTGTCATGGATCATCTAACATGTTGAGCTTGCCTTTCCCCATCATGCTAGCCAAATTCTCAGCACCAAGTAGAGATACTACTTGTGCTTCCAAAAACCCTTAAACCAGTTTTGCCATGAGAGTCCACCATATCTAACTATGGATTGAGTAAGATCCTTCAAGTAAGTTGTCATCAGTGCAAAGCAATAAAAATTGCTCTCTAAATATGTATGATTGATTGGTGTGGGGAAATAAGCTTTATACGATCTTGTGATATGGAAGAAATAAAAGTGATAGACTGCATAATAAAGGTTCATATCACAAGGGGCAATATAAAGTGACGTTCTTTCGCATTGAGATTTTGTGCATCCAACCATAAAGCGCATGACAACCTCTGCTTCCCTCTGCGAAGGGCCTATCTTTTATTATTGTCCTCTACCTTATGCAAGAGTAACGGTGATCCTCGCCTTTTCTTTTTCATTTTATCCTTTGGCAAGCCCAGCATGTTGGAAAGAACATGATATATGTATCTAATTGGATATAGGGGAGCATGAATTATTATTGTTGACATTACCCTTGAGGTAAAAGGTTGTGGGGCAAAACTATAAGCCCATATCTTTCTCTGTGTCCGATTAAAACTCCGTAACCACAAGTATTGCGTGAGTGCTAGCAGTTATGAAGGACTAAATGATAGTTGAGTATGTGGACTTGCTTTTAAGCTCTGACATGGCAAACAGTGATGCTGACCACTTCGGGCCAGCAACGGAGGAAGAGATGGAGGCCGACTTGATGAGCATAGATTCCATGGAGGATCAAGAACTCACCTCTCGCCTCCGAGATGGGTTTACGATGGGGGAACTACAGAGCTCAGCTATTCCAAACTCGGTTATCCCTTCCAATGTTAGATTTCTTTCTTATGAAAATATTAGGAGGAGTGTCTCTTGTTCTCCAAGAGCTATGCAACACCCTTGGGTGCAAGGAGCACTAGTCGTTACAAAGAAAGCTTCAAGAAGGAAATAATGGACCTCAAGCAGCAAGTCAATAAGCTCGAGGAGGAGAACCGTATCTTGAGGGGAATCATCGCCAAGAATATTACACCAACAACAAAGAAGGAGATATAATCACATGGGTATGGGCACTCCCCTTGGCAACTGCCAAACTTGGGGGAGGTGCCCCGGTATCGTATCACCATCACAAATCCTATCTTTACCGTATTTCTTAGTTCGATCCTATTAGTAGTATCTTGATCTAGTAGAATAAAGTTATGGCATGATCTAGTTTTTAGTTTTGCTTTATGATCTCTCTATGTAATCGAGTCCGTGAGCTATTGTCGGTGTACTAGAGTAGGGGTACCCTAGTATCCCGAACTTGTGCACGGGCAGTTGCAGCCCTCCGCGGCAAGGCTTACCGGGTGACCGCCAAGGTCCTCCGTGGTTCCTTTGGAGCCATTCGAGAACAAAGTATTCAAGCCAAGGAGACAAGGCCCCGGCAAGAGGAGCTTGTCGGGAAGGCCACCCAAGGCACACAGGAAACAAGGCCCGCAAGAGGAGCTTGCCGGAAGGCCACCCAGGCACTTACAAGACAAGGCCCCGGCAAGAGGAGCTTGCCGGGAAGGCCCGGTGAGCGACAAGCTTCCGGGCGCGACAAGATAACAACCGCGGCAAGGCGCTTGCCGCAGCAGACCACCTCTCTGTACCTACGCTCCAGCGCATCCACTAACGTGTCGTCCTGGGGCCTTTCCAGGCGCGCGTGGCGAAAGGCTGTGCAGCCAGCGGTGCGAGGTGGCAAACGACGCTGACAAGTTTGCCATCGTGGCGGACGGTGGCGCCGACGGTCCCTCGTTTAATCGTTAGGGCGACAAGATGGGCATTTAATGCCTTTGTCCCCGCCATCGAGTTAGGTATATTACACCGCATAATCGTACAAGTAGGTGTACCAACCACTAGTTTTACATTTGTACCCCCGTCTACGTTGCCACCTGTCGGAGCCCCTTTGAGCATATAAAGGGAGGCCCATGCGCAACGTAGAGGAGGTTGGTTGGTCGATCAGTTCCCTCCAGGATCAGTCTTGTTAGCAGCTCGTTCTGCATCAGTAGCACTCGGCGCCTCGAGCAAGAACGCAATACACCTAGACATGCAAAAGGGAGTATTATCTCTCCGGAGAGCTCCGGCTGGGTAAAACCTCTCGCGTGCTTCGCCGCCTCGATCTGCTCTTCGTGCGACCTCCGCTCCCCGAACCAAAGGGGCTCGGTCCGCCGCCCCATAGGTGTTCGTGGGCCATCAGCCTGCCCGACATCTTTGGCGCGCCAGTAGGGGCGCCGAGGTTGTGTGAACCTGATCTGGCGCCCACGCGAGCTAGATCTTCATTATCTTCGTCAACATGCCACCAAAGAAGAAGGCTTCATGGCAGAAGCCCGTCCGCTGTTGAACCCACCACCACCGGAGCAAACAGGTGGTGGGGTAGATGCCAGCGGAAGAATGGACGGCGACGGGGGAGCTCACGGTGCTGCCAAGTCCAAGGACAAGGCCGCGCAGACCTCGGCGTCCGTACATGCACCGCGCCCGTCTCAGGAGGCGCGGGACCGACAGCGTCATGGCATTCACAATGCCATACGCTCGTTGGAGCGAGATCGAGCTGGAGGATCCCGGGACATTCAAGACCAGCATGCACGCCAACATGCTGGTGCAAGCGAGGCACGGTCACTCGGACGGGATACTGGTCCTTCTAACATAGATAGAAGTCCGAGCATATCCCGCTCCTCGCGCCGTTTGCCACTGCCACCCACTACTCCAGCAGAAGCTCTGGCGAGAGCTCAACTGCTCCTGGATTACCCTCCGACGGCCGACAAGGTCGACGAGTGGAGGGCCACTATACAGAGTCTCATCGGCTTCGCCAACGGCGACGCTCCGCGGCAACCGAGTGCGTCGCTGCCGCGGCAGGACCGCCAAACGCGAGCCGGTGGCGACGAGACCGGTGGGGGTGCAACCACCATGCACTCTCCGCCCCGAAGGCCAAGATCGCCGACTCGCCGGATCCACCTCGACAGCGACTCCACTGCGTCATCAGATCCACGAGCTCATCGCGATCAGCGCCAAGTGCTACACGATCGACAGCAAGAGGACGCTCGAACTCGCATCGAGCGTCGAAGAGAAGCGCGACGTCAATCCGACAAGCGCGTCGGGCCCTCTGTCGACATGCACGCGCCAGAGGAACCAGGCGACTTGCCGTACGCGGTAGGTTGCCCTGCGTTCACTCGTGAGCTGCGGCAAGTCCAGTGGCCCAGCAAGAAAAACTTCAAGCCAGACGTCTATCGAGAAATGCGACGGCAAGACACATCCGTCGGAGTTCCTCAGCATCTACAACATCGCGGTGTAGGCTGCCAAGGGGCGGGACGACAAGATCCTTGCCAACTACTTCCCGCTGGTGCTCAAGCCCAACGTCAGGTCCTGGCTCATGCACTTGCCGGACAACTCCATATCTTCTTGGGCAGATCTATGCCATCAGTTTGTCGGCGCCTTACAGCGACCACAAGCCCCATGGCCAAGAAAGCGACCTTCATCTGCCCGCCTGTAAGGAAGGAGAGCCCTGCGCAAGTATATTCAAAGATTCAGCCGCACGTAAAAACATCGAGACGTCCACCCCGCCACAGGTGATCGCGTTCCATCGAACGTCGCGAAACCGCAGGATGCGGGAGGAGATGGCGATGTGCAAGATCGAGACGCCAGTGAGCTATACGCCCGGCCGACAAGTGTGCACGTGCGAGGAGGAGGAGACTCCGGAGAGAATACCAAGCAGGAGGATCTCGACAAGGAGGAGACCGCCCCGGCAAAGAAGAGCCGGCGGCGGGGCAACAGGAAAAAGAAAGGCAGAGATGTGCTAGTTGTTGAGCAGTCCGGCAACGGAGGTGGCGACAAGAACGCCAAGGCTGGTAGCTCCGGCAAGGAGGTTGCCGCTGGCACCAACCACCAGTCTGTGGCGGCCGCCGACAAGCAGGACGGCTCCGGCAAGCAGTACTGCAAGATGCACCGCACCAAGGGTCATGACCTCCAGAGCTGCAAGAAGGTCGAGCAGCTTGTCGAGCAACAGAAAGCTGAATACGAACGACGCGACAAGGAGAAGGCCCAGGAAGGTGCTGGAGGAGTAAGCAAGAAACGTCCGGCCGGGAGGACGCCGCGGCAAGGCCAAGCAGCGGCAAGGAGACAGACCTCCCCGCGGCCGCGACAAGGATGAAGACGAAGACGACGATGAAGACATGGATGATGACGAGGCCGATGAGCAGGAGTTCCAGAAAGCCACAGAGGTCCTGTGCGTTGACGGCGGTGCTTCTCTGCACACCTCCCACCGCCAGCTCAAGCAGTGGATGCGGGAGGTCAATGCAGCAGAACCATCCATCGAGTCACGCAAGCCTCTAAAATGGTCCAGCACGCCTATCAACTTTTACATTGAGGACCAACCAGATAGCTTAACAGCTGTCGGGTGCTTGCCGATGTTTGTTTCACCAACTATCCGCAACCTCAAGGTCACCAAGATGCTAGTTGACGGCGGGGCGGCTTGAATCGATCTCCTCCGCGGTGCTCCGAAACTCCAGATCCCTGATGGCGAGCTCGAAGAGACCGACACTTTTCAAGGAATTAATCCGGGAAGGAGCAAGCCGAAGGGAAAGATCACGTTGCCGGTAACATTTGGCAGCGAGTTGAACTTCAGGACTGAGAGGGTCACCTTTGATGTTGCTGACTTTCCGTTGCCTTACAATGGAATACTTGGCCGTCCAGCACTCGCCAAATTTATGGCGGCCTCTCACTACGCCTACAACCTGCTGAAGATGCCAGGCCCGATAAGCGTCATCTCTGTCCCTGGCGACAAGAAGGATGCTCTTATCTGCGCCGACAAGATCTACCGGGAAGCAGCAGCCGCGACAGATTGCAAGCCACTTGCCGCTGAAGCTCCCGGGGGGAAGAAGAAGGCCAAGTCCGGCAAGAGCTCTGATGCCCACTCCGGCAAGCGCACCTCTTCGGAGTGCTGCGCTACCATCAAGGACGCACCATCGAGCTCCACCGGCAAGTATAAGAAGATGATGACAGCTCCACCAGAGACCAAGAAGGTGTCCGCCAAGGAGGACGGCACTGGTGGTACCTTCACCATCGCGCCTCTCTCGACCCTAAATAGGAAGGCGCCGTTGCTTTCTCTGCGGCGAACGTCGACGTGTTTGCATGGCAACCGTCGACATCCCCGGTGTTCCCGTGAAAGTAATTGAGCACCATCTTGTCGCTTGTCCTCATCGCGCGCCCGTCAAGCGAAAGTCGTGAAGCAAGCGGTGGAGCGTCAAGAGTTCATCACGGAAGAAATCAAGAAACCGGAAGTAGCAGGCCTTGTCGAGGAGTGCTCCATCCCTCGTGGTTGGCCAATCTCGTAGTTGTATGCATAAGGCTAACGGGAAATGGAGGCTTTGTATTGACTTCACCGATGTCAATAAAGCTTGTCCCAAAGATCCATTTCCCTTGCCGGCGCATCGACCAGATTGTTGACTCCACGGCGGATGTGATTTGCTTTCATTTACGGATGCATATTCAGGATATCATCGGATCTTCATGGCGTAAGAGGATGAGGAGAAGACCGCATTGATCACCCCATGTGGCACATACTGTTTTGTACGGATGCCCTTCGGGTTAAAGAATGCTGGTTCAACGTTTGCAAGAGTAGTTCATGATGCTTTTGAGCCGCAAATGCATAGAAATGTGGAAGCCTACATGGATGACATAGTGGTCAAAAGCAAGGATAAGGCGACCCTAGTTCAAGATTTAGATGAAACCTTTACAAATCTGCGCAAGATCAACCTCAAGCTCAATCCCGAGAAGTGCGTGTTTGGAGTCCCTTCCGCAAGCTTCTCGGGTTCTTCGTCATCTCGGCGGGGAATTGAAGCCAATCCCGACAAGATCAAGGCCATTGAGCAGATTGAAGCACCAAAGTGTGTCAAGGATGTACGAAGACTTGCCGGTTATGTAGCTGCTCTCAAAGGTTTATCTCTAGGTTCTGCTGAGCGCCTCGCCATTTTTCAAAATCTTGAAAAAGGCAGGTCCGATGCAATGGACTCCGAAAGCGGAGGCAGCGCTGCAGGACTTGAAGAGATACCTGTCCTCCACTCCAACACTTGTCGCACCTAAGCCACAAGAGAAGTTGCTGCTATATATAGCGGCAACCAATCAAGTGGTTAGTGATGCGTTAGTAGCGGAGAGGGAGGCGGATGATGAGCTAGCAACCACGGCAGACACATCCAAATGACAAGTAGGGGCTTCGCCCGGCAAGCTCTGGTCCCAACAAGGACGGATCTGCGCAGACGCATGAGCAGATGCAGAAAAGGATGGTGCAGCGCCCAGTTTACTTTGTCAGCTCCCTTCTGCAGGAGGCTAGGTCAAGGTACTCTGGTGTGCAGAAATTGCTTTTCGGCCTCCTCATGGCCTCGAGAAAGCTGCATCATTACTTTCAGGCACATGAGATCACAGTCGTCACTCGCTTTCCGCTAAAGAGGATACTGCAGAATCCAGAGGCAACAGGCAGGATTGTCGAGTGGGCACTGGAACTGTCAAGCTTTGGCCTCAAGTTTGAGAGCACTTCAACTATCCAAAGCAGAGCATTGGCGGAGTTCATAGCAGAATGGACACCAACGCCAGATGAAGAAATTCGAAACGAAGCGTCCCGTCACAAGGAAACAAGCAAAGAGTGGCTGATGTACTTTGATGGTGCCTTCTCGCTGCAAAGGCGTCGGCGCCCGGCGTCTTTGTCGCACCCACCGGAGAGCACCTCAAGTACGTAGTCCAGATGCACTTTCCCAAGGAGCAAGCAACAAACAATACAGCAGTATGAAGGTTTGCTTGCCGGTCTCGAGATCGTGGTGGACCTTGGGATCAAGAAGCTCATTGTCGTGGGTGACTCACAACTTGTTATCCGCCAAGTGAACAAGAATTATCGAGTCCGTTGATGGAAGCTTATGTTGATGAAGTGAGGAAGCTAGAAGAGCACTTTGACGGCCTGCAAATGGAATATATTCCGAGAGCTCGAGCGACATTGCTGATGGCTTGTCAAAGTGCGCCCGACTTAAGTTACACAATGGAACCAGGGATTTTTGTGCTCAAGCTAACTCAACCGTCCGTAACACCACCAACAGGACAGAGCAAGAAGAGGAGGTTGATCTCTGGTGACTACTTTCCAAGCAGAGCTTCCGAAGCCGCCGCCATGAAGGTCCCCAAGATCGACACCAACAGCTGAGGGGCAGCTCCGACAAGCCCTGAGGTTTGTTTCGTTGAAGCAGACGCTCCCGACAAGTTTTACTCCGGCAAGCTTGCCGGGGAACGTCAAACTCCGGCTGAGCCACAGGTTCTTGCCGTGGAAGCTGATGTTCCCGCAGCAGCAGATGTGCCTTTAGTCCTTGTTGTCGAGCCGCAAGCTCCAGCATGGGCGCAGCAGATTGTCCATTTCCTTCAGACAGGAGAACTTCCCAAGAGCAAGAAGAAGCGGAAAGAGTAGCCCGGCAGTCAAGTATGTACCAGTTTGTCGGCAGCACACTGTACAGAAGAAGACTCAACGGGGTGAAATTGAAGTGTATTCATCGGGAAGACGGACAAAAGCTGTTGGCAGAGATACATGGAGGCATATGTGGTCACCACATTGGCGCCAGAGCCCTTGCCGGCAAAGCGTTCCTAAGCAAGGTTTCTTTTTGGCCGACAGCCCTCCGTGATGCAACCGCACAAGTAACCAAGTGTGAAGCGTGCAAGTTCCATTCCAAGCAGACACACCAGCCAGCTCAAGCTCTCCAGACGATCCCTTTATCCCGCCATTTTCGGTCCGGGGCTCGACATCCTCAGCCCCTTCCCCGAAGCTGTCGGGGCTTTGAGTACTTATGCGTCGCAATCGACAAGTTCACAAAGTGGCCGGAAGTGGAAGCAGTGAGGAAGGTGACAGCACAGTCAGCGGTCAAGTTCTTCAGGTCGATTGTTTGCCGTTTCGGAATCCCTAACAGGATCATCACCGACAACGGCACACAGTTCACAAGCCGCACCTTCATGCAGTACGTCCAAGATCTTGGCGCCAAGGTCTGCTTTGCTTCTGTTGCTCATCCGAGGAGCAACGGTCAAGCGGAGAGGGCAAATCTTTGAAGTGCTGCGGGCTCAAGACCGTAACTTTCGACAGGCTGCACAAGTGCGGAAGGAACTGGATTGAGGAGCTGCCGGTGGTTCTTTGGTCGATCAGACGACGCCAAATCGAGCCATCGCCGAGACACCTTTCGCTCTAGTCTATGGAGCAGAGGCGGTTATCCCCACGGAACTTCAGATCACGGATCGCCTCGAGTGCTCGCTTATGATGAGCTTGAGCAAGAGCAGCTGCGACAAGATGACGCGCTGCTCCTTGAGGAAGATCGTCTTCAGGCCGTTGTACGAGCTGCTTGGTACCAGCAAGCTTTGCGCTGCTACCATAGCCGCAAAGTCAATGCCAGAAGTCTCGAGGAAGGCGACCTTGTTCTTGGGCGCATTCAGTCCGCCAAGAATTCCAACAAGTTGACGCCGAAGTGGGAAGGCCCTTATCGGGTGAAACGAGTCACTAGGCTCAAGGCCGTTCGCTTTGAGACCGAAGATGGCATTCCGTGAGCAACTCCTGGAATACTGAGCATCTTCGTAAGTTTTACCCGTAGGGCGCGGTTGCCGGAACCTGTTCCGGCAACCACCTTTTGTACAAGTCTTGCAGCTGATGCATGTAATCCTTTGTACAAAGCCGGGCGCAGACCCCGTGCATCAGTAAAGCTAGCGTGCTTCGCACACCTTGTCGATTTCATGCTTTTTCACTTCTATTTTGCATGCATTATCTGACACTTTGTGCAAAGCACCTACCCTCAGTAAGTAATAATGAGCCACAAGGCTCCATATCTTTATTTTCTCTTCTTTCACTTTCTCAAAGAAAGGAAGGTTCCCTTGCACACAAGTTTGCCGGGGGAAAGGAGAAGATAATGGTGTGGACCAAGCGTCGCTCAAGGAAATCTAGCCTTACCGGGAAGCAAACGACAGAAAAGCTAAGTTGCCAAAGTTTGAGCATTCAGTTTTAAAAAATTTAAGTTATCTTCCTTGAACGACCGAACTTTGTATGGAAAACCTGTGCGCAGAGGGACCAACTCGTAGCTGGTTGCGCCCTTACTTTGTTTCGAGTCCACTCAACAACTTAAGTGAGCTGCGACTAGTTGCGACAAGGTTGCTTGTCGGAAGCGGCACCGCCAAAGAAGGTCTTGACGTTCCACTTTTCAGCTCATGCTCGGTGCCAGCCGACAAGTCCCCTAAAAGCGTAAAGGCAAAAACATACAAAGGAAGGAATCAAGTAAAGGAAATAGCATAGCAATTGATATCCAAAATAAAGTTATATTACAAGATAGCTTGCCGCAGCTCTAATGGATTGTTCTGTGACATGACTAGCAGCGGCAAGAGCAAGAGAAAAGCAGGCGGCCTAATCTCTGCGACCACCCTCAACCCTCTTGATTCCGCTCACCCTGTCCACAATGGGTGCGACAAGGGTCTTGAGCGCCTCCACATCGGCATCCGGCGGCGGTGACTTGAGGGCGTTGGTGAAGTTGAGGCTGGGTTGCGGAAGGCCACCTTCATCGGCACCTTTTGGAGGGCTCCAGCAGATCTGGCGCGACTCCTCGGCCAGCTGTTTTGGGACCTCTTCCCGGAGTCGCTGGAGGCCCGTCCCCACGCCCTTGAAGAATAAGCTAAGCTTGGCGCTGGGTTGGAGGTGCTCATCGGAGGAGTATCCAAGATCCACCATCCCTAGCTCCATCAGCTCGCTGTGGATGGCGGCAGCAGTATCCACGAGACCTTCGGTCCAGTGCTCCACACTCTCCCTCAAGGCGCTCTGGGTGGCAACAGCATTCGCCAGCAGCTCCTCGTCGGCCTTGATCTTCTCCTTCAAGGCCGCCTCCCGCTCCTTGGCGCCGTCCAGCGTCTGAGTCAAAGTAGTCAGCTTCAACTCCAGGTCTGCATTGGAGTCCCTGGCGGCACTGAAGCTCCTTGCTCCTCTCGGCGAGACGGCCTGCAGCTTCGCCAAGAGTGTCTGGCGTCCTTCTACTTTTCGTGCTTGAGTACAACAAGCTCCTCGCCGCTCTTCTTGAGGCTGGCCTCCAACTGCGCCACCTTCGTCTCCAGCTCCTTCTTGGCGGCCTCGGCAGCCGCGGCAGCATCCTTTGCCTCCTTGAGAGCCCCGCCAAGTGTTTCCTCGCGTCGGGCGAGATCCTCCTCGTGGCTGTCCAGGTTGACCTTCCGCTGCGCCAGCTCACCCTCCTGCGCAGACAGCTTCTCGACGGCAAGCCGTTGTTCCTCCTCAGCTGCAGCCTTCTCAAGGACGAAGGCCTTGCGCTCCTCGGCGAGTTGCTCCCGCTCCTCCGCCAAAGATCGGAGAGCTTCCTGGTTGCGCCCGGAGCTCCTCCATGGCGCTTCTCAATATCTGCTCCGCCTTAGCGACAAAGCGCCTCCGGGGCCTTGATTTGGCTTGTCGGGCGCGGTAGAGCGACGGCAACGGCTTCCGCATTGCTCCTCCTCGAGGCTCGCCGCTTCTTTGCTACTTAAGCGCGTCAACTAAGCGTCGGCCAATGAGGCGAGCAGCTCTTCATCAAAGGTTTCTCCTTCGGCCGGCGCCCTGGAGCTCGACTCCCATGGGAGCTTGATGAAGACGCCGTCGCCGTCCTTCAAGTAAGCGCCGGGCTGGGGCTCTTCGAAGCTGTGGCTGCAGCGGCGGGAGGATCGGTGATCGGTGTAGCGCTGGCGCTCCTGCTGACCTCGAGTCGTCGGTCGTCGCGGACCCTCACCAGCTTCTGCGGCGGCAGCTTCTGCGGCCTCTTCGCCGGCAGGCTCGTCAGCGCCGGCTTCTTCTTCCACGGCGGCGGCTTCGTCAGTGTTGCCGCGCACGTCCTCCTCGCCAGCGACCTCGGTCTCCATTGGCTCTGAGGCGGATGGATGAAGAAAGTCAAGCAAATATCCAAAGATAAAATCAGAAGAAGAAAAACACAAGGGAAGTACTCAGGCGAGAAGGTTACCTGCGCCGGGGGCTGCGGTCATGGTCTCCGCTGCCAAGGGATCACTGGTGCCGTCCCTTGCCGGAGAGCTGCCCCTTGCCGGGGAAGGCTCCCTTGCCAGAGAGGGCTCCCTTGCCGGGGAGCGCTCCCTTGCCGGGGAATCCACCCTTGGCGGTGTAGTCGAAGCAGAAGGAGGCTGCTCTGCTCCTACACAAGTCAACAGTCGGATATCAGCAAAGGGAAAAGCACCCATGCACGCCGAACAGCAAGAAGTAGACCATATACTTACGCTGGGGGCTGCGATGGGGGCTGCTTTGAAGGAGAGTTGCCTCATCCGGCAAGGTTGTCTCGGACGCGCCTCTTGCCTTCGCAGAAGGTTCGTCCTCGACGACAATCACCGGGGTCTTGGCCCTCTTCGACATCCTCTGGGCCAGCGTCCTGAAAAGGAATGGATTCAGAGTAAAGCGAGATCGAGATACAAGACAAGGCAACAAATCGAAGAATTACAAGTACAAAGAAGGGATCTTACTCTTCCTCTTCCTCGTCGGAGCTGGCGGAGAGAGGTCGACTGGCCCGCCTCCGATCGAAGGCGGAGGTGGGATCCTTGGGCGCTTGGCGGGAGCGGGACCGGTGGCTGCGAGGCCCCGCCCAGCCGGCCAGCGGTGTGAGGTGCTCCAGCGGCAACAGCGCTTGCAGCGGTGGGCGCGTCCGCATCGCTGCGGCTGTTAGCCCGTCTGCCGCCCAGCTGCGTCCCGGCCTGCGAAGACGCCTTCTCGGTGGAGCGGTGGCTCCGCTCATGACAAGCTGCTTGGAGGTGGAGAGGATGCGCCCTCGGCGGGCTCGCTCGACTTCGGCTTCGAGCTCGGCAAGCTCTTCCTCGTCGGCGAACTCTTTTCGCTCGACAAGGCTTGCCGCCTCGGCTGCCTCTGCCTCCTCCACAGTAAAGCCAAACTCACCCAGCGGCAGCTTCTGCCGCCTCTTCTAGCCTGGTGGCGTCTGGCGCATCTAAATGCGTCGGTGGTGTCATGGTGAGGCCCCTTCTGCTCATTAGGCGGACCGGCATCTCCACCAGATTGTCGAAGAACTGCCGCAGACGTCATCCGCCGGCTCTTGCCAAGTGGGGACAATTCCGTGGGAGTCACACAACGGCATCATTGCGCGGATGCGGTCGGCGACGAGTTATTGCCGCAGTGGAACGGCGCCCTCGGCAACCTAAACATCTCCGGATGATCAGGATCAGGCTTGAACAGCTCTAAGAGCATTGCGTCAAGCTTCAAGACAGTGAAGTTGAAGTTGAGGCCTGGGCGCAGCCTCATGATGTCTGCGGCGTTCTAAAATTCCCAGGCAGGTCTCCTTCTCTCCTGCAAAGAAGCGTCTGGCGGCGAAGAAAGTCCGCGCCAACAAAGTGCCTCTGATGGAGTCCGGCAAGTCCGAGACGGAGGATTCGGGTGATCGCGATCTTCAACCTAGCATCCTCCGGGGCCAGGTTGCTCCAATCATTGTCGCGTACTCTTTGGGGTTTGGTATTTGGCGGTAAAAGGCTGCGGGTTCTCCTCAACAATCCAGCACCAATCTGCCCTCCACTCCTCCCATTTGCTACGGAGCTCTCCCTCTAGATAGGCCTCCTTCTTGCCGACCACAGAGACCCAAGCAATTCCTCCACAGGGGCTCTCCTCTCTCGGCTCGGGGCAAAAAGAAGTGACGGAAAAGAGCTACATTTGGGTGGACTCCGACAAAGTTTTCGCAGAGATGTGCGAAAACCGCCATGGTCAGAACGGCGTTGGGGGTGAAATCAAGGAGGCGGAACCCGTAGGTGTTCATAATGTCGCAAAAGAACTCAGAGAAGGGCGGGCAGAGCCCGCAGTAGAAGAAGAGCGGGAAGAAGGGATACCCGTCGGGGCCGATTCTGCAGCGGCGGGGAGTACCTTCGTCTTGCGGATGCGCCTGCGTCTCCGTCGACCAAGAGGTAGTAGTTCTCCCTCGGCTCCCTCGCGGCAAGCTGAGGGGAAAACGGCATGCTCCTTCCGCGGCGCCATAAGCCGCAGCGCCTCGGCCGACTTCACGGTCTTCCCTTGTCGGCTTCGGGCCCATGGCGGGCGGTGGAGAAATCGGCAGCGTTGAGTGTCTTTGGCGGCGATGAAGCGGGCGCTGCTCTCTTTTCAGCCTTGAGAAGAAGGGGAGCAGCGGTGGTTTTTCGATGGGACAGCGACTGGCAAGGTAGGCGACGTACCCCTGTTTCCCCTGCTTATAAAGAGGGAGGGGGCGGACGTTCCGATTTCCCGAATAAAGAAACCCCCACGACCTCGCCCACAATCTCTCACACGACGCCACGTTCGGTGTGTGCCGTTAAATGGGGGCGTGGTGGGTCCGGGGTGAGTTATGGTGTGACCGGGCGCGTGTGCCCGTGCCTGTTTTGGGCTGGCCCAACAGCGCTTCGGCACCGTGTGTGGCCCGAGCCGAGGCTCTGTCGGTGTACTAGAGTAGGGGTACCCTAGTATCCCGAACTTGTGCACGGGCGATTGCAGCCCTCCGGCAAGGCTTACGGGTGACCGCCAAGGTCCTCCGTGGTTCCTTTGGAGCCATTCAAGAACAAAGTATTCAAGCCAAGGAGACAAGGCCCGGCAAGAGGAGCTTGTCGGAAGGCCACCCAAGGCACATAGGAAACAAGGCCCGGCAAGAGGAGCTTGCCGGGAAGGCCACCCTGTGCACTTACAAGACAAGGCCCGGCAAGAGGAGCTTGCCGGGAAGGCCCGATGAGCGACAAGCTTCCGGCGCGACAAGATAACAACGCGGCAAAGCGCTTGCATGCCGGACCCTCTCTGTACCTCTACGCTCCAGCGCATCCACTAATGTGTCGCCACAGGGCCTTTCCAGTCTTGGCGTGGCGAGAGGTCAGGCAGCCAGCGGTGCGAGGTGGCAAGCGGCCGACAAGTTTGCCATCGTGGCGGACGGTGGCGCCCACAACGGTCCCTGTTTGCCTTTGTTAGAGGCGACAAGATGGGCATTTAATGCCTTTGTCCCCTGCCACGAGTTAGGTATATTACACTGTACCTTTGTACAAGTAGGTGTACCAACCACTAGTTTTACATTTGTACCCCGTCTACGTTGCCACCTGCCGGAGCCTTTGAGCATATAAAAGGAGGCCCATGCATAGCGTGAGAGGAGGTTGGTTGGTCGATCAGTTCCCTCGAGCTCGGTCTAGTTAGCAGCTCGTTTGTCTTTGTAGCACTTTCGAGCGCTCCTGAGCAAGAACGCAATACACCTAGACATGCAGCGGTAGGAGTATTATCTCTCGGAGAGCTCGGCTGGGTAAAACCTCTCGCGTGCTTCGCCTCGATCTGCTCTTCGTGCGACCTCTGCTCCCCGCCGAACCAAAAGGGGCTCGGTCCGCCGGCCCCATAGGTGTTCGTGGGCCAGATCAGCCTGCCCCGACAGCTATATATATAATAAAGTTAGTGTTGAGTCAAGGGCTTGATTATTTTGCCATGATCTTGGGTGAACAAAAGAATAGAAAATAGAAAAAGAATAAAAAGAAACAAAGAGTTCATATTGATCTTATTGAGAGTAATGACTTCACATAGAAAGAGTATGATGATTAAAAGTTGTTAGGAGTTGGCAAATATAGCTTTGGTCATCGTTGCAATTAATAGGAAGTAATAAGGAAAGAGAGGTTTCACACATAGATATATTATCATTGACATCTTTTATGATTGGGAGCACTCATTAAAATATAATATGCTAAAGAGTTGATGTTGGACAAGGAAGACAACGTGATGAGTTATGTTTTCTTATATCTGAGATAAAGTATGTTGTCATGGATCCTCTAACATGTTGAGCTTGCCTTTCCCCTCATGCTAGCCAAATTCTCAGCACCAAGTAGAGATACTACTTGTGCTTCCAAAAACCCTTAAACCAGTTTTGCCAT
This sequence comes from Aegilops bicornis, assembly GCA_021605145.1. Taxonomy (NCBI): domain Eukaryota; kingdom Viridiplantae; phylum Streptophyta; class Magnoliopsida; order Poales; family Poaceae; genus Aegilops; species Aegilops bicornis. The sequence continues at coordinate 415,216,348 of CM038674.1, forward strand.
GAGAGTCCACCATATCTACCTATGGATTGAGTAAGATCCTTCAAGTAAGTTGTCATCGGTGCAAAGCAATAAAAATTGCTCTCTAAATATGTATGATTGATTAGTGTGGGGAAATAAGCTTTATACGATCTTGTGATATGGAAGAAATAAAAGCGACGGACAGCATAATAAAGGTTCATATCACAAGGGGCAATATAAAGTGACGTTCTTTCGCATTGAGATTTTGTGCATCCAACCATAAAGCGCATGGCAACCTCTGCTTCCCTCTGCGAAGGGCCCATCTTTTATTATTATCCTCTACCTTATGCAAGAGTCACGGTGATCCTCACCTTTTCTTTTTCATTTTATCCTTTGGCAAGCCCAGCATGTTGGAAAGAACATGATATATGTATCTAATTGGATATAGGGGAGCATGAATTATTATTGTTGACATTACCCTTGAGGTAAAAGGTTGTGGGGCAAAACTATAAGCCCCTATCTTTCTCTGTGTCCGATTAAAACTCCGTAACCACAAGTATTGCGTGAGTGCTAGCAGTTATGAAGGACTAAATGATAGTTGAGTATGTGGACTTGCTTTTAAGCTCTGACATAGACTCTTTCCAATATTATGATAAATTGCAATTGCTTCAATGACTGAGGTTATAATTTGTTGGTGCTCAATAAGGTTTCTGATTCATACCTTTGCATTGTGAAAAGATCATCACTTGAACATAAGTAATCATATGACAAAATCTATATATGTTCTTTGTTATGAGAATAATCATGATGCCTTCATGTCCGTATTTTATTTTTATCGACGCCTCTACCTCTAAACATGAGGACATATTTATCTTTATCGGCTTTTCGCTTGAGGATAAGCGAGGTCTATGCTTGGGGGAGTTGATACGTCCATTTTGCATCATGCTTTTATATCGATATTTATCACATTATGGGTTGTTATTTCACATTATGTCACAATACTTATGGCTATTCTCTCTTATTTTACAATGTTTACATGAAGAGGGAGAATGCCAGCAGCTGGAATTCTGGGCTGGAAAAGGAGCAAATATTGGAGACCTATTCACAAGCAACTCCAAAAGTCCTAAAACTCCACGGAATATCTTAAAACAAATAAAGAAAAATCATCGCCAAAGATGAAGGCCAGGGGGCCCACACCCTGCTCACGAGGGTGGGGGGCGCGCCCCCCTACCTCATGGGCCCCCTGGTGGATCTCCGACGCCCATCTTCTCCTATATGAAGTCTTTCGATGAGAAAAAAATAAGAGGCAACCTTTCGGGACGAAACTCCGCCGCCACGAGGCGGAACCTTGGCGGAACCAATCTAGGGCTCCGGCAGAGCTGTTCTGCCGGGGACACTTCCCTCCAGGAGGGGGAAATCATCGTCTCATCATCACCAACGCTCCTCTTACCGGGAGAGGGCAATCTCCATCAACATCTTCACCAGCACTATCTCATCTCCAAACCCTAGTTCATCTCTTGTATCCAATTCTTGTCTCCAAGTCCGTGATTGGTGCTAGTAGGTTGCTAGTAGTGTTGATTACTCCTTGTAGTTGATGCTAGTTGGTTTATTTGGTGGAAGATCATATGTTCAGATCCTTTATGCATATTATTACCCCTCTGATTATGAACATGAATATGCTTTGTGAGTAGTTACGTTTGTTCCTGAGGACAAGGGAGAAGTCTTGCTATTAGTCATCATGAGAATTTGGTATTCGTTCGATATTTTGATGAGATGTATGTTGTCTAGCCTCTAGTGGTGTTATGTGAACGTCTACTACATAACACTTCACCATTATTTGGGCATATAGGAAGGTATTGGGAAGTAATAAGTAGATGATGGGTTGCTAGAGTGACAGAAGCTTAAACCCTAGTTTATGTGTTGCTTCGTAAGGGGCTGATTTGGATCCATATGTTTCATGCTATGGTTAGGTTTACCTTAATACTTTTGTTGTAGTTGTGGATGCTTGCAATAGAGGTTAATCATAAGTGGGATGTTTGTTCAAGTAAGAACAGCACCCAAGCACCGGTCCACCCACATATTAAATTATCAAAGTACTGAACGCGAATCATAGGAATGTGATGAAAACTAGCTTGACGATATTCCCATGTGTCCTCGGGAGCGCTTTTCCTATTATAAGAGTTTGTTCCGGCTTGTCCTTTACTACAAAAAGTATTGGGCCACCTTGCTGCACTTTATTTAGTTTTGTTACTTGTTGCTCGTTACAATTTATCTTATCACAAAACTATCTGTTACCACTTATTTCAAGATTGCAGAGAATACCTTGCTGAAAACCGCTTATCATTTCCTTCTGCTCCTTGTTGGGTTCGACACTCTTACTTATCAAAAGGGCTACGATAGATGCCCTATACTTGTGGGTCATCAAGGCTCTTTTCTGGCGCCGTTGCCGGGAGTGTAAGCGCCTTTGGTAGGTGGAGTTTGGTAAGGAAAAATTTATATAGTGTGCTGAAATTTTGTCACTTGTTACTATGGAAAGTAATTCTCTGAGGGGCTTGTTAGGGATATCTTCACCCCGTCCAGTAGAGCAAAGAGTTGCTCCTCAACCTACTGAACCTATTGAAAATGAAACTCCTTTTGAAATTCCTTCGGGTATGATGGAAAAACTGCTAGCTAATCCTTTTACAGGAGATGGAAGAAAGCATCATGATGAACATTTAATATATGTGGATGAAATTTGTGGATTATTTAAGCTTGCAGGTATACCCGATGATGTTGTTAAGAAGAAGGCCTTCCCTTTATCTTTGAAGGGAGACGCATTGACATGGTATAGGCTATGTGATGATATGAGATCATGGAACTATAAAAGATTGAAATTGGAATTTCATCAAAAGTATTATCCTATGCATCTTGTTCATCGTGATCGCAATTATATATATAATGTTTGGCCTCGCGAAGGAGAAAGCATAGCTCAAGCTTGGGGGAGGCTTAAATCAATGTTATATTCATGCCCCAATCATGAGCTCTCAAGAGTTACAATTCTTCAGAATTTTTATGCTCGGCTTTCTGAAAAACAATCGCACCATGCTCGATACTTCTTGTGCTAGCTCTTTTATGATGAAGACTATTGAATTCAGATGGAATTTATTGGATAGAATTAAACGCAACTCTGAAGATTGGGACCTTGACGAAGGCAAGGATTCAGGTATGACACCTAAGTTTGATTGTGTTAAAACTTTTATGGATACCGATATTTTCCGTAAGTTTAGCACTAAATATGGACTTGACTCTGAGATAGTAGCCTCTTTATGTGAATCTTTTGCTACTTATGTTGATCTCCCCAAGGAGAAGTGGTTTAAATATCATCCTCCCATAGAAGTAAAAGTAGCTGCACCTATTAAAGTTGAAGAAAATACTGTCACTTATAATGATCCTATTGTTCCTACCTCTTATGTTGAGAAACCACCTTTCCCTGTTAAAATAAAGGATCATGCTAAAGCTTCAACTGTGGTTCGTAAAAGCAATATTAGAACTTATACACCTCCTGAGAAAGTCAAAGCAGAACCTAATATTGCTATTGTTAAAGATGTCTTGTCTGATAATATTGATGGGCATGTTATTCAATTCTGTGGTGAATCTGCTAGAATTGCTAAACCGTGTGCTAAAGATAAACATAGACCTGTGGTAGGTGTGCCTGTTATTTACATTAAAATAGGAGATCATTGTTATCATGGCTTATGCGATATGGGTGCTAGTGCTAGTGTTATACCTTATGACTTATATAAAGAAATTAAGCATGAAATTGCACCTGCTTTGAGTTAGAAGATATTGATGGTACAATTAAACTTGCCAATAGAGATACTATATACGCAATGGGAATTGTTAGAGATGTTGAAGTCTTGTGTGGGAAAACTAAATATCCTGCTGATTTTCTTGTTCTCAGTTCTCCACAAGATAGCTTTTGTCCCATTATATTTGGTAGACCCTTCTTGAATACTGTTAATGCTAAGATAGACTGCAAAAAGAAGTTTTATATCCTGCGCCCTTGTTCGCAGTCCGGACATGTGCATCGTCGCATGTGTACCCAGGGAAAGGAACCCCTAACGGAACTATTCTCCCTGGAAGATGTTTCTTACTATCCATGTAATGTAACATAACTAGTTGGGTACTTGTCTGTTCAAGCACTTATGACCCCTACGCCTAGTGTGCATGCATACCCCGGTTCTGTATAACTGCGTGGGTATTCGGACACACCCCGGACTATAGGATCCGGGGGCTGAAGTGAAAAGGTCCGCCATGACAAATGATTTTAATCTGGCTAGGGACTACTTATGTCCATTGAATTACACAGTCACTTGGACTGACTATATTCCTCCTCTATACCATTCAACAGGCTACCTAGTCATATACCAGACTCACGGGAATTTCTTGCCCATCTGGCCCCGCCAGTCCGACTTCGGCCATATGGTTCGGGTCCAGCTTGGTGTAGCGCGTCTTCACCATAGCCCAGGCTTCTCTTGCACCTTGCCGGCAGTCGACATCTTCCACAATCGGAAGCGCCGTCGTGCTCCTTGAAGCATATCCACAAGCTCCCCCATGACATTCGGCAGGAAGCTTGATGGCCACAAGGCCTGAGCAACACCCTGCATCACCTGCTGAGCTCGCTCGTGCAGTTGTAAGAGGTCTTGTAGTAAATCGCTTGCAGATGAGGGCATCTCCTCCTCAGGGCGACCCGTTAACATTCCTACAAGCAAAATCCTTTCAATACACTTCTGCGCCAAACTGTACTACAGTTCGTCTAGGCACTTACCGTAAATGCCGCGTCGAAGCCTTTCGTTCTCCTTCACGGAGTCTGCCAGCTGAGCGCGGACGTCTTTTAACTCCACGTCCAGCTGGACTTTGGCATCTTGAAGATTGTTCTTCTCCTGCCTAACTTGCGTAAGAATGCGCTCGCTAGCCTTCAGCTGCCTTTTGAGATGTGATTCGTCATCTCTTACGTCCTCCGGATTCACCCCGAGATTGTCTGCAGAATTTTCTGTTAGACTTGTCATATCAGCCGTTTACTAATCGGTGCATCTTCGTACAATTGCGACAAATGTTACCAGATGAGGGCTTTTGGGATTCCTCTAACTTGGCAACTGCGGCCCTTAGCTCGGCCTTGCACTCTTCCAGCTCCCGAGACAATTGCTCATTCTTATCTACAAGGACTTGTGCATAAATTGATCCTTAACACAGTTGTTCCAACTGTTTCAAGTCTCAGGGGCTACTGCTACCCATGCTTAACAAATTTTCTTACCCGTATATCTTTGGCATACTGGTCCGTCGCTCGGGCAAGCCCGCCTTGAGCAGCTCGGATGTATGCGTCTCCCGAATTGAAGGCGTTAAATGCCTCTTCGGAAAAGATGTTGTTCCGAAGTATGGCCCGTCGGCGCCGGTGATTCATGGCGCTCTCTACTTCAGAATTCGTGGCCGAGAGCATACCCGCATCCTCTGTCGGAGAACTATGCGGCATCGGCCCCGCTCCCACCTCCGCTCCCGAAGCCGGTTCCGGAATCCGGCTGGTGGAGGCGTGGTTGGCAGGATCCCCGGATATAGTCCGGCCGCTCCTCTTCCTGCCAGGACACAAAGGGCGATGTTATACTTCAAAAATACCATAATCGCAGCACAGGTTTCTGCCTTACCTCTGTAGCGGCGAGTCGACCCTTAACGCCTTCGTCTTCAGCCTGCCCAATCTTGACGCCCTTGGCCGACGAGTCCCTAGGGGCTCGGCCCCATGCTTCGACCGTCGTCTCTGTAAAAACATGACACTTCAAGGGTAAGGCATGACATCTGAAGGGAGTCCTCTTCAGAGGATAGGGTTTTTTCGGCTTGGCTTACGCGCGACGCAGGCAGCAGTCCGGGATAGTCGGCAATAATAGCCACTGAGGCGTCATCGCAGCTTGCTTGATAAAATATCCCGTTGAGAAGCTCCATGGTAATATCCGGATCTTCTTCGAGTCCTGGATCTAGGGCCCTTCCAGGGTCCCCTGGCTGCGGGGAGGGGCTGGAGATTCCTTCTACGGCCCTCCTCAGTTCCTGCTCGGGAATATCAAGGCAGATAATCTTAGCGAAGAACGCCACAATAAGTGGCGCGGGGAAAGGAATGACAACTTACCCAGTTTGGGGGGTTGTACATGGAGAATCCATCTCGCGGTTTGATGTGAAGGAATTCTTCCTCTTCCCCTTTGTATAAATCGGACAATATCCTTGCCAGAGCAAAGCGGCGAGTCCGGACCCTTACGGCCACACCGGTGGCATCATCCTCCCGTTGAAGTGCCACATGGGCTTCCCCGATATTGAAGCGGTTGCACTCCCGTATTATGCATATTGCCATAACACGGACTATCGTCGGTCGGATTTGGCCAGTAACTTTATCCTGCTCATCAGGTAATGTATTTCCCTGGTATCCTCCTCTTGGGGGCCTCGGGGGCGCCAGCTTAGATGTGCCCTCGGCGAGGCGTTACTGAACTTGGGGAGACCTGTTCGGACTGGATCCGGAAGGGGAACATCGTCAACGTAGAACCACTCTGAAGGCCAATTCTCTGGTGCCTTCTTGGGAGTGCCGGATAGGTATCCGATTTCGGCAACGCGCCATACTTCGGCCCCGCCCACCGGACATAGGGATTCTCCCTGGTTGCGGGGAACAAGGCAGAACAGCTTCTTCCATAACCCAAAGTGAGCCTCGCAGCCTAAAAATAGCTCACAAAGGGCAACGTACCCTGCTATATGTAGTATAGAGGCAGAGGTAAAGTTGTGCAACTGGAGGCCGTAGAACTCCAGGAGCCCGCGAAGGAATGGGTGGATGGGAAACCCGACGCCCCTTAAAAGATACGGGATGAGGCATATTCTCTCCTCTGGAGATGGATTAGGAGATCCCTCCGCCTGTTCCCCGCCATTATAGGTGGCTATTCCGGCTCGGACAGGGACCATGAACGCCGGTGGGAGAAACCCTTGGTTTTGTAACTTGATCAAACGGCTATGGGAAACTGAACACTCTTCCCAGTCCCCCGGTTGGGAGTGAGCAGAGGAGCTGCGACGACCGGCCATGTTGGAATGATTTTTCCGAAGCGCTCTGTTGGATGCTTGCTCGAGGGGAGTGAGTGAGGTTTGGATCTGAGAATCCCCGTCTCTTCAAATAGACGGTCAGCCCGAAAGGTTGGAGATGGCAAATGCGAAAATGCTTCGGCTCCTCGCATTCGTTTGACACGTGGAGATGGTCATTATTGAGGCACTGAAGCCGAGGAGTACAACATTGATGGGATGCCGGACACTATTCGTCGTAACAGATACTTTGGAGTATTCGGAGAAGGAACCCGCATTGCAATGCCGAAGACAAGACTGCGCGCCAGACTCATCGTCATTGAAGCCTGGTTCGAGAGACTCTTTGAGGGAGTCCTGGATTAGGGGGTATCCGGACAGCCGGACTATATACATCGTCCGGACTATTGAAGCGTGAAGATACAAGACTCAAGACTCCGTCCCGTGTCCGGATGGGACTCTCCTTGGCGTGGAAGACAAGCTTGGCGATCCGGATATTATATTTCCTTCCTTGTAACCGACTCCATGTAAACCCTAGCCCTCTCCAGTGTCTATATAAACCGGAGAGGTTGGTCCTTAGAAGGCCTATCACAATTACAAGCATACCATCATAGGCTAGCTTCTAGGGTTTAGCCTCTATGATCTCGTGGTAGATCTACTCTTGTACTACTCATATCGTCAATATTAATCAAGCAGGAAGTAGGGTTTTACCTCCATCGAGAGGGCCCGAACCTGGGTAAACATTGTGTCCCTTGCTTCCTGTTACCATCAGCCTAGACGCGGATCGGGACCCCCTACCGAGATCCGCCGGTTTGATGACGACAGTTCACCCGGCCGGATCTGGCCACAGGAAACAGATCAAGGGGGCGGCGGCGGAGCAGTAGGGGCGGTGGCAGAGCGGGAGAGAGGTCGCATCTGGATCGAGAGGAGGGGGCGTCGTATCGATTTTTCTCTGGATCGAGAGGAGGGGGTGTCGTACGGGTTTTTCCTTAGCGGGAGGGGTGGGAGAGGTGACGAAAAAACCAGCAAAAAAAACTGTGAAGACTATTCACCAACTGTTCCATTAGGAGTAGAGATCTTATCACAAAACTATCTGTTACCGATAATTTCAATGCTTGTAGAGAATACCTTGCTGAAAACCGCTTGTCATTTCCTTCTGCTCCTTGTTAGGTTCGACAGTCCTACTTATTGAAAGGACTACGATAGATCACCTATACTTGTGGGTCATCAAACGACAATTCCCATGTGTTCTCAAGAGCACTTTGCTTTATATAAGAGAACTATCTGGCTTGTCCTTTGCTATAAAAGGATTGGGCCACCTTGCTGCACCTTTGTTACTATTTCTACTTGTTACGAATTACCTTGCTACAAAAGTATCTGTTACTGCTACTTTCAGTACTGGCAGAGAATACCTTGCTGAAAACCGCTTATCATTTCCTTCTGCTCCTTGTTGGGTTCGACACTCTTACTTACCGAAAGTACTACGATTGATCCCCTATAATTGTGGGTCATCAAGAATCTTTTGTGGCACCATTTCTGGGGAGTGAAGTGCCTTTGGTAAGTTGAATTTGGTAAGGAAACATTTTTATTACGTGCTGAAATTTATTGTCACTTGTCACTATGGAAAATAACCTTTGAGGGTTTGTTTGTGGTATCTTCACCTCGATCGGAAGCACTAAGAGTTGTCCCTCCACCTATCGAACCTATTGAAAATATTTATTGTGAGATTCCTTCGGGTATTTTAGAGAAACTGTAGCCAATCCTTATGCAGGAGGTGGAACAGTACATCCTGATATGCACTTGATATATATAGATGAAATTTGTGGATTGTTTAAGCTTGCAGGTTTATCCGAGGATGGAGTTAAGAATAAGGTATTCCCTTTATCTTTGGGGAGAAATTCTGCAATGCTTGTGAGGATGCCCAAGTGTTGATTCAAGTCCGGGATGGATTGGCCCCCATACCGGAGGCTTCTATCATGAACTATAATATGTTGATGGAAAACCAGAGAGCCTTAAAGCCTTAGAAGAGTGTCGGTACTACAAGCCAAAAACCTTAGAATGGCAGGATGATGGAACCCTGTACAGGCAACCGTTGCCAATCGTAGGTTATACGATGAGATTCAACGCAGACCCAGTTCCTGCAGGAGAAACCAATAATTGTTGATCACCATGAGATTTTTAATAGTTGTCTAGTATTGGCGACAGACCTGTCAGCTAAGAAGACCCAGTCTCGGAAGAACCTTACCATGATGAAAGGACACCAGATTTTGAGGAAAAGCTTATGCCCTACCGGAAGAGCCTCAATGAAAGAGTTATGCCGGAGAAAAAGAGAAGACCGACATTGCCAACACAAAGGATGGAGTACATGAGTTTTGAAGGAACAATAAGCATGCTTCTAAGGGTGGTAGCACCCCAGACCTTGTGACAACCAAATGGATTTTCAAGAAGACCCCCCAAACCAAACATGCTTTCTAGCCTCTCCGAATCTCGAGGACGAGATTCATTTTAAGGTAGTAGTTTGTAACATCCCAAAATTCTAAATTTTAGAATGTTATAATAAATAGTCTTGATTGTTTGTTTGATTGTTCAGTGATTGATTGTGTGAATTGAGTGAAATTTGAAACTTTTGAAAGTTGAATGAGAGGGAATAAAACGACTTTCCCAAAAGTGTTTTTATTTGAAATGATTTGAAACTTCATTTGAAAGTAATTCAAACTTCATACCACTCAAGGACTTTCAAGAGAGGAGATGAATGACTTCTCCAAATTCAAATGAAAGAGAGTGAGGAGTTAAACCATTTTGAATTCCATTTGGAATCCCTTCCATTTTGAATAATTTCAAATTCCTCTGGCCAGTTTCAAAATAAAGTGAGGAGTAATATGACACTCCAAACCAGGGGCAAATTTGAAATATATTTGCATAAGAAAATCAGAAAAGATTTGGAATTGGTTTGAAATTCAAATTCAAAACCAATTAAAGGTTATTTGGTTTTTATTTAAATTATTTTTCTCCAAAAAAATATATATGGAAATTAGGGTAAAATGATTCCCTACAATAGAAAAGTGGAGAAAAATAAATTTGAAATCATTTTGGAATTTTAAAACAATTTATTTGATTTTTAAATGCAACATTAGCACTTTTGCATTATTTGAATTTTTGTGGATTTTATGTGAACATGCAAAATAGTTCATGTTTTAGGAAATGTTTTTTTGAAAAAATTTATATACATATTGGCTATACAAAAGTTCTTTCTATTTTCTTTTATTTAACTTCTCTCTCTGTTTTTATCTACAATTTTATTTAGGAAAACGGCCGAAGCCCAGACGCCCAGGCGCTAGCCGCCGGCCCTCCTGGCTGAAACGGCCCACCGCCTCTTGATACGTCTCCAACGTATCTATAATATTTGATTGTTCCATGCTATTATATTATTTGTTTGGATGTTTTATATGCATTAGTATGCTATTTTATATTATTTTTGGGACTAACCTATTAACCTAGAGCCTAGTGCCAGTTTCTGTTTTTCCTTGTTTTAGAGTTTCGCAGAAAAGGAATACCAAACGGAATAAAACTTTTGCGATAATTTTTGTTGGACCAGAAGACATCCAGAGGACTTGTAGTGCAAGTCAGAGAAGCCACGAGGCGGCCACAAGGACGGAGGGCGCGCTTCACCCTTGTGGGCCCTCGTGACTCCACCGACCTAGTTTCTTCGCCTATATATTCTCATATATGCCAAAACCAACAGAGAGAGCCCCGAAAACACTTTTCCACCGCCGCAACCTTCTGTACGCGTGAGCGCCATCTAGGGGCCTTTTTCGGCGTCCTGCCGGAGGGGGCTTCGATCATGGAAGGTTCCTACATCAACACCATTACCCTTTCGATGAAGCGTGAGTAGTTTACCACAGACCTATGGGTCCATAGCCAGTAGCTAATTGGCTTCTTCTTCTCTCTCTCTCTTTGATTCTCAATACCATGTTCTCCTCGATGTTCTTGGAGATCTATTCGATGTAATACTTTTTTGCGGTGTGTTTGCCGAGAACCGATGAATTGTGGATTTATGACTAGCTTATCTATGAATATTATTTGAATCTTCTCTGAATTCTTATATGCATGATTTGATATCTTTGCAAGTCTCTTGGAACTATTGATTTGGTTTGGCCAACTAGATTGGTTTTTCTTGCAATGGGAGAAGTGCTTAGCTCTGGGTTCAATCTTGCGGTGTCCTTTCCCAGTGACAGTAGGGGCAGCAAGGCATGTATTGTATTGCTGCCATCGAGGATAAAAATATATGGTTTTCGTCATATTACTTGAGTTAATTCATCTACATCATTTCATCTTACTTAATGCGTTACTCTGTTCTTCATGAACTTAATACTCTAGATTCGGGCAGGAGTTGGTCGATGTGTGGAGTAATAGTAGTAGATGCAGAATCGTTTCGGTCTACTTGACACTAACGTGATGCCTATATTAATGATCATTGATACGTCTCCAACGTATCTATAATTTTTGATTGCTCCATGCTACTTTATCTATTGTTTTGGACTATATTGGGCTTTATTTTCCACTTTTATATTATTTTTGGGACTAACCTATTAACCGGAGGCCCAGCCCAGAATTGCTGTTTTTTGCCTATTTCAGTATTTCGAAGAAACAGAATATCAAACGGAGTCCAAACGGAATGAAACCATCGGGAACGTGATTTTCTCACCGAACTTGATCCAGGAGACTTGGACCCTACTCCAAGGAACAGAAGAGGCGGTCACGGGGGTGGGGGGGCGTGCCCCCTGCCTCGTGGGCCCCCTGTTGCTCCACCGACGTACTCCTTCCTCCTATATATACCTACGTACCCCCAAACGATCAAAACAGGAGCCAAAAACCTAATTCCACCGCTGTAACTTCCTGTATCCATGAGATCCCATCTTGGGGCCTGTTTCGGAGCTTCGCCGGAGGGGGCATCCACCATGGAGGGCTTCTACATCAACACCATAGCCTCTCCGATGAAGTGTGAGTAGTTTACTTCAGACCTTGGTCCATAGCTAGTAGCTAGATGGCTTCTTCTCTCTTTTCGGATCTCAATACAATGTTCTCCCCCTCTCTCGTGGAGATCTATTCAATGTAATCTTCTTTTTGCGGTGTGTTTGTTGAGACCGATGAATTGTGGGTTTATGATCCAGATTATCTATGAATAATATTTGATTCTTCTCTGAATTCTTTTTATGTATGATTGGTTATCTTTGTAAGTCTCTTCGAATTATCCGTTTGGTTTGGCCAACTAGATTGGTAGTTCTTGCAATGGGAGAAGTGCTTAGCTTTGGGTTCAATCTTGCGGTGTCCTTACCCAAAGGATGTAAAGGGTTACAAGGCACATATTGTATTGTTGCCATCGAGGATAACAAGATGGGGTATTTATCATATTGCATGAATTTATTCCTCTACATCATGTCATCTTGCTTAAGGCGTTACTGCTTTTAACTTAATACTCTAGATGCATGCTTTGGATAGCGGTCGATGAGTGGAGTAATAGTAGTAGATGCGTAATCGTTTCGGTCTACTTGTCATGGATGTGATGCCTATATACATGATCATACCTAGATATACTCATAACTATGCTCAATTATGTCAATTGCTCAACAGTAATTTGTTCACCCACCGTAGAATACTTATGCTCTTGAGAGAAGCCACTAGTGAAACCTATGGCCCCCGGGTCTATTCTCATCCTATCAATCTCCATCACTTTAATACTTGCTTTGTTTTTACTTTGCCTTTTACTTTTCACTTTGCATATATATACCAAAAATACCAAAAATATTATTTATCATCTCTATCAGATCTCACTCTCGTAAGTGACCGTGAAGGGATTGACAACCCCTAATCGCGTTGGTTGCGAGGAGCTATCGTTTTGTGCAGTACGAGGGACTTGTGCGTGGCCTCCTACTGGATTGATACCTTGGTTCTCAAAAACTGAGGGAAATACTTACGCTACTTTGCTGCATCATCCTCTCCTCTTCGGGGAAATCCAACGCGGTGCTCAAGAGGTAGCAAGAAGAATTTCTAGCGCCGTTGCTGGTGAGGCTCACGCAAGAGCTAGTCAAGACATACCAAGTACCCATCACAATCCCTATCTCTCGCATTACATTATTTGCCATTTGCCTCTCGTTTTCCTCTCCCCCACTTCACCCTTGCCGTTTTATTCGCCCTTCTTTCCCAATCTCCTCCTCTTTTTCCCGTTGCCTTTTTCTCGCTTGCCTTTTGTTTGCTTGTGTGTTGGATTGCTTGTTTGTCGCGATGGCTCAAGATACTACCAAATTGTGTGACTTCACCAATACCAATAATAATGATTTCCTTAGCACTCCGATTGCTCCTCTTGCCAATACTGAATCTTGTGAAATCAATATTGCTTTGCTGAATCTTGTTATGAAAGATCAATTCGCCGGCCTTCCTAGTGAAGATGCCGCTACTCATCTGAATAGCTTCGTTGATTTATGTGATATGCAAAAGAAAAAAGATGTCGATAATGATGTTGTTAAGTTGAAGCTATTTCCTTTTTCTCTTAGAGATCGTGCTAAAGCGTGGTTTTCTTCTTTGCCTAAAAATAGTATTGATTCTTGGAACAAGTGCAAAGATTCTTTTATCTCTAAGTATTTTCCTCCCGCTAAGATTATCTCTCTTAGGAATGATATTATGAATTTTAAGCAACTTGATCATGAACATGTTGCACAAGCTTGGGAGAGAATGAAATTAATGATATGTAATTGTCCTATTCATGGGTTGAACTTGTGGATGATTATACAAAACTTTTATGCGGATTGAATTTTGCTTCTAGAAATCTTTAAGATTCGGCCGCGGGAGGCACTTTTATGGAAATCACTCTAGGATATGCTACTAAACTTCTAGATAATATTATGGTTAATTATTCTCAATGGCATACTGAAAGATCTACTAATAAAAAAGTGCATGTGATAGAAGAAATCAATGTTTTGAGTGGAAAGATGGATGAACTTATGAAATTATTTGCTACTAAGAGTGTTTCTTCTGATCCTAATGATATGCCTTTGTCTACTTCGATTGAGAATAATAATGAATTTATGGATGTGAATTTTGTTGGTAGGAATAATTTTGGTAACAACGCGTATAGAGGGAATTTTAACCCTAGGCCTTATCCTAGTAATCCTTCTAATAATTATGGAAATTCCTACAACAACTCTTATGGAAATTTTAATAAGATGCCCTCTGAATTTGAGATTAGTGTTAAAGAGTTTATGAATTCACAAAAGAATTTTAATGCTTTGCTTGAGGAGAAATTGCTTAAAGTTGATGATTTGGCTAGGAACGTCGAAAGAATTTCTCTTGAGGTTGATTCTTTAAATCTTAGATCTATTCCTCCTAAGCATGATATCAATGAGTCTCTCAAAGCTATGAGAATTTCCATTGATGAGTGCAAAGAAAGAACCGCTAGGATGCATGCTTCCAAAGATGCCTTTATTAAAGCATGTTCTTCCAATTCCTATGAAAATTAAGATGAAGATCCAAAAGTTATTGATGTGTCCCCCATTAAATGTTTGTTTTGCAATATGAATCTTGATGAAACTGAATATGATCTTCCCTTACCTAGAAGGCGTTCTAAGAATTCGTAGTTTTTAGATCTCGATGATGAAATTGATAAATGTGGGAGTGAAAGAAATAAAAACCTAGATGTTGTTAAACCCACTATATTGGATCTCAAGGAATTTAATTATGAAAATTGATCTTTAATTGATTGTATTTCCTTGTTGCAATCCGTGCTAAATTCTCCTCATGCTTATAGTCAAAATAAGGCCTTTACCGAACACATTGTTGATGCCTTGATGCAATCTTATGAAGAGAAACTTGAGTTGAAAGTCTCTATCCCTAGAAAGCTCTATGATGAGTGGGAACCTACTATTAAAATTAAAATTAAAAATTATGAGTTTCATGCCTTGTGTGATTTGGGTGCTAGTGTTTCCACTATTCCCAAAACTTTGTGTGATTTGCTAGATTTTCGTGACTTTGATGATTGCTCTCTAAACTTGCATCTTGAGGATTTCACTATTAAAAAGCCTATGGGAAGAATTAATGATGTTCTTATTGTTGCAAATAGGAATTATGTGCCCGTAGATTTTATCGTTCTTGATATAGATTGCAATCCTTCATTTCCTATTATTCTTGGTAGACCTTTCCTTAGAACGATTGGTGCAATTATTGATATGAAGGAAGGGAATATTAGATTCCAATTTCCCTTAAAGATGGGCATGGAACACTTCCCTAGAAAGAAAATAAAATTACCATATGAATCTATCATGAGAGCCACTTATGGATTGACTACCAAAGATGGCAATACCTAGATCTATCCTTGCTTTTATGCCTAGCTAGGGGCGTTAAACGACATCGCTTGTTGGGAGGCAACCCAATTTTCTTTATGTTTTTTGTTTTTGTTTCTGTTTAGGAATAAATAATCCATCTAGCCTCTGTTTAGATGTGGTTTTATGTTTTAATTAGTGTTTGTGCCAAACTAGACCTATTGGATCTTCTTGGATGATAGTTATTTGATCTTGCTGTAATTTCCAGAAACTTTGCGCTCAGTGCCCAAATTATTAAAAATCACCAGAACGTGATAAAATACTGATTCCAATTGCTTCTAATCAATAAACAAATTGTATAGGTCTTCTAATTTTGGTAGATTTTTTGGAGTTCCATAAGTTTACGTTAGTTACAGATTACTACAGACTGTTCTGTTTTTGACAGATTCTGTTTATCGTGTGTTGTTTGCTTATTTTGATGAATCTCTGCCTAGTAAAATAGCTTATAATCCATAGAGAAGTTGGAATACAGTAGGTTTAACACGAATATAAATAAATAATGAGTTCATTACAGTACCTTAAAGTAGTCCTTTGTTTTCTTTCTCTACCGGAGCTCACGAGATTTCTATTGAGTTTTGTGTTGTGAAGTTTTCAAGTTTTGGGTAAATTCTTTTGATGGATTATGGATCAAGGAGTGGCAAGAGCCTAAGCTTGGGGATGACCATGGCACCCCCAAGATAATTCAAGGACACCAAAAAGTCAAAGCTTGGGGATGCCCCGAAAGGCATCCCCTCTTTCGTCTACTTCCATCGGTAATTTACTTGGAGCTATACTTTTATTCACCAACATGATATGTGTTTTGCTTGGAGCGTCTTGTATTATTTGCGTCTTTGCTTGTTAGTTTACCACAATCATCCTTGCTGTACACACCTTTTGAGAGATCCATACATAAATTGGAATTTGATAGAATACTCTATGTGCTTCACTTATATCTGTTGAGCTTGATAGTTTTGCTCATAGTGCTTCACTTATATCTTTTGAGCGTGATAATTTTTGCTCTAGTGCTTCACTTAGATCTTTTAGAGAACTGTGGTGGATTTGTTTTAAAGAAACTATTGATCTCTCATGCTTCACTTAGATTATTTTGGGAGTCGTTAATAGCATGGTAATTTGCTTAATATTAATATACTTGGTATTCAATATATGTGAAACTTTCTTTTGAGTGCGTTGAATACTAAGAAAAGTTGATGCTTGATAATTGTTTTGAGATATGAAGATGGTGATATTAGAGTCATGCTAGTTGAGTAGTTGTGAATTTAAAGAATACTTGTGTTGAAGTTTGTGACTCCCGTAGCATGCAGGTATGGTGAACCGTTATGTGATGAACTCGGAGCATGATTTATTTATTGATTGTCTTCCTTATGAGTGGTGGTAGGGGACGAGTGATGGTCTTTTCCTAGCAATCTATACCCCTAGGAGCATGCGCGTAATACTTTGCTTTGATAACTTCTAGATTTTTGCAATAAGTATATGAGTTCTTTATGACTAATGTTGAGTCCATGGATTATACACACTTTTTCCCATACTTCCACAATTGCTAGCCTCTCTAATACCGCGCACTTTTCGCCGGTATCATACACCCACCATATATCTTCCTCAAAACAGCCACCATACCTACCTATCATGGCACTCCCATAGCCATTCCGAGATATATTGCCATGCAACTTTCCACCGTTCCGTTTATTATGACACGCTCCATCATTGTCATATTGCTAGCATGATCATGTAGTTGACATCGTATTTGTGGCAAAGCCACCGTTCATAATTCTTTCATACATGTCACTCTTGATTCTTTGCATATCCCGGTACACCGCCGGAGGCATTCATATAGAGTCATACTTTGTTCTAAGAATCGAGTTGTAATTGTTGAGTTGTAAGAAAAATAAAAGTGTGATGATAATCATTATTAGAGCATTGTCCCAAGTGAGGAAAGGATGATGGAGACTATGATTCCCCCACAAGTCGGGATGAGACTCCGGACGAAAAATAAAAAAGAAAAAAATAAAGAAAAAAAGAGGCCATAAAAAAGAAAAGGCCCCAAAAAATGAGAGAAAAAGAGAGAAGGGACAATGTTACTATCCTTTTACCACACTTGTGCTTCAAAGTAGCACCATGATCTTCATGATAGAGAGTCTCTCATTTTGTCACTTTCATATACTAGTGGGAATTTTTCATTATAGAACTTGGCTTGTCTATTCCAATGATGGGCTTCCTCAAATGCCTTAGGTCTTCGTGAGCAAGCGAGTTGGATGCACACCCACTTAGTTTCTTTTGTTGAGCTTTCATATACTTATAGCTCTAGTGCATCCGTTGCATGGCAATCCCTACTCACTCACATTGATATCTATTGATGGGCATCTCCATAGCCCGTTGATACGCCTAGTTGATGTGAGACTATCTTCCCTATTTTTGTCTTCTCCACAACCACCATTCTATTCCACATATAGTGCTATATCCATGGCTCACGCTCATGTATTGCGTGAAGATTGAAAAAGTTTTGAAAATGTTAAAGTATGAAACAATTGCTTGGCTTGTCATCGGGGTTGTGCATGATTTAAATATTTTGTGTGGGGAAGATGGAGCATAGCAGGACTATATGATTTTGTAGGGATAACTTTCTTTGGCCATGTTATTTTGAGAAGACATAATTGCTTAAGTTAGTATGCTTGAAGTATTATTATTTTTATGTCAATATGAACTTTTGTCTTGAATCTTTCGGATCTGAATATTCATACCACAATTAAGAAGTTTTACATTGAAATTATGCCAAAGTATCACTCCGCATCAAAAATTATAGTTTTATCATTTACCTACTTGAGGACGAGCAAGAATTAAGCTTGGGGATGCCTGATACATCTCCAACGTATCTATAATTTTTGATTGCTCCATGCTACTTTATCTATTGTTTTGGACTATATTGGGCTTTATTTTCCATTTTTATATTATTTTTGGGACTAACCTATTAACCCGAGGCCCAGCCCAGAATTGTTGTTTTTTGCCTATTTCAAGATTTGAAGAAGCAGAATATCAAACAGAGTCCAAACGGAATGAAACCTTGAGAATGTGATTTTCTCACGAGCGTGATCCAGGAGACTTGGACCCTACTCCAAGGAACAAAGAGGCGGTCACGAGGGTGGGGCGCCCCTAGGCGCGCCCCCACCTCGTGGGCCCCATGTTGCTCCACCGACGCGTACTCCTTCCTCCTATATATACCTCATTACCCCCAAGCGATCGTAGCAGGAGCCAAAACCTAATTCCACCGCCGCAACTTCCTCGTATCCACGAGATCCCATCTTGGGGCTGTTCTGAGCTCACGAGGGAGGGCATCCACCACGGAGGGCTTCTACATCATCACCGTAGCCCCTCCGATGAAGTGTGACTAGTTTACTTCAGACCTTCGGGTCCATATCTAGTAGCTAGATGGCTTCTTCTCTCTTTTTGGATCTCAATGCAATGTTCTCCCCCTCTCTCGTGGAGATCTATTCGATGTAATCTTCTTTTTCCGGTGTGTTTGTTGAGACTGATGAATTGTGGGTTTATGATCCAGATTATCTATGAATAATATTTGATTCTTCTCTGAATTCTTTTATGTATGATTGGTTATCTTTGCAAGTCTCTTCGAATGATCCGTTTGGTTTGGCCAACTAGATTGGTAGTTCTTGCAATGGGAGAAGTGCTTAGCTTTGGGTTCAATCTTGCGGTGTCCTTACCCAAAGGATGTAAAGGGTTGCAAGGCACGTATTGTATTGTTGCCATCGAGGATAACAAGATGGGGTATTTATCATATTGCATGAATTTATTCCTC
Source organism: Aegilops bicornis (assembly GCA_021605145.1). NCBI lineage: Eukaryota > Viridiplantae > Streptophyta > Magnoliopsida > Poales > Poaceae > Aegilops > Aegilops bicornis. The sequence continues at coordinate 415,235,557 of CM038674.1, forward strand.
TACATCATGTCATCTTGCTTAAGGCGTTACTCTGTTTTAACTTAATACTCTAGATGCATGTTGGATAGCGATCGATGAGTGGAGTAATAGTAGTAGATGCGTAATCGCTTTGGTCTACTTGTCTTGGACGTGATGCCTATATACATGATCATACCTAGATATACTCATAACTATGCTCAATTCTGTCAAGTGCTCAACAGTAATTTGTTCACCCACCGTAGAATACTTATGCTCTTGAGAGAATCCACTAGTGAAACCTATGGCCCCCGGGTCTATTCTCATCATATCAATCTCCATCACTTTAATACTTGCTTTGTTTTTACTTTGCCTTTTACTTTTCACTTTGCATCTATATACCAAAAATAACAAAAATATTATTTATCATCTCTATCAGATCTCACTCTCGTAAGTGACTGTGAAGGGATTGACAACCACTAATCGCGTTGGTTGCGAGGAGCTATCATTTTGTGCAGGCACGAGGGACTTGTGCGTGGCCTCCTACTGGATTGATACCTTGGTTCTCAAAAACTGAGGGAAATACTTACGCTACTTTGCTGCATCATCCTCTCCTATTCGAGGAAATCCAACCAGTGCTCAAGAGGTAGCAATCATTGCCTTAGATATCGTCATAACTTTGCGCTTTTCTATCAATTGCTCGTCAGTAATTTGTTCACCTACCGTAATATTTTCTATCTTGAGAGAAGCCTCTAGTGAAACCTATGGCCCCCAGGTCTATTTTCCATCATATAAGATTCCGATCTACAATATTAGTTTTCTATTTACTTCCTTTGCAATCTTTTACTTTCCGATCTATAAACCAAAAATACCAAAAATATTTACTTTACCGTTTATCTATCTCTATTAGATCTCAGTTTTGCAAGTAACCATGAAGGGATTGACAACCTATTTATCGAGTTGGGTACAAGTATGTTTGATTGTTTGTGCAGGTATTCAGTGACTTGTTCGTTGTCTCCTACTGGATTGATACCTTGGTTCTCAAACTGAGGGAAATAGTTACTCTACTTTGCTGCATCACCCTTTCCTCTTCAAGGGAAAAACCAACGCAAGCTCAAGAAGTAGCACCTCCTATTCCTCGTTGAAACACTTCGAGCCAGCCAACCACGCCTCGCTCACCTCCCATCTCTTGCCGACACCCTAGGCCCATGCCCTTCTTCTTCGTGCTCACGCAATGTCGCGACAGAGCCAAGCCGAATCCCGGATTACTCGGGTTCGCACTCCGATTCTTCCCCTCGCCCAAGTTCATGTCCTATATAAACCTCACGGGCTCCTCTCTCAACCCTCCATACAACTGCGAGCCGAAACGCACCCTAGCTCGCGCCCTCACCAAACCTATCTCGCCGACCGAAGCTTCTTCCACCGCCATTTCCGACACCAGTGAGCATCTCCGAGGCCCCTTCCTCCTCTCGTCAACTATGGTTGTACCCGCGTTTCATTTTCACATGGCCTTTCGCCTTCTCTTCCTCTATAGCAACACCGTCATCACCGCCTGAACCTCGCCGTAGCTTGATACGTCTCCGTCGTATCTACTTATCCAAACAATTTTGCTCTTGTTTTGAACTCTAATCTGCATGACTTGAATGAAACTAACCCGGACTAACGTTGTTTTTAGCAGAACTACCATGGTGTTGTTTTTGGGCAGAAATAAAAGTTCTCGGAATTGGATGAAACTCTTTTGGAGATTTTTTACAGAATATATAAAAAGAACTAGAGCCAAGATCCACAGGAGGGGAGCCACCAGTGGCCCATGAGCCACCATGGCGCGGCTACCCCCTGGGCGTGCCCTGGTGCCTCGTGGGGCCCATGTGGCTCCGCTGACCCTAAACTCAAGTCTATAAATTCTTATTTCTCGAGAAAAAAAATAAGAATGAAGTTTCATCGCATTTTATGATACGGAGCCGTCATCGAGAGGCCAGATCTGGAGTCCGTTCGGGGCTCCGGAGAGGGGGATTCGTCGCCATCATCATCATCAACCATCCTCCATCACCTATTTCATAATGCTCGACACCGGGAATGAGTAATTCCTTCGTAGGATCGCTGGTCGGTGAGGAGTTGGATGATATTCATCATGTAATCGAGTTAGTTTTGTTGGGTCTTGATCCCTAGTATCCACTATGTTCTGAGATTGATGTTGCTATGACTTTGTTATGCTTAATGCTTGTCACTAAGGCCCGAGTGCCAAGATTTCAGAACTGAACCCTTTATGTTTTGATGAATATACTTGTGTTCTGATCCTATCTTGCAAGTTGTACGCACCTATTACGTGTTATGATCTGCATACCCCAAGGTGACAATAATTGGGATTCTTTCCGGTGATTACCGTAGTTTGAGGAGTTCATGTATTCACTATGTGTTAATGCTTTGTTCCGGCTCTCTATTAAAAGGAGGCCTTAATATCCCTTAGTTTCCTTATGGATCCCGCTGCCACGTATGACTATATATGGAATACATGCCTACATTATATTGATGAATTGGAGCTAGTTCTGTGTCGCCTTAGGTTATAACTGTTACATGATGAATGTCATCCAACATAATTATCCATCACCGATCCAATGCCTACGAGCTTTCCATATACTGATCTTTGCTAAGTTACTACTATTGATGTTACTGTCACAATTGCTACAAAATTATTACTGTTACCGTTACCTTTACTATTGCTATCACTGTTACCACTATCAAGCTAACATTGTTACCACTATCAAACTATCATAGCTCTATTTGTTGAGTCACTTGGCATTTATATCTGTTGATCACTATGAATAATCTTAAGGATGATAGAACCAATATTATTCCCTCTAGGACGAGGGGAAGTAAGGAACTGTTATCTAGCTCTACACTTGATTCACCTTCTGTTTTGAGTAAGCTTGGGACACCACCACCTGCTATTAATTCCGATATGTCGCAAGCAATTGATGATGCTACTTCTGCTATGAATGATGCTAGTACTTTGCTTGATACTATGCCACTAGGTGAATTTCTTGATGAACAACTTGCTAAAGCTAATGCTTTTAAGAAGCTGAAACTGATGAAATTACTGAAACTGGAAATTATGATTTACCTATTGGGCCTAGCTCTAATAGATATGAAATGCCTAAGATACATGAGGGTTATGTTATGGATGGAGAGATAGCTAGGGAATTTCTTGCTTGCAGTGATAGAGATGATCTTAAGAAATTACTATTTAAGCTGAAAGAAAAATCTTTGAATGCTAGAATGAATATGATCCCGAGTTTTCTACTTCACTTATCTTTGTTACATATAATGATTATGAATTCTCTGGCAATCCTGAGTTAATTAATTTGGTTGAATCTGATCCTTTCCACCATTATGAAATTGAAATTGTTGTGGCACATCTTAATAAGTTAAATGATATAGTCACCCTATTTGCTCATGAGGAAAAATTCGCTACTACTATATCCTCAAGTAATTTCCTTTATCACTAAAGGGTGATGCTAAGATATGGTCTAATACTCTTGCTCCTATTTGTGTGCGTAGTCCCGAGGATATGATATATTACTTCTCTGAAAAATATTTTCCTGCTCATAAGAAACAAGCTGCCTTACAGGAAATATTTAACTTTGTGCAAATTGAAGAAGCGAATCTCCCTCAAGCTTGGGGGAGGCTTCTCCAATTACTTAATGCTTTGTCTGATCATCCTCTTAAGAAAAATGAAATACTCCCTCCGTTCCTTGATATAAGGTGTATAGTTTTTTGAGAAAAAAAACCAGAAATACAAGGTGTATTGCGTTGCACCACTAGTTTGGATAATTTTTTTAGGGATTTGATTGCATTTGCTTATATCAAGCAAGCTCCTATATTTTCTCATGTCAATTAGTTAGGTGTAATCTTGCCCAAAACTTGTGAAAATTTCCCTCCACGTGCATTATTTAATTTTTGTGCCAAAAACTATACACCTTATATGTAGAAACGGAGGGAGTACTTGATATCTTTTATAATGGACTAACTGATGCTTCTAGGGACTACCTAGATAGTTGTGCTGGTTGTGTTTTCAGGGAATGAACTATTGAACAAGCTGGAGAACTATTGAATAATATATTGAAGAATGATAATGATTAGACACTTCCTGAACCACCACCTAAACCAACTACAAAGAAGAGGGGTATTCTATTTCTCAGTCCTCAAGATATGCAAGAGGCAAAGAAGTATATGGAAGAAACATGTATTAATGCTGAAGATGTTAAGAATTTACCACCTATTGAAGAAATACACTGTCTTGACACACCGACACAGGTAGTAGAGGTAAATTCTCTTATAAGATTTTATGAAGGTGATATTCCTTATAATAAATCTACTAGTCAATGCTTGTATGAATTTGACAATTACATTATTAAGCAAGATCATTTTAATGCGTATGTTATGAAACAATCAACCATAATGCCTACATGATTGATGGCTTGAGTGACTTGTTGTTTAGAATTGCTAATGATGTTAAAGGTGTAGGTAAACATGCTTCCATGGTCCAAACTCAGTTAGAACAAGTTGCTAAATCTCAAAATGATTTGCTCAGTGAGATGAATAATAATATGAATGATCATGGTCAAAGTAGTTACTGGAGGTGGTAGAATGACTCAGGAGCCACCTTATCCTGAAGGTCACCCTAGAAGAATTTAACAAGACTCTCAAAGAACTAATATAGATGCACCTAGTCCATCTAAAAGGAAAAAGAAAAAGAAAAATGATAGGACTTTGCATACTTCTAGTGAACGTGAGGTAGAAAAACCTTTTGAGGATAGTAATGATGTTTCTATTTCTGACGCAGAAACATAATCTGGTAATGAACATTCACCTAGTGATAATGATAACAATGATGAAATGGTGATGTTCATGTAGATGCTCAAGTAGACCATGATAAAGAACCTGATAATGATATTGATGTAGAACCTGTTGTTGATCTTTGATAACCCACAAGTGTAGGGATCATAGCGACTTTTCGAGGGTAGAGTATTCAACCCAAATTTATTGATTTGACACAAGGGGAGCCAAAGAATATTCTCAAGTATTAGCATCTGAGTTGTCAGTTCAGCCACACCTGGATAACTTAATATCTGCAGCAAGGTATTTAGTAGCAAGTAGTATGATAGTGGTGGTAACGGTAACAAAAGAGTAATGAAATCAAAAGTAATACTTTTAGTATTTTGTAGTGATTGTAACAATAGCAACGGGAAAGTAAATAGGCGTAAACCAGTAGATGGAAAGCTCGTAGGCGTTGGATCGGTGATGGATAATTATGCCGGATGCGGTTCATCATGTAACAGTCATAACATAGGGTGACACAGAACTAGTTCCAATTCATCAATGTAATGTAGGCATGTAATCCGAATATAGTCATACGTGCTTATGGAAAAGAACTTGCATGACATCTTTTGTCCTACCCTCCCGTGGCGGCGGGTCCTAATGGAAACTAAGGGATATTAAGGCCTCCTTTTAATAGAGAACCAAAACAGAGCATTAGCACATAGTGAATACATGAACTCCTCAAACTATGGTCATCACCGAGAAGTATCCCGATTATTGTCACTTCGGGGTTGTCGGATCATAACACATAATAGGTGACTATAGACTTGCAATATAGGATCAAGAACTCACATATATTCATGAAAACATAATGGGTTCAGATCTGAAATCATGGCACTCGGGCCCTAGTGACAAGCATTAAGCATAGCAAAGTCATAGCAACATCAATCTCAGAACATAATGGATACTAGGGACCAAACCCTAACAAAACTAACTCGATTACATGATAGATCTCATCCAACCCATCACCGTCCAGCAAGCCTACGATGGAATTACTCACGCACGGCGGTGAGCATCATGAAATTGGTAATGGAGGATGGTTGATGATGACGACGGCGACGAATCCCCCTCTCCGGAGCCCCGAACGGACTCCAGACCAGCCCTCCCGAAAGGTTTTAGGGCTTGGCGGCGGCTCCATATCGTAAAACGCGATGATTTCTTCTCTCTTATTTTTTTCTCTCCGAAAGCAAATATATAGAGTTTGAGTTGGCGTCGGAAGGTCTCCAGGGGGCCCACGAGGTAGGGGGCACGCCCTAGAGGGGGGGCGCCCCCACCCTCGTGGATAGGGTGTGGGCCCCCTTGTCTTCATCTTTGGCGAGGATTTTTTATTATTTTTTCTAAGATGTTCCATGGAGTTTCAGGTCATTCCGAGAACTTTTGTTTTCTGCACATAAAACAACATGATGGCAATTCTTTGAAAACAGCGTCGGTCCAAGTTAGTTCCATTCAAATCATACAAGTTAGAGTCCAAAACAAGGGCAAAAGTGTTTGGAAAAGTAGATACGACGGAGACGTATCAACTCCCCAAGCTTAAGCCCTTGCTTGTCCTCAAGCAATTCAGTTGACAAACTGAAAGAGAAAAAGAAAAACTTTTACAAACTCTGTTTGCTCTTGTTGTTGTAAACATGTCAAGCCAGCATTCAAGTTTTCAGCAAAAATTAGAACTAACCACATTTGCAATAATTCTCAGGTCTCATGTTTACTCATATCAATGGCCTAATCAACTAGCGAGTCATAATAATAAATCTCAGATGACAACACTTTCTCAAAACAATCGTAATATGATATAACAAGATGGTATCTCTCTAGCCCTTTCTGAGACCGCAAAACATAAATGCAGAGCACCTTTAAAGATCAAGGACTGACTAGAAATTGTAATTCATGGTAAAAGAGATCGAATCATAGTCATACCCAATATAAATTAATAGTAATGAATGCAAATGACAGCTGTGCTCTCCAGCTAGTGCTTTTAATAAGAGGGTGACGACTCAACATAAAAGTAAATAGATAGGCCGTTCGCAGACGGAAGCAGGGATTTGTAGAGGTGCCAGAGCTCGGTTTTGAAATAGAGATAAATAATATTTTGAGCGGCATACTTTCATTGTCAACATAACAACTAAGAGATGGTGATATCTTCCATGCTACACACATTATAGGTGGTTCCCAAACAGAATGGTAAATTTTATACTCCCCCTCCACCAACAAGCATCAATCCATGGCTTGCTCGAAACAACGAGTGCCTCCAACAATCAACAGGTCCAGGGGAGTTTTGTTTGCAATTATTTTGATTTAGTTTGCATAAAGCATGGGACTGGGCATCCCGGTGACCAGCCATTTTCTCGTGAGTGAGGCCGGAGTCCACTCCTCTTGAGAATAACCCGCCTAACATGGAAGATAAGGGCAGCCCTAGTTGATACATGAGCTATTCGAGCATATAAAACAGAATGTTTATTTGAAGGTTTAGAGTTTGGCACATACAAATTTACTTGGAACAGCAGGTAGATACCGTATATAGGAAGGTATGGTGGACTCATATGGAATAACTTTGAGGTTTAAGGGATTGGATGCACAAGCAGTATTCCCGCTTAGTACAAGTGAAGGCTAGCAAAAGACTGGGAAGCGACCAACTAGAGAGCGACAACAGTCATGAACATGCACTAAAATTAATAAATATTGGATGCAAGCATGAGTAGGATATAATCCACCATGAACATAAATATCGTGAAGGCTATGTTGATTTGTTTCAACTACATGTGTGAACATGTGCCAAGTCAAGTCACTTAAATCATTCAAAAGAGGATACCACCCCATCATACCACATCACAACCATTTTAATAGCATGTTGGCATGCAAGGTAAACCATTATAACTCATAGCTAATCAAGCATGGCATAAGCAACTATGATCTATAATTGTCATTGCAAACATGTTCATTCATAATAAGCTGAATCAAGAACGATGAACTCATCATATTTACAAAAACAAGACAGGTCGAGTTCATACCAGCTATTCCCATCTCAGTCAGTCCATCATATATCATCATAATTTCCTTTCACTTGCACGACCGAACGATGTGAATAATAATAAGAGTGCACGTGCATTGGACTAAATTTGGAATCTGCGAGCATTCAATAAACAGGAGAAGACAAGGCAATATGGGCTCTTGGTTAAATCAACAATAAAGCATATAAGAGCCACTTCAACAATTTAATCATGGTCTTCTCCTATCGACCCCCAAAGAAAAGAGAAGAAATAAAACTATTTACACGGGAAAGCTCCCAACAAGCAAAAGAAGAACGGGAAATATTTTTGGGTTTTCTTTTTAATTATTACTACTACAGCAGGAAAAGTAAACTAACTAGAAGCTACACTATTTTTTGTTGTTGTTTTCTTAAAGCTTAACAAACACACAAGAAGAAAGCAGGAAAAAGAAAATAAACTAGCATGGATATTACCGTGAAAAAGTATGAGCACCGACATCTAGCAATGAGTGTGTGTGAACATAAATGTAATGTCGGTGAGAAACATGTACTCCCCCAAGCTTAGGCTTTTGGCCTGAGTTGGTTCATTGCCAGGGATGGCCTAGCGGATACCCGTAGGTGTAGTTGGGGTCGTACTGTGATGTAGCGGCTATCGCCTCCTGAGCTGCAGCGTGGCGTCGAGCCGCCTCTGCTCTCCTCTCGTACTCATCTGCCTCCTCTCTGGTAATAACATATCTTCCTTTTTTCTGAGAATCAAAGAAGGCGGGAGCAGGAAGAGTAATACGGCAACATGCCGTTTGTTAAAGATTAGTCGATACTGGAGAGGTGATTCAGTCCTCTCGACAAACTGGTGGGAAACCATAGAATCAAAATCTAAATAACTAGGGGGCAACTCCATATCACCCTCACGAACGTCTATCTCAAGAAAATTAGCTAAGCGGGTTGCATAAATTCCTCCAAAGAAATCTCCGTTATATCTATTATGATGCAACCTACGAGCTACAATGGCTCCCATATGATAAGATTGGTCTCCTAACACACCACTCCCGAGAATGCTGAGATCAGGGACACACATGTGACATGCTTCATCCTTAGCATTTATGCACCTACCGATGAAGAGAGTAAAATAATGTATAGCAGGAAAGTGAATGCTCCCTATGGTAGCTTGTGTTACATATCTAGATTCTCCCATAGTTATACTAGCAAGAAAGTCTCTAAATTCAGATTTACGGGGGTCAACAGTACTACCCCATTGTGGGAGTTTGCAAGCAAAAGTAAAATCCTCTAAGTCCATGGTATAATATTTGTCATAAAGATCAAACATGACTGAAGGAGAATTACGCGAAGATGAAAATTCAAACCTCCTCACAAATGAACTAGTGAGATCATGATACTGTGGGCATTTGTCTGCCTCGAAGTCCACAAGACTGGCGTTACGCAAATATGTGTTAAATTCTTCTTTGATTCCCGCTCGATCCATAAATTTTTCCGAAGGCCATTCACGAGGCCTCACGGGAGCATCCCTTGGGGGCTCCTCATCGGCATCGCGCATTGCAAGCCTAGGGCCTTGCTTCCTTGAAGAACCACGTTGGAACATCTTCCTAAACATATTGTTTTCTCTGAAAAATTTCTGAAATTTTTAGTAACTTCAAACAAAAGTGAACCAACTTCAATAAAATTGATAGCAACTACTCCTACAAGTGCCTAAAACCTTTATCATGCATTAGAACTACTTGGAACCATATAAAATTGACATGCAAGCTCAAGAACATGGTCACCTATGCAGCACAAATTTGCAACGAATAAATAACTAGAACAAAAACTAATTGGACCAATGGCGGAGTCACATACCAAGGAACAATCTCCCCAAGCAGTTTTGTGAGAGGTGCTTTGAGCAAGGAGATCAAAAATCATAGCTACGAAATTTGGAACTCGTGTTTGAGCTAGGTATTCGTGTTTGTGGGAGGAAGAAGAAGAGGATGGGTGCAGGAATAAGTGGAGGAGGGCCACCGTGGGCCCACGAGGCAGGGGGCGCGCCCAGGGGGGTAGGGCGCGCCCTCCACCCTCATGGCCAGGTGGCAGCTCCCCCCGCGGTAATTTTTGCACCAAAAATCCTCAAATATTCCCGAAAAAATCATATTAAATTGGCATGGCATTCTGAGGACTTCTATTTTCGGGATATTTTTATATTGCACGGATAAATAAAAAAACAGACAGAAAAATACTATTTTTACTTTATTTCAACTAAATAACATAAAGTATAAAGAGGGTACAGAAGGTTGTGCCTTCTAGTTTCATCCGTCTCATGATCATCAAAAGGAATCTACTAACAAGGTTGATCAAGTCTTGTTAACAAACTCCTTCCGAATAACATGGAACCGGAGAATTTTCGAATAACACTATGTTACCTCAACGGGGATATGCACATCCCCTATAATAAGAATATCATATTTCTTCTTGACAGTAGGAAGAGGAAATTCAAAACCTCCAAATATAATCGATGGAATTTTTCCAATAGAGTTGATGCTATAAACTTGAGGTTGTTTACTCGGAAAGTGTACCGTATGCTCATTACCATTAACATGAAAAGTGACATTGCCTTTGTTACAAACAATAACAGCCCCTGCAGTATTCAGAAAAGGTCTTCCAAGAATAATAGACATACTATCGTCCTCGGGAATATCAAGACTAACAAAGTCCGTTAAAATAGTAACGTTTGCAACCACAACAGGCACAGCCTCACAAAGACCGACAGGTATAGCAGTTGATTTATCAGCCATTTGCAAAGATATTTCAATAGGTGTCAACTTATTCAAATCAAGTCTACGGTATAAAGAGAGAGGCATAACACTAACACGGCTCCAAGATCACATAAAGCAGTTTTAACATAATTTCTTTTAATGGAGCATGGTATAGTGGGTACTCCTGGATCTCCAAGTTTCTTTGGTATTCCACCCTTAAAAGTATAATTAGCAAGCATGGTGGAAATTTCAGCTTCCGGTATCTTTCTCTTATTGGTAATGATATCCTTCATATACTTAGCATAAGGATTTGTTTTGAGCACATAAGTTAATCGCATATGCAAAAAGATAGGTCTAATCATTTTAGCAAAGCGCTCAAAATCCTCATCATCCTTTTTCTTGGATGGTTTGGGAGGAAAAGGCATGGGTTTCTGAACCCATGGTTCTTTTTCTTTACCATGTTTCCTAGCAACAAAGTCTCTCTTATCATAACGTTGATTCTTTGATTGTGGGTTATCAAGATCAACAACAAGTTCAACTTCTACATCATTATCATTACTAGGTTGAGCTTCATCATGAACGTCATCATTATTATTTTCGCTAGGTTCATGTTCATTACCATATTGTGTTTCAGCATCAGAAATAGATATATCATTTGGATTATCAGGTGGTTCAGCAATAGGTTCACTAGAAGTTTGCAAAATCCTATCATTTTTCTTTTTATTCCTTTTAGAAGAACTAGGCACATCAGTATTATTTCTCTGAGAATCTTGCTCAATTCTCTTAGGGTGGCCTTCATGATACAAAGGTTCCTGAGTCATTCTACCAGTTCTAGTAGCCACTCTAACAAAGCATAATCATTTTCTTACTATTCATTTCATTGAGCAAATCATTTTGAGCCTTAAGTACTTGTTCTACTTGAGTGGTAACCATAGAAGCATGTTTGCTAATGAGTTTAAGTTCACATCTAACATTATCAGTTTCAATAACTTCTTTCTCTCTAGCCCTAGAAATTTGTTCATCAAGAAATTCACCAAGGGGCACAGTAGTATCAAGCATAGAAGTAGTTTCATCATAAGTATCATGCATAGCAGAAGTGGCATCATCAATAACATGCGACATATCAGAACGAATAGCAGAAGCAGGTTTAGGTGTCGCAAGCTTACTCATAACAAAAGGTGAATCAAGTGCAGAGCTAGATGGCAGTTCCTTACCTCCCCTCGTAGTTGAGGGATAAATTTTTGTCTTAGCGTCTTTCAAATTCTTTCTCTCTAGCCCTAGAAATTTTTTCATCAAGAAATTCACCAAGGGGCACAGTAGTATCAAGCATAGAAGTAGTTTCATCATAAGTATCATGCATAGAAGAAGTGGCATCATCAATAACAATGCGACATATCCGAACGAATAGCAGAAGCAGGTTTAGGTGTCGCAAGCTTACTCATAACAGAAGGTGAATCAAGTGCAGAGCTAGATGGCAGTTCCTTACCTCCCCTCGTAGTTGATGGATAAATTTTTGTCTTAGCGTCTTTCAAATTCTTCATAGTGTCCAGCAGATATAAATCCCAAGTGACTCAAAGAATAGAGCTATGCTCCCCGGCAACGGCGCCAGAAATTAGTCTTGATAACCCACAAGTGTAGGGGATCGCAACAGCTTTCGAGGGTAGAGTATTCAACCCAAATTTATTGATTCAACACAAGGGGAGCTAAAGAATATTCTCAAGTATTAGCAACTGAGTTGTCAGTTCAGCCACACCTGGATAACTTAATATCTGCATCAAGGTATTTAGTAGCAAAGTAGTATGATAGTGGTGGTAACGATAACAAAAGAGTAATGAATGCAAAAGTAATATTTTTGGTATTCTGTAGTGATTGTAGCAATAGCAACGGGAAAGTAAATAAGCGTAACCAGTAGATGGAAAGCTCGTAGGCATTGGATCGGTGATGGATAATTATGCCGGATGCGGTTCATCACGTAATAGTCATAACATAGGGTGACACAGAACTAGCTCCAATTCATCAATGTAATGTAGGCATGTATTCTGAATATAGTCATACCTGCTTATGGAAAATAATTTGCATGACATATTTTGTCCTACCCTCCCGTGGCAGCAGGGTCCTAATGGAAACTAAGGGATATTAAGGCCTCCTTTTAATAGAGAACCGGAACAAAGAATTAGCACATAGTGAATACATGAACTCCTCAAACTATGGTCATCACCGAGAAGTATCCCGATTATTGTCACTTCGGGGTTGTCGGATCATAACACATAATAGGTGACTATAGACTTGCAAGATAGGATCAAGAACTCAAATATATTCATGAAAACATAATAGGTCCAGATCTGAAATCATGGCACTCGGGCTCTAGTGACAAGCATTAAGCATAGCAAAGTCATAACAACATCAATCTCAGAACATAATGGATACTAGGGATCAAACCCTAACAAAACTAATTCGATTACATGATAGATCTCATCCAACCCATCACCGTCCAGCAAGCCTATGATGGAATTACTCACGCACGGCGGTGAGAATCATGAAATTGGTGATGGAGGATGGTTGATGATGACGACGGCGATGAATCCCCCTCTCCAGAGCCCCGAACGGACTCCAGATCAGCCCTCCCGAGAGGTTTTAGGGCTTGTCGGCGGCTCCGTATCATAAAACGCAATGATTTCTTCTCTCTTATTTTTTTCTCTCCGAAAGCAAATATATAGAGTTGGAGTTGGCGTTGAAAGGTCTCCAGGAGGCCCACGAGGTCGGGGCGCGCCCTAGAGGGGGGCGCCCCACCCCTTGTGGATGTGGTGTGGGCCCCCTGGTCTTCATCTTTGGCGAGGATTTTTTTTTTATTTTTTCTAAGATGTTCCGTGGAGTTTCAGGTCATTCCGAGAACTTTTGTTTTCTGCGCATAAAACATCATCATGGCAAGTCTGCTGAAAACAGCGTCAATCCGGGTTAGTTCCATTCAAATCATACAAGTTAGAGTGCAAAACAAGGGCAAAAGTGTTTGGAAAAGTAGATACGACGGAGACGTATCAATCTTGATAACCCACCTCCTAAAAATAAACGTTATAATAAAAGAGACTTTTTTTCTAGAAAACATGGTAAAGAAAGAGAACCATGGGTTCAGAAACCCATGCCCTTTCCTCCTAAACCATCTAAGAATAAGGATGAGGAAGAATTTGAATGCTTTGCTGAAATGCTTAGGCCAGTCTTTTTGCGTACTTGTTTGACTGATATATTGAAGATGGCCCCATATGCCAAATATATGAAAGCTATTGTCACTAATAAAATAAAAATACATGAAGCTAAAATCTCCACCATGCTTGCAAACTATCCATTTAAGGATGGAGTACCTAAGAAACTAGGAGATCCAAGAATACCAACTATACCATACCCCATTAAAAGAAATTATGTCAAAACTACTTTATGTGATTTGGGAGCCGGTGTTAGTGTTATGCATTTCTCTTTATATAGAAGACATGATTTGAATAAACTCACACCTACTAAAATATCATTGCAAATGGCTGACAAATCAACTGCCATACCTACTGGTATTTGTGAGGATGTGCCTGTTATGGTTGCAAATGTTACTATCCTAACAGACTTTGTTATACTTGATATGCCCGAGGACGACAATATGTCGATCATACTTGGTAGAACCTTTTTGAACACTGCAGGGGCTGTTATTGATTGCAACAAAAGCAAGGTCACTTTTCATATCAATGGTAATGAATATACGGTGCACTTTCCGAAGAAACAATTTCAAGTGAATGGTATTAATGTTATTGAAAAGACTCCGACAATAACTATTGGAAGTTTTCAGCTCCCTCTCCCTACTGTCAAAAAGAAATATGAAACACATATAATTGGGGAGATGCATATCCCCGTTGAGGTAACTTAGTGTTATACGAAGATTCTTCGATTTCATGTTACTCGAAAATAATTTGTTAATAAGACTTGATCACCCTTTTTTAGGGACATGTGGTCGATGAATTTAGTATGCACAACCTTCTGTACCTAATTTTTGCTCTCTGTTATTTTTAGTTAAATGCAATAAAATGCCATGATTATCCTATTTTAGGAATTATTCGTGCAATAAAAAACCCAAAAATAGAAGTGCTCAGAATAATGTGAAATTTTAACATGAATTTTTATAGAATATATAAGAATGGCACTGAAAATATCCCAAGGGGATGCCCCAGGTGCCCACCAGACACCAGGGCGCGCCCACCCCCTCTGGCACGCCCTGGTGGCTTGTGGGCCCCACAGAGACTCCTTCACTTATTCCTTCAGCCCACTTCGTCTGTTACCTCTAGAAAGAAATTCCTGGTAGCTCTCTCTCTCTTGTGTTCTTGCTCCAAAACCTGAGATTTTCGATCTCCTTGCTCGGAGATCTATTTTCCTAAACTGTTTTGGGGAATTGCTACTTGGTATGTGACTCCTCCATTGCTCCAATTAGTTTTTGGCCTAGTGAGTTATATTTTTCTTAATCAGTTGCTCTTGGTGCTACTAAAAATGAGCTTGCATGTTGAATTCTTTGAGTTCCAAGTATTTTGAATGCTTGATATAGCGTCTAGATATCCATATGAGTAGTAGCTATCAATTTTGTGAAGTTTTGTTGACATCATTTTGTGGCCCACAAATTTCAGAAATTTGCTCATAGGAAAAATGAATTTATTCTGGAGGAGATCCTCTAAATGGAACACAAGGGAGTTATTGGGGACTCCTCGGATAGCGACCTCAACATTTTGTGTAGGACAGAGGTCCGGCTGTGCGAATGGTTGCACAATGCCTTCATGAACAAAGCCATATTCTACCAAGAGTTCCCGCAATTCGTTGCAAATGCCAGATTGACCGACTTCCCGGCAGATGAGTGTGACCAGCACCACATCCTTACGAATTTGTTTGTGCAAAATTTTCATTTCCTAAATAGGCTTGAACCTCCCATGGTGCGTTTTGATTTATATGCTGAACACCATCAGATGCCACTTGCTGAATTTTGCGAGATATGTTTGATTCCCTTTGATGGGGAAATAAGAGAGCCTAGACTGGAGGAGTTTGAGTGTTTCCTCCACACTTTAACTATGGGAGAGGGAAGGGGCGTGTCCAAAGCTCGAGCCACTAGCTTGCAATTTCCTGTTGTTCATTACTTTGCTTTATTCATAGGGAAATGCTTGACTGCTATAGAGCAAGGTGGCGTGCTATGTGCCCCTGACTTCGCCATTTTACACCGCGCACTTCATAATGACAACACCTATAACCTTGGAGCTATCATTGCATGCCGCCTGCGCACTAATAGGACTAATGGTAAAATTCATGGTGGTATTTATTCTACTCACTTAGCGAGATGTCTTAATGTTAACATACACCCTCTTGACTACTTGCTGCCTAGAGTTTACTTAGATCAACAGTCTACGTAGGATCACCACTTCCTTGATGCCCCTAAGCCTCCTCACCACATTCGTTATAATTTGGTTTTTAGTGAGAATACTCGTGATTATTCCGTTGCACGCACCTGCTTTGTTTGACTATCATGCCAGGAACGGATACACCGTCCTGCCACCGGACATCGTTTCTTATCGGAACGTGTTGGCTGCGGCAGAGGAAGAGGTCCAGGATTGGGACGCTCAGGTGTCGCCGCCTTAACACATCCACACGGGACCAAATAGCTACTACGGATGGTGATTACCAAGCTAGGCAAAAGCCTAAGCTTGGGGAGTATGTTTTCTTACTGACATTACATCCATGTTCACACATTTCATTCCAATTGTCAGTGTTTATCCTTTTTCATTGTAAATCCATGTTAGTTTTATTTTCTTGCTTTCTTCTTGTGTGTTTGAAAAACCTTAAGAAAATCAAAAAATATTTCTTGCTTCTTCTTGGATTTTCTCTCGAGTTTAAATTAGTTGTAGTATTAAAAGAAAACAAAAAAAGATTTCCCGTTTCTTCTTTTGCTTGTTGGGAGCTTTCCCGTGTAAATAGGTTTTCTCATTTTTGTTTTTCCTTCGTTAATTTGCTTCCTTCAATAAAAACTAAAAACTCCAAAAATATTTTAGTGTGTTTCTCTGAAATTCTTTTCTTTTGTTGATTCATTGTAAGGAGAACACCATGATGAAAATGTTGAGTGGCTCTCATATGCATTATTGTTGATCTAACAAAGAGCCCATATTACCTTGTCTTCTCCTTTGAATAAAATGTTTGCAGATTTCAACTTAGTCCACGACACTCTTGCACTATCATTATTTTCATATCATTTGGTCATGCTAGTGAAAGGCAATAATGCGATATTTGATGAGGTGACTGTGGCAAACAAAAGCGGGTATGAACTGAACTTGTTTTTGTTTTTGTAAATATGTTAAACTCAGTATCCATGATTCAGCATATTATGATTAAACATGTTTATGATGACAATTAGAGATTATAGTTTCTCATGCCATGCTTAAGTAACTAGGAGTGGATAATGATTTATCTTGGGTGTCAATATGCATTAAAAGGATTATGATGTAGTATGATGATATGGTATCCTCCTCCGAATGTTTCGAGTGGCTTGACTTGGCACATGTTCATGCATGTAGTTGATTAAAAACCAACATAGCCTCCACGATATTTATATTCATGATGC
This sequence comes from Aegilops bicornis, assembly GCA_021605145.1. Lineage (NCBI taxonomy): Eukaryota > Viridiplantae > Streptophyta > Magnoliopsida > Poales > Poaceae > Aegilops > Aegilops bicornis. The sequence goes on from CM038674.1 coordinate 415,252,736, forward strand.
TTATATCCTACTCATGCTAGTATTCAATGTTAATTATTCACAATGCATGTTTATGACTGTTTTCTCTCTCTAGCTGGCCGCTTCTCAATCTATTTGCTAGCCTTCTCCTGTACTAAGCGGGAATAGTGCTTGTGCATCCAAATCCCTAACCCAAAGTTATTCCAGATGAGTCCACTATATCTACCTATATGCGGTATTAACCTGCCGTTCCAAGTAAATTTGCATGTGCCACCTCTAAATATTAAAGTGAACATCTGTTTTGTGTGTCCGTACCGTTCATGAAGCGACAGGGGGCGGTCAATATCTTCCATGCTAAGCAGATTATTCCTATGATGAGTGTCTATTCGCTTGTCCTTACACGAGAGGGGTTGGTAATCGGGATGCCCAGTCCCATGTTTAAAATTGCAAATAATAAAACAAACTTCCCTGAAAAGTTGTTGGTATGGAGGGTACCCGTGGATTTGGCTAGCCATGGCTTGTGTTTGTTGGTGGATGGGGAGTAAACTTTACCTTACCGCATGGGAACCGCCGCTAATTTGTTTAGCATGGAAGATATTGAAAACTCTCAGTTGTATAATTGATAGGAAAGGATACCTCCCAAAGTTATATTTAACTTTGATTTAAGCTTTCAGCTCTGGCACCTCTACAAATCCCTGCTTCCCTTTGCGAAGGGCCTGCCTATTTACTTTATGTTATTTTACTTTTATTGTGGAGTCATCATTGATACATCTCCAACGTATCTATAATTTCTTACTGTTCAATGTTGTTATATTACCAATCCTGGATGTTTTTAATTCATTTTATTGCAAATTTATATCATTTTTTGGGACTAACCTATTGACATAGTGCCCAGTGTCAGTTGCTGTTTTTTAGCTTGTTTTTTTCTTTGCAGAATATCCATATCAAACGGAGTCCAAATGCAGTGAAACTTTTTGGAGAATTTTTCTGCCCAGAAGACACCCAGGAGGCCCAAGAGTTGCACCAGAGGAAGCCCGTGGGGACGACTAGGCACCAGGGCGCGCGAGATGCCCCTTGCCCGCCCTGGTGGGTAGTGGGGCACACGGGAGTCTTCTCCACCACCTCTCAGCTCTATAAATACCCAAATATTCCAAAAACCCTAGGGGAGTCGAGAGATCAGAGTTTCCACCGTCGCAAGTTTCAGAATCACGAGATCGAATCTAGAGGCCTTTTCCGGCACCTTGCCAGAGGAGTCATCGATCACGGAGGGGTTCTTCATCATCACCCTTGACCCTCCGATGATGTGTGAGTAGTTTATCACAGACCTACGGTTACGAGGCAGTAGCTAGATGGCTTCTTCTCTCTTTTTGATCTTCAATACAATGTTCTCCTCGATGTTCTTGGAGATCTATTTGATGTAACTCTTTTTTTGTGGTGTGTTTGTTGGGATCCGATGAATTGTGAGTTTGTGATCGGATCTATCTATGAATATTATTTGAGTCTTTGTTGAACTCTTATATGCATAATTGTTATAGCCTCATATTTCTTCTCTAAAACTTTGGTTTGGTTTGGCCAGCTAGATTGATTTTTCTTGCAATGGGAACAGGTGCTTTGTGATGGGTTCGATCTTGCGGTGCTCAATCTCAGTGATAGAAGGAGACATGACACGCATGTATCGTTTCCATTAAGGATAAAAAGATGGAGTCCATTCCTACATGAATAGATCTTGTCTACATCATGTCATCATTCTTATTGCATTACTCTGTTTCTTCATGAACTTAATACACTAGATGCATGCTGGATAGCGGTCGATGTGTGGAGTAATAGTAGTAGATGCAGAGTTGTTTTGGTCTACTAATCTTGGACCTGATGCCTATATACATGATCATTGCCTTGGATATCGTCATAATTATTTGCTTTTCTACCAATTGCCCAACAGTACTTTGTTTACCCACCGTATGCTATTTTCTCGAGAGAAGCCTCTAGTGAAATCTACGGTCCCCGGGTCTATTTTCTATCATGTTGTTTTTAGATCTATTAATCCAAAAATACCTTCCTGCACTTTTTATTTACCTATTTTATTTTGTGTTTTTGTTAGATCTATCTATCAATCTCATACAATTTAATCTATCTAAATACCGAGGAGGGATTGACAGCCCCTCTTACGCGTTGGGTTGCAAGTTTTTGTTATTTGTGTGAAGGTGCTACTTACATAGTTTGGTGGATCCTCCTACAGGATTGATACATTGGTTTCATAACTGCGGGAAATACTTACCGTTGTTGTGTTGCATCATCCTCTCCTCTTCGGGGAAATACCAACGCAGATACAAGCAATCAGGAAGAAATTCTAGCGCCATTGCCAGGGAGGATCAAGTCTAGATCTATCAGGTACCCAATCACAAATCTCATCTCCTTGCAATTTGCTTTATTTGCCACTTGCCTCTCGTTTTCATCTCCCCCACTTCTAAAACGTTTTCATAAAAACACAAAAATATTTGCCTTTTTATTTGCTTTCTTTTTCGTTTGCCTTTTTCTCGTTAGATTTCTTGTTTGCTTGCAATCTTGTTTGCGTAGTCACGATGTCTCAAGAAAATACCAAATTGTATGATTTTTCAATACTAATAATACTGATTTTGTTAGTACTTCAATTGCTCCTCCTGTCGCTAGTGCGGAATCTTATGATATTAATGCCGCTTTGTTGAATCTTGTTATGAAAGAGCAATTTTTCGGTTGTCCTAATGAGGATGTTGCGTCCCATCTAAACACTTTCGTAGAAATGTGTGATATGCAAAATAAAAAGATGTGGACAATATTATTGTGAAGTTGAAATTATTTCCTTTGTCTTTGACGTATCGTGCAAAAATTTGGTTTTCATCTTTGCCTCGCAATAGTATTGATTCTTGAGTGCAAGGATGCTTTTATTACTAAGTATTTTACGCCCGCGAAAATTATTTCCCTTAGAAATCAAATCATGAATTTCAAGCAACTTAAGCATGAACACGTTGCACAATCTTGGGAAAGAATGAAATTAATGCTTAGAAATTGTCCTACTCATGGTTTAAAGCTATGGATGATTATACAAAAAAAATATGCGGGACTGAATTTTGTTTCTAGAAATCTTTTAGATTTCGCCGCAGGTGGTACTTTTATGGAAATTACCTAAGGTGAAGCCACTAACTTTCTTGATAATATTATGGCATTATTTACAATGGCATACTGAAAGAGCTCCTACTAGTAAAAAAGTTAATTCGGTTCAAGAAAATAGTACTTTGAGTGAAAAAGTTGATGCACTTATGAAATTGGTTGCTAGTAAAAATGCTCCTATCGATCTTAATGATGTGCCTTTGTCTACTTTGATTGAGCAAAATAGTGACTCCGTAGATGTGAATTTTGTCTCGCGAAACAATTTTAATAACAATGCTTATAGAGGCAATTTTAATCCTAGGCCTCTTCTTGGAAATTCCTATAATAATTATGGCAATTCCTATGGTAATTCTTCTTATATAATAATAGGATGCCCTCTTATCTTGAGAGTAATATTAAATAATTTATCAATGCGCAAAAAGTTTTCAACACTACGATAGAAGAAAAGTTGAATAAGATTGATGATATGTCCACGAGCATTGATAGAATTTCACATGATGTAGAAAATCTCAAGATTAACAATTTTCCACCTAAGGTTGACGTCAATGAATCAATTTAAGCTTTATATGTTTCCATGGATGAAAAATAAGAAAAGAACTGCTATGCTTAGAGCTAAAAGAGAATTTTTAGTAGGAGCGTTTTCTACCAATTGCTTTCATGGTAATGATGAAGATGTTAAAATGGTTGGTGTTTCTTCTAGTGATTCCTTGTTTAATAATATTAAACTTGATGATAAGGGTATTGAAGAAGAGTCAACTTTAGCTAGAAGGCGTCCCCATAGTTCGAAGGGTGAAAATCGTGTTGAAAATTTTGATAAAAGTGGGTTTAGTGAGGTCAAAACTTTAACTAGTGATGTGCCCACTCTTTTGGATTACAAAGACTTTAATTATGACAGTTGTTCTTTTATTGAGTCTATTTCTTTGTTGCAATCCATGATAAATTCACCCAATTCCTATGAACAAAATAAAGCTTTTACTAAACATATTGTAGATGCCATGCTAAAAGCTCTATAAGAAAAGTTGGTGTTAGAGATTCCAATTCCTAGAAAATTATATGATGAATGGGAACCCACCATTAAAGTCAAGATCAAAAATTATGAGTGCAATGCTTTATGTGATTTAGGTGCTAGTGTTTCTACAATTCTTAAATCTCTTTGTGATGTGCTTGGTTTTACTAATATTGAAGAATGTTCTCTTAATTTGCACTTGGGGGATTCTACTATTAAAAAGCATTTGGGAAGAATTAATGATGTTCTTACTCTTGCAAATATGAATTATGTGCCCATAGACTTTATTGTGCTTGATATCAATTGCAATCCGTCTTGTCCTATAATACTTGGTAGACCATTTTTGTGAACTATTGGTGCCGTGGTTGATATGAAAGAAGGGAATATTAAAATTTAGTTTCCTCTAAAAAACGGTATAGAACACTTCCCTAGAACTAAAATTAAGCCATCATATGATTCAATCATGACGGCAACTTATGGAGCAAAACCAAATCTGACAATACTTGAATCTATGCATTATGCCTAGCTAAGGGCATAAAACGATACCGCTTGTTGGGAGGCAACCCAATGAATAAAATTTATTTTTCCCTTTTTCTTTCTGTTTTTGTGCATTGACACAATTATGCTACTGTTATTATTGTGTTTTTATGTTTCAATTAGGGTTTGTGCCAAGTAAAGCCTTTAGGTTCATGTTGGGTGATAGTTGATTTGATCTTGTTGGAAAACAGGAACTTTTACATCTAGTAGCAGAATTGATGTGCTCTGCTGGAGCAACCAAAAATTCTGAATTTTTTACACAAGATATAAATTTCCTACGTTGTCCTAAATTTTAAGAATTTTTGGAGTTACAGAAGTATGGTCAAAGTCCATATTACTACAGACTGTTCTGTTTTTGACAGATTCTGTTCTCGTTGCATTGTGTGATTAGATGAATCTATGGACTATATCGGGGGTATAAGCCATGGTAAATTTAGAATACAGTAGGTATAATGCAATAATAAAATATGAATGGGTTTGCAACAATACTTAAAGTGGTGATTTGCTTTATTATACTAACGGATCTCACGACGGTTTTTGTTAAGTTTTGTGTGATTGAAGTTTTCAAGTTTTGGGTGAGATCCCGATGGATGAAGGAATAAGGAGTGAAAAGACCCTAAGCTTGGGGATGCCCATGACACCCCAAGGTAATATTCAAGGATTACCAAGCTTCTAAGCTTGGGGATGCCCCGGAAGGCATCCCCTCTTTCTTCTAATGACCATTGGTTATTTTACTTGGAGCTATATTTTTATTCATCATATATCATGAGTTTTGCTTGGTGTGTCTTGTATTATGAGTCTTTGCTTGTTTTGCTTTTTATTTTGTCACAATTATTCTTGCTGGACACACCTATTTGAGAGAGCCATAATGATGCTATGATTTGTTAGAATTGCTCTATGTGCTTCACTTAAATCTTTTGAGCTATGGAATTGCTCTAGTACTTCACTTATATATTTTTGAGCACGGTGGTGTTTTAATTTTGAAGAAATATCCTCTCATGCTTCACTTAGATTATTTTGGGAGTTAGTAAAATTCTAAACAAATATCCTCTCATGCTTCACTTATATTATTTTGAGAGATGAAAATTATTTTGAAGAAATTTGTGCTCACGTTCTTCACTTAGACTTGTTTGAGAGCTTTGTTAGTAGCTATGTAATATATGAAATTAGTCCCAAAGTGATAGATATTCAATAGGGATATAATAAAATCTTTCATGAATATCATTGGATGTTAAAAACTTGATTCCTTGTAATAGTTTTGAGACATGATGATAGTAATATATGAGTGATGTTGGTGAGTAATTATGCTATAGTAAGAATATTGGTGTTAAGGTTTGTGACTCCCTATGCAAGCACGAAAGTCAATAGTTATCACTGGTACAACGAGGTCCTATACAAACGGTTTTAACCCTTTTCCGCGATGGCATTTGGAACCGTCACCTAGTGAGTGTGGGCGATAGGGGGTTCTTCCCACACGACCCAGAAACCGTCGGGGATAGGACCTCCGGTCAGACACGCTGGGCAAAATGAGCTCGTGTGCGACAGGCGAGTGATCAAATATGGTTATACGTACAGTTGTGTTAAAAAAATACAATTATACAGGCCCAATCGTTTCCGGTCATAAGTACATCCCACACAGCTAGTCCCAGAAAAACGACTCCGTTCGTATGTACATTACACACAGTCAATCCAAGGAATACGTTTCCATTCGTATGTACATCCCACACAGTCAATCCAAGTATGTTTCCATTCGTATGTATATCCCACACAGTCAATCCAGGGAAAACATTTCCGTTTGTAGGTACATCACACATAATTATCCCCATTAAATCGTTTGTTATAGCATTGCCATTGCAGACAATATTAACAATTTTCCATTTGCGTTATTGAATGCATCACACACAGTGCATAGAATAAACTATGTGGCATAGGCTATCCATCACACACACTTTTCATGTGGTAAACGTTTGCGCATGGTGGCATAACGCAAACAGTTTTCAAGAGGAAGTCATGTGTGATTCTTCATTGATCCAACACGTTTTCTTGCTAGAAATTGTGTGTGTTGTCTGACGTCATCGCCCACGGTGTTTTTCCAATAACCGTTTGCAATAGAAAAAACACAATTAGCATGCTAATTGGCCTATTATTAGTAATCCATTTATTAATCAAATTGACATTTCATATTAAGCACGTAATATATTTCATTTTCGTATTACGGAACCAAGATTTCATAATTGAAATACATCAGAATACATATAGCTTCAGCACGCAGTTACACCATATAGGCATATAGCTAGCTACCCCATTACAGAACTGCAGCAGCACCAAGTTTCACATGCAACATCTATAACCTTTGGAAATTAGCATCAGAGACGGTAGATAGACAGATGAGTCTCATCTGGAAAACTGCTGAAGCGGAAGGCGAATATTGAGCCTTCATTGATGTTGAAGTTCCTTGCAACTTTAGGCCAGTGCCTGTGCATGATTGATCGTCCATCGTTCGTCCTCTTGAGGATGACTTCAGTATTGTATTGTGGGTGTTGTATGAATACCTTACTCGCCTCCTGACCATACAGGTGGTTTGAGAGGTAATCATCAGTGAACTACTTTGGAAAAGCCTGAAAACAAAGATATGCATAAATATCTTCTCTAAATTTGGAAATGGAGCAAAGGCATAAAAAAGACAAGGTATAATAGTTAGTACCATCCTATGGTGCACTGATGTCTTCATTTTGCAAACAAAGATCTTGTTGTTCCTCGTCGCTAGTTTCTTTATCCTAAAAATCTTTCTTAGTTTCTTGACTTGGCTGATATTCATGGACAAATCATTTCCCCATATGCAAAATGGGTCGAACAATGGGTCAAAACCTCTGACAGCAGGACCTACATGTGCATGACCAAATTGTTTAAAACCTAAGTATTAGACAAGGACCATGCATGTGCACACCTCGATTGTAAACCTCAGTGCTTCCCATTGTTTCCCTGCAACACATATAATGTAGATATTGATCAGGTTAAGTCAGGGTTGGCATACTATCAGTAAAATATGTTGATGAAAAACAAACACATTGCAGATTCAGCAGATTAATTCTAGCCACATGGAAAAGGCATTTATTGAAACCAAGAATGCTTAACAACTAGGAAATGCTGCAATTGTATATGTTTCTCGTGTATTTAGTACATCCAAATTCGATTTATTCCCCACATGCATAACAATACAAAATTGTACCCACAATAGTTGAACATTGCATTGCAGAGTTGAACCAAACAGTTAACTAAACACCACAACAAATGAACCAAACATTATCTGAGCACAACATTGCATAATATATAGCATACTAGAAGATCAGACAATTAAGCAAACCAAGCATGCTTGATAACTAGGAAATATAGCAATTGTATTTGTTTCTCATGTATTTTGTATAGATAAATTCGATTTATTTCTCACATGGAAGTCAATACAAAATTGCACCCTGAAGAATTGAACATCACATTGTGGAATTGAACCAAAACAGTTAAATGAACACAACAACTAATTAACCAAACAGTTAATAAGTGAGTACCACATTGCACCACATATAGAACGCATACACTAGAACAACAGATTGCATGGTAAAATTAGATAGGACAATTCAGTATAATTTTTTAAGGAAAGGCTAGAGCAGCACATGCAACGAGTAAATCGAGCATGCTTAACCGGCGTGGCTAGCTAACTAAACATAGGTACTTATAGTGAGCTAATAAGACAAGCTACTCCTCACCGTGGGAGATATCGATGATGATTGGCTCCCTAGACATGGAAGAGGGTGAGGCCTCCACATCGTGGGTTCCCTCCTTGTAGTGGTGAGTTCCCTGAGCCGCTCCGGGCACCAACCTGCCAGCTCTCGAGTTGAGGTAAGCATGGGCACTGATAACCCACAAGTATAGGGGATCAATTGTAGCCTCTTTCGATAAGTAAGAGTGTCGAACCCAACGAGGAGCTAAAGGTAGAACAAATATTGCCTCAAATTCTATCGACCACCGATACAACTCTACGCACGCTTAACGTTCGCTTTACCTAGAATGAGTATGAAACTAGAAGTACTTTGTAGGTATTTTTGGATTAGTTTTAGTACAGAGATTTTTGTTACGAGAAAGTTATTTGTCCCAAGGCAATCGATAACTAGACCGGTAATCATTATTGCAATTTTATTTGAGGGAGAGGCATAAGCTAACATACTTTCTTTACTTGGATCATATGCACTTATGATTGGAACTCTAGCAAGCATCCGCAACTACTAAAGATCATTAAGGTAAAACCCAACCATAGCATTAAAGCATCATGTCCTCTGTATCCCATACGAAACGACCCCTTACTCGGGTTTGTGTTTCAGTCACTCACGCAACCCACTATAAGCGAATCATGAACGCATTGCAACACCCTATAGCGGGGATCCCTCGTGCTTGCGCGACACGGAGAGCACCATAGGACAGCACCAATAATAAAACATGCAAATCAAACCAATCTTGATCATCAAATAACCCATAGGACAAAATGGATCTACTCAAACATCATAGGATAGCCATACATCATTGGGAAATAATATATAGCGTTTAGCACCATGTTTAAGTAGAGATTACAAAGGGTAAGAGAGAGGTTACACCGCTGCATAGAGGGGGGAAGAGTTGGTGATGATGGCGGTGAAGTTGTTGGTGAAGATTGCAGTGATGATGATGGTGGCCACGGCAGCGTTCCGGCGCCACCGGAGGAGAGGGGAGAGGGCCCCTTCTTCCTCTTCTTCCTTGACCTCCTCCCTAGATGGGATAAGGGTTTCCCCTCTGGTCCTTGGCCTCCATGGCATGGGAGGGGCGAAAGCCCCTCCGAGATTGGATCTGTCTCTCTGTCTCTCTCTGTTTCTGCGTTCTCTTCCGCTGCCCTTTCACTGTTTCGTATATATATATGGAGATCCGTAACTCCGATTGGACTGAAATCTTTGCCGTGATTTTTTCCTAAAAATTAACTTTCTTGCCGCCGAAGAAGGGCATCAACCGCCTTACGGGGGGCCACGAGGGTCAGGGGCGCGCCCAGGGGGGTGGGGCGCGCCCCCTACCTCGTGCCTCCCTCGGGCACCGTCTCGCATGGATTTTCCTTCCCATATTCTCCGAATATTCCAAAAATAATCTCCGTCCGTTTTTATCCCGTTTGGACTCCATTTGATATGGATATTCTGTGAAACAAAAACATGCAACAAACATGAGCTGGCACTGGGCAGTGGATCAATATGTTAATCCCAAAAAATAGTATAAAAAGTTGCCAAAAGTATATGGAAGTTGTAGAATACTGGCATGAAACAATAAAAAATTATAGATACGACAGAGACGTATCAGCATCCCCAAGCTTAATTCTCGCTCGTCCTCGAGTAGGTAAATGATAAAAAAGATAATTTTTGATGTGGAATGCTACCTAGCATAATCTTGATCATGTAATCTAATCATGGCATGAATATTAAGACACGAGTGATTCAAAGCAATAGTCTATCATTTGACATTAAGACAATAATACTTCAAGCATACTAATAAAGCAATCATGTATTTTCAAAATAACATGGCCAAAGAAAGTTATCCCTACAAAATCATATAGTCTGCTATGCTCCATCTTCACCACACAAAATATTCACATCATGCACAACCCGATGACAAGCCAAGCAATTGTTTCATACTTTTGATGTTCTCAAACCTTTTCAACTTTCACGCATGATGAGCGTGAGCCATGGACATAGCACTATAGGTGGAATAGAATATGATGGTGGAGGTTGTGTGGAGAAGACAAAAAAGGATAAAGTCTCACATCGACGCGGCTAATCAATGGGCTATGGAGATGCCCATCAATTGATGTAAATGTGAGGAGTATGGATTGCCATGCAACGGATGCACTAAGAGCTATAAGTGTATGAAAGCTCAAACTTGAAACTAAGTGGGTGTGCATCCAACTTGCTTGCTCATGAAGACCTCGGGCATTTGAGGAAGCCCATCATCGGAATATACAAGCCAAGTTCTATAATGAAAATTCCCACTAGTATATGAAAGTGATAACTCAAGAGACTCTCTATATGAAGGATCATGGTGCTACTCTGAAGCACAAGTGCGGTAAAAGGATAGTAACATTGCCCCTTCTCTCTTTTTCTCTTATTTTTAAAAAAAAATTGGTGGGCTTCTTTGCCCTCTTTTTTTATTTATTTGGGTTTCTTTGGCCTCTTTTTTTTTTTTGTAAAGTCCGGAGTCTAGTTCCGACTTGTGGGGGAATCATAGTCTCCATCATCCTTTCCTCACTGGGGCAATGCTCTAATAATGATGATCATCACACTTTTATTTACTTACAACTCAATATTACAACTCGATATCTGGAACAAAGATATGACTCTATATGAATGCCTCTGGCGGTGTACCGGGATGTGCAATGATCTATTGTAGCAAAGATATCAAAAAGGGACAAGCCATGAAAATATCATGCTAGCTATCTTACGATCATGCAAAGCAATATGACAATGAATGCTCGAGTCATGTATATGATGATGATGGAAGTTGCATGGCAATATATCTCGGAATGGCTATGGAAATGCCATGATAGGTAGGTATGGTGGCTGTTTTGAGGAAGATATAACGAGGCTTATGTGTGATAGAGCGTATCGTATCACGGGGTTTGGATGCACCGGCGAAGTTTGCACCAACTCTCGAGGTGAGAAAGGGCAATGCTGCAGTCAAGAGGCTAGCAATGATGGAAGGGTGAGAGTGCGTATAATCCATGGACTCAACATTAGTCATAAAGAACTCACATACTTATTGGAAAAATCTATTAGTCATTGAAAAAAGTAGTACGCGCATGCTCCTAGGGGGATATATTGGTAGGAAAAGACCATCGCTCGTCCCCGACCGCCACTCATAAGGAAGACAATCAATAAATAAATCATGCTCCGACTTCATCACATAACGGTTCACCATACGTGCATGCTAAGGGAATCACAAACTTCAACACAAGTATTTCTACAATCGACAACTACCCACTAGCATGACTCTAATATCACCATCTTTATATCGCAAAACTATTGCAAGGAATCAAACATATCATATTCAGCGATCTACAAGTTTTATGTGGGATTTTATGACTAACTATGTGAATGACCAATTCCTGTCAACTCTCTAAATAGATGTAAGTGAAGCAAGAGAGTTCAATTCTTTCTAAAAAAGATATGCCCATGCTCTAACAAATATAAGTGAAGCAAAAGAGCATTCTACAAATGGCGGTTTTCTATGTGAAGAGAAACAGGCAATCCAAACTTCAAATGATATAAGTGAAGCACATGAAGCATTCTATAAAGCCATACTCAAAAGATATAAGTGAAGTGCAAAGAGCATTCTATAAATCAACCAAGGACTATCTCATACCAGCATGGTGCGTAAATTAAAAGGGAAAACTAAAGCAAAAGACGCTCCAAGATTTGCACATATCGCATGAAAGAAACGAATCCGAAAACATATCGATACTTGTTGAAGAAAGAGGGGATGCCTTCTGGGGCATCCCCAAGCTTAGACGCTTGAGTCTCCTTGAATATTTACTTGGGGTGCCTTGGGCATCCCCAAGCTTGACCTCTTACCTCTCCTTCTTCTCCTCACATCGAGACCTTCTCAATCATCGAACACTTCATCCACACAAAACTTCAACAGAAAACTCGGTAAGATCCGTTAGTATAATAAAGCAAATCACTACTCTAAGTACTGTTGAAAAACAATTCAAATCTTGTTTTTGCATTATGTCTACTGTAATATAACTTTTTCATGGCTTAATCCACTGATATAAATCGATAGTTTCATCAAAACAAGCAAACTATGCATCAAAAAGAGAATTTGTCTAAAACAGAACAGTCTGTAATAATCTGAACATTCACCACACTTATGATACTTCAAAACTTCTGCCAAAATTAGAAAAAATAAACAATTTGTATATAAAGACATTGCAAAAAGAATCAGAACCATTTGACGTTCCAGTAAAAAATGAAAAATCACGCACTACAGCCAAAGTTTCTGTCCTGCACCGTACAAACCAACAAGCATTGTAAACATCCTAAAGGAAAACCTTCGCACATTATTTTTATAATACAATGGAATTGTACAAGGGGATAATTATTTTTTTCAATAAGTTTCTTTAACCAAGATTCACAAAGTTTCCGTGAGCATGAAGAAAGTTCAAGGCTAGCTCCCACTTTAACAATGCTCGTCTTTCTCACTTTCGCTTTTCTTTTTGAAAAGTTTCGGGTTCCCCTCTTTATTTTTTTTGTTTTTAAACTATATAAAAGCTCTCAACATAAATAAATGACTCTCTAACACTCCCGGGTTGTCTCCCTGGCAGCGCTTTCTTTAAAGCCATTAAGCTAGGCATATAGTGCTCAAGTAGTGAATCCACCCAGATCCCAAGGTAGATCAAAGCCAATTTTAATTAGCAATGATTTGGCATTTAGTAGTGAGCACAAAGCAACATATATCATGTAATGACGAAGTCTAACTCTCTTCCTATGCATCGGCATGTCATAAAAGAACAATTCATGCACACAAAGTAAAGGCCAATGCATAGTATAAACAGCTTCTTGCAATTTTATCAAACATAGAGAGGTGGAGATATAGTTCCTCTCTCATAATAATTGCAAGTAGGAGCAGCGAGCACATGCATATTATATTCATCAAAATCATCATGTGCAATGATAAAAGGCAACCCATCAATATAATCCTTAATAAAAGCAAACTTCTCCGATATAGTGTAGTTTGGAGAATTCAAAAAGATAATAGGACTATCATGTGTGGGCGCAATAGCAACAATTTCATGTTTAACATAAGGAACTATAGCAAGTTCATCTCCATAAGCATAACTCATATTGGCATCTTGGCCACAAGCATAGCAAGCATCATCAAAAAGGGATATTTCAAGAGAATCAACGAGATCATAATAGTCATCATAGCAATCATCCTTCGGTAAGCACGAAGGGAAATTAAACAATGTATGAGTTGAAGAGTTACTCTCATTAGAAGGTGGGCACGGGTAGCTAGTCAGCTCTTCCTCCTTTTGTTCTTCGCTCTCCTCATCATCTTTTTCATTTAATGAGCTCACCGTTTTAGTAATTTCTTCTTCCATAGATTCCTGCAAAATATTAGTCTCTTCTTGGACAGCGGAGTAGTCCTCAATATATGGTTCAACATAGGCATTAGAAGCATAATTATCATAGCAATATTTAATTATGCAAAAAAATTAGATTTGTAAAGAGTAGCATCATACTTTTCAATCAAAGAAGCAATTTCATAAGCACCCTTAAAAGCAACAAATTCTTCAATTTGTTGAACATCATAGTAATTATAAACACCTTTAGCATAAGAAGATACGATTCCATTATCGCTAAACTCACATTGGTAGGGAAGGTGTTTCTGGGTTCTCAGAACAACAAGTAAAATCATATATTTCACATAAATTCCAAGCATAGCATTGCAAACGATGAATTTGATACAGTAAACGTTTCTCTTTTTCAGATATACGGTGTCGCACATAACAAGCATGCTCATCTAAATATTTGCCCTCAACTAAGCTAGTTGGGGTTTCAGCACGAGCACATAGGGATCGAAGATGATCCAAGTAATAAGCTTCAGGAGTGTGATAGATTTTGAGTGGTTCTTCAACCATTGGTTCAGTAGGTACAACTAAGTTTTTTGGTATTTTGCATTTCCTACCCATAACTAAAGATAGAAAACAACTAAAAACAGCAAATAAAAGTTACTTAGTGATAAAGCAAACAAGCACACACGAGAATATTCACCCCACGCTATGACTCCCTAAGAATAAATACCGGAAAAAGGTCTTGATAACCCACAAGTATAGGGGATCAATTGTAGCCTCTTTCGATAAGTAAGAGTGTCAAACCCAACGAGGAGCTAAAGGTAGCACAAATATTCCCTCAAGTTCTATCGACCACCGATACAACTCTACGCATGCTTAACGTTCGCTTTACCTAGAACGTGTATGAAACTAGAAGTACTTTGTAGGTATTTTTGGATAGGTTTGCAAGAATATAAAGAGCACGTAAATAAAAAGTAGGGGCTGTTTAGATAAAGACACAAATAAATTAGTTTTAGTAGAGAGATTTTTGTTACGAGAAATTTATTTGTCCCTAGGCAATCGATAACAAGACCGGTAATCATTATTGCAATTTTATTTGTGGGAGAGGCATAAGCTAACATACTTTCTCTACTTGGATCATATGCACTTATGATTGGAACTCTAGCAAGCATCTGCAACTACTAAAGATCATTAAGGTAAAACCCAACCATAGCATTAAAGCATCAAGTCCTCTTTATCCCATACGCAACAACCCCCTTACTCGGGTTTGTGTTTCAGTCACTCACGCAACCCACTATAAGCGAATCATGAACGTATTGCAACACCCTACAGCAGGGATCCCTCACGCTTGCGCGACACGGAGAGCACCAAAGGACAACACCAATAATAAAACATGCAACTCAAACCAATCTTGATCATCAAATAACCCATAGGACAAAACAGATCTACTCAAACATCATAGGATAGCCATACATCATTGGGAAATAATATATAGCGTTTAGCACCATGTTTAAGTAGAGATTACAGCGGGTAAGAGAGAGGTTACACTGCTGCATAGAGGGGGGAAGAGTTGGTGATGATAGCGGTGAAGTTGTTGGTGAAGATTACGGTGATGATGATGGTGGCCACGACAGCGTTCCGGCGCCACCGGAGGAGAGGGGGAGATGGGCCCCCTTCTCCCTCTTCTTCCTTGACCTCCTCCCTAGATGGGAGAAGGGTTTTCCCTCTGCTCCTTGGCCTCCATGGCATGGGAGGGGTGAAAGCCCCTCCGAGATTGGATCTGTCTCTCTGTCTCTCTCTGTTTTTGCGTTCTCTTCCGCTGCCCTTTCACCGTTTTGTATATATATGGAGATCCGTAACTCCGATTGGACTGAAATCTTCGTCGTGATTTTTTCCTAAAAATTAGCTTTCTTGCAGCCGAAGAAGGGCATCAATCGCCTTACGGGGGGACCACGAGGGTCAGGGGCGCCCCCCTGCCTTGTGCCTCCCTCGGGCACCGTCTCACGTGGATTTTCCTTCCCATATTCTCTGAATATTCCAAACATAATCTCCTTCCGTTTTTATCCAGTTTGGACTCCGTTTGATATGGATATTCCGCGAAACAAAAACATGCAACAAACATGAACTGGCACTGGGCACTGGATCAATATGTTAGTCCCAAAAAATAGTATAAAAAGTTGCCAAAAAGTATATGGAAGTTGTAGAATATTGGCATGCAACAATAAAAAATTATAGATACGACGGAGACGTATCAGGCACGCTGAGAAAACACCTCGTAGTTTCTATTGAAGGCACTGAGGTGGCCTCGAGAAAATGCCACGAACTGTCGTTTAAAGCAGCCAACCTCATCGCGGCATCAGCGCGCGAGGCATCGATGGTGGCCTCGACGGCGAGGTGCTCCTCCAAGATCTAGGGGTCGGCACGAATGGCAACCATCGCGACCTCATCCACACATGCGGCTGTGATTTGCTTCTCCGCTGCCAAATGCTCCTTGACCTCCTGGCTATAGTACGTGCACCATGGCTTAGGGCGGCACTTATTTGGGGGAGGGGTCGATGATTTGGGTGGAAGGTGTCATGCCGATGGTCGGGGCAAGTGGGATGTGGAAGGAGGAGGAGGAAGGGGGTCGGGTGTGGATTACCTGCCTGGATTGACGAGGTCGAGCAGCGTGAAGGAGGGTCGCCGGCGAGGAGGCGGCGGTGCAAGCAAGGAGTGAAGGTTTGAACTTGGAAAGGAAGGCGGAAACAGGGGAAATGTGGCTTTTGGTAAGGGGGAGGGAGCGGGGAGGTAGATATTTCTGCGAAAACCGAAAATTTTGGATCGCTGCAGCAAAAAAACTGGCATGCAAAGTCGACGAACCTTCTCACATAATCCATATACTTCTCTAACGGTGGTCCAAGATATTTTGTACTGCATGACACGCGGTTGGTGATAATAAACTGTGTGTGACCAACTTGATTTTTCGTCTTGATTTGAAATACATAATGGAGTCATAGCAGCAAAGGAGGGTGTTTGAATTGCTAGAACTTTTATCTGCAATGAACATGCAACTATGGGAGTGTTGTCAAAAGAATTTATTCGGGGTTCGTTTGGACATTTATATATGTTAACTAAGTTTTTTAGGCATTTAAGGTGCATAATTCAAAATTAAACTATATGCACATGCTTCACTGCACCAAAATGGGCTGTAAAATCATATATGTGTCCATGGTTGGATGCTTATGTACAATGCAAGAAACGGGAATGAATTTGAAACACCTCGGCACCGTCGCTCGGCCGCAAACATTGAGATACATGGTGTTTAAATTTTAGTAAATCCAAAATAAGTCTCAAATTCATGAAACTTGGCATGCTACCATGGGATGACACGAAAATGTTGTGGTAAAAAATTGTCCTATTTGGGGCAGATTTGGGTATAAGCTTGTCATGTACCAGAGTTTTTCAGAAGAAGCCTCATGGTTACGGTAGGGGAACGTGTCACCTTTGTGGACGAAACAATATTCGTTGCCTCTTCTTGCTTTCAATTTTTATCTAGTGTCAACATAGAACAACAGGAGTGTCGTTTTAAATTCTGTAATTTTTGGGGCTTCGTTTGGACATTTCTATATATTAACTGATTTTCTAGGCATTTATGTGCATAATTCAAATTTGAACTACAAGCACATGCTCAAGTGCAGAAAAATTTGTTGAAAAATCAAATGTGTGTCCTTCGGTGCATGCTTAGGTCCCACGCAAGAAATGGGAATGAATTTGAAACACCTCTTTCGTGGTGGGCGCATGGCAGATGCCAAGGGATGGCTAAAGAGAGGAACATGCTCGAGGGCACCGGTGGGCTCCAGAGGCGAGGGGGGTGAATAGGCGATTTTTATGAAAGTCTTCAAAACACGAGGTCTTTGAAGACGAACAGTAGAAATGAACCTATTGATATGCAGCGGAAGGAAGACTACACTAGACAAGCCATAGTCAAGTAAGCAATGTAGTGAAAGCACGAAGACTATCAGCAGCTAGGTAGAATGGATCAAGATGGAAGGCAGTATGAAGCCAAAC
The DNA here is from genome assembly GCA_021605145.1 of Aegilops bicornis. NCBI lineage: Eukaryota > Viridiplantae > Streptophyta > Magnoliopsida > Poales > Poaceae > Aegilops > Aegilops bicornis. Next base: position 415,270,561 of record CM038674.1, read on the forward strand.
AGTTAATAGTCTTCACACAGTGAAGTCAATCAGATCAAACAAGCAGGCAATGACTTCACGAAGACAAACTGTAAAGTAAAGGGAAATGGAGGATAGAACCAGTTGCTTGGTGAAGACAAGGATTTGGTAGACCAGTTCCAGTTGTTGTGACAACTGTACGTCTGGTTAGGGAGGCTGAGATTTAACTCATAAGACCGCGTCTTCACCTTATTCCCCTTGAGCTAAGGACACCCAGTCCTCGCCCAACCACTCTGGTAAGTCTTCAAGGTAGACTTCCAAACCTTCACATACTCCGTTCATCGGTGATCCACAATGACTCTTGGATGCTCAGAACGCGATGCCTAACCGGCTGGAGGATTCACAGTCCTGAAGTGTAACAAGTCTTCAGATCACGCAGACAGAAAGACTTCAGTGATGCCTAACACTCTTTGGCTATAGGTTTTTTGGTATTTGTCCTCGCAAGGATCTCTCTCTCTCAAATGCTTCGGAAGTGGGTTGCTCTCAAATGACAAAAGTCGTGCACTAACTCTGAGCAGCCACCAATTTATGGTGTAGAGGGTGGGCTATTTATAGCTAGGAGGCAACCCAACCTGATTTGTTCGAAATGACCCTGGGTCACTAAGGAACTGACACGTGTCCAACAGTTGGATTTCAAACACATGCGGCAGCTTGACTTGGGCTACAAGTAAAGCTGACTCATCCAGCTCTAGATAAGATTTGCTCTCATTGTGTTCGCTCGAAGACATAGGATTTTGTTTGAGCATCACATCAGTCACTCTTACTTTGTTCACTTGGACCCCACTTAACAGTACGGTGGTTCCTATGACTCAACAAAGAAGAAAAGGAAACTATGAAACAACTATGTCTCCGCACTCCATAGTCTTCAAGTGAATATCTTCACATGTCATGATCTTCATCGTGAATGTCTTTGAACCACCATTGTCTTCAATGTCTTCACACATTTTTAGGGTTCATCTCTGGTATGTAAACCGAATCAATAAGGGACTACTACCTGTGTTATCCTGCAATTCTCACAAACACATTAGTCCCTCAACCAAGTTTGTCGTCAATACTCCAAAACCAACTAGGGGTGGCACTAGATGCACTTACAATCTCCCCCTTTTTGGTGATTGATGACAAACTTGTTGAAGTTTTCAATGGGGATAAAAGTATGTGAAAGTAAAGGATTAAGGCATTGTCTTCATAAGTTGTAAAAGGCTCCCCCTGAAGATGTGCATATAAGTAGTTTGCTTTTGAATGCAAATGCACATGGAAGGCTTTACTTTGTGGAGATCCTCTTCAACATACGAAGACAATTCATCACACATATAAAAAGAATAACAAAGATAATGACATGCATAATGATAAATGGGCATCTACAGAATGACTTCATGCGGAATTTATCATCGCATCACAAAGTAGCAGCAAAAGTAGTAGACGACCATCAAGTTTAAGTGTTACAACTCAAAAGCCAAATTGTTTCAAAAAACGACAGTTGTAAGAACTTAGCAAAAATAATGCAACCACCCATATGGACCCGCTTGAAGACTATCAACCTCATATGCTTCTCCCCCTTTTATTAGTAATGACCAAAAAGGTTTGAAGACATAGAGGATCTACTCGTTCCCAGTTGGAGTAGAAGATGCAGCAGGGCCGGTGTTGGAGTTTGGTGGTGCAGACGGGCCTGACGCAGAAGCATGATGCAATGCAGCCAAAGTCGGTGAAGTGGCGTTGTCTTCTTCATCGACGACTCTTGCAACAACAGTTGCAGCCGAAGATGAATGTTCAGAATCTTCAATAGATGGAGAGCGACACCAGCTTGCATTTTGTGGAGGCACAGAATCAAACTTGAAGCTCTCTGTGAAGCCATCTTCGCGAAGATCTTCTTCAGGGCAGAGCATTGTGAGGCTCTTCCAGGACCGCCTACAGGCTTCATGGGCAACAAATGAGTTCTTGGTGGCCAAGTTGCGAATGCGGTTAACATCCACCAATAGAATTTGCATATGACGCTTCAGCCAGTCATGATGCCTATCCTGCTTTTGATGCAAAGACACCAGAAGCTCGCGGTCGTTGAGGCATGGGGACGCTTCTGAGGCCTTTGAGCTATTGTGCTAGCAGTGGCTTCAGTATTGGCACGGTGTGGCATTCTCAAGTTTCCAACCAGAGGATACACAGGAGTTGCAGCATTAGGCACAAGAATCCCTTCAATAGGCTGTGTGAAGCTCTGGAATTCTACATTCCGAAGGTGGAGTGGCTTCTTGGCAGGCTCGGGGTAGATGGCTGCTATGTCTTGAGCTTGCGTTGGTTTTCCTCGAAGAGGAGAGGATGATGCAGCAGAGTAGCGTAAGTATTTCCCTCAGTTTTTTAGAACCAAGGTATCAATCCAGTAGGAGGCCACGCGCAAGTCCCTCGTACCTACACAAAGCAAATAATTCCTTGCAACCAACACGAATAGGGGTTGTCAATCCCTTCACGGTCACTTACGAGAGTGAGATCTGATAGAGATGATAGATAGTATTTTTGGTATTTTTGGTATAAAGATGCAAAGTAAAAATAAAAGGCAAAGTAAAGAGCAAAGCAATAATAAAGCGTAGGAAGATTAATATGATGAAAATAGACCCCGGGGCCATAGATTTCACTAGTGGCTTCTCTCAAGAGCATAAGTATTTTACGGTGGGTGAACGAATTATTTTGAGCAATTGACAGAATTGAGCATAGTTATGAGAGTATCTAGGTATGATCATGTATAAAGGCATCACATCCGAGACAAGTAGACCGACTCCTGCCTGCATCTACTACTATTACTCCACTCATCGACCGCTATCCAGCATGTATCTAGAGTATTAAGTTAATGAAAACAGAGTAACGCCTTAAGCAAGATGAAATGATGTAGAGGAATAAATTCATGCAATATGATAAATACCCCATCTTGTTATCCTCGATGGCAACAATACAATACGTGCCTTGCAACCCTTTACATCCTTTGGGTAAGGACACCGCAAGATTGAACCCAAAGCTAAGCACTTCCCCCATTGCAAGAACTACCAATCTAGTTGGCCAAACCAAACGGATAATTCGAAGAGACTTGCAAAGATAACTCAATCATACATAAAAGAATTCAGAGAAGATTCAAATATTGCTCATATATAATCTTGATCATAAACCCACAATTCATCGGCCTCAACAAACACACCGCAAAAAGAAGATTACATCAAATAGATCTCCACGAGAGAGGGGGAGAACATTGTATTGAGATCCAAAAAGAGAAGAAGCCATCTAGCTACTAACTATGGACCCAAGGTCTGAGGTAAACTACTCACACTTCATCGGAGAGGCTATGATGATGATGTAGAAGCCCTCCGTGGTGGAATCCCCTTCCGTGAGCTCTAACAGGCCCCAAGATGGGATCTCGTGGATACAGGAAGTTGCGGCGGTGGAATTAGGTTTTTGGCTCCATATCTGATCTGTTGGGGGTACGTAGGTATATATAGGAGGAAGGAGTACGTCGGTGGAGCTTTGGGGGGCCCATGAGGCAGGGGGGCGCGCCCTAGGGGGCGCCCTCCACCCTCGTGGCCGCCTCGTGGCTTTCTTGATGGAGGGTCCAAGTCTCCTATCTGATGAGAAAATCACGTTCCCGAAGATTTCATTCCGTTTGGACTCCGTTTGATATTTCGTTTCTTCGAAATACTGAAATAGGAAAAAAACATCAATTCTGGGCTGGGCCTCCGGTTAATAGGTTAGTCCTAAAAGTAATATAAAAGTGGAAAATAAAGCCCAGTATAGTCCAAAACAATAGATAATATAGCATGGAGCAATAAAAAATTATAGATACGTTGGAGACGTATCAGGCATCCCCAAGCTTAATTCCTGCTCGTCCTCGAGTAGGTAAATGATAAAAAGAGAATTTTTGATGCGGAGTGCTACTTGGCATAATTTCAATGTAATTCTTGTTAATTGTGGTATGAATATTCAAGTCCAAAAGATTCAAGACAAAAGTTCATATTGACATAAAAATAATAATACTTCAAGCATACTGACTAAGCAATTATGTCTTCTCAAAATAACATGGCCAAAGATAGTTCATCCCTACAAAATCATATAGTTTAGTCATGCTCCATTTTCGTCACACAAGAATGCTCTCATCATGCACAACCCCGATGACAAGCCAAGCAATTGTTTCATACTTTAGTAATCTCAAACCTATAAACTTTCACACAATATATGTGCGCGAGCCATGGACATAGCACTATGGGTGGAATAGAATATAATGATGGGGGTTATGTGGAGAAGACAAAAAAGGAGAAGGTCTCACATCAACGAGGCTAATCAACGGGCTATGGAGATGCCCATCAATTGATGTTAATGCAAAGAGTAGGGATTGCCATGCAACGGATGCACAAGAGCTATAAATATATGAAAGCTCAACAAAAGAAACTCAGTGGGTGTGCATCCAACTTGCTTACTCACGAAGACCTAGGGCATTTGAGTAAGCCCATCGTCTGAATATACAAGCCAAGTTCTATAATGAAAAATTCCCACTAGTATATGAAAGCGACAACATATGAAACTCTCTATATGAAAAACATGGTGCTACTTTGAAGCACAATATATAAGACTCGCTATATGAAGAGCATGGTGCTACTTTGAAGCACAAGTGTGGAAAAAGAGATAGTAACATTGCCCCTTATTATTTCTTTTTTTTGGGCCTTCTTTTTTTTTGCCTTTCTCTTTTTTTATGGGGCAATTCTCTAGAAAATGATGATCATCACACTTCTATTTATTTACAACTCATTGATTACAACTCAATACTAGAACAAAGTATGACTCTATATGAATGCCTCCGTGATGTCTGGGATATGCAATGAATCAAGAGTGACATGTATGAAAGAATTATGAACGGTGGCTTTGCCACAAATACTATGCCAACTACATGATCATGCTAAGCAATATGATATGATGAATGTGTCATGAAGAACAGTATGGTGGAAAGTTGCATGGCAATATATCTCGGAATGGCTATGGAAATGCCAGAATAGGTAGGTATGGTGGCTGTTTTGAGGAATATATAAGGTGGTTTATGTGTGAAAGAGCGTATCATATCACGGGGTTTGGATGCACCGGTGAAGTTTGCACCAACTCTCAATGTGAGAAAGGGCAATGCACGGTACCGAAGAGGCTAGCAATGATGGAAGGGTGAGAGTGCGTATAATCCATGGACTCAACATTCGTCATAAAGAACTCACATACTTATTGCAAAAATCTACAAGCCATCAAAAACCAAATCACTACGGGCATGCTCCTAGGGGGATAGATTGGTAGGAAAAGACCATCGCTCGTCCCCGACCGCCACTCATAAGGAGGACAATCAAATAACACCTCATGTTTCAAATTTGTTACATAACATTTACCATACGTGCATGATACGGGACTTGCAAACTTCAACACAAGCATTTTTCAAATTCACAACTACTCAACTAGCACGACTTTGATGTTATCACCTCCATATCTCAAAACAATTATCAAGCATCAAACTTTTCTTAGTATTCAACACACTCAAAAGAAAGTTTTACAAATCTTGAATACCGAGCATATTATTATTTTAAGCAAATTACCATGCTATTTAAGAATCTCAAAATAATATAAGTGAAGCATGAGAGATCAATAGTTTCTTTAAAACAGATCCACCACCGTGCTCTAAAAGATATAAGTGAAGTACTAGAGCAAACTATAAGGCTCAAAAGATATAAGTGAAGCACATAGAGCAAAACTATAAAGCTCAAAAGATATAAGTGAAGCACATAAAGTATTCTAACAAATTCCAATTCATGTATGGCTCTCTCAAAAGGTGTGTACAGCAAGTATAATTGTGGTAAACTAACAAGCAAAGACGCAAATAATACAAGACACTCAAAGCAAAACACATATCATGTGGTGAATAAAAATATAGCTCCAAGTAAAGTTACCGATGGAAGTGGATTTAAAGAGGGATGCCTTCCGGGGCATCCCCAAGCTTTGACTTTTTGGTGTCCTTGGATTATAATGGCGGTGCCATGGGCATCCCCAAGCTTAGGCTCTTGCCACTCCTTGTTCCATAATCCATCAAAAAATTTCACCCAAAACTTGAAAACTTCACAACACAAAACTCAACAGAAATCTCGTGAGCTCCGTTAGCGAAAGAAAACAAAAGACCACTTCAAGGTACTGTAATGAACTCATTCTTTATTTATATTGGTGTTAAACCTACTGTATTCCAACTTCTCTAGGGATTATAAACTATTTTACTAGCCATAGATTCATCAAAATAAGCAAACAACACACGAAAAACAGAATCTGTCAAAAACAGAACAGTCTGTAGTAATCTGTAACTAAAACAAACTTCTGGAACTCCAAAAATTCAGCCAAAATACGAAGACCTAGGCAATTTATTTGTTGATCAGCAGCAATTGGAATCAGTATTTTATCACGTTCTGGTGTTTTTTAACAATTGTTTTCGTGAACCGAAAGTTTCTGGAAATTACAGCAAGATCAAATAACTATTATCCAAGAAGATCCTATAGGTTTAACTTGGCAAAAACACTAATTAAAACATAAAACCACATCTAAATAGAAGGTAGATGGATTATTTATTCCTAAACAGAAAGAAAAACAAAAAAAACAAAAATAAAATTGGGTTGCCTCCCAACAAGCGCTATCGTTTAACGCCCCTAGCTAGGCATAAAAGCAAGGATAGATCTAGGTTGTGCCGTAATAATAAGGTAGATCAGTGAAAATCATTTCATAATCGCTACGTTTGGCAGCAAGTTTTCTTTGAGGCAAGCAAAAGTAATCAAAAGGCCTAAATTTAATAGGGCAAAAATTCCCAAGATCAATTTTAGGAGGTACAGGTTCCTCTTTCGGCCCTTTGTATTGCACAACCAATTCATCATTATAAGCATTCTTTTGACATAACCTTGTGAGCCTATACTCAAGAGAGTATCCTAGCTCATTATTTCGAATAGCCAAATCATCGTTAAGTTCAGAGATTCTATCAATTAAAATATTGGTAGGCACCCTATTTCTAAGATTTTCATTGAAAGCAACATAGTCAATAGATTGAAAACGCATTATTTCTTCTTGATCAAAGAGGATAGATTCTATGGGAGGACGGCCAGCGTCCACCCTATAATCGCAAAGATTTCTTTGGCCTCTTTTATTATAAATCTGAATTCATGAGCCAAAAAGATTGTAGCGGCACGCTTAACAGAGGAATGCTCAATATTAGAAAATTATAGGAAAATCCTTTGTATGGAAGGATGCATATGCATAAATTGCCTTTCGAGTTCAACGATAAGCATGGCAATAGCATCCGCAAGACTACTAGTTGTATAAAGAATAGAACTGCCCATAGAAGGCAAAGCACCGACACAAGTAAAGAAATCTTGAATAACTCCTTTTCCAATGATATTACCACTACCAATTCGAAATATTTTTGTATGCAAGGTAGGGGGTTCTTCAGCCGGAGCATCCGAATTTTCCATGTTATTATTATCGGCAATAATTTCCCCAACTTCAGACATAACGACAAGCAAGCAATCCAACACACGAGCAAACAAGCGAACGAGAAAAAGGCAAGCGGAAAGAGAGGAGGAGATTGGGAAAGAGAGGGCGAATAAAACGGCAAGGGTGAAGTGGGGGAGAGGAAAACGAGAGGCAAATGGAAAATAATGTAATGCGAGAGATAAGGGATTGTGATGGGTACTTGGTATGTTGACTTGTGCATAGACTCCCCGGCAACGGCGCCAGAAATCCTTCTTGCTACGTCTTGAGCTTGCGTTGGTTTTCCCCGAAGAGGAGAGGATGATGCAGCAGAGTAGCGTAAGTATTTCCCTCAGTTTTTGAGAACCAAGGTATCAATCCAGTAGGAGGCCACGCGCAAGTCCCTCATACCTACACAAAGCAAATAACTCCTCGCAACCAACGCGAATAGGGGTTGAACCCCTTCACGGTCACTTACGAGAGTGAGATCTGATAGAGATGATAGATAGTATTTTTGGTATTTTTGGTATAAAGATGCAAAGTAAAAATAAAAGGCAAAGTAAAGAGCAAAGCAATAATAAAGCATAGGAAGATTAATATGATGAAAATAGACCCGGGGGCCATAGATTTCACTAGTGGCTTCTCTCAAGAGCATAAGTATTTTACGGTGGGTGAACGAATTCCTGTTGAGCAATTGACAGAATTGAGCATAGTTATGAGAGTATCTAGGTATGATCATGTATATAGGCATCACGTCCGAGACAAGTAGACCGACTCGATTGCATCTACTACTATTACTCCACTCATCGACCGCTATCCAAAGATGCATCTAGAGTATTAAGTTAATGAAAATCAGAGTAACACCTTAAGCAAGATGACATGATGTAGAGGAATAAATTCATGCAATATGATAAATACCCCATATTATTATCCTCGATGGAAACAATACAATACGTGCCTTGCAACCCTTTCTGTCACTGGGTAAGGACACCACAAGATTGAACCCAAAGCTAAGCACTTCTCCCATTGCAAGAACTACCAATCTAGTTGGCCAAACCAAACGGATAATTCGACGAGACTTGCAAAGATAACTCAATCATACATAAAAGAATTCAGAGAAGATTCAAATATTGATCATAGATAATCTTGATCATAAACCCACAATTCATCGGTCTCAACAAACACACCGCAAAAAGAAGATTACATCGAATAGATCTCCACGAGAGAGGGGGAGAACATTGTATTGAGATCCAAAAAGAGAAGAAGCCATCTAGCTACTAACTATGGACCCGAAGGTCTGAGGTAAACTACTCACACTTCATCGGAGAGGCTATGATGATGATGTAGAAGCCCTCCATGGTGGAATCCTTCCCATGAGCTCCTAACAGGCCCCAAGATGGGATCTCGTGGATACAAGAAGTTGCGGCGGTGGAATTAGGTTTTTGGCTCCGTATCTGATCTGTTGGGGGTACGTAGGTATATATAGGAGGAAGGAGTGCGTCGGTGGAGCTTCGGGGGGCCCACGAGGCAGGGAGCGCACCCTCCACCCTCGTGGCTGCATCGTGGCTTTCTTGACGGAGGCTCTAAGTCTCCGGGATCTTATCTGATGAGAAAATCACTTTCCCGAAGATTTCATTCTGTTTGGACTCCGTTTGATATTTCGTTTCTTCGAAATACTGAAATAGGCAAAAAAAACAGCAATTCTGGGTTGGGCCTCCGGTTAATAGGTTAGTCCCAAAAGTAATATAAAAGTGGAAAATAAAGCCCAATATAGTCCAAAACAATAGACAATATAGCATGGAGCAATCAAAAATTATAGATACATTGGAGACGTATCAATGGCTTCAATAGACATATCAACTTCAGGCAGAAAGACAATATAGTTGCACGCTGAAGGCTGATAGTCAATGGTTGAATGAAGCCTAATCAAGCGCATCACCCATGGAGCATAGAATTTCAGGCCAAACATATCAATCCCAGAAGCATCAAGTTGTATGATGAAGAAATCCTGAGTGTCGAATCTGATTCCGTTGATGATATAGAACACCAAAGTCTTCATAGCTCCTTCAGGTTTAGCTTCAGAAGAATTTCCTTTGATAGACCAGAGAGTACGCCTCAGAATATGGTACACTGTGCGTGGCAAGTACTCAAGGTCCTTCACAAAGAATTCCTTTGGGTATTCGGCGTCTTGGGGCAATGGCTTTATCATGCTCAACATTTGGTTCATGTTTGGCTCTGGCTTCTGAAAAATGCTCTGCAGCTCATTCTGATGAAGCTGACAACCAGGTTCATATGACTCACCTGGAGTGGGCAGGGAAGTAATCTCGATGATATCCTGAGCTTTGGCTTCGTGATGAACATCGCCTATCATCCACTCAAGGACCCAAGTCTTCGAATCCCTGTTGTAGCCTCGAATATGTAGAGTAGCATAGAACTGCAGCAGAAGCCCTTCATTCCAATGTTCCTTGTCAGTCACAAAGGGCAGAAGACCAACGTCCCTAAAGCAGTCAAGGGCTTCCTCAAGGCATGGCAGCCCAGCCATAGCATCACAATCCAGACGCTTGTGCAGAAAAATCCGGTCTTGGTTTTATAAGATGCACGAGTAATAGCTTCGCTGCTGATGTCTCCAAAACCTGTAAGAGGAGATCTTGGGCTTCATGTACGGGTTCTTGGCGCTGTCAAAGAATGTATTGTGCTCTCTGAAGTTGAGCACGCTAAAAGAGCCCTGTGTTGTGGCAGCACTTGGAAGCCTTGGCAGTCTGGCTTTGGCTTCTAAACTTGAGGCCTCTGCTCCACATGATAATCATATTGTGGCCCAGGAGCAGTGGGTGGAACCATAATAGGCCATTTGACTGTGACAAGCTAACTAGCACTATTGAATGCTCTTTCCATCGTATGAGGCCTTGGGGGAGGAACTGAGATTGGTTCAACATTGAGGGGCTCTGGGGCAGTAGCACGCCCTTTCTTTGAAGACTTTGAAGACTTTGTCTTCAATTTCTTCTTAGAGGGAGCATCATCAGATGTATCCTTGAGCTTCCTCCTTTTGGCTTCAGCTTCGGCTTGCCTTGTTTTCTTCAGCTTAGAAGCTGCTGAGGAGACCTTTGGCTTCGAGCCAGTCATGCTGGCAGGGAAGACAATGCTAGGTTCTTCCGGCCGTTTAGCTTTGGGTATGGCTTCAGCAGACTTCTTCTTTTGCTTGGCAGCCATCCTGGGGTCGATGCCAGAACGCCCAAGAGCCTTTCTCTTTTCAACTTCATTGTGCGCTTGCACACACTTCTGAGCATAATATTTCATGCGCTCACGTGAGCCTTTGGCTTCTTCACGCTTCTTGTGGAATTCGGCCTTGAGATCATGCAACATCTTCTTGAAGATTTGCACATTAGCAACACTGAGCTTCTCACTATTCTTCTTGAAATGCGCTATCTCATGATCAATTTTGTTCTTGAGCTCGACGATTCTCTGAGCTAAGATCAATTCATTGGCAATGGCTCCACGAAATGTGACGCTGATGTCCACTAGCAGCTGCAGGTCATCAATACCGATGCTTTGGTCGTCAAACCATTCATCGATGAAGTTGTTCAGAATATCAACATCAAAGAGAGGCAGATCACTAAAGATCTCAGCATCTTGCTTTCTCTTGATCAGCATCTCTAGAGATTCATCACCAAGATCTTCATCACTGGACAAATCAATGGTGTCTTCCTCGTTGCGCAGAACGGCAGCAGGAGTCAGATTATGCCCTGAAATCTTCTTGGGCTTCTTGGTCTTCTTGGTCCTCTTGGAGACAAGAGACAAGTCGTCAGACTGCACACTGGGTTCAAGAGCTGCAGCCTTCAATGGCTTCACAGTCGAAGCGGTTGGTGCAGCAAAGGGCTTTGAAGCTTTAGTCTTTTTCTTCTTCTGCTTCGGTGGTGCAGGTGCATCTTGTAGTCTGCTATCGCCAGATTGATCCACCGTGGCCATCTGAGCAGCAATGTGGGAGAGGAGCCCATCGAAGCTATTGAAGAGGCCGATGACATTGGGATTGGCTTCACATGTGCCATCCTGTCTTGGAGCAGACGGACCAGGGTTGAAGTTGAGTCCGAAAGCCTTCCTGTTCTTTTCAGCTGACTCCTTTGCAAACTGAAAGTTGCGCTTGAAGAGATTGTCGTCATGACACCATAACAGGGATGATGGGTCGGCATTCTCAGGCTGAGGTCCTCAAACCATGCAAGGATAGAAACCTTGAGCAATAGCTTCAGGCTTCGTCTTGGGTTGCAGATTTCTATAAAGAATATGGCCCCACGGGTGCTTGATTGCATTCCTCTTGACATATTCAGCAGTGACGAAGTTGTACTTGAACCACTGTTCAGCCCAATATCTTCAGATCCCTTGGATCCTGGTCTTGCGTTGGTTATAGTTCTCCTCAGGATCATTCTTGTACAATTCATACAGATCAGGAGGCAGATCTAGAGCTGTATTTCCATGGCGATGCCTGACACCTTTCCTTGCAGACTTCTCAAAAGCCATAATATTCAGACAGATATGCTTCAAGACAGTGAAAGGCTTCCATCTACTTGTCAAGCAAGAACTGACTTCAGGGGAGTGAATATGATGCTGTGCAAATGAATGCAGACTGTGAGAACAAAGGGATTCTCCCACAGACATGTACCTGTGACAACATTAGAGATGCGAGGGAAGGGGAATATGACATATGCATTCTCAGAAGATTTTGAAGTTAAATCAGTTTGAAGACATTGACCTCATAGTGCGAAGACATTCACTTATTTGAAGGAAGTTGGTTCCATATTTGTACGAATCCATGAATAAGTACAAGTGAGGAATCTAACTAGTTATGAAGCATAAGTGAACATACTTTGCAAGATATGAGATTCAGAAAGAGACAAATCCAGATTTGGAAGTGTAGAAACCACTTTTGATTGAAGTGGATGGATTTGACAGATCAAAAAGACTATAAAAAGTGAGATTTATTTACCACAAACGAACTGCTAGATGAGGCAGAAGGGAGGGCAAGCAGCCCAATCTCCCGCGCCCTAACTTGGCGGCGGAAGACACCTACGGCGGCGGTGGAGAGGATGAGGCAGCTAAGCACTTCGTCTCCGGCGTCGACGCGAGCTAGCGGTGGCGCTAGGGTTTGGGCGAGATGACGAGGTGGAAGGAGGAGATAATGACCATGCTGGATGTGTATATATAAGGTAAAGGGCTGCACAGCAAAATTACGCAGGTGCCCCTGGCGGTTCACATCTAAAGGACACGTGGCATGCATGCAACTTATTGGAAGTTGTTCCATGTTCCCACGCACGCCTGGATTGTCGGGTGGTCATTCCAGCTCTCCGGTATTCAGGCAAAAGAGATATAGCATTAAAAGCAGGTTTAAATGTGTGTCTCTGTATCTTCAGCTATGTTTAGCTCGAACTGTTGAAGCTCTTATCGCATAGCTTGAATCCATTCAGGTTACATGAAGGCTTCATCAACTTTCTTGGGTTCAGATATAGAGACAAACGCAAAGTGCCCACAGAGATTTGCTAGCTATGTTGCTCTTGAACGAGTAAGTGGACCAAGTGCGTTGATGCTATCAATTATCTTATTAATCTGACATTTGCAACACGAGGATGAACTGGACAAAGATTTTGCCCTTGCTGATCATTGTCTTCATCATCAGCATTGGCTTCAGGCTGAGCAGTGTCTTCATGCTGATTTGTTGCAGAAATGATGATTTCCTCTTCAGCCTGTTCCTCTGAAGGTATGATTTCTCGAGTACCCATAAACTTGATAGATTCACTTGGTGTAGCTTCAAAATACTCTGAAATAGCTGACGTTTGGCTTCTTACCTATCAGGATCTCATATGATGTCTTCTTTAGGAACTTGTGAAGATAAAAACGATTGATGATGTGGCATGCAATATCAATAGCTTCAGGCCAGAACTTCCTTGGAGTCTTGTACTCATCAAGCATCGTTCGTGCCATCTCAATGAGGTTTCTGTTCTTGCGCTCCACAATGTCATTCTGCTGAGGTGTGTATGGAGCAGAGAACTCATGTGTGATGCCCAATGTATCAAGATAAGTGTCGAGACCCGTGTTCTTGAATTTTGTGCCATTGTCACTTCTAATGTGCTTGATCTTGATGCCATAGTTGGTCATGGCACGATTGGTGAATCGTCCGAAGACATCCTGCACTTCAGTCTTGTAGAGAATTATGTGCACCCAGGTATATCTTGAATAATCATTAACAATGATGAAACCATCACTACTGCAGGATGCTACTAACGCGACAATACGATCAGAGACCCTTCGACGAAACTGTGTGCGATGCCACAAAGGGTGGGGTAAAATAACCGTCAAAAAAGGTGCAATTTTTTTGGGATGGAGGATGCATCAAACACGGTTCAAATTTTAGTTGCGTGTGTGATGCAGGGCATACGGTTCAGCTCAATTAACTGTTTGAGATGAGGAGGAACAAAAGAAACGGGCAACCAGATGAAGGTGTGCGCGATGTACAGCATACGGTTCACTCGGATGAACTGTTTGTGATTAGGCAACACAAAAGAAACGGTCAGCCCGATCAAGGTGTGTGTGATGTACAGCATACGGTTCACACGGATGAAATGTTCATGATTAGGCAAGAGAACATATTAAAGATGGTCTACCGCATTACTTTTTGACAATGTGCGATACGTGGCATACAGTTGATCCATCCGACCTATTTGTGATGGAATAGGCCGTGTGTGTTGTGGGCAAATGCTTGCTAGTATTCAACCGTTTGGGATTGATGAACTCATCACCGCGGGTTCCCTAGTGTGGTCCATGTTCATGTGATCATCATCTACTTCTTGTGCTAGCTCGATGTTCCTTCTATGCTAGGTTTCCATTAATTGATGTCGTTTTATGAACACGCTACCATTTCCTCACATGTTTCCCGCCACCCTGCTATAGGCGGCGCGCAACGCACGGAGGCGACAAGCGCAGCCTGTAGCACATCCACCTTTTCCAAGCATGCCAACCCTCCAAATCGCCGCCTCTGCCATCAACCTCGTCGACGAGGAAAACGAAGAGGCGCCACAGCCCGTCGAGGCCGAGGCGCTCCCCGACAACGCGATGGACGATGCCGTGATGCGCGTCATCGCCAGGGTTGAGCATACCTTTGGCGCATGGCGCTTGAGTGCCGTAGATCAAGATAGGCATGTCAGTGCCGACAGGCTGCAGCTCGCCGCACAACATGATCGATGGTGCGCCGCAGAGCAAGCTAGGCGCGTTCGCGCCGATAGGCTGAGGCTTGCTGCACGGCGAGACCGTTGGAGCACCGCAGACTGAGAGGTGCGGCGCGCCGCATAGCAAGAGCGGATCCATCGGCGCTTGCCTGCTGTCGACATGGCGTCGCAACTGGGTACACGTCCCGTCAGTACCCCCATTCCTCGCCAAGAGTGGGCAGAGGCCCTCAACTCCGTACTTGCACCAGAGGCCGGCCGTGTCGTACTTGCACCGGACGCCCGCCGCGCCGATCGCATGAGTGGCGCCGTTCGCCTTGTCCGCTGTAACATCCCAAATTTTCAATTTGGAATGTTATACATAGATCATCCATGCATATCATATTTTACTGCATTTCGTTTCGCGATCCTCGAAATCCTAAGCAACTCAAGGACCCTCGGAGAGAGTTGGGGATTTCATTGTTTTCATATTTGAATTTTATCAAATATTGAAACGAGAATTTTGGTTTTAATTATTTTTCTCTCCGAAATATTTCATATAAAAATATATGAGAGGAGATAATATGACTTCTCCAAAATAATTGAAATATTGGAGGAAAAATATTAAAATCAAATATTTGATTTTATTCCTATTTTATTTGCATTAGAAAAATTGCACGTTTTTCAAAATTGCATTTTAGGGCCAAGAAAATGTTCATCTTGTTCTAAATATTTTATTTAGACGATGAAAATTTCTTTTGGCATTTTTAGATTTTTATTTTATTTTCTAGGATTTATTTAATTTCCGGCGAAATTATTTTAAAAATATCTCGGCCTCGACCGGGTCAAGCTCACCGAGCCGGCTCGCTAGCCTCAAGGCCATTGCCTCCTTCCAGGAGACCGGGAGGCCGCCGCCGCCGCGACTCCGAGTCCGACCAGGACTCCAGCGCCGCCTTGCCCCCTCCGCCAAGCAAGCCCCCTCCTATAAATATGCCACCCCGGACCCCCCACCACCACCAACCCCGCCGCCTGCCGCGCCCCGCCCCGCAGCGTCGTGCCGTCGCCGTTGCTTGCGCCGCCGCCGCCATTACAGCCGCCGCTTCGTCGTTGCCGCCTGCCATAGCTCCGCCTCACCGGAGCCGCCCCGCCTCGCCGGAAGTATATGCCGCCGCCGCCGTTCGGTTTTATTCTAAAACCGATCTGGTTTTTTAGAAAACCCTAGTTCGTTTTTTAGATCGGTTCGCCGGTTTTCTCGGTTTAGTCTATTTAGCGGACGTTCGTCTGTACCTTCATTTTAACGAACGGTTTTCGCTCGTTAGCCGCAGACAGCGAACGTTCGTTCGTTAGCCTGTTCGTCAGTTTTCTTTTTCTCGGATTTTCCTCGATTATTTTCGATCGCGATTTCTGATGCGATTTTCGTTTCAGTTTATCTTTTCGCTCGTTTATCGGAATCAGGCAATTCAAGCGCCTAGATCTTTGTCTCGAAACCCTCTTTCTGTTTAATCAACTTGAACAAGATTTTGGTACTGTAAAATTTACTTTAGTCCAGATTAGTAAATGGATCTTGTTTCTTCCGCGGTTTGAGTTTTGTTGCTCCGTTTGATTTGATTCTTTTTGCAAACCGGAGTTCTTAAGTTGAACTTTCTGGTCAATTCTTCTTATTAGAGTTTTGCCCATGCATCTTTGCTTGATTGCTTATGTATGCTATTGTTTGTTTGCGATAGAATTCCCGGAGTGCGAAGCGTGCTACTACGAGTCTCTAGGTTTTATGGATCGTCGACAAGGCAAGTAACACATTGATCATACTTCTTTCAGACCCAGTTTTTATGCATTAGTTCCAATCCTCAAACATTGCATGATTAGGATGTGATTAACATGTGGGTTGGGAAGTAGTTGATGAGGTAGAACCTATTGCCCTGTTATATTCAAACCTTGGGAGTTACTTCTATGTATTGCTTATATTGCTATGCTATGCTCGTAGACGTGGATTGGGTGAGTGAAATCCATGACAGATGTGAGATTGTTAATTAATGGTTCAACTTAAGGTGGCAACTTAAATACACATCTGGGTGGATTGCTTGTCAGGGACCTGGAGAATCCAGTGTTGTCCTAGGATATCCCAGAGTACCCGTGTGATCATCCTAAGGTCCGCCACCCAGGCTCTAAGGGAACTGAGATATTTTCATGCTAGAAACTTCCGTGTGCAGCCACAACCTATTATGGGCTCTAGCATAGTCGAGTAAGTTGCATGAGCTCTTGAAGAGGTGGATCAGCAGGTAGAGGGATGTAGGTTTGGTATGGTCTGCCCGGAGTAAAGAGTTAATGTTTCTGAAAGACTGTGTCTCGGTCATCCGTTTCTCAAACACCATGTAGTGCGAGAAATCTAACGGAGGAGATCGAGTCTTGTGGGGAAAAGTGCGCAAACCTCTGCAGAGTGTACAATCTAATCATGGTTAGCCGTTTCCCTGGTTATGGACAATCTTGAGTATCTAGTACTTGGAGTATCCTTAGTATCTCATCGCTCTTAATTAATATTGTTGGGTTGATAATTACTTTAATTGGGATTGAGTTGGAGGATCCTTCTCAATGATGTTTCAACTACCATGATAGTTAAATAAAATCTATTCCTTTGTTGTAGGGAAAAATTGGCTTTTCGCAAAAACTATAACCATAGAGCTTTCCACCAGCCAAATATGCATGTAGTGATAGCATTATTCTGTTCTTGCTCTACTGTGTTATATTGCCAAAGATATTCCATGTCTTGACCCGTTTTCGGGCTGCAACGTATTATGTTGCGGACTTTTCAGACGAGGAGTAAGGTTCGTTAGGTCGTTGCCGTGCAGCTCAGCTATGCCGTTGGAGTTGATGGACTCGCTTTATCTTCCAAGCCTTCCACTTTTATCGTATTAGATGGCCTTAAGCCATATTTATTGTAATAAGTTCTCTTTTGAGACATTCAATGTAATAAGTGTGTGATTGCTACTCTGTTATAAATCCTTCGAGTACTCTGTGTGTCAGCATTACCGATCCAGGGATGACACTGAAGCACAGAGACTTGACCGTTCGAGGTCGGGTCACTACAAGATGGTATTAGAGCACACGCTGAGTGTAGGACACGACCACTAAGATAAGCCATAGGTCACTCTTCTCTACTCATTTTTGATTCCTCTCCATTTTCTACTCTTTAGGATGGTGGATTTGAAGAACAAGTTTGCACAACAGGATGAAGACACACTGTCGGTGTCAAAACCGGCGAATTTCGGGTAGGGGGTCCCGAACTGTGCGTCTAGGCGGATGGTAACAGGAGACAAGGGGCACGATGTTTTTACCCAGGTTCGGGCCCTCTCGATGGAAGTAATACCCTACTCATGCTTGATTAATATTGATGATATGGGTAGTACAAGAGTAGATCTACCACGAGATCGTAGAGGCTAAACCCTAGAAGCTAGCCTATGGTATGATTGTTGTTCGTCCCTACGGACTAAAACCCTCCGGTTTATATAGACACCGGATAAGTTAGGGTTACACAGTCGGTTACAATGGTAGGAGATCTACATATCCGTATCGCCAAGCTTGCCTTCCACGCCAAGGAAAGTCCCATCCGGACCCGGGACGAAGTCTTCAATCTTGTATCTTCATAGTCCAGGAGTCCGGCCGTGATGATAGTTCGGCTATCCGGACACCCCCTAATCCGGGACTCCCTCAGTAGCCCCCGAACCAGGCTTCAATGACGATGAGTCCGGCGCGTTGATTGTCTTCGGCATTGCGAGGCGGGTTCTTCTCCAAATTCCATATACTTGTCGAATAGTGTCCGACTTCTGATAAATGCTGCGCTCCTTGGCTTCTACGCCCAATAATGGCCATCTTCCACGTGTTCGAATGAATGCGAAAAGCCAGGGTATTTTTACACTTACCCCCCTAGCTGCGCAAATGAGCTGCCTATAAAAGGGGCGAGGATCTAGATCTGAGTTACACCATCCCCCCTTTCGCGAGCTTTCATCGAAGCACCTCTGACCAAAGCCCATTCCATCATGGACAGTCGACGCGGCTCCTCCTCTCGCGCTCCCAGCCCTCAGCCTGGAAATTGGGAGAGATGCTCAGTCCCGCATAGCGAGCTAGTCATACTCCAAACCAAGGGATTTCTTCCCCCGGCCTTCATGGTTCCGGTTCGAGCCGGACTTGCCACCTACAAGGGCGGAAAGCAAGAGGAGAGTGTCCCCGATCCCTCTAAAGGAGAGTGGGCATGCTTCATCTCTTATCTAGTAAGAGGACTCGGATTTCCAATCCATCTGTTTCTCCGGGGGCTCTTGGAATTCTACGGCCTCCAGTTGCACCACCTTACGCCTGCCTCCATTTTGCACATCACGGGCTTCGTGGCCCTTTGCGAACCGTTCTTGAGCGTCGAGGCTCATTTCGCGCTGTGGAAGAGATTATTCTGCCTAGTACCCCGTTCTCATGAGGGGTCAATATATCAAGTGGGCGGAGCCGAGCTATGGCGCATCGCCGGGACCGGATACCTATCCGGAACCCCGAAGAAGGCGTCCGAAGACTGGCCTTCGGAATGGTTTTACATGGAGGATGTCCTGCTGCCGGATCCTGTTCGGATCGGCCTTCCGGTTTAGCAATGCTCCTCTCTCAAGAAGCGCCTAAGCCGGGCGCCGTCGGAGTTCTTGAGGAAAATGACCGATGTCCTCTACTTGATGAGCCGAACAAGATTATCTTGGCTCATGCCGGATTGACCATGATTGGAGTCATGGCAATCTGCATTATGAGGGGAGTCCAGCCACTCCAATATAGGGGCCACCCCATGTGGGACTTCAACGGGGAGGACGATGCCACCCGCCATGGCCGCAAAGGGCCGGGATCGGTCACCAAACTGGTGAAGATTTTGTCTGCCATGTATAAAGTGGAGGAGGAGGATTTCCTCCGCGTCAATCCACTGAAGGAGTTTTCTTCGAATAATCCTTGAAGCTGGGTAAGCAAACATCTTTGTGGTCTGTACGATCCATGTTCCCGTGGTTAAATATCTCATTTCATGGTTTCTGCACAGGAACTGCACTGGACTGTGGAGAAGATACACAGCCCGCCCCCACAACCCGAGGATCCGGAACGGTCCCTCGATCCGACCTCCGAAGAGGATCTGGACATAAAGGTGGAGTTGATCGACGGGGTGTTCCACCAACTTAGCATCGACAATGTCTTGGTTGCCATTACGGCCGATTACCCCGGAATGCTTCCAGCCTCACAGGTAACTGAGACCGAGGTCCCAATATTCTGATAATGACCCATCCGTGCTTATTTCTTAATCACCGTATACTAATGGTGTTTCGCAGGGGGTACCTTCGAGGCAGGAAGCCGAGCCCGCGGCTTGCCAACAAGGCGCACGGCCTCAAGTTGAAAAAGAAGTGCGGTCCGGATTGAAACTCCGCCAAGAACGGTATGGTGTGTCACCATGTTCCTAGGATTGATTCCTGGAAGTCATACTAACACTGATGCTCTTTTCAGGAAAAGAGCGCTCGCCGGACTGAGTCCGGAGAGGTTGCCAATCGAACCTCCACCAGCCAGGCTCCAAAGCCGGGTCCAGAAGCGGAGGCGAGCACGAGGCGTACGTCGGATGCTCCTCCGACAGAGGATGCCGACATATTATTCGCCATCAACTCCGAGGTGGAGAGCGCCATGAATCACAGGCGCCGCCGAACAGTTCTTCGTGACGCATGTTTCTCCCAAGAGGCCTTGAATGCCTTCAATTCGGGAGATGCGCACCTCCGTGCCGCTCAAGATGGTCTAGCGAGCCACGGAGTAGTATGTAAAGGACATACGGGTGAGGAAATTTGATGATTATATATGCCAAGAGTCTCCCGAGACTTAAAATAGTTAGAATAACTGATTTAAGGATCATTTGTTATGCAGGATCTTACAAAAAGAGTACCCGATTGTCCCAGAGCTTGAAGAATGCAAGGCCCAACTTGAGGCCGCACTAGCCGCTACACGGGAGCCACAGAGACCCCTCCGTAATATACGCTTCAAAGATAAATAGTTTATGAAGTGCGGCGGGTGTGTAAATCGACAAAAATATTGCAGATGGCGCCGCACTAGATCCGGACAGCAACAGCTCTTGCGCCAGCTAAAGGCCGGCGAGGCGTGCTTACGAGGGTGCGGCAGGAGAAAAATAACCTCCAAGATGCCAACACCAAACTGGGTGAGGAACTAAAGGATGTTCGTGCCCGGTTGTCCGACTCAGTAAAGGAGAATCGGCGGCTTCGCGGCATTTTCGATTAGTGCTTGAGCAAACTTTGAAAGAGTTCGCGAGGAAGGCGACTAACATAAACATGTATGTAGGTTTGCTCACAGGTCATCCTGAGGAGGAGATGACCAGTTCTTGGTGATCTTCTTCCCGAATCTGCGTCGACCGCATTTAACGAAGTTCGGCAGGTGATGAAAGAGGTCGGCCAGACCTTGTGGCCATCTATCTCCCTGCCCGAAGGCATTGGGGAGCTGGCGGAGCGGCTTCAAGGAGCACGGTGGCGCTTCCGACTATGGAAGATTTCGGCCTGCCGTCAAGGCGCCAGGGAGGCCTGGGCCATGGTAAAGACGCGGTACACGGTTGTTGACCCAAACCACATGGCGAGGTCGGACCTGTGGGGCTGATGGGAAAGATCCTGTAAGCTTAGTGTACGGCCAAGTAGAATTGGCCGCCAAGTATTCCCAAAGAAGATTGTAAATTAGATAGCCCGTTAGATGGCATTGAGGAGGAATACAATGAGTCGAGTTGACTATGTAAAAATATGACATGAAAAATGTCTTCTAGCCGGATTGTAGATCGTTTGTCATAGCGGACCTTTTAAGCCGACCTCGGGACCCAATAGTCCGGAGTGTGTCCGAATACCTTCGTGGTTATATAAGAACCGGGTATGCATGGAGACAAGGCGTAGGGGTCAATATTGCTGTATCAGACAAGTGCCCAACTAGTTATGTTATATTACATGGATAGTAAGAAACATCTTCCAGGGAGAATAGTTCCGTTAAGGGTTCCTTTCGCTGGAATGCATGCCCTAAAGTGCATGTCAAAACTTCTAGGAAAGCAGAAAATCATCTGGGGGCAGATGGGTAAATAGTTAAAAATCATCTTTCAGTTCACCGACCGAATATTCCCTTAAGAACGCTAGCTTTCGGCTTCACCCGGTCGAGGTACACATCCGGTGACCCGGCAAGAATAATCGCAGAGGTGCTCCCTTTACCACCTAGCCGAACAATCGGGAACGAGGGGTAAGCATGAGCCAGCAACCCAGCTTGGCCAAAACTTAAGTCATATCGATGCATATAATGGTGAATAAAAGGTACATGCGGAAGTTTGACGCATGTGCTGGGCATGAAGCCCGTATAAATAAGCTTCATTAAAGAAGCCCCTGTGTATAATGAGCGGACAAGCGCGTCAAGTATGTGCTAAAAAAGCGCAAACGAGCCTCTAAAGGCTTCAAGAAGAAGGAGGAGGAAGGAGAGAAATAAAAGACAGCAAAATAGAAAATGTGGATGGAGGAAGGAGACGAACTCGGAGTCCGGCGCTTAGGCGTAGTATCTTCGAAGACGGGATGTGTTCCATGGGTTCGGCTCGAGTCGGTTATCCGATGCGTTTCGAAGGCGGTATGCTCCGCCGTCGGGACCTGGTCGATGATGAAGGGACCTTCCCATTTGGGCTTGAGTTTGTCCTTTTTCTTGTCCAGCAGGCGTAGAACTAGTTCTCCAACGTTATAAGCTTTGGCCCGTACTTTCCTGCTTTGATATCTTCGAGCCTGCTGTTGATAGAATACGGAACGAGCTTTTGCCACGTCGCGCTCCTCCTCCAATGCGTCCAAACTGTCCTGCCGATCGAGCTCGGCTTCTCTTTCTTCATACATGCGCACGCGAGGTGAGTCATGAATTATGTCGCAGGGCAAGACTGCCACTGTGCCGTACACCATAAAAAATGGTGTGAATCCGGTAGTACAATTTGGCATGGTCCGCAGCCCCGAATCTGGTCGAAGCTCCTCAACCCAGTGCGTGTTAGATTCCTTGAGGGACCGCACTAGTCTGGGTTTAATGCCGCTCATGATTAGACTGTTTTCTCGCTCGACTTGACCGTTGGTTTGAGGGTGATAGACTGAGGCGTAATCGAGCTTGATGCCCATGTTTTTGCACCATAATTTGACCTCATCGGCCGTGAAGTTGGTGCCGTTATCAGTGATGATATTGTGGGGACACCGTAACGGTGCACTACCCTTGATATGAAGTCTATCACCGGTCCGGATTCGGCCGTTTTAACAGGCTTGGCCTCTATCCATTTGGTGAATTTATCCACCATGACCAATAGGTATTTTTGCTTGTGGGTTCCTCCCTTAAGGGGTCCAACCATGTCAAGCCCCCAGATCGTGAACGGCCAGGTGATGGGTATAGTTTTGAGGGCGGTGGGTGGCATGTGGCTTTGGTTAGCAAAAAGCTGGCAACCGACGATCGTTGGACTAAGTCCTCAAGATTCTGCCTCGGGCCGTCGGCCAATAAAATCCTGTACGGAAGGCCTTGCCTACAAGGGCTCGGGCTGCAGCGTGGTGCCCACCTAGTCCGGCATGAATTTCAGCCAGGAGGTTTCGCCCTTCCTCTTCGGAGATACACCTTTGAAGGACTCCGGTAGTGCTTTTCTTATAAAGCTCTCCCTCATGGACTTTATAGGCTTTAGATCGCCGTACTATGCAGCGAGCCTCATTTTGGTCTTCGGGGAGTTCCTGCCTAGTTAGGTAGGCTAGGAATGGTTCCGTCCACGGGGCGATAACCGCCATTATTTCGTGGGCGGAGGGTGTTATCTCGGTGGCAGAGCCTCCAATTGTGTCAGAGCGTCAGGCCGTGCGGTTGGGTCCGGATTGTTATTTCCGGACTCCCCTTCCCATAGTACAGATGGCTTGAATAGCCGTTCCAGGAAGATGCTGGGTGGGACGGCATCGCGTTTTGCACCGATGCGTGCCAATATGTCCGCCGCCTGGTTGTTATCCCGGGCTATATGATGAAATTCGAGCCCTTCGAACCGTCTTGACATTTTAGGACCGCATTGCGGTATGCTGCCATTTTCGGATCTTTGGCATCAAAGTCTCCGTTTATTTGAGATATCACGAGGTTCGAATCCCCGCGCACCTCTAGGCGTTTAATGCCCATGGAGACTGCCATCCGGAGGCCGTGCAGAAGGGCCTCGTATTCGGCTGCGTTGTTGGAGTCCGTATAAATTATCTGAAGGACATATTGGACTATGTCCCCAGTTGGGGACGTCAAGACGACGCCAGCCCCCAGGCCGGCCAACATTTTGGAGCCGTCAAAGTGCATGATCCAATTGGAGTATGCACAGTACTCTTTAGGGAGTTCGGCTTCGGTCCATTCGGCCAGGAAGTCGGCTAAAACCTGCGACTTGATAGCTCGTCGTGGCTTGTAGGTTATGTCGAATGGAAGGAGCTCTACGGCCCATTTAGCAATCCGGCACGTCGCGTCGCGGTTGTTTATAATGTCATTAAGAGGTACTTCAGAGGCTACCGTTATCGAACACTCTTGAAAGTAGTGTCGCTGCTTCCGGGATGCCATGAACACCGCGTATGCTATCTTTTGATAATGTGGGTACCGGGACTTGCATGGAGTGAGGACAGTGGATACATAATAAACCGATTTTTGAAGAGGGAACCGGTGTCCGTCCGTTTCTCGTTCGACAACGAGCACCGCGCTGACAACTTGATGTGTTGCGGCGATATATAATAGCATTAGTTCGCCCATGTTGGGCGTGGCCAGGACCAGATTTGTTGCCAATATGGCTTTTATCTCTTCGAGTCCGGCCGTTGCGGCATCCGTCCACTCGAAGTGTTCGGTGCGGCGGAGGAGGCGGTAAAGGGGTAACGCCTTTTCTCCCAAACGGGAAATAAAGCGGCTTAGAGCCGCCTCGCATCCCGGCCAATTTTTGTATTTGTTTGAGGTCTTTTGGAATATCCAGCTGTGAGCTCGGATCTTGGCTGGGTTTGCTTCAATTCCTCTACGGACACAATGAAGCCTGTGAGCTTTCCGCGGAATGTCAAGACGATTTTTCCGGATTGAGCTTGATGTCATATTTTCAAGATTGTCGAATGTGAGCCTCAAGTCGCCTACTAGAGTTTCGACGTGCTTGGTTTTGACGACCACGTCATCTACATATGCTTCCACCGCTTTGCCGATCTGGTTTGCGGACATGTCCGAATCATGCTTGATATGTTGCGCGGCGTTTTGAGCCCGAAGGGCATTGTGTAGAAGCGAGCGGGCCGTATGGAGTGATGAATGCAGTTGCAGCTTGGTGCAGCTCCGCCATCTTGATTTGGTGGTAGCCGGAGTATGCAGCGTCGAGGAAGCACAACGAGTCGTGTCCTGCTGTAGCATCGATAATTTGATCAATTCGAGGGAGGGGGAAGGGATCCTTTGGGCAAGCCTTATTAAGGTCTTTAAAATCAACACATAGGCCCTAGGATTTGTCCTTCTTTGGTACCATCACCAAGTTTGCTAGCCAGTCCGGATGTTTTATATCTCTGATGAATCCGGCTTCCAAAAGTTTGGCTAGCTCCTCTCCCATGGCCTGTCTTTGGGGTTCGGAAAAGCGCCGAAGAGCCTGTTTGACTGGCTTGTATCCTTTTAGGATATTTAGGCTGTGCTCGGCCAGCCAACGTGGGATTCCTGGCATGTCTGAAGGGTGCCAGCAAAGATGTCCCAATTTTCTCGTAGAAATTCTCGTAGTCTTGGCGTCTACATCGGGGTTTAATTGTGCCCCAATGGAGGCCGTCTTTGCAGGATCCGTTGGGTGGACTTGGAATTTGACTATTTCATCCGCTGGTTTAAAAGAGGTGGACTTGGATCTTTTATCAAGTATCACATCGTCCCTGTTCACCATGGAGCGCATCGTAGTGAGTTCCTCGGCCGCTAGGGCTTCGGATAGTGCCTCGAGGGCTAGTGCGGCTATCTTGTTTTCGGCGCGGAGTGCTATGTTCGGATCACTAGCGAGAGTGATGATTCCGTTAGCTCCGGGCATTTTAAGCTTCATGTACCCATAATGGGGTACAGCTTGAAAAATTGTGAATGCCTCTCGCCCTAATAAAGCGTGATATCCGCTGCTGAACGGGGCCACTTGAAATGTGACCTCCTCAGACCTGTAATTGTCCGGCGAGCCGAACACTACGTCCAGTGTGATTTTTCCTGTGCAGCATGCTTCCCGGCTAGGGATTATTCCTCTAAAGGTTGTGCTGCTCCACTCAATGCGGTTCCAGTCTATTTCCATTTTTCGGAGGGTTTCCTCATAGATGAGGTTTAGTCCGCTGCCGCCATCCATGAGTACCTTAGTAAGGCGAAAGCCGTCCACTATCGGACTGAGGACCAATGCGGCTGGTGCTCAGGTTGTTCGGAATTTAGGTTCGTCACTGGCATTAAAGGTAATAGCCGTGTCACTCCATGGATTTATTGTTGCTACTTGGTAGACTTCGGCAAGGTTGCGGAGTGTTCGTTTTCACATGTTATTTGATGCGAAAGTCTCGAAGACTGTTAACACCGTACTGGTGTTGCTGGGCTGGGATTCTGAAGCTAGAAGCTCTTCGCCACTTTTGGCCACCTGCCGTAGTATCCGACATGCTCGAAGGCTATGAGTTGGAGTGGCGCCCTCCGTGCTATGAATTTTGCAGGGTCCGTTTAGCCAACCCTCCAAAGACGGTTCCGTACCCTTTAGGGTTTTTGGTTTTTGGTATTTAACCCTGTGCTTGATAATGATGCACCCTTTTCTTTCGGACTAGGGATGTATCGGGGCGGATTATCCCAAAATTTACTTTCGGTTTTCCAGCGCTCTCCATCGCATACATTACTTTTGTACTATGGTCACCAAGTCAGCAAAGCGTGTAATTTCATGACGACTTATGGTGTTTAGGATTCCCTTGTCCGTGCAATTATTGCAGAAAATTGGGAGTCGTCCTCCTCTCGGCAATCCTTTATCATCCATAACCAGAGGAATCTGGCCCAAGAATGATGTCTTGTTTCAGCGGGCTCTTGCGAATTCGAGAGAGGTCGCTAATGTTTGGGTGGGCGGGTGGAACTAGATCCGGAACCCGTCCAATTTAGGACTCAGGGGCCGAGAAGTTTCCGAACTCGGAAGTTTGGATTTTTGAGTGTTATCCAATGAATCCAACCCGCCGCCTGACTTTAAGTTCAGGGCTTGATCGACATCCGTCCCTCTGCGGGAATCCGGCATGGAGGGATCGGGAATCCGGACGTAGCTAGTCCTTAAGATAGAAGAAGAATCGCCGCATTGCTCCTCTATCACAGCAACATGATGGGTAGCCCGGGAGAGTTGATCTCTCTCGATCGGTTTTAGGCCCGATCCGTTCGTAGTCTGTGGCGACTCCCAGGGCGGCGATGCAATCCAAGAGCTCGTTTATGGAGGAGAGCTCGATCGGATCTAACTGTTCGGCAAGTTCCGAATTAACATGGAGATTGGTTTCGATGACTCGAGAGCTCATCGTCGGCTGATGGCTGAATCTGGCGGTCATAAGAAAACCACCTAGCCAAGAGTCGACCCGGTGGCCAAGGCTCCTTTGGCGATTGTGTCGCCTTTAAAGACGGGATGAGGCATCCTTCACGGCGGCGGCGGCAGAGGAACTCTCAATGAAAGCACCAATGTCGGTGTCAAAACCGCGAATCTCGTAGGGGTCCCGAACTGTGCGTCTAGGCGGATGGTAACAGGAGACAAGGGACACGATGTTTCTACCCAGGTTCGGGCCCTCTCGATGGAGGTAATACCCTACTCCTGCTTGATTAATTTTGATGATATGGGTAGTACAAGAGTAGATCTACCACGAGATCGTAGAGGCTAAACCTTAGAAGCTAGCCTATGGTATGATTGTTGTTCGTCCTACGGACTAAAACCCTCCGGTTTATATAGACACCGGATAGGTTAGGGTTACACAGAGTCGGTTACAATGGTAGGAGATCTACATATCCATATCGCCAAGCTTGCCTTCCACGCCAAGGAAAGTCCCATCCGGACACGGGACGAAGTCTTCAATCTTGTATCTTCATAGTCTTGGAGTCCGGCCGTGATGATAGTTCGGCTATCCGGACACCCCCTAATCCGGGACTCCCTCACACACCCTTTGGACGCCACTTGAAGGAAGTCACTAGGTACTTGAACATCAGAATACCAAGCTTCATCGAGACTTACAACGCCAGTTTACCAAAAGAGGAGCGCTGGATGATTCAAGTTCAAGTTCCAGGAAGGACGTTCTTGCCAACCACTAAGCCTATAGAGTTTTCTTTTGAAGCACCCACCCGGAGTCTAGGCAAGAGCATGGCAGCCCACATTACCATGGGACGCATTGGAGAAGTCTACAACAAGGATCTTAAGGACACTATTTATCATATATGTGGGCACCGAGATGAGCAATGGGAGATAATCAGCACCAAGAAGGACAGATCCATTGCAGCTTTCATCCAGGAGTTAAACCAACACATTCGACGTCAGGAGAACCAGATGTGCGCAGACATGATAGATTTGAAGAAGGCGAAGACAAGGATCATGGAGTTGGAAGAAGAACTCAAGTCTACACGCGATGGATATCAGGAGGAAATTGCAACACTATTGGCGAAGAATGACGACCTGATAAAGAAGATGGGAGTATTCATGGGAGATCCCGCGCCGGGAGGATAGGACGACGATTCCACTTGCCCGGAGAACTACATCATCATCGATTTACACCGACTCCGACCCCAAAGTGATGATGACTTTGAAGACGAAGCTGGAAGCGGAACATCATTGAGTCTTCCACCGATCAAAATTTCTATATGACCACCAAATAATAGTAGTATTCCCCCCATGTATATAGTAGTAGTTGAGCACTTTTATGATAGTTCTAGACCGTTTGTATGCCCTTGATTGATTGATTGAGTGAAATGATTGTGTTTGTCTCATGTCCATACGGGTAGTGCTTTCTCACTAGACCCCTTTTCTATTCTAATCTCTCCCCTCTAAACCCGCCAGATGCCTCCGAGGCGTGACACCGGATTTGCCTTCCCGCCAGAGCTTACTCATTTGATCCAGCAGCAGAATGCCTTGATGCAATTGTTAGTCTAGAACCAAGGCAACATCAACAACAACAACAACAACAACAACAACAACAACAACAACAACAACAACAACAACAACAACAACAACAACAACAACAACAACAAAAACAACAACAACAACAACAACAACAACAACAACAACAACAACATCAACATCAACAACCCACCTCCAGTTGATAACTTAGCTCGCT
Source organism: Aegilops bicornis (assembly GCA_021605145.1). Lineage (NCBI taxonomy): Eukaryota > Viridiplantae > Streptophyta > Magnoliopsida > Poales > Poaceae > Aegilops > Aegilops bicornis. The sequence goes on from CM038674.1 coordinate 415,299,581, forward strand.
TTCTGAGGTTGCAACCGCCGGTGTTTTCCAGTAGCACCGAGCCTATAGTAGCAGATGATTGGCTACGTTGTATTGGAAGGGAGTTGACCACCGCAGGTTGCACAGATGATGAGAAGGTGCGCTTTGCCGCACATCAATTGGATGGACCAGCAGCCTCATGGTGGGAGAATTATACAGCCACTTTCCCCATAGCCAACGTCACTTGGGATCAGTTTCAGCAAGCTTCCCGCACAACCCATGTCTCAACTGGAGCTATGAATATGAAGAAGCGTGAGTTTCGCAACTTACGCCAGGGGAACCGTACTGTGGCTCAGTATGTGGATGAGTTTAGCAAGTTATCTCGCTATGCCCCTGATGATGTGGCCACAGATGCCGCGAAGCAGGAGAAGTTTATGGAAGGGCTGAATGATGAGATGAGCATGCAGTTGATGGTGCCAACATTCAACAACTACCAGGAGTTGGTAGATAAGGCTCTTATGATTGAAGGGAAGCAGCAGCAAATTGAGAGCCGTAAGAGGAAGTCTGGGCAAGGGAGGTATAACTCAGGAGCTCAGCAGAAGCCTCGCCTAACCCCGAACTCGGGAGGACTTGTTCATAACCATGGAGGTCATAACCACACCAGAGGAAGTTTGCATAACCACAATGGTTCTAAGAATGGGACTAGGAACGGAACAAACAACAATCAGAACCGCTCCAATCTAGCCACTCCTGCCAAGAGAGATCTAAGTCACATTACTTGCTTTAAGTGCGGGAAGACTGGACACTATGCCACAGAGTGCCCTGAAGCGGAGAATGGAAACGGCAATGGGAGCGCTGTAAAGAAACCCAATCCATTCAACAAAGGACAAGTGAACCACGTTAACATGGAGGAGGTTGAAGAGCAGCCAGACGCGGTTATAGGTAAGTTTTTGGTTAAGTCTTTTACCGCCCTTGTTCTTTTTGATACTGGTGCATCGCATTCATACATATCAAGGGGATTCGTGGATAAGTTTAAACTACCAACCCAAACCCTTAGGACCCCTCTATTAGTGAGTTCACCTGGAGCAGAGTATATGGCTAGTCGATGGTGCGACCAGATACCCTTAACCATTGGCAGCCATGTTTTTCCGTCCGACCTAATAATCTTGGAATCACAAGGAATGGATGTGATATTAGGCATGGACTGGATGTCAAAGTATGGAGGAAGCATTGACTGTGCTAGTAAGTCGATTTATCTCACCACCCCTGAGGGAAAAAGGACTAAGTATGTATCTAGGCATGCGCCTAGGAGGAGCCAAGTAAATACCCTCACGGGAGTTGTTCAGGAGGAAGTGCCCGTAGTGAAGGATTACCTGGATGTTTATCCAGAGGAGTTACCAGGCATGCCACCGGATCGAGACATCGAGTTTTTGATAAAGCTATTGCCAGGTACCGGGCCAATATCAAAGAGACCCTATCGGATGCCCACAAATGATCTGGAGGAGATTAAGAAGCAGATCAAGAAGTTATTGGAGAAAGGTTACATTCGACGGAGTTCAGCACCATGGGGAGCCCCAGTGCTTTTGGTTGAGAAGAAGGATAAGTCTCTAAGAATGGTTGTTGATTATCGTGTGTTAAATGAAGTGACGATCAAGAACAAATACCCACTGCCGATGATCAATGATTTGTTTGACCAGCTGCAAGGAGCTAAGGTGTTTTCAAAGATCGATCTGCAATCAGAATATCACCAGCTGAAGATTCGAGAGAAGGATATACCAAAGACAACATTCACCACACGGTACGAGTTGTATGAATAGATGGTCATGTCATTTGGACTGACTAACGCCCCTGCCTACTTCATGAGCATGATGAACAAAGTGTTCATGGAATATTTGGACAAGTTTGTTGTGGTGTTCATTGATGATAATGGTATACTCGAAGAATGAGGAGGAGCACAAGGAGCATTTGCGTTTAGTTCTCGAGAAACTCAGGGAACACCAGTTGTATGCCAAGTTCAGCAAATGCGAGTTTTGGTTGAAGGAAGTCGGATTCCTTGGACATGTTATATCAGGAGAAGATATAGTGGTAGACCCCACCAAGGTTCCGTCGATCCTTTGAATGGTTGGCACCCACTTGATTAGCGAGATCCATGATTTCCTTGGACTCGCGGGATACTACCGAAGATTCATTGAGAATTTTTCCAAGATTGCAAAGCCAATGATGGATTTATTGAAGAAGGATACTAAATTTAAATGGATGGAAGAATGTGAGTCAAGCTTTCAGGAGTTAAAGAAACGTTTGACTACAGCCCCAGTGCTGATTCTACCAGATATACGCAAGGATTTCCAAGTGTATTGGGACGCCTCTCGCCTACGACTTGGAAGTGTGCTTATGCAGGACAGAAGAGTTGTTTCGTATGCCTCACGACAAGTAAAACCGCACGAATTGAATTATGCCACCATTATTTGGAGTTAGCAGCAGTAGTGCATGCGTTGAAGACTTGGAGACATTACCTTATTGGAAATCGTTGTGATGTGTACACGGATCATAAGAGTTTGAAGTGCATTTTCACACAGAAGGAGTTGAACCTTAGGCAGAGGAGATGGTTGGAGCTTATAAAGGATTATGACATGAAGCTGCACTATCACCCATGCAAGGCCAATGTCGAAAGGCACGCTTTGAGTCGGAAGAGTTATGCTAACACCCTAGTGACCACGGGATTGCCAAAGGAGTTAGCGAGAGGATCTCGTGGAACTTCGATTGGAGATTGTTCCTAGAGGTTTTGTTGCAACAATGGAAGTTCAGTCTACATTGTTAGGAACGATTCGAGAAGCTCAGAAGGATGACAAAGAGATTGCTGAGATAAAAGAAAGGATGAGCAAGGGAAAGGCCAAAGGTTTTCGTGAGGATGAGCACGACACCTTATGGTTTGAGGACCGTGTTTATGTGCCCAATAACGCAGAGATCAGGAAGTTAATACTTCAGGAGGCTCATGACTCACCATACTCGATACACCCGGAAACACCAAGATGTATTTGGATTTGAAGGAACGCGTTTACGGTGGACTGGTATGAAGAAGGATATTGCCGAGTATGTAGCCGTATGTGATGTATGTCAGAGAGTGAAGGCAGAACATCAAAAGCCAGCAAGATTGTTACAGCCTATGCCGATACCCGAATGGAAGTGGCATAAACTTGGCATGGATTTTATCACTGGATTGCCCAGGACCAAATCAGAATATGATTCTATATGGGTAGTAGTTGATCGCTTGACCAAAGTGGCTCACTTTATCCCAGTGAAAACAACCTACACAAGTGCAAAGTTGGCCAAGATATACATGACCAGGATCGTATGTCTGCATGGAGTTCCGAGGACCATCGTATCAGATAGAGGAACACAGTTTACCTCAAAGTTTTGGCATCACCGCACGGACTTTGGGAACGAGATTGGAGTTCAGTACAACATTTCACCCGCATACGGATGGACAGACCGAGAGAGTCAACCAGATTCTGGAGGACATGTTAAGGGCCTGTGCGCTAGATTATGGATCTAGTTGGGATGACAATTTGCCCTACGCAGAGGTCTCATACAACAATAGCTACCTAGCCAGTTTGAAGATGGCACCGTTCGAAGCCCTGTATGGACGAAGGTGCAGAACACCATTGATGTGGGATGAAGTTGGAGACCGACAGTTGTTTGGACCAGACTTGATCAAGGAGTCTGAAGAGAAAGTTAAGTTGATCCGAGATAGACTGAAGGTAGCTCAGTCCAGGCAGAAGAGTTATGCAGATTCGAAACGCAAGGAGGTAACCTATGAAATTGGAGACAGAGCATATCTGCGAGTATCACCCTTGCGAGGAGTGAAACGTTTTGGAGTTAAGGGAAAGTTAGCCCCGAGATTTGTAGGACCGTATCGTGTTTTGGAACGTATGGGAGAAGTTGCCTACAAGTTGGAGTTACCTGAAGGACTGTCAGGAGTTCATGATGTATTTCATGTTTCACAGCTGAAGAAGTGTCATGCTGAGATGGCCGATATACCGTTAAGAGATATAGTACCCTTGGAGGCGATTCAGTTGGACAATGATTTGACCTATGAGGAGAAGCCAGTCAGGATTCTTGAATTTGCCGAAAGTCACCCAAGATAAGGTTATCAAGTTTTGCAAAGTTCGGTGGAGCCACCATACCGAGGATGAAGCCACACAGGAGCGAGAGGATGATCTTCGCAAAGACACCCACACCTATTTTCTAGCCAACCCGAATCTCGAGGGCGAGATTCACCTTAAGGGGGGTAGGTTTTTAACATCCCAAATTTTCAATTTGGAATGTTATACATAGATCATCCATGCATATCATATTTTACTGCATTTTGTTTCACGATCCTCGAAATCCTAAGCAACTCAAGGACCCTCGGAGAGAGTTGGGGATTTCATTGTTTTCATATTTGAATTTTATCAAATATTGAAACGAGGATTTTGGTTTTAATTATTTTTCTCTCTGAAAATATTTCATATTAAAATATATGAGAGGAGATAATATGACTTCTCCAAAATAATTGAAATATTGGAGGAAAAATATTAGAATCAAATATTTGATTTTATTTGGATTTTATTGCTATTTTATTTGCATTAGGAAAATTGCATTTTAGGGCCAATAAAATGTTCATCTCGTTCTAAATATTCTATTTAGACGGTGAAAATTTGTTTTGGCATTTTTAGATTTTTATTTTATTTTCTAGGATTTATTTAAGTTCCGGCAAAATTATTTAAAAGAAAAATCTCAAGACCAGCCAGGCGAAGCTCAGCCGAGCCCGCTTCCTTGTGCCGTCTCCTTCCAGAGACCGAAGCCGCCGCCGCCATGACGCCGAGTCCGCCAGTAACTCCGGCCGCCTTGCCCCCTCCCCAAGTAAGCCACCTCCTTTAAATACGCCACCGGACCCCCACCACCACCAACCCCGCCACTTTGCCGCGCCCGTCCCTTGACGCCGCCGCGCCGCCCATGCGCCGTCGTCGTTGTTGCCGCGCCGCTGCTCGCCGTTGCCGCCTGCCGCAGCCCCGCCTCGCCGGAGCCTCGCCGGAGGTATACGCCGCCACCGCCATTCAGTTTTATTCTAAAACCGATCCAGTTTTTTTAGAAAACCCTAGTTCGTTCTTTTAGATCAGTTCGCCGGTTTTCTCGGTTTAGTTTATTTAGCGGATGTTCGTCCGTACGTTCGTTTTAACGAACGGTTTTTGCTCGTTAGCCGCAGACAGCGAACGTTTGTTCGTTAGCCTATTCGTTAGTTTTCTTTTTCTCGGATTTTCCGTGATTATTTTCGATCGTGATTTCTGATCCGATTTTCGTTTCAGTTTATCTTTTTGCTCGTTTATCGGAATCAGGCGATTCAAGCGCCTAGATCTTCGTCTCAAAACCCTCTTTCCATTTAATCAACTTGAGGTACTGTAAAATTTGACTTTAGTCCAGATTAGTAAACGGATCTTGTTTCTTCCGCAGTTTGAGTTTCGCTGCTCCGTTTGATTTGATTCTTTTTGCAAACCGGAGTTCTTAAGTTGAACTTTCTGGTCAATTCTTCTTATTCGAGTTTTGCCGGTGCATCTTTGCTTGATTGCTTATGTATGCTATTGTTTGTTTGCGATAGAATTCCCGGAGTGCGAAGCGTGCTACTACGAGTCTCTAGGTTTTGCGGATCGTCAGCAAGGCAAGTAACACATTGATCATACTTCTTTCATACCCAGTTTTTATGCATTAGTTCCAATCCTCAAACATTGCATGATTAGGATGTGATTAACATGTGCGTTGGGAAGTAGTTGATGAGGTAGAACCTATTGCCCTGTTATATTCAAACCTTGGGAGTTACTTCTACGTATTGCTTATATTGCTATGCTATGCTCGTAGACGTGGATTGGGTGAGTGAAATCCATGACAGATGTGAGATTGTTAATTAATGGTTCAACTTAAGGTGGCAACTTAAATACACATCTGGGTGGATTGCTTGTCGGGCACCTGGAGAATCTAGTGTTGTCCTAGGATATCCCAGAGTACCCGTGTGATTATCCTAAGGTCCACCACTCCGGCTCTAAGGGAACTAAGATATTTTCATGCTAGAAACTTCCGTGTGCAACCATAAGCTATTATGGGCTCTAGCATAGTTGAGTAAGTAGCATGAGCTCTTGAAGAGGTGGATCTGCAGGTAGAGGGATGTAGGTTTGGTATGGTCTGCCCGGAGTAAAGAGTTAATGTTTCTGAAAGACTGTGTCTCGGTCATCCGTTTCTCAAACACCATGTAGTGCGAGAAATCTAACGGAGGGGAGATCGAGTCTTGTGGGGAAAAGTGCGCAAACCTCTGCAGAGTGTACAATCTAATCATGGTTAGCCGTGTCCCCGGTTATGGACAATCTTGAGTATCTAGTACTTGGAGTATCCTAAGTATCTCATCACTCTTAATTAATATTGTTGGGTTGATAAATACTTTAATTGGGATTGAGTTGGAGGAACCTTCTCAATGATGTTTCAACTACCATGATAGTTAAATAAAATCTATTCCTTTGTTGTAGGGAAAAATTGGCTTTTCGCAAAAACTATAACCATAGAGCTTTCCACCAGCCAAATATGCATGTAGTGATAGCATTATTCTGTTCTTGCTCTCGTGTTATATTGCCAAGATATTCCATGTGTCACCCATTTCGGCTGCAACGTATTATCGCAGACTTTCCAGACGAGGAGTAAGGTTCGTTAGGTCGTTGCCGTGCAGCTCAGCTATGCCGTTGGACTTGATGGACTCACTTTATCTTCCAAGCCTTCCGCTGTTATCGTATTAGATGGCCCTAAGCCATATTTATTGTAATAAGTTCTCTTTTGAGACATTCGATGTAATAAGTGTGTGATTGCTACTCTGTTATAAATTCTTTGAGTACTCTGTGTGTCAGCATTACCGATCCAGGGATGACACTGAAGCATAGAGACTTGACCGTTTGAGGTCGGTTCGCTACATCCGCGGCCCGCTGGATGACAACGTGTTGGTCCGTAGGCTCGACCGCCTCCTTGGCCCAGGTCTCCACCTGGGCACAGTAGAGGAACATGGCCGTCGTATCCTCGAGTTGGTGATCTCCGATGAAATAGCCAACTTGGAGCTCAAGATCATGCTCCAGATGTACCGCGAGCGTGTCACCGCTTAGACGAACGCCTGCACGAGTTCAGGCAGAGCCAAGAGCTACTGTAGGCAAGGGCTGCTGGTCATGGTCTCATGGACGCGTTTTATTTTGAAAAGTCGTTTCGACGTGGATAGCTATATATTCACAGCAATCATAGTATTGCTCTATTTATTGCTCTGTTTCAATGTGTGTACTCTGTTTTCCATTCTTATATGTTTTGTTTCAATGTGTGTATATACGCTTTCCATTCTGTACATGTGGATGATAACAGCTATATTCAAATTAGTATACAAAAACAGATTCAAAATGGAATTCATAATATATATATATATATATATATATATTAATTGTTCATTAGTTCATCATAGAATAAATATATATAATATCATCACATATACGTGATGATACTTAACTACTAGGTACAATCCATAAAATTGAAAACGAGCAATACTAAAACTAATAATCCCTCCACGGGGCCAGATTCAGCAGCCCCTCGCCAGCTCCACGGTGTGCGGCGTCTTCCACAGTGTAGAGGCAAGATTGACTCCGCCGCAGCGCTTGACGTACCGATCTGCCTCTTCTTTGGCGGACGCCGCGCCGATCTTGCCATTTCGTTACGCCCACCGGAGCTCCTCGTCGGTGGCATCGCTGGAGCTTATTGGCCGACCTTCACGTAGCGACAAAGGCGCCCAGCCTATGACCTTCCTCGCTGGCACCCGTCTTCGTACACCTCCTCGGCACGATGACACGCCCGCCCCCAAAGCTCGGCCACCTCCTTTTTCCAGGCAGCATCACAGGCTTCACAGGCCGCCTGGTACCTGGCTTCCTCCTCTACCATCTCCTTCTTGGATGCCACTTGCCTGTCTTTCTCAGCCGGCGGCAGCGACTTCCACAGACAAAGATTGTACTGGCCCCAAAACCAATCCAAAGTAGGGGGGTCCGGTGCAACCTCGTCAGGTGGTGCACAGGGGTCCTCATCGCTGCTAATCGAGTAAGCGTCCTCGGGGGGCGGCGACTCCTCGTCGGCATGTGGGCAGACCGGCGGTGCCATGGCAGAGATTTGAGAGAGAGAGAGAGAGAGAAAGAGGACGAGCGAGGGGAGGATGTAGATGAGAATGCAGGTGGGACGATGTGAGCAAGGTAGTGTTTATTGGCGGCCGGAATCTAGATCGACGGGGACAGTACACACGTCGGTCGCCGGAATTTATGACTACTGTAGTTTGAATTACACACGATTCCCGCAGCAAAATTCGTGTGTGAACATAATAGCTGACGGTTTCCAATACATAACCGTGTCTGATTAATGATCCCCGCCAATCACCTACCAAACCTCGAGCCGTGATATAGAGTGCCAATCGTGTGGGGGCTGGTTGTCTTGCCAGATTTTTACATTGTCTTTTTTGAACACCAGATATTTACATGTCTGATGATTTTTTAACTCGCACACAAGTACACAAAAATATTATTTTTCAAACTGTTTTGGTTAGGCGTTGCATGTAGATGTAGTTCAAATTTGAATTACGGTCATTAAATGGTTAGAAAATCACTTAAATGTCTTTGAAAGGTCAAATGACCCCTGAAATTTTCCAAATTTTCACATGACAGTTGTATTAGTGCACGTTAAACGTAGGAAAAAATTTGAAGGCCGTAAGAGGAAGCTATCTCCCGTCCATCATCAAACATGCATTGTTCCCTCTCGGAACCATGAACCTTCTAGGGAGTTGCTCCATTTTGTGAGGGGTGTGTGTCCAAACTTTCGTCAAACAGACCAATTTTTTCACCACATCATCTTGGTGACATGACATTACATCAAGCAAGGTTTCATGTTTTTCTGATCACTTTTTAATTTTTTGGAATTAAAATGCCATGGCATGCACTCCATGCATGTGCCCATGCCTTGAGACCAATATGTTTGAAAATTCCTTCTAATTTACTGCACATGGAATTAACTCGCACACAAGTACACAAAAATATGAGTTTTCAAACCGTTATGGTTAGGCGTTGCATGTAGATGTAGTTCAAATTTGGATTACAGTCATTAAATCGTTAGAAAATCACTTAAATGTCTTTAAAAGGTCAAATGACCCCAGAAATTTTCACATGAAAGTTGTATTAGTGCACGTTAAACGTAGGAAAAAATTTGAAGGCCGTAAGAGGAAGCTATCTCCCGTTCGTCATCAAACATGCATTGTTCCCTCTTGGAACCACGAACCTTCTAGCGAGTTGCTCCGGTTTGAGGGGTGTGTGTCCAAACGTCTGTTAAACATGTCGATTTCTTAACCACATCATCTTGGTGGCATGACATTACATCAACCAAGGTTTCATGTTTTTCTGATCATTTTTTTATTTTTTGGAATTAAAATGCCATGGCACTCCATGCATGTGCCCATGCCTTGAGACCAATATGTTTGAAAATTCCTTCTAATTTACTGCACATGGAATTAACTCGCACACAAGTACACAAAATATGATTTTTCAAACCGTTATGGTTAGGCGTTGCATGTAGATGTAGTTCAAATTTTAATTACGGTCATTAAATGGCTAGAAAATCACTTAAAGGTCTTTAAAAGGTCAAATGACACCTAAAATTTTCAGAAATTCACATTACAGTTGTAGTAGTGCACGTTAGACATAGAAAAAAATTGAAGGCCGTAAGAGGAAGCTATCTCCCGTTCGTCATCAAACATGCATTGTTCCCTCTCGGAACCACGAGCCTTCTAGTGAGTTGCTCCGGTTTGTGAGGGGCGTGTGTGCAAACTTTCGTCAAACATGCCAATTTTTTTACCACGTCATCTTGGTGGCATGGCATTACATCAACCAAGGTTTCATGTATTTCTGATTTTTTTTATATTTTTTGGAATTAAAATGCCATGTCACTCCATGCTTAATTGTGTCATAGCCGTTAGACCAATATGTTTGAAAATTCCTTCCAATTTATCGCACATGGAATTAAATCGCACACAAGTACACGAAATATGAGTTTTCAAACCGTTATGGTTAGTTGTTGCATGTACATGTAGTTCAAATTTCAATTACGGTCATTAAAAGGCTAGAAAATCACTTAAATGTCTTAAAAGGTCAAATGACCCCTGAAATTTTCCAGAATTTGACATGACAGTTGTATTAGTACTACAAAATTTCTCATTCATTTAAAACACCATCCATTGGCACTTCACTCCAAATTCGTCTTTCACAGCTAATAAAAAATATCTACAACATCACACACAGTTGTTTTCTTGGAACCGTTTGCGATGAAAATATCTGGGTCTTTTTAAGTCTCCCTCCTTAAGCTTCGCCGGCTCGTCTGCTCTAGTGTCGGCAACCCCCGAATCCACGAATTCCGATCGTCATTCCCGAACCCCCATCTTGCAAAGATGACGCCGTGGAAACACTTCGTGAAAGCCCGTACGATGCCCCCCCCCCCTGAGCGTCGCTGCCTGCGCCGAGAGCGCGGCCGCCTACGCTGAGAGTGCCGCCGCATCCGCATTGAGGGCGTCCGCTTCCGCCGAGAGCGCGTCTGCGACAGCCGATAGGGCAGCTGCAGTAGCCAAGATGGCTGCAGCTGCTGCTGCGATGGAGCCTGCAAACGCTGAGAGTGCTCGAGCTGCCGTCCGTGCCGCTGATGTCACCCTGGCCCGGGTCGAGGCCATCCATGCCAAGATCGAGGATACACATGCCAAGATATTCCAGGCCACCTCAGACTCCAGCATGTATCCCATGTTTGAAAAGGCAGCGGTGGCCATGGAGCACCTGCTTCCTCATGAGGTCGCTGAGCGGGAGCTGGAGATGCAGGAGGCGGCGGAGATCGAGGAGCGCCAGGAGGAGGAGTTGCGCGTGGCCTAGGTCGAGGTAGAGAAGAGTTTGTCCGTCAAGGAATCAGCGGTGGAGTAGCGAGTTCTGGCACAACCACTACTAAGAGTACTACAACCTTGAGGGCGGCGCCGAGGACGAGGACGCGGTCGACTTCAGCAGGGGGGACACGGAGTCCACCAACGGCGGCATGTCGCCAGGACAAGTCATCGACGTCTCATATCACACTGGCGATGCATAGGCTGGCGTGGCAGCGGATTTATTAAAATTATGCGTACTTAGGCTTTGTTTTTAATGCTGGCCTTTTGTTAGAGCAATGTTTAGGTCAACTGGCTCTGTGTAATTACTAAAATTGCTCGATTCAGTAAGTGTGGCCTGTCTGCTGTATGCTCTTTGTGTGCCCAAATTAGCAAGCGATGTTAAATTATGCAATGACGCATCTGGGAAATTTCCACCAAAATTTGAATTATCAAACTCATCCCATGTGCGTAAAGCAGAAGAATCATTTGCGATGCACACAATCGTTCAAAGTGAATGATCCGGCGGCACCGCATGCAAAGTTTCCCTCCACATTTCCAAAATTTTGGCCTACCGCCAAAATATCTACCCCCGCCCCCCTTCCCCACCCCCTTTTCTCCCCGACCACAAGTCACATTTCCCTGTTTCCTCCTTCCTTCCTTCCTTGCTAAGCTATAGCTGCTTCCTCGCTCTCGCCATCTCGCATCCTACCGCCGGGGTTGTCATGGTCTTCTTCAATGACCTCTCCAGCGGTTCCTCCTCCGGCGACTACTCCTTCACCACCCGGGCATGCCTCTCTTCTCTCTCTCGGGCTGTGACTTGGAATGAAGGATTTTTACCTGGTGGTCGATTTGAGTCATTTCTTCCTCTTGTATCTCCCTAGGACCATCAGTGGCAACGAATGGAGCGGGGTGGCTGAAGATCTATCTGCTCGTTGTCACCATCAATCTCCACGCGTGAAGCTAGTTGCGTTTGATTCTGTGGACAGTGGGAGGAAGTTTTTGGCATGTGCAGAGAAGGTTAGACCCTCTTTCGTTGTTACAAATCATTTGTTAGATGTATTCAGGCACTGTCACGGTCCCAAACCATTCATATCACACCTTCAACCAAATGCATCGTAAGACAGTGTCACAGTTTGTACCTAGTATCTTAAATTGTTGCCATCTCATCAGCGGTGCCATTAGAAAATTATTTCGCACCGCTTCAGCAGTTTGTGCAGCCAACTTTGGTCCACACATCCGAGCAGCCAAGCAGTAAAATTCTAAATCTTTATGGCACGAAGGAACTGGGCATCGGAGCAACTACGTGCTCCGGTGTCCGGGTCCCTGATTTTTTTCCATCAGATCGCTCGCCAAAGGTGGTGGCACCGTGCGAGATGTAGCAACAGTTGTCTTTACCCCAGTTTTGGCATACATAGTGGACGGCCTTAGTGCTATTAGTTCTATGTTACTAAATTTGTGCATGTACACACCTGTTAGTATCAATTTGCTATCATCCAAACACTATCGCTATGTTTTTGCAGTTATATTTACCTTCCTCATAAAATGTTCAATTTGTTATTTATTGTACATGAGTAAGAACTTGTAGCGTCGTTGTAGTTAATTTTAGCTTCTGATGTTCCAGAATTTGCTCAGTACCAATTATTTCATTTGCACATTGATCTTTTTGAGAAGATATGTCATAATTAACATGTTTCTTCAGTTTTTCAAAATAAGCATTGGTGATTTTCTATGTTTCTATAAACCCATTTCCCCTACAATTGTTACTGATCTAGTTTTAAATATTATAGTATTAACGGAAGTGTTCTTACTTGGAGTGGGTTGATCAAGAGTGGCCATAGTCTTTGAAGATGTGCCTAGCGAAGCTCTGGAGCACGTATGAGGAAGAGAACACACGTAGGCTTAGAGAAAGTCTTGTCAACACTGAAGCATATTTCAAGATGCGGGATAAAAAGTTGAAGCTGGAGAATGAGCTCAGATTTTTTAAACCAGACTTCTCTAAGATGGTGTTGGCGAAGGAGGAGGCACTTTCCCAGTTGGCCCGTGCAAAACGGGTTCTTCTTGAATCGAAAGCGAGAGGTGGATAAGACGAGCCTGGATGATCTTGATTAGGGAAATGAATATATTGTTCTTATGAAGTTGAACTAGCTATATGTTGTATGTGTTGTTTTCATGTAGCTACCGTACTGTGATGTTATAATATATTTATGTGCCTGATATGAAATTGGCAAACAGCTGTTCGATATGAAATGTGAATTTGCATAATACTAGAATTATTAATTGTAAACTAATAAACCTGCTAAATGTGTCATGGACTTTTGCAAATGGTTCTAGCAGTAAAAGCGCTTGCGATGGATAGCCCAATGCCACACAGTTTTCTTCATCAAATCGTGTGTGATATAGTTGATAAAAGTAAACAGTTAACCAAGGCAGACCGTGTGTGATAGTTACACCTTTCACACACGAGCCTACAAATAAAACTGTGTGGGATGTACGTTCGAATGGAAAGGTTTTCCCTGGATTGACTGTGTGGGATGTACATAAGAACGGAAACGTATTCCTTGGATTGACTGTGTAGAATATGTAGGATGCTTGGCCCTAGTCATCTTTCCAGCTTCGCAGGCACCGCATAGATGATCCTTCTTGAACTTGATGCCCTCGATGCCTATGACATGCTTCTTCTTCGCGAGAGTGTGCAAGTTACTCATGGGCAACCAAGGGATTCAACCAGCATCACTTTATCCATGTGCAGATCCTTTGAGATTGCAACTCTACCTAGGCCCAATACCTTGCTTTTACCAGTGTTAGCAAATGTGATGTGACTTTTGTCAGACGGACGTAGGGTTGAATCCATAAGAAGACTTCAATCACCAGTCCATGATCCACTCAGAAGCATTTGGTGTCATACCCTACTGTGCAGTTTGGGGGATAGGCTTCACCAAGGGAAATGTGAAGCATAAACATTTGACGAACAAGCATATTATCAAAGTTCAGATCCTGGTTAGGGTAGATAGGATGTTTGTCAAGAAATCCTGGGACGAAATACATAGTAAGACCATTCTGGCATTTTATCTTGCGTCCCACAAGATGTTTTAGGTCCCCAGCATAAGCATCAGAAGCCTTTGATTTCCGACTGGAGACCTTTCCCTACAAAAGAGAGTTAATTTTTCTTAACCACCCACATGTTCAGGGGTGGCTTAGAAGCAATGAGTATAAGTGCAGCATCTGAGAACTTTGGCTTTGGAGCCCTAGCAAATAGCCTTGCAAGAGGTGAATAATACTCATATGAATAAGCAGAAAAGTTCTTGGTTTTATGAACATAGCGATTTGATGAAACACACTCATATTCATAAGTCTGAGTATGGTTTCCCTGCAAAACATTGGCGTTAGGGTGACTCTGGTGAGTCCTTGGTCTGTATGAAGCCTTTGGACCATATGAAGCCTTTGGTCTGGGGTCTGTCTTCTTCCCTGGTGGTGTGATGATGACATTCACATGAAGCTTCTCAAGACAACTTTTGGGCACCCAGATCTTCTTCAAAGGTGGTCCATTCCTGCAGTTAGTACCAATATTGTTGGGGAACGTAGTAATTTAAAAAAAATCCTACGCACACGCAAGATCATGGTGATGCATAGCAATGATAGAGGAGAGTGTCATCTACGTACCCTCGTAGACCATAAGCGGAAGCATTATGACAACGCGGTTGATGTAGTCATATGTCTTCACAATCGACCGATCCCAGCACCAAAGTTACGGCACCTCCGCAGACTGCACACATTCAGCTCAGCGACGTCCCACGAACTCACGATCTAGTAGAGCTTCGAGGGAGAGCTTCGTCAGCATGACGGCGTGATGACGGTGTTGATGAAGTTACCGGCCCAGGGCTTCGCCTAAGCAGCGCTACGATATGACCGAGGTGGGTTATGGTGGAGGGGGGCACCGCACACGGCTAAGAGAGATCAATGATCAACTTGTGTGTCTTTGTGGTGCCCCCTGGCCACGTATATAAAGGAGTGGAGGAGGGGGAGAGGGTTGGCCTCTATGGCGCGCCCTGGAGGAGTCCTACTCCCACCGGGAGTAGGATCCCCCCTGGTCCCTAGTTGGACTAGGAGAGAAGGAAGGGGGAGAGAGGGAGGAAGGAAAGGGGAGGCGCCGCCCCCCTCCTAGTCCAATTTGGACCAGAGGGGGAGGGGGGGGCGCGGCCTGCCCTGGCCTCCTCTCTCTCTCCACTATGGCCCATTAAGGCCCATACAATTACCGTGGGTTCCGGTAACCTCCCGGTACTCCAGTAAAATCCTGATTTCACCCGGAACCATTCCGATGTCCAAATATAGGCTTCCAATACATCGATCTTTACATCTCAACCATTTCGAGACTCCTCGTCATGTCCCTGATCTCATCCGGGACTCCTAACTACTTCGGTACATCAAAACACATAAACTCATAATACCGGTCGTCTCCAAACGTTAAGCGTGCGAACCCTACGGGTTCGAGAACTATGTAGACATGACCGAGACTCATCTATGGTCAATAACCAACTGCGGAACCTGGATGCTCATATTGGCTCCTACATATTCTACGAAGATCTTTATCGGTCAAACCGCATAACAGCATACGTTGTTCCCTTTGTCATCGGTATGTTACTTGCCTGAGATTCGATCGTCGGTATCTCAATACCTAGCTCAATCTCGTTACCGGCAAGTCTCTTTACTCGTTGCATAGTGCATCATCCCGTAACTAACTCATTAGTCACATTGCTTGCAAGGCTAATAGTAATGTGCATTATCGAGAGGGCCCAAACATACCTCTCCGACAATCGGAGTGACAAATCCTATTCTCAATCTATGCCAACTCAACGAACACCATCAGAGACACCTGTAGAGCACCTTTATAATCACCCAGTTACGTTGTGACATTTGGTAGCACACAAAGTGTTCCTCCGGTATTCGGGAGTTGCATAATCTCATAGTCATAGGAACATGTATAAGTCATGGAGAAAGCAATAACAGTATTAAACGATCAAGTGCTAAGCTAACAAAATGGGTCAAGTCAATCACATCATTCTCCTAATTATGTGATCTTGTTCATTAAATGACAACTCATGTCTATGGCTAGGACACTCAACCATCTTTGATCAACGAGCTAGTCAGGTAGAGGCATACTAGTGACACTATGTTTGTCTATGTATTCACACATGTATTACATTTCCGGTTAATACAATTCTAGCACGAATAATAAACATTTATCATGACATGAGGAAATAAATAATAACTTTATTATTGCCTCTAGGGCATATTCCTTCAAATATACCTGGCAAACACTTCACCATTCTGGTTCTTAAACAGTTTATAGTTTGCATCAAAGGATTCATCAATGATAATCGGGTTAGCACAAGTGAAGCTAGATAAGGTAGATGGATCCACTGAAGGTCCCTTTGCAACAACCCATGTGGTTTTGGGTACTGCTCAGGCTTCCAGTATGAACCATCAACATTCATTTTCCTCTCAAACCCAACACCCTCTTTCCTAGGGTTTCGGTTTAGGATTTGTTTCTTGAGGACATCACATAGTGTCTGATGCCCTTTGAGGCTTTTGTACATCCACTACAAAAAAAAATACACTTCCGTGATGATACGTGTTTGTCACAGTAGGTCATGTTTTCTGTCATGCATGTACATCCATGACGATTTTACGACAGAATCAAGATAGTCATACCTGTGCTATCGTAGAAGTGTTCCATGACATTATCAAAATTATCATCACACAAGTGTCCACTTCCATGACGATAAATCGCACGTCATGGAAGTGCGCTGATACGTCTCCAACGTATCTATAATTTATGAAGTATTCATGTTATTATATTATCTGTTTTGGATGTTTATGGGCTTTATTAAACACTTTTATATTATTTTTGGGACTAACCTATTAACCCAGAGCCCAGTGCCACTTTTTGTTTTTTTCCCTTGTTTCAGTGTTTCGCAGAAAAGGAATATCAAACGGAGTCCAAATGGAATGAAACCTCCCGGAGAGTTATTTTTGGAACGAAAGCAACCTAGAAGACTTGGAGTGTACGTAAGGGAAGCAACGAGGAAGGCACGAGGCAGGGGGCGTGCCCACCCTCCCTGGGCGCGCCCTCCACCCTCGTGGGCCCCTCGTGGCTCCCCTGACCGACTTCTTTCGCTATATATGTCCATATACCCTAAAAACATCGAGGAGCAGAATAGATCGGGAGTTCCGCCGCCGCAAGCCTCTATAGCCACGAAAAACCAATCGGGACCCTGTTCCGGCACCCTGCCGGACAGGGGATCCGTCACCGGTGGCCATCTTCATCATCCCGGCGCTCTCCATGATGACTGGGGAGTAGTTCACCCTCGGGGCTGAGGGTATGTACCAGTAGCTATGTGTTTGATCTCTCTCTCTCTCTCTCTCTCTCTCTCTCTCTCTCTCTCTTGTGTTCTTGATTTGGCACGATCTTGATGTATCGCGAGCTTTGCTATTATAGTTGGATCTTATGATGTTTCTCCCCCTCTACTCTCTTGTAATGGATAGAGTTTTCCCTTTGAAGTAATCTTACCGGATTGAGTCTTTAAGGATTTGAGAACACTTGATGTATGTCTTGCATGTGCTTATCTGTGGTGACAATGGGATATCACGTGATACACTTGATGTATGTTTTGGTGATCAACTTGCGGGTTCCGCCCATGAACCTACGCATAGGGGTTGGCACACGTTTTCGTCTTGATTCTCCGCTAGAAACTTTGGGGCACTCTTTGAAGTACTTTGTGTTGGTTTGAATAGATGAATCTGAGATTGTGTGATGCATATCGTATAATCATACCCACGGATACTTGAGGTGACATTGGAGCATCTAGGTTAGGGTTTTGGTTGATTTGTGTCTTAAGGTGTTATTCTAGTACGAACTCTATGATAGATCGAACGGAAAGAATAGCTTCGTGTTATTTTACTACGGACTCTTGAATAGATCGATCGGAAAGGATAACTTTGAGGTGGTTTCGCATCTACCATAATCTCTTCGTTTGTTCTCCGCTATTAGTGTCTTTGGAGTGACTCTTTGTTGCATGTTGAGGATAGTTATATGATCTAATTATGTTATTATTGTTGAGAGAACTTGCACTAGTGAAAGTATGAACCCTAGGCCTGGTTTCCTAGCATTGCAATACCGTTTACGCTCACTTTTATCATTAGTTACCTTGTTGTTTTTATATTTTCAGATTACAAAATCCTATATCTACCATCCATATTGCACTTGTATCACCATCTCTTCGCCGAAGTAGTGCACCTATACAATTTACCATTGTATTGGGTGTGTTGGGGACACAAGAGACTCTTTGCTATTTGGTTGCAGGGTTGTTTGAGAGAGACCATCTTCATCCTACACCTCCCACGGATTGACAAACCTTAGGTCATCCACTTGAGGGAAATTTGCTACTGTCCTATAAACCTCTGCACTTGGAGGCCCAAGAAGAAGGTTGCGTAGTAGACATCAAGCTCTTTTCTGGCGCCGTTTCCGGGGAGGTGAGTGCTTGAAGGTATATCTTTAGATCTTGCAATCGAATCTTTTTGTTTCTTGTTTTATCACTAGTTTAGTCTATAAAATAAAATTACAAAAAAATAGAATTGAGGGTGCCTCATATGCTTCATCTTTTTAATGTCTTCCGTGAAAATAAGGATTCCGATAATTGTGCTCAATTGCTAGAGGAAGAATGCATTAAAATGTTTGGCACTAAATCTTTGAATGATGAGCCTGATTGCAATGTTTTTAGTATGAATTCTTTGAATACGTATGATGCTAATGATATGCAAAGCCACAAGCTTGGGGATGCTATGTTTGATGAAGATGATATTTTTTGTCCCCCAAGTTTTGATGAGCAAATTTATTATGATGAAAGCATGCCTGCTATTTATGATGATTATTGTGATGACACGTATGCTACAAAGAATAAAGATAACCATGAAACTTGTCATCATGATTTTAATTTTCAATTGGATTATGCTTCACATGATAGTTATTTTGTTGAGTTTGCTCCCACTACTATTGATAAGAATAAATTTGCTTATGTGGAGAGTAGTAAACTTTATATGCAAGTAGATCATGAAAAGAATGCTTTATGTGCTGGTTATATGGTTGAATTCATTCATGATTCTACTGAAAATTATTATGAGAGAGGATCATATGCTTCTACATATTGCAATAATATCAAGTTTCCTCTCTATGTGTTGAAAATCTTGAAGTTATGCTTGTTTTGCCTTCCTATTCTAGTTGATTATTGTTCCCATAAGTTGTTTGCTCACAAAATCCCTATGCATAGGAAGTGGGTTAAACTTAAATGTGCTAGTCATATTCTTCATGATGCTCTCTTTATGTTTCAGTTCTTATCTTTTATGTGAGCATCATTGAAATCATCATGCCTAGCTAGGGCGTTAAGCGTTAGCGCTTGTTGGGAGGCAACCCAATTTTATTTTAGTTTCGTGCTTTTTGGTTCTGTTTAGTAATAAATAAATCATCTAGCCTCTGGTTAGATGTGGTTTTATGTTTTAATTAGTGTTTGTGCCAAGTAAGACCTATAGGATCTTCTTGGATGATAGTTATTTGATCTTGCTGAAAATTCCAGAAACTTTCTGTTCACGAAACAAATTGTTTAAAATCACCAGAACATGATAAAATACTTATTCCTATTGCAGAATATCAATAATCAAATTATCTAGGTCTTACTATTTTGGTAGAATTTATTGAGTTCCAGAAGTTTGCGTTAGTTACAGATTACTATAGACTATTCTGTTTTTGACAGATTCTGTTTTTCGTGTGTTGTTTGCTTATTTTGATGAATCTATGGCTAGTAAAATAGTTTATAAACCATAGAGAAGTTGGAATACAGTATATATTACACCAATATGAATTTAGAATGAGTTCACAATAGTACCTAAGTGGTGATTTATTTTCTTATACTAACGGAGCTTACGAGTTTTCTGTTAAGTTTTGTGTTGTGAAGTTTTCAAGTTTTGGGTAAAGATTCGATGGACTATGGAATAAGGAGTGGCAAGAGCCTAAGCTTGGGGATGCCCAAGTCACCCCAAGGTAATATTCAAGGAAACCAAGCGTCTAAGCTTGGGGATGCCCTGGAAGGCATCCCCTCTTTCGTCTTCGTTCATCGGTAACTTTACTTGGAGCTATATTTTTATTCACCACATGATATGTGTTTTGCTTGGAGTGTCATTTTATTTTCTTTAGTTTTGCTTGCTGTTTGAATAAAGTATCAAGATATGAAATTCTTAAATGTTAGAGAGTCTTCACATAGTTACAAAATTATTCAACTATTCATTGATCTTCACTTATATCTTTTGGAGTAGTTTGTCATTTACTCGTGTGCTTCACTTATATCCTATGAGTAAATGGTTGAATGAATTGAATATCATAAATCTGAAATTATACATGTTTCATATGCTTATCCCATGGGGAGTAATGACTTTACATATAAGAAGTAGAGGTGGTAAATATCTTGAAGGTTAGCAAACATTGTATTGGTCACTTGAACAATTCATGAAAGAATATTGAAGGAAGAGAGATTTCACATATAAATATACTATCTTGGACATCTTTGTAATTGTGAGCACTCATTAAAATATGACATGCTAAAAGGTTGATGTTGGACAAGGAAGACAACGTAATGGGTTATGTTTTCTTATATCCGAAATAAAGTATATTGTCATGGATCTCCCAACACGTTGAGCTTGCCTTTCCCCCTCATGCTAGCCAAATTCTTTGCACCAAGTAGAAATACTACTTGTGCTTCCAAACATCCCTTAAACCAGTATTGCCATAAGAGTCCACCATACCTACCTATGGATTGAGTAAGATCCTTCAAGTAAGTTGTCATCGGCGCATGCAATAAAAATTGCTCTCTAAATATGTATGATCTTTTAGTGTGGAGAAAATAAGCTTTATACGATCTTGTGATATGGAAGTAATAAAAGCGACGGACTGCATAATAAAGGTCCCTATCACAAGTGGCAATATAAAGTGACGTTCCCTCGCATTAAGATTTTGTGCATCCAACTATAAAAGCGCATGGCAACCTCTGCTTCCCTCTGCGAAGGGCCTATCTTTTATTATTGTCTTTTACCTTATGCAAGAGTCATGGTGATCTTCACCTTTCCTTTTTACATTTTATCCTTTGGCAAGCACATTGTGTTGGAAAGATTCTGATATATATATATATATATCCAATTGGATGTAAGGCATCATGAACTATTATTGTTGACATTACCCTTGAGGTAAAAGGTTGGGAGGCAAATCTATAAGCCCCTATCTTTCTCTGTGTCTGATTAAAACTTTGAATCCATAAATATCGCGTGAGTGTTAGTAATTATGAAAGACTAAATGATAGTTGAGTATGTGGAGTTTGCTAAATCAAAGCTCTGACATAGACTCTTCCTGAAAATAAGATGAATTGTAATTGTTTGATGACTGATAACACGGTTTGTTAGTTTTCAAAAAAGTTTATGATCTATACTTTAACTTGTGAATAGCTTGTTACTTGATCATGAGAAGCTTTATGAGATGAGCTACTATTATGATATATAATGATGCTAGAAAAGGTGATTGAAATTATCATTGATCAAACTTGTGCCCCTGCTAGCATTCACACTTCATAAATTATTTCTTTTATCATTTACCTACTCGAGGACGAGCAGGAATTAAGCTTGGGGATGCTGATACGTCTCCAACATATCTATAATTTATGAAGTATTCATGCTATTATATTATCTGTTTTGGATGTTTATGGGCTTTATTAAACACTTCTATATTATTTTTGGGACTAACCTATTAAACCAGAGCACGTGCGCCGTTACATTTTTCCCTTGTTTCAGTGTTTCGCAGAAAAGGAATATCAAACGGAGTCCAAACGGAATGAAACCTTCGGGAGAGTTATTTTTGGAACGGAAGCAATCTAGAAGACTTGGAGTGTACGTAAGGGAAGCAACGAGGAAGGCATGAGGCAGGGGGCGCGCCCACCCTCCCTGGGCGTGCCCTCCACCCTCGTGGGCCCCTCGTCGCTCCCCTGACCGACTTCTTTCGCCTATATATGTCCATATACCCTAAAAACATCGGGGTGGGGGGGGGGCAGGATAGACCAGGAGTTCCGTCGCCGCAAGCCTCTGTAGCCACGAAAAACCAATCGGGACCCTGTTCTGGCAACCTGCTGGAGGGGGGATCCCTCACCGGTGGCCATCTTCATCATCCCGACGCTCTCCATGACGAGTAGGGAGTAGTTCACCCTCGGGGCTGAGGGTATGTACCAGTAGCTATGTGTTTGATATCTCTCTCTCTCTCTCTCTCTCGTGTTCTTGATTTGGCATGATCTTGATGTATCGCGAGCTTTGCTATTATTGTTGGATCTTATGATGTTTCTCCCCCTCTACTCTCTTGTAATGGATAGAGTTTTCCCTTTGAAGTGATCTTATCAGACTGAGTCTTTAAGGATTTGAGAACACTTGATGTATGTCCTGGCATGTGCTTATCTATGGTGACAATGGGATATCACGTGATACACTTGATGTATGTTTTGGTGATCAACTTGCGGGTTCCACCCATGAACCTATGCATAGGGGTTGGCACACGTTTTCGTCTTGACTCTCCGCTAGAAACTTTGGGGCACTCTTTGAAGTACTTTGTGTTGGTTTGAATAGATGAATCCGAGATTGTGTGATGCATATCGTATAATCATACCCACGGATTCTTGAGGTGACATTGGAGTATCTAGGTTAGGGTTTTGGTTGATTTGTGTCTTAAGGTGTTATTCTAGTACGAACTCTATGATAGATCGAACGGAAAGAATAGCTTCATGTTATTTTACTACGGACTCTTGAATAGATCGATCAGAAAGGATAACTTTGAGGTGGTTTCGTACCCTACCATAATCTCTTCGTTTGTTCTCTACTATTAGGGTCTTTGGAGTGACTCTTTGTTGCATGTTCAGGGATAGTTATATGATCTAATTATGTTATTATTGTTGAGAGAACTTGCACTAGTGAAAGTATGAACCCTAGGCCTTGTTTCCTAGCATTGCAATACCGTTTACACTCACTTTTATCATTAGTTACCTTGCTGTTTTTATATTTTTAGATTACAAAAACCTATATCTACCATCCATATTGCACTTGTATCACCACCTCTTCGCCGAATTAGTGCACCTATACAATTTACCGTTGTATTGGGTGTGTTGGGGACACAAGAGACTCTTTGTTATTTGGTTGCATGGTTGTTTGAGAGAGACCATCTTCATCCTACACCTCCCATGGATTGATAAACCTTAGGTCATCCACTTGATGGAAATTTGCTACTGTCCTACAAACCTCTGCACTTGGAGGCCCAACAACGTCTACAAGAAGAAGGTTGCGTAGTAGACATCATGCTTTCGTCAAGGGTGACCGACACGTGGCATCCACCGTAACGGGTCGCCGTTAAGCTATCGGGTCCAGTTTTGGATCCGATAACCCGTTAACAGCCTGGACCAATGAGGATTTTCCACGTGTAAAATTGTCATTGGCTGGAGGAAACACGTGTTGGCTCACCGTTGGGACAGATGTCATCCATTCATTGGACAAGAGGCGCCTATGATAGGTCGACACGTGGCACGGCCAAATAGAGGCCCATTCCGGTGAAAAGGCTGGCCCGTTTGACTTGGTCAAAAGGTAACAGGCCGGCCCACGGAAAGCTTGTTCCTATATATCCCATTTACGGCCTGCTAACTCACGGCCCGTTACGGCCTATCGTAATTAAGCCCAGTAGCTTCATCTGGGCCGTGCAATATGATTCCACCCCGCTGTAACTTCTGGCCCATGTATGGCCCATGATATCTTTCGGCCCATACAAGGCCATTTGTAACTCTTGGCCCATTAACGGCACGTAGTGAATCTGGCCTGGAATGAACAGTGTATTGCTTCATACCCACTAACGGCCCATTATTCCATTGGGCCGTTTCCAACCCGTGTTATCTTTCGGCCATCTGAGGGCCCATTTATTCTTGGGCTTATTTCCGGCATTCGGTTACTTACGGCCCGTTCATCGGCCTTTTTCTTGTGGGCCAAATTCAGCCCGTGGTTACAATCGGCCCGTTTGCGGCCCGTTAATCCGTTGGGCCGTTTTCATAGCGTCATCAAATACGGCCGATTAATGATGGCCCATCAACTGTCGCACGGGTCAGCCGCTAAATGGTTCATGCCCTCCTGTTTGTCGTAAGAAGGGCCGTCGAACCCATCATACCAGAATTTGTAGTGCCGGACCGCCTACTATGAGTGCTGGTCAAGTCACCCATGTCAAGATCGAAGAAGCTCATTAGTCCCCAAAATTTGTGATGGGTACCCTTCGCGTTAATTCAGTGCCAGCTTCTGTTCTCTTTGATTCAGGAGCATCGCATGCTTTTGTGTCCCAACAATTTGCTCAGTTGCATGGGTTAGATATGGAAAACTTGCCCACTCCTTTAGCGGTTCAATCTCCGGGATCCAAGTGGCAAACCACAATGTTAAGCCCTCGCAACCAAATTGAAATTGGAGGTCTATTATTGTCGGCTTCTCTCATTGTACTCGGACCTTCCGACATAGACATCATTCTTGGTATGGATTGGTTGACAGCCCATAATGCTTTGATTGAATGTGCTACTAAGACAGTCCAGCTCACTCACCCTTCTGGCCAGACAATCCAATACACAGCCCGAGCAGCTCAGGATGCCGAGAATAAGATATATGTTCTGAATGCATTGAATGCTTCACCTCTTGAGGGAATAGAGAACATTCCAGTCATTCGTGATTTCGAAGATGTCTTTCCAGAAGAACTTCCAGGAATACCCCCTGCTAGAGCTGTCGAATTCGTCATAGACTTGAAATCGGGCACAACTCCTATTGCCAAGCGACCCTACAAGATGCCGCCACATCAACTCCTTGAACTTAAGGAGGAAATCGACAAATCTCTTCACAAGGGATTCATTCGTCCTAGTTCCTCTATTTGGGGAGAACCTTCTCTCTTTGTCAAGAAGAAGGATGGAACTAATTGTTTGGTCCAAGATTACCGACATATCAACCAGGCAACAATTCAGAACAAGTATCCGCTTCCCAGAATCAATGACCTGTATGATCAACTTGCTGGTTCTTCAGTGTTCTCTAAACTTGATTTGAGGTTGGGTTACCACCAGATCCGGGTTCGTGAAGAGGATATCCCCAAGACTGCATTCGTTACTCGCTATGGTTCATACGAGTACACCGTCATGTCTTTTGGCTTGACCAATGCTCCAACAACATTCTCTCGACTAATGAACTATATATTCATGGAATACCTCGACAAGTTCGTAGTGGTTTATCTGGATGATATCCTGGTATATTCGAAGAATAGAGAAGTGAAGGAAATATGCCCTAGAGGCAATAATAAAGTTATTATTTATTTCCTTATATCATGATAAATGTTTATTATTCATGTTAGAATTGTATTAACCGGAAACATAATACATGTGTGAATACGTAGACAAGCAGTGTCACTAGTATGCCTCTACTTTACTAGCTCGTTAAATCAAAGATGGTTATGTTTCCTAACCATAGACATGAGTTGTCATTTGATTAAGCGGGATCACATCATTAGTAGAATGATGTGATTGACTTGACCCATTCCGTTAGCTTAGCACTTGATCGTTTAGTATGTTGCTTATGCTTTCTTCATGACTTATACAAAGTTCCTGCAAACTATGAGATTATGCAACTCCCGTTTACCGGAGGAACACTTTGTGTGCTACCAAACGTCACAACGTAACTGGGTGATTATAAAGGTACTCTACATGTGTCTCCAAAAGTATATGTTGAGTTGGCATGAATCGAGATTAGGTTTTGTCACTCCGATTGTCGAGAGGTATCTTCGGCCTTCTCGGTAATACACATCACATGAGCCTTGCAAGCATTGCAACTAATGAGTTAGTTGTGAGATGATGTATTACGGAACGAGTAAAGAGACTTACCGGGACCGAGATTGAACTAGGTATTGGATACCGACGATCGAATCTCGGGTAAGTAACATACCGATGACAAAGGGAACAACGTATGTCGTTATGCGGTTTGACCGATAAAGATCTTCGTAGAATATGTAGGAACCAATATGGGCATCCAGGTTCCGCTATTGGTTATTGACCGAGAATGGTTCTAGATCATGTCTACATAGTTCTCGAACCCGTAGGGTCCGCACGCTTAACGTTTCGATGACAGTTCATTATGAGTTTATAAGTATTGATGTACCGAAGGTTGTTCAGAGTCCCGGATGTGATCACGGACATGACGAGGAGTCTCAAAATGATCGAGACATAAAGATTGATATATTGGAAGCCTATGTTTGGACTTGGAAGGTTCCGGATGAAAACAGGAAAGTTCTGGAACACCGGGGTTACCGGAACCCCGGGGGTCTATGGGCCTTGATGGGCCACAGGAGAAGATGAAAGGGCCGGCCCGGGCAGGGCGCGCCCCCTCCCCTCTAGTCCGAATAGGACAAGGAGAGGGGCGCCTTCCCTCTTTCCCTCCCCAATCCTAATCCAACTAGGAAGGGGAGTCCTACTCCCTGGGAGTAGGACTCCTCCAGCGCCTTTGGGCTGGCCGCACCCCCTTGCTCCTTTATATACGGGGCAGGGGGCACCCCATGACACACAAGTTGATCTACGGATCGTTCCTTAGCCGTGTGCGGTGCCCCTCCACCATATTCCACTTCGGTCATATCGTCAGCGGAGCTTAGGCGAAGCCTGCGCCGGTGAAGTCATATCGTCAGCGGAGCTTAGGCGAAGCCCTGCGTCGGTGGAGCATCATCATCGTCCACCACGCCGTCGTGTTGTGGAACTCATCCCCGACGCTTTGCTGGATCGGAGCCCGGGATCGTCATCGAGCTGAACGATGTCTTGAACACGGAGGTGCCGTCACGTTTGGTACCGGATCGGTCGGATCGTGAAGACGTCACGACTACATCAACCGCGTTGTTATAACGCTTCCGCTTACGGTCTACGAGGGTACGTGGACAGTCACTCTCCCCTCTCGTTGCTATGCCATCACCATGGTCTTGCGTGTGCGTAGGAAAATTTTGAAATTACTACGTTCCCCAACAGTGGCATCCGAGCCAGGTTTTATGCGTTGATGTCATATGCACGAGTGGAACACAAGTGAGTTGTGGGCGATATAAGTCATACTGCTTACCAGCATGTCATACTTTGGTTCAGCGGTATTGTGAGATGAAGCGCCTGCACCGACATTACGCGTACGCTTACGCGAGACTGGTTTCACCGCTCCGAGCACTCGTTGCTTAAAGGTGACCGGCGGGTGTCTGTCTCTCTCACTTTAGTTGAACTGAGTGTGGCTACGCCCGGTCCTTGCGAAGGTTAAAACAGCACCAACTTGACAAACTATCGTTGTGGTTTTGATGCGTAGGTAAGAACGGTTCTTGCTCAGCCCGTAGTAGCCACGTAAAACTTGCAACAACAAAGTAGAGGACGTCTAACTTGTTTTTGCAGGGCATGTTGTGATATGATGTGGTCAAGACGTGATGCTATATTTTATTGTAGGAGATGATCATGTTTTGTAACCGAAGTTATCGGCAATGGCGGCAGAGCCATATGGTTGTCGCTTTATTGTATGAAATTCAAACGCCATGTAATTGCTTTACTTTATCACTAAGCGGTAGCGATAGTCGTAGAAGCAATAGTTGGCGAGACGACAACGATGCTACGATGGAGATCAAGGTGTCGTGCCGGTGACGATGGTGATCACGACGGTGCTTCAGAGATGGAGATCACAAGCACAAGATGATGATGGCCATATCATATCACTTATATTGATTGCATGTGATGTTTATCCTTTATGCATCTTATCTTGCTTTGATTGACGGTAGCATTATAAGATGATCTCTCACTAAAATTATCAAGAAGTGTTCTCCACGAGTATGCACCGTCGCTAAAAGTTCAGTAGTACCCGGACACCACGTGATGATCGGGTGTGATAAGTTCTACGTCCATCTACAACGGGTGCAAGCCAGTTTTGCACACGCAGAATACTCAAGTTAAACTTGACGAGCCTAGCATATGCAGATATGGCCTCGGAACACGGAGACCGAAAGGTCGAGCATGAATCATATAGTAGATATGATCAACATAGTGATGTTCACCATTGAAAACTACTCCATCTCACGTGATGATCGGTTATGGTTTAGTTGATTTGGATCACGTAATCACTTAGATGACAAGAGAGATATCTGTCTAAGTGGGAGTTATTTAATATGATTAATTAAAAACTTAAATTTATCATGAACTTAGTACCGATAGTATTTTGCTTGTCTATGTTTACCGTAGATAGATGGCTCGTCTTTGTTGTTCCGTTGAATTTTAATGCGTTCCTTGAGAAAGCAAAGTTGAAAGATGATGGTAGCAATTACACGGACTGGGTCCGTAACTTGAGGATTATCCTCATTGCTGCACAGAAGAATTACGTCCTGGAAGCACCGCTGG
This sequence comes from Aegilops bicornis, assembly GCA_021605145.1. Taxonomy (NCBI): domain Eukaryota; kingdom Viridiplantae; phylum Streptophyta; class Magnoliopsida; order Poales; family Poaceae; genus Aegilops; species Aegilops bicornis. The sequence continues at coordinate 415,328,048 of CM038674.1, forward strand.
GTGCCAGGCCTGCTGCAGGAGCAACGCCAGAAGTTTTGAACGTCTGGCAGAGCAAAACTGATGACTACTCTATAGTTTAGTGTGCCATGCTTTACGGCTTAGAACTGGGTCTTCAACGACGTTTTGAACGTCATGGAGCATATGAGATGTTCCAAGAGTTGAAGTTAATATTTCAAGCAAATGCCCGGATTGAGAGATATGAAGTCTCCAATAAGTTCTATAGCTGCAAGATGGAGGAGAATAGTTACATCGGTGAGCACATACTCAAAATGTCCGGGTATAATAATCACTTAATTCAGCTGGGAGTTAATCTTCCGGATGATAGTGTCATTGACAGAATTCTCCAATCACTGCCACCAAGCTACAAGAGCTTCGTGATGAACTATAATATGCAAGGGATGACTAAGACAATTCCTGAGCTCTTCGCAATGCTAAAAGCCACGGAGGTAGAAATCAAGAAAGAGCATCAAGTGTTGATGGTCAACAAGACCACTAGTTTCAAGAAAAGGGAAAAGGGAAGAAGAAGGAAACTTCAAAAGAACAGCAAGAAAGTTGCTGCTCAAGAGAAGAAACCCAAGTCTGGACCTAAGCCCTAAACTGAGTGTTTTACCGCAAGCAAACCGACACTAGAAGCGGAACTGCCCCAAGTATTTGGCGGATAAGAAGGATGGCAAGGTGAACAAAGGTATATGTGATATACATGTTATTGATGTGTACCTTACTAGAGCTCGTAGTAGCACACTGGTATTTGATAATCGTTACATTGCTAATATTTGCAACTCAAACAGGGACTACGTAATAGACGAGCAATCGCAAAGGACGAGGTGACGATGCGCGTGGGAAACGGTTCCAAAGTCAATGTGATCGCGGTCGGCACGCTACCTCTACATCTACCTTCGGGATTAGTTTTAGACCTAAATAATTGTTATTTGGTGCCAGCGTTGAGCATGAACATTATATCTGGATCTTGTTTGATGCGAGACGGTTATTCATTTAAATCAAAGAATAATGGTTGTTCTATTTATATGAGTAATATCTTTTATGGTCATGCACCCTTGAAGAATGGTCTATTCTTGTTGAATCTCGATAGTAGTGATACACATATTCATAATGTCGAAGCCAAAAGATGCAGAGTTGATAATTATAGTGCAACTTATTTGTGTCACTGCCGTTTAGGTCATATCGGTGTAAAACGCATGAAGAAACTCCATACAGATGGACTTTTGGAATCACTTGATTATGAATCACTTGGTACTTATGAACCGTGCCTCATGGGCAAGATGACTAAAACACCGTTCTCCGGGTGTATGGAGAGAGCAACAGATTTATTAGAAATCATACATACGGATGTATGTGGTCCGATGAATGTTGAAGCTCGTGGCGGATATCGTTATTTTCTCACCTTCACAGATGATTTAAGCAGATACGGGTATATCTACTTAATGAAACATAAATCTGAAACATTTGAAAAGTTCAAAGAATTTCAGAGTGAAGTTGAAAATCATCGTAACAAGAAAATAAAGTTTCTACGATCTGATCGTGGAGGAGAATATTTGAGATTACGAGTTTGGTCTACATTTGAAGCAATGCGGAATAGTTTCGCAACTCACGCCACCGGAACACCACAACAGTAATGGTGTGTCCGAACGTTATGTCGTACTTTACTAGATATGGTGCGATCTATGATGTCTATTTCCGATTTATCGCTATCGTTTTGGGGTTATGCTTTAGAGACAGCCGCATTCACGTTAAATAGGACACCGTCAAAATCCGTTGAGACGACACCTTATGAACTATGGTTTAGCAAGAAACCAAAGTTGTCATTTCTGAAAGTTTGGGGTTGCGATGCTTATGTGAAAAACTTCAACCTGATAAGCTTGAACCCAAATCGGAAAAATGTGTCTTCATAGGATACCCAAAGGAGACAATTGGGTATACCTTCTATCACAGATCCGAAGGCAAGACATTCGTTGCTAAGAATGGATCCTTTCTAGAGAAGGAGTTTCTCTCGAAAGAAGTGAGTGGGAGGAAAGTGGAACTTGATGAGGTAATAGTACCAGCTCCCTTATTGGAAAGTAGTTCATCACGTAAATCGGTTTACGTGACACCTACACCGATTAGCGAGGAAGATAATGATAATGATCATGAAACTTCAGATCAAGTTGTCCTTGAACTTCATAGATCAACCAGAATAAAATCCGCACTGTAGTGGTACGGTAATCCTATTCTGAAGTCATGATACTAGATCATGGTGAACCTCACGAACTATGAAGAAGCGATGGTGAGCCCAGGTTCCACAAAATGGCTTGAAGCCATGAAATCTGAGATGGGATCCATGTATGAGAACAAAGTATGGACTTTGGTTGACTTGCCCGATGATCGGCAAGCCATTGAGAATAAATGGATCTTTAAGAAGAAGACTGACGATGGTAATATAATCGTCTATAAAGCTCGACTTGTTGCGAAAGGTTTTCGACAAGTTCAAGGGGTTGACTACGATGAGACTTTCTCACCCGTAGCAATGCTTAAGTCTGTCCGAATCATGTTAGCAATTGCTGCATTTTATGATTATGAAATTTGGCAAATGGATGTAAAAACTGCATTCTTGAATGGATTTCTAGAAGAAGAGTTGTATATGATGCAACCAGAAGGTTTTGTTGATCCAAAAGGTGCTAACAAAGTGTGCAAGCTCCATGATCAATTTATGGTCTCGTGCAAGCCTCTCGGAGTTGGAATAAACGCTTTGATAGTGTGATCAAAGCATATGGTTTTATCTGCACTTTTGGAGAAGCCTGTATTTACAAGAAAGTGAGTGGGAGCTCAGTAGCATTTCTAATATTATATGTGGACGACATATTGTTAATTGGAAATGATATATAATTTCTGGATAGCATAAAAGGATACTTGAATAAAAGTTTTTCAATGAAAGACCTCGGTGAAGCTGCTTAAATATTGGGCATCAAGATCTATAGAGATAGATCAAGACGCTTAATTGGACTTTCACAAAGCACATACCTTGATAAAGTTTTGAAAAAGTTCAAAATGGATCAGGCAAAGAAAGGTCTTTTACCTGTATTACAAGGTATGAAATTGAGTCGGACTCAATGCCCGACCACAAGCAGAAGATAGCGAGAAAATGAAAAATGTTCCCTATGCTTCAGCCATAGGCTCTATCATGTATGCAATGTCGTGTACCAGACACGACGTATGCTTAGCAATAAGCTTGGCAGGAAGGTACCAAAGTAATCCAGGAGTGGATCACTGGACAGCGGTCAAGAACATCCTGAAATACCTGAAAAGGACTAAGGATATGTTTCTCGTATATGGAGGTGACAAAGAACTAATCGTAAATGGTTACGTCGATGCAAGCTTTGACACTGATCCGGACGATTCTAAATCGCAAACCGGATACGTATTAAACGGTGGAGCTGTCAGTTGGTGCAGTTCTAAACAAAGCGTCGTGGCGGGATCTACATGTGAAGCGGAGTACATAGCTGCTTCGGAAGCAGCAAATGAAGGAGTCTGGATGAAAGAGTTCATTTCCGATCTAGGTGTCATACCTAGTGCATCGGGACCAATGAAGATCTTCTGTGACAATCTTTGGTGCAATTGCCTTGGCAAAGGAATCCATATTTCACAAGAGGACCAAGCATATCAAGAGACGCTTCAATTCCATTCGGGACCAAGTCCAAGTGGGAGACATAGAGATTTGCAAGATACATACGGATCTAAATGTTGCAGACCCGTTGACTAAGCCTCTTCCACGAGCAAAACATGATCAGCACCAAGACTCCATGGGTGTTAGAATCATTACTGTGTAATCTAGATTATTGACTCTAGTGCAAGTGGGAGGCCAGGAATATGCCCTAGAGGCAATAATAAAGTTATTATTTATTTCCTTATATCATGATAAATGTTTATTATTCATGCTAGAATTTTATTAACCGGAAACATAATACATGTGTGAATACGTAGACAAACAGAGTGTCACTAGTATGCCTCTACTTTACTAGCTCGTTAAATCAAAGATGGTTATGTTTTCTAACCATAGACATGAGTTGTCATTTGATTAAACGGGATCACATCATTAGTAGAATGATGTGATTGACTTGACCCATTCCGTTAGCTTAGCACTTGATCGTTTAGTATGTTGCTTATGCTTTCTTCATGACTTATACAAAGTTCCTGCAAACTATGAGATTATGCAACTCCTGTTTACCGGAGGAACACTTTGTGTGCTACCAACCGTCACAACGTAACTGGGTGATTATATAGGTGCTCTAAAGATGTATCCAAAAGTATATGTTGAGTTGGCATGAATCAAGATTAGGTTTTGTCACTCCGATTGTCAGAGAGGTATCTCTGGGCCTTCTCGGTAATACACATCACATGAGCCTTGCAAGCATTGCAACTAATGAGTTAGTTGTGAGATGATGTATTACGGAACGAGTAAAGAGACTTACCGGTAACGAGATTGAACTAGGTATTGGATACCGACGATCGAATCTCGGGTAAGTAACATACCGATGACAAAGGGAACAACGTATGTCGTTATGCGGTTTGACCGATAAAGATCTTCGTAGAATATGTAGGAACCAATATGGGCATCCAGGTTCCGCTATTGGTTATTGACCGAGAATGGTTCTAGATCATGTCTACATAGTTCTCGAACCCGTAGGGTCCGCACGCTTAACGCTTCGATGACGATAGTTCATTATGAGTTTATAAGTATTGATGTACCGAAGGTTGTTCGGAGTCCTGGATGTGATCACGGACATGACGAGGAGTCTCGAAATGATCGAGACATAAAGATTGATATATTGGAAGCCTATGTTTGGACTTCGGAAAGGTTCCGGATGAAAACAGGAAAGTTACCGAAACACCGGGGGGTTACCGGAACCCCCCGGGGGGTCTATGGGCCTTGATGGGCCATAGGGAGAAGAGGAAAGGGCCGGCCAGACAGGCCGCGTGCCCCCTCCCCCTCTAGTCCGAATAGGACAAGGAGAGGGGCGCCTTCCCTCTTTCCCTCCCCAATCCTAATCCAACTAGGAAGGGGAGTCCTACTCCGGTGGGAGTAGGACTCCTCGCGCCTTGGGCTGGCCGCACTTCTTGCTCCTTTATATCTGAGGCAGGGGGCACCCCATGACACACAAGTTGATCTACGGATCGTTCCTTAGGCAAGTGTCTGGTGCCCCCCTCCACCATATTCCACTTCGTCATATCGTCGCGGAGCTTAGGCGAAGCCCTCGCGCCGTGAAGTCATATCATCGCGGAGCTTAAGGCGAAGCCCTGCGTCAGTGGAGCATCATCATCGCCACCACGCCCGTTGTCTTGTGGAACTCATCCCCGACGCTTTGCTTTGGATCGGAGCCCGGGATCGTCATCGAGCTGAACGCAGCGTGTCAACACGGAGGTGCCGTACGTTCGGTACTTGGATCGGTCGGATCGTGAAGACGTACGACTACATCAACCGCGTTGTTATAACGCTTCCGCTTACGGTCTACGAGGGTACGTGGACAGTCACTCTCCCCTCTCGTTGCTATGCCATCACCATGGTCTTGCGTGTGCGTAGGAAAATTTTGAAATTACTACGTTCCCCAACAAGAAGAACATGTTGAACACCTTGGACTTGTTCTGGAAAAGCTTCGAGAACATCAACTATATGCTAAGTATTCCAAGTGTGAATTCTGGCTACCCAAAGTGACCTACCTTGGGCATGTCATCTCCAAGGATGGTATTGCCGTCAACCCAGAGCGAGTTCAGGCTATTCTCGATTGGACTCCTCCAAAGAATGTCAAACAAGTTAGAAGTTTTCTCAGACTCGCCAACTATTGTCGTCGATTTGTCTAGAACTTCTCCAAGATCGCCAAGCCCCTGACTGGTCTGCTTCACAAAGGCGTCAAGTTCGATTGGACAGAAAAGTGTCAGGAAAGTTTTCAAGCACTCAAAGACAAACTGACTTCTGCCCCAGTGCTTTCCACGCCAGATACTAAGAAGGATTTCATCTTTTATTGCGACGGTTCACGACAAGGATTAGGCTGTGTCCTAATGCAAGAGCGCAGAGTGATTGCCTATGCCTCTTGTCAATTGCGCCCTCACGAAGAGAACTACGCAGTTCACGACCTCGAACTTATTGCCATTATACATGCACTAAAACAGTGGAGACATTACCTTCTTGGTAATTGTTGCGAGATCTTCACCGATCACCAAAGTCTGAAGTATCTGTTTACCCAGCCAGACCTGAACCTCCGTCAGCAGAGATGGATGGAGATGGTAGCAGATTTTGACTTGGGTATTTCCTATACACCAGGCAAGGCTAATGTAATGGCTGATGCCTTGAGCCGCAAGTCATATTGCAACCATCTCGAGGTTTGCAAAGTTCAGCCCTCGCTTGTTGAAGAATTCAGAAAGCTAAACCTCCATATTGTTCCTCCGGGTGCACTCGCTCCCCCTCCTAAAGAGTTTCGCAAGATGAACCTCCGTGTTGTTTCCCAGGGTTCCCTCAATACCACAGGCTGTCGAACCAGATCTCTTGGACTCCATCAAGAGAATGCAGGATATGACTCTCAAGTTGAGAAGATTAAACGCTACCTCGCGGAGGAAAGCCCTCATTCTTCATCTATTGATGATGGCACTTTGTAATTCAAAGGCCGCCTAGTGGTGCCGTGTAAGGAGAAAAACCTAGATATGACTAGGGAAGTTATGGAAGAAGCTCATGACACTCCGTTGTCTATTCATCCCGGTAGTACCAAGATGTACCAAGACATTCGTCAGAGATTCTGGTGGTCAAATATGAAGCAAGACATTGCTCGTTATGTTGCTGAATGTGACGTTTGGCCGTCATATCAAAGCAGAACATCAAAGGCCTGCTGGAAGTCTACAACCTATCTCTATTCCTGAATGCAAATGGGACCATGTTGAAATGGACTTAGTCACTGGATTTCCCAAATCGCAGAAAGGTAATGATGCTAATCTTGTCATCATTGACCGGCTTTCTAAAGTTGCACACTTTCTGGTCGTCAAAGCAACGATCACTGCTAGTTAGCTGGAAACTCTCTATATGTCCAGAATTGTTTCACTTCATGGTATTCCACTGGTAATCAGCTCAGACCGTGATAGCTTATTCACTTCAAGATTCTGGGCAAGTTTCCAAGAAGCTATGGGAACTCATCTGTCTTTTAGCACTGCTTTTCACCCTCAGTCGCAGGGACAAGTTGAACGCGTCAATCAAGTTCTTGAAGACATGCTTCGAGCTTGTGTCATTTCCTTTGGCAAGAAATGGGAGGAATCTCTCCCATATGCTGAGTTCTCCTACAACAATAGCTATCAAGCTAGTCTAAAGATGGCCCCCTTCGGCGTGTTAAATGGACAAAAGTGTCGAACCCCTCTAAACTGGTCAGAAACTGGGGAATGTCCACACTTCGGTCCAGATATTATCCAACACGCCGAAGAACAAGTCCGCGTCATTCGCGAGAATCTCAAGACTGCTCAGTCCCGTCAGAAAAGTCAGTACGACCGTCATCACAAAGACATGGTCTATCAACCTGGCGAAAAGGCTTATCTTTGAGTCACACCAATGAAGGGTGCACACAGCTTCCAGATCAAGGGCAAGCTAGCTCCTCGCTATATTGGTCCTTTCACTATTCTCGAAAGGCGCGGAAAAGTGGCATACCAGTTGGAGCTTCCGTCGAACCTTTGTCAGGTTCATGATGTATTACATGTGTCACAGCTCTGTCGCTGCTTCAAGACCCCAATCCGGGCAGTGGATCATGAAGTGCTCGAGTTGCAACAGGACCTCTCCTATAAAGAGCATCTGGTCTGCATTCTCGACCAAGCTGAACGTCGCACACGTCAGAAGGCGATCAAGTTCCTCAAGGTCCAGTGGTCGCATCACTCTGAAGACGAATCCACCTAGGAATGCGAGGATCGCCTGCGTGATGAATACCCCGAACTGTTTCCTTCTACCTCCTAAATCTCGGGACGAGATTTCTTGTACTGGAGGAGACTTGTAACACCCGGGTAGTTAAGCTATAGTAATCCCCTACTAATGATGCCATGTCATCGCTCTTACTGTTGCTAACCATCACTGGCTTTAAAACATCTTTCAAATTTCAAATCCAATTTAAAGTCGGGATTCAAATTTATCAAACATGCAAAAAAATGTTCAAGTTGTTGCAAATAATCATTTGGTAATATTAGTGGAGAAATTATCTTTTTACAAAATGGCTAAATGCTCTAAAAATAAATAAAACAGAAACGTTTTTGAAAGAACACAAACAAAAAAAACGGGGGAAAGAACCCCCCTAATGGGCCATGGCCAACCTGGCCACGAGTCATGCCGGCCCACTCCCCACACCCCTCCCTGGCCTATATGGCCTGGCTCCCCCGACCTAACCCTAGCCCAACACCACCCCCCACGATCCTCCTCGTTTCCTCACTCCCTCCCCACGATTCTGGATCGAGGCACGGCGCCCCGACCCCGACGCTCAATCCGGCGACCCTGACGCCTGGTCCCGCGACCCCGACGCCCGATCCCGTGCCCCCGACGCCGGCGCCCATCCCCGTCTCCTCCTCGCCCCTCCTTTGTCGCATCTCGCCCGCCTGAGGCCTCTGCCTCGCCTTCGCCGACCAACGTCGCCGTCGTCGACCACCCCGAGCCTCCCTCGAGCTCGCTGCCACCTCCCTACGGCTCCGATGTGAGCTGTTGTTCGTTTTCCCCTCTCCCCCCTTCCATGTCTTCACCGTTGGACGTCATTCGTGCACGCCTTGACCGCGCCCATGCCGCGCCGGCCACGCCCGACGCGCGTGCCCGCGCACCGCTGCCCTCCCCGACGCGCTCATTGCATCCCCGCAGCTCCCTCGCTCACCCGCACCGTCCGCCATCTGCCCCGCCGTCGCGGCCGCCCTCTCGCTTGCCCGTGTCGCTGCCCCACGGACCCGCTCGCTGCCTCCACCTGCCGCCCACTGGTGGCACTGCGCCCATTCCCCGGTCGGGCTCGGCGCCCAGCTGGTTACGCCAAGAATCATGCCGGTGGCGCCCAACACCGGCACCGCACGCCCGCTATGGTCCCTTGGGCCAATGACAGTGGACCCACCATGTTAAAAAAACAATAAATAAGTAAATAAAATTAATTCATTAGCGAATTAGTTAATTGACTTAATCTAATTAACATGCTTAATTAACCTAATTACCTAGTTAGTTAATTAAACATGTAGTTAATTCAAACAGACAATGACTGAATGGCCCCACACGCCAGGGTTGACCCTGGTCAACTATGTTGACTGCTGATGTCATGTTGACATCATGCTGATGTAATAATGCTCCTTTTTCGAATTAACTTAAATATTAATATTATTTAGAAAATCAATTAAAACTTTGGAAATTAATATAAAATAATCCGTAACTCGGATGAAAATGCTTTGTACATGAAAGTTGCTCAGAACGACGAGACGAATCCGAATGCGTGGTCCGTTTGTACGTCACACATCCCTAGTATGGCAAACATGCAACCGCCCCTCCGTTTTGTCTGTCCGAAAATGCCAAACTTCGGGAAAACTTTCCCGGAAGTTATTCCCCTTCGCCGGTATCGCGTAGTACTGCATTAGAACACTCCTAGCATTGCTTATTGCTTGTCATGTATCTTGTTTGCTCTGTATTTATTGTTTCTTCCCCCTCTTCTCTCCGGTAGACCCCGAGAGTGATACTGCCCCTGTGATCGACTACGTCGATGACAACCCTTCTTTCCTTTCAGTGGAGCTTCCAGGCAAGCCCCCCCCCCCTTTGATCATCCCGATATCGCCTATTCCATTCTCTCATGCTTGCATTAGATTTTGCTACTGTAATTGGTTGCTCCTATTATTATGCATAGCCTGCTTCTGTAACCTGCTTACTGTTACATACCTGCTTATCCTAAACTGCTTAGTATAGCTTGGATAGTGATGCATCAGTGAACCCCACTTGTCCTTGTTGCCCCTGCTTCATCATCGACGACTCGATCAAAGTGATCGACGACCAGAGCCCGACAACTCACATCACATCACGCCCCTTTTGTTGCTCGACTCTACAGAGTTACCATCGAGTGCCGAGGGTGGAACCTCATATATCACTCATGATGAGATCTCTGTAGTGTAGCTATTCGGTCGTGGTCATCGAGGGTGGTTCCTCTTTCACCATTCTCGATACGGCTCTGTCGTGCAACACCTCAAGTGTGAACCTCGAGGGTGGATCCTGTCGGCGTTCTGGGAGCGGGGGTACCCAGACTTGCCTTCCTGCGGCCTACGACGTGGCTCAAGGGGTGGCCCAGCACGGCCCATCTTCATCAGCACAAGCTCAAGACCCTCACGAGGGACCCAGCCTCGTGGGGCGGACGACAGGAAGCTTCCTCAGGCACGGCCTCGTCAGGCTGGCTCGCGAGGAGGCGAAGAGATCAAGGCGGGGTACCTCACGAGGTGCCCATGACGCAAGCCATGACGACCAAGGGCGCCAGGCGGGCGCCCGGCCAGAGGTCCTCGTTTCCTCTTTGGTGCAAAGGAGGCAAGCGCAGGCGAGAGCATCAAGCAAAGGCAACCATTTCGATGCAACAAGACCAAGACCAACACAACGACAGGAAGGAGGACATCGTGGAGCCCAAGCCGGTGTCATCATCAGAGCCTTTGACAGGCGAGGACCAACTTTAGTCAGGATAAGTGTACCAGATGTTCCCCTTCAAAATAGCCAATCGTTGGCGCCCTTCCCGCTCAATATTTGGGAAGAGGCCCAGGGCCTCTGCCTATAAATAGGACTATCCACCCACAGGGCAGGGCACCTTGAATTGAGAAGCAAGGGAGAATAGAGCGAGAGCATCTTAAGGAGAGAGAGAGAGAGAAAGAGAGAGAGAGAGAGAGAGAGAGAGAGAGAGAGAGAGAGAGAGAGAGAGAAGCCACCAACTCCCCTAGCAGTTCGTCATGGCCAAGAATGCACCCTCATGAGGCTGTTCTTCCTTGTACTATTCATCATCACGAGGCAATCCACCACACCACACACCTTTGGAGTAGGGTATTACACCACAATGGTGGCCCGAACCAGTATAAACACTGTGTCCCTTGTGTTGCTCTTTGTGTAGTTTAGATCCTTGCGAGGCGACGAGGGGTAGGTAGGTTGGAGGTGAGATCTCCGCTTGCACCCTAGAGTTCGAACCTAGAGGGTCAGCCGGAACCCGAAATCCGACATTTGGCGCGCCAGGTAGGGGTGCGCCGGAATCCGCCTTCCGCCGCCCTGCTCTTCGCCGCCCCTCGCACCCATGTCAGACGCTCGTCGGGCCCGCGCCGAGCGCCGGGCCGCTCTCGCTACTCGCGTCGCCCAGACGGCCCCCGTCGGCGGCCGCCCCCGCCATTCCCTGTCGCCTTCCGTCAACGCCGCCACCGTCCCTGCGGGGAACGAGCAGCAAGCGTCGTCCCAGCATCCATCCGTGAGGCGAGACGGCCGCACCGCTACTCCTTCGCTCACCCCAATTTGGTTTCTTCGTCTGGCAAGGCCTGCTACCATGGAGGCTCGAGCGAGCCTATCGCAAACGAGCTCCTGCGCTACTGCCTTGTCGACGACGTCTACGAGGAGTGGCTCGACCGCGTCGCCGAGCTCGTCCGTGCCGTAGGGGGCTCACCCGCGTCGTCCTTCTCGCTGCACCGCGCCCCGCCTTGCGCAGGCGATGAAGCTCCGGGGGCGCCTTAGCCGCCTCCCCCTCAAGAAGGCGCCTTGGCCCCAAGGCGCATGGCCCCTGGGCGGAACCCGCTCCGTCCGGCACCAGCGCAGCAAGAGCAGAGCTGTCAAGAGGTCCCTCGCCCCCAAGAAGCTGCCCGAGTGCTCGCTGCAGACAGCCCGTCCACGACCAAGGCCTCTGCTCCAAAGACGCCAAGACCCTGCGGCTGCCCCAGCCGCAAGACGGGGACCCGCAAGACCAAGCCCTCCGTCACCAAAGGCCTCCCGTGGCCACTGCAGGCTGCCGCGCATTTGCCGCCGAGCTACGCAGCGTCGCATGGCCCAGCAAGTTCAAGCCAGACCTGCCTCCTTGCTACGACGGCACGGCCGACCCTGCGGAGTTCCTCCAGCTTTACGAGCTGGGCATCGAAGCCGCCAACGGGGACGAGAAGGTCATGGCAAACTGGTTTCCCATGGCGCTCAAGGACGGTGCCCGCACCTGGCTCCTGGCACGATCTCCTCCTGGGACGAGATGCGCACCCGCTTCATCGCCAACTTCCAAGGCACTCGCGACCGGCCTCCTGCCGTGGCGACATGCGCCCGCATCAAGCGGCAGCCAGAGAGACCCTGCAGTACATCCAGCGCTTCAACAACGCACGCCTCAAGATTCCCAAGGTGACCGAGGAGGCCATCATCTCAGCCTTCTCCGACGGTGTGCGTGACGTCAAGATGAAGGAGGAGCTGGCGATGCATGAAGACATGTGCACATCCCTGGAGCTGTTCAACTTGGCGACCAAGTGCGCCAGGGCTGAGGAAGGACGCCTTTCCCTCCTCGAACTGCCGGCTGCTGACCCAGAAGAGAAGAAGCCCAAGGTCAAGGACGTGAAGCGCAAGGGGGCTGCCATGCTCGCGGCAGAACCAGAAACCAAGCGAGGCAGAGATCAGCCCGAGTCTTCCAAGGGCAGCCGGTACTGCGTGTACCACGACCTCCACACCCGCAACACCAACGAATGTCAAGAACTCAGAGCCGTGCGAGAAGGGCGAATCGGTCGACGCCCCAACCGCAGTGACCGAGGCTTCGACCGAGGAGGAGGAAGAAACACAGGACGCTGGGAAGACCGTGGCCCTCGCCAAGGGTGGCGCGACCGACCTCGCGAGGACCGCTGGCAGGATCCACCTCGCGAGGGAGGCTGGAGGGATCAGCCTCGCGAGGATCGCCCGCAAGGCAACGCAGGCCTCCCTCCTCTGCCACCGCAGCCAAGGAGAAATGAAGACCATCATCGGGCCGAGGGCTGGGGGCTTCCAGGAGCTGCCGCGATCGCTTGCATCCCTGGGTGGAGCTCAAGCCCCAGCCTCTCAACAAGATCTTCAAGCAGTTAAGCCGCCAAGTGAATGCAGTCCTCCCCAAGCTTGAAGCCACGCGCCCTCTCAGGTGGTCAGCGTGCGCCATCACGTTCAGCTTAGCGGATCAGCTCAAGTGCGCAGCCACGTCCTCCCGATGCTTTGTTCCCCAATCATCAGCAACGTGCAAGTCACCAGGACCCTCATCAATGGCGGAGCAGGGCTCAATGTCCTGTCCGTCGAGACATTGAACAATCTCCAAGTGCCTTACAATCAGCTTCAGCCAACCAAGCCTTTCTCCGGAGTCATCGATGGCTCCACAGTTCCGATTGGGTAGGTCCGCCTCCCTGTCACCTTCGGGGCGCGCAACAACTACCGCATCGAGCTCATTGACTTCGACGTCGCCCACATTCGCCTGCCATACAATGCCATCCTCGGGTACCCAGCTCTGGCCAAATTCATGGTCGTAACTCATCACGGCTCCTCAAGATGCCAGGAAGCAGTGGAGTCATCACGGTGCCTTGTGAAGAGAGAGACGCAGCATGCTCCCTGGAGCGTGCTTTTCAAGCCGCATCACTTGAAGACCCAGATCGCAGGAGCGGGAGGCTCCCCGAGGCTGCTCCCAAGAAGAAGAAGTCATCGCCTGGCCCGACCCCTCGGGAGGCAGGCCCCTCAGGGTCCGCGCCTGCTCAGGGGGCACCTCCTTCTGTCGCATAGGAAGGCGCGCCGGGCGCCCTCCTCGAGCAAGGCTCGGGGGCTCTCTCCTGGAGGGCCACCGACCTTGCTAAGATCACGAGGGAGGCGCTTGGGCACCACTTGGAGGCGTGTTTCAAAGCACGTTTCCCTCAGGAAGGAGCGAGGCAAGGAGGGCCAAACCCTCAGGAGTTCATCAGCAAGATCATTCAGGAGCTGCAGGAGTCAAGAGTCATGAGTGGCAGCCGCCGCTTACCCACCGTAGCTCCCCATCCAGGCGAGGATGGTGGGCTGCGCGTCTGCATCGACATACCAGGGCTCAACCGAGCCGCCTCTCAGGAGCGCCTCTAGCCCTCACGCGTGGGGCGCTGTGAGGGTCCACCCCACAGCTACGTTCGCATACCTTACGGTTTGTCGAACGCGGCTGCCACGCGCCAGCGCCTCGTGAGGAGCATCCTGGAGGCTCAAGTGGCCAGGCGTTCTGTAGTCCCGGCGGAGATGGAGATGGTCCGTGAGGAGCCACCAGCGCCTCCGGAGCCTCCCGAGGCTCCTGGGCCTGGGGGCTCGTGAAGATCAGCTTCGCGGCGCCTGACGTCCGCTACTTCAAAGCATCCCTTCGTCTTCAACGTTATCGTGACATCCTTCGAGTTTCATTTTCAGCGGAGCGCCCCGAGGCTGCATCATTCCCAGCCGCGTGGGTCCGTCCTGCGGCGTGTACCCTTTTGCTTCATGTTCCTAGCTTACTTTATTGGGGGTGCCCCTCGGGCTGCATCATCCCCAAGCCACTCGGGCCAGACCCAGCGGCATGTATCCCTCTTGCGTTTGTTCAGGTTGTGCGTTTGACCCATCATGATTGTTATTTAGTGCCTGTCCACGGCACCCCTTTTCCTTCATGTCGGCCGCTTGCACGTTAAAGGGGGGGTACCTGAGCATCGCGACTCATGGGCTCCTACTGGCTCTCCAGCCCTCACCCTCTGGCCTTGTCCACAACACCGCGACCTGGCATACCAGCGACGGCTGAGCCCCGCTTGAGGGCCGGGACCCGAGGACATAGAGCGTCGACATCTAACTAGATTTGCAGGAACATATCACAAGTTAAGGCCTAGTGCCAGGTGCAAACCGCCTTGAGGTAGGGCCCCATGAGTCCCGCGCTGGCTCACGGGTGCCCAGATACACCTCGTCAGGCCCTACCGTGCCAGCCACGTGTCAGGACGGGGTTGTACACGCCTCGGGGGCTCCTCCCGGGAGAGCCCCTCCCACGCACTGGAAGCACCATGCTCCATGCTGGCCGACGACATCGCCAAGGAGAGGCTATGCCCGTACACATACAGAAGCGCTATGCTCCATGGCCGTGATAAACAATCGAGGGTGGCCCCGGCACATCAACCTCAGGAGCCCGGCTCAATGTCTGGCCTCATCGTGCGCCTCCTCGGGAGTGTCGCGAGGGGCTGAGCACGGGCTACGCTGGGTCATGCCCAGACGCACACCACCAGCCCAGGCCCCTCGGGCCTGGTTCGTCCTGACGCCCCTCCCGGCGGAGCCAAGGTACGAAGGCCGTTTGAACGTCAAGGGGGACTCCTGAGCATCGTGACTCAGGAGCCTAACTGGTCATGTAGCCCGTCACCCCTTAGTTCCGAAAGGCTAACGGCGGTTAGGTATGCGCGGGGCCGGGCTCTGCCGACGTAGAATGGTAAATTCACCCATACATCTCGCCTCTCTACTTGTTGTTCGTGCGTCAAGGGGGACTCCTGAGCATCGCGACTCAGGAGCCTAACTTGTCACGTAGCCCCTCACTCCTTGGTCCCGTCCTGGTTTCCGGTCGGGGCTAACGGCGGCTGAGGTATGCGGGGTCGGGCTCTGCCGACGTAGAACATAAGCAAGTAGGAAGGAAAAGCGCAAATCTCAAGGAATTTAAAAGCAAATATTATAGTCCATAACTGTTTTCACGACGCCAAACGCAAGTTTAAACACCTCCACGAGGCATGATGCATGTTGCAGGAGCTGAAAGCAGGACAGGAGCCACGAAGGAGTCACTTGTTGGCAGCATCGTCATTTGGCGGCGGAAGTTCTTGTTGGCGGGTTCGCCTCATGAAGCCTCAGGATCGGCAGCGCCTCGCTTCGGCTTGGTGCTGAAGGCCTTGAACTTCGCCAGCAGAGCCTCCGCTCGACCCTTCACGGCCTCGACGGTAGCAGCGGCAAGCTCGCCGCTCACAGGCTCCAACAGGCTGTCAAGATCAACGTCAGGGTCGTGAAGGTAGACGTGGGTGAAGACGCGTCGTCGGGCGAGAAAGACGAGACCGCAGCGCCTCGGCCTCGGCCGTGGGGCCAAGGCCAAGGTGACATCTTCAAGGCGTGGACCAGAAGGGAAGCAGCTTGGCGGGGCCGTCCTCGGCGCCGGCCAGCTTGCTTTCCAGAGCTGTCGTCGCGACCTCGATGAAGTGCGAGCCTTCGCCTCCAGCTTCGCGAAGGCCACGCGGTCCTCAGCGAGGACCCGAGCCTTGCCGTCCAACTCGATCCTCTTCGCCTCCAACTTCTGCTCCAGCGCACCCAAGCGGTCACGACGCTCGTCAAGCTTGGCATCCCGGTCCTTGGCGGCCGTCTCACGAGCCTTCATGTCTTCCTCCTTCTCTTGGCAGATGCGGGCCTCATAGGCAAGCTGGTCGCACAGGCCCTGCAGCTCGCTCTCCAGCGCCTGGCAGCGACCCCGGACATCGGCTACCTCCCCCAAGGCGGCATTGCGAGCGGCCTTTGCCCCAAGGACGGCCTGCTTCTCCTCGTCGCAAGCCGTCGCGGCCTGAACCAGCGCCGCTCGAATTGAAGCATCAGAGCGAACCCAGCCGGAGGCTAGCTCCAGGCGTCCGGCCACCAAGCGAGGGTCGACTCTGAGAAGATCTTGCCGCAGCCGGTCCAGTTCAGCAGCAGCACGATCCAGGACAGTAGAAGGAGTCAGAGAGACAGTAGTTGGCGGAGTAGGAGGAGAGGACGTCAGCATAATCGCATCACCATGGGTCGGGGCCTTCTGCGCCCCGACGACCGCGGCAGTGGCATCAGGCAATGATACCTCAGGAGTCGCTTGGGCCATGGGGGCTGAGCTCGCCCCAGCTAGCCCTGCCAGGCCTCGCGAGGATGACCGGGCGGGAGAGGCCCGCGTCTTGCCATCCCCTTCTTCCGCGGATGAAGGCGCTACCCCGGACGAAGCCTCAGGAGCCCCCTTTAGCTTTTTCGCCGCAGGCGCCGGCCTAGCCAAGGAATACGGATATCAAGCCTCAACGACAAAGCAAGAAGTAAAACAAGAATCAAGCACTTACTGGTCATCGCTCGTGGGCTCGAGCAACCTCCGGCCGAACTTGAAGCCCGAGAGCCGACTGCAGGGATCAGCCTCAAGAGACTCGGGAGCAGGAGGCGCGCCTGCAGGTCGCCTCGGAGCCGGGGCAGACCCGCGGGGGACCAGCCCCGTCTTGTCCTTCTTCAGGATCAGGGGCAAGCTCTCGCCGCCTCGCTCATCGCCATCCTCATCATCGTCCGGCAAGAGGCGAAGAGCGCGGGACCTGCGTTGGGGGAGGGGCGCTCTCGACTCCCCGTCGGTCGCCTCGTAGTCGGGCCCCTCTTCCTGCTCCTCGTCTTCCTCCTCTTCGCTGGAGTTGCCGGAGGACACGTTCACCGTCGCGAGGGCCGCCGGGTCCTCGGGAACCTCCATGGGCACATGCCCGTCCCCGTTGAAAGCGGGCATGGAGTCCACCACCTGCTCCCAATCATCTCGAAGGAACAGTGCAGAGGCGCCCTCCGGCCTCGCCACGTCTCCCCGACCAAAGATTGGAGGACCGCGGCCAGATCTTCGTCGGCCAAGACTACGGGGCTCGGGCGAGGCCTCCACAATGAGCGAATCTTGACGGGTGGGGCCACCCGGTGCTCCAGAACTCCCTCGGGAAGCGACGCCCCGGTCAGCTTCGCCCGTCGCCATGTTGCCCGCCACAGTCCGCGTTCATCTTCTCCGGACTGCATCACGCGGGGATCCACGAGTTCAGCGAGACCAATCGTCGATGGGCGTGGGCTGCTCCGTGGGCGAGAATCAGCCGAGGATGGATGCGCCCAAAGCATCTACCATGACCCACTTGCTCCTGAAGCCTTCAATCCTCTTCCGGGCTTCGAGATGGCATTGGAGCTGCCAGACGCGACAAAGCTCACAAGACGCGGTGATGGGGCCGCGAGAGGCCCGGAAGTAGAAGTAGTGGCGCAGCAAGGCCACTGAGGGCTGCACCCCGACATGAGCCTCACAATAGTAGGCGAAGATCGCCAGGAGAAGAACAGAGTTGGGGTGGAGGTGCAGAGCTTGCTGTTTGTAATGACGGAGGACAGAAAAGAAGAACTCAGAAAAGGGAGGCACCAGACCGGCGGCAATGGCGCTCACGAAGAGCGGATAGAAGGTGCTTCCTTTGTCCTCAGGAAGGGCAGAGCCAGCCTTGAGCACCGCTGCCCCGTCGTTGCCTTGCGCCACCATCATCCGGTGCGCCCAGGCAAGGCTCTTCTCCGACACGTTCGGGGAGTCCAAAGCAGGCGAGTACCAAGCTCCGGCCGGGGTCTGGCGAGGCGCCATATCTTGCTAGGGCGCGCGGTCGGAGTAGATCTGGGGATTTCGGAAGCAGGAAGAATAGGCGCAGGACAGGGGATCTGGGCAGTGACTGGAGAAGGCAAAGGAGGTAAAGACTAGAACGGGCACCACTCTCTTAACGGTTCGTGCAGTCGCCGAGGCGTCGTGGGGAAGCAGAGATGCCCACGTCCAATCAAGCGCCACGCGGCGCCCAAGGCCGCAGGCTGTTAGGGCCCACGGCGCTTCGCACTTGCCCCTTCGCTTCTCTGCTAAGCCAAGTCCAGGCGCGCCTTGGGCCGGGGCTCTTGTCGGCGTTACGGGAGCAGGGGTACCAGACTTGCACTGCTGCGGCTGCGGCATGGCTCAAGGGTGGCCCGGATGGCCCATCTTCATCAGCACAAGCTCAAGACCCTCGCGAGGGACCAAGCCTCGCGGGGCGGACGACAGGAAGCTTCCTCAGGCACGGCCTTGTCAGGCTGGCTCGCGAG
Source organism: Aegilops bicornis (assembly GCA_021605145.1). NCBI lineage: Eukaryota > Viridiplantae > Streptophyta > Magnoliopsida > Poales > Poaceae > Aegilops > Aegilops bicornis. The sequence goes on from CM038674.1 coordinate 415,346,832, forward strand.
GAGGCGAAGAGATCAAGGTGGGGTACCTCACGAGTTGCCCATGACGCAAGCCATGACGACCAAGGGCGCCATGCGGGTGCCAGCCCGCGCAGTGTCCTCATTTCCTCTTTGGTGCAAAGGAGGCAAGCGCAGGCGAGAGCATCAAGCAAAGGCAACCATTTCGGTGCAACAAGACCAAGACCAACACAATGGCAGGAAGGAGGTCATCGTGGAGCCCAAGCCGGTGTCATCGTCAGAGCCTTTGACATGCGAGGACCAACTTTAGTCAGGATAAGTGTACCAGATGTTCCCCTTCAAAATGGCCAATTGTTGGCGCCCTTCCCGCTCAATATTTGGGAAGAGGCCCAGGGCCTCTGCCTATAAATAGGACTAGCCACCCACAGGGCAGGGCACCTTGAATCGAGAAGCAAGGGAGAACAGAGCGAGAGCATCTTAAGGAGAGAGAGAGAGAGAGAGAAGCGACCGAACTCCCCCTAGCAGTTCGTCGCACCGGCCAAGAACAGACCCTCGCGAGGCTGTTCTTCCTTGTATTGTTCATCATCAGCCCCTGAGGCAATCCACCACACCACACACCTTTGGAGTAGGGTATTACACCACAATGGTGGCCCGAACCAGTATAAACACTGTGTCCCTTGTGTTGCTCTTTGTGTAGTTTAGATCCTTGCGAGGCGACGAGGGGTAGGTAGGTTGGAGGTGAGATCTCCGTGTGCACCCTAGAGTTCGAACCTAGAGGGTCAGCCGGAACCCGAAATCCGACAGATCCTCTTACATTCACCTTGATGATCACATCGAGTGGAATCCTCTGAGGGTGATTCCCCGGTTTTTCCCTTGATGTTTTGACACACGGTTACCTTGACTTTACTTGAGACCTTTGGGAAAGTCGGGCGGGCCCAGAGAGCACCTGCAAGATGGTTACGAGGCACGGCCGGGCAGGCAGGCCGCCCCCGAGTGGGCTGGGCTAGCCCTTGCCGTATTTCCTCGAGACGGGGCGACGGGGTCACGTTATCATGAGTCTCTGCTCGTCTCCGCACGCTAATAACACACTATGGTTTGGGTATTTGTTCTGAGTTGGCCTTTGGCCTTTACGCACTAACCACCACGCGAGAATAGTTATGGGCCTCGATGCCGTGGTATCAGCCGAAGCTTTGTCAGATGTCCGGTTCAGCATTGCGGCACGGCCTGGTCGGTGCCTCATTGGAGGTGGCCTGGATTGCCCTGCGCGAACGATCCGGAGTGCAAGGGGCGATGGGCCCAGACCCCTAAGTGCTTAGGATGTAGACCAGCGGGGACCTCTTTGCTGAGCCTAGGTAGGGCTGCGACGTGTTGATCTTCCGAGGCCGGGCATTGACCCAGAAAAGTGTGTCCGGCCAGAGTGATCGAGTGTGTTGGAAAACATGGTGCACCCATGCAGGGAAGATTATCTATTAATAGTCGTGTCCACGGTAAGGGACGTTCAGACTTATATCCTGATCTTTTACAACTAGAAATGGATACTTGATATATGTGGCTCCAGGATTGCTTTCTCGCGGGGAGTCGAGGAAGGATCTCTGGGCTTTAATGCTACAACATGTTTGTTAAAGATAAACGGCTATTCTTTACTCTTCTACATGCTGCAAGATGCTTAGAGCTTCTTGAAGATGCTAGTCTTTGATAGGCTAGGCCTCCCCCCCTATTCTAGCATTTTGCAGTTCAGTCCATAGATACAACCCTTCCATTTGATACCAATGCATACTTAGTATAGATCTGATGCTTGCGAGTACTTTGGATGAGTACTCACGGTTGCTTTGCTACCCCTTTTCCCCTTCCTCCTTCTTTTCGATTGATGCAACCAGATGGTGGATCCTTGGAGCCAGATGCCACCATCGACGGGTACTACTACATGGAGGCCGCCGAAGATCAGCAGTAGTTAGGAGGTCCCAGGTAGGAGGCCTTGCCTCTTCGATCGTTGATGTTTGTGCTAGCCTTCTTAAGGCATCCTTGTCTAACTTATGTCTGTACTCAGATATTGTTGCTTCCGCTGACTCTTGTGTATCAAGCTTGTATTCGAGCCCTCTGGCTTGTAATATGAAGCTTGTATTATTTCAATTTGTGTCTAGAGTTGTGTTGTGATATCTTCCCGTGAGTCCCTGATCTTGATCTTACACATTTGCATGTATGATTAGTATACGATTGAATCGGGGGCGTCACAGTACAAACATTGTATGATAAGACAGGTGCAATGGATAGTGGGGAATAAAAGAGGGCATGAAATAATCCACATTTATATTGTCTAACCAAACATGATAGCATGACACAATTTCACATATATGATGGCTAACTAAAAAAGATGGAAAGACATAGTTCAAAATATGATGACTATGTAAATAGGATGACATGATATAACTATATAATGTGTTTATTAAATAGGTTGGCATGCCATAATTCACATACATGCCTCCTATGGAAACATGATAGCATGATATAATTCACGGATAGAATGACATAATTCAAAATATGATGACTGTAAACACTAAACAAGATGAGATGATATAACTATATGATGTCTTTATTAAATGGGTTGCCATGCCATAATTCAGATAGATGCTGTGTATGTAAACATGATGGCATGATATAATTCAAATATATGATTTATATAGTAAGCAAGTAAGCAGATGAAAATCCATATATGATGTAAAAACTAAGGAATGCAAGACAACATGCATGACATGGGTAATATAACCCTGCCAAGTTTGAGCATAGACCTCAGGGGGAAAATAGGACTAGTCATCAGTCTCTGAATCCTCCTCTGAGGAGCTCTCTGTAACCAACAAGATGTCTGCTTCAGCAGGTAGCATTGTCTGCTCTGAATACCTTGTTTTCACTCCAGATACTTCCATCACCGCTTCAAATGGCTGATGCACAGGAAGAGTAGTTGAATATACAAATGTTGTCGACAAATGGAACACGTAATACAAAAAATGATAGCATGATATAATTCACATACATGATGATTGGCTAAACAACATGGCATTGTATAATTCACATATATAATGCCTTTGCAACAAGATAGCATTGCATAATTCACATATATAATGTCTTGCAACAAGATGGCAATGCATACTTCACATATATGGTAATTAGACACTAAACAGGTGGCATTCACACAAAGCATGTCTGAACTAATCAAATGACATAGCAATGCAAGACACCATACGCACGATATGAGCAACATAACCCTGCCAAGTTAGAGCATACACCTTGGGGGAAATAGGAATGGTCATCTGTCTATGAATCCTCCTCTGAGGAGCTATCCGTAACCAGCGAGATATGCACTTTGTCGGATAGCATAGTCTGCTCTGAAGACCTTGTTTTCACTCCAAAATTTTCCATCACTGTGTCAAATGGCTGATGCACACGAAGAGTAGTTGAATGTACTAACATTGTTGACAAATGTAATACGTAATGAAAAAAGGATGGCCCTGATATAATTCACATATAAAGGCATTTGGATAAGCAGGATGGCATTGCAAAATTCACATATATGATGCCTGGCTAAACAAGATGGTGTTGCATAATTCACATAAAGCGATGAATAAACTAAACAGATGGCATTCACACAAAGCATATCTAAACTAAGCAGATGACATATTTGATGTATAAAGTAAGCAATGCAAGGCACCATATGCATGATATAACCAACATCAGCATGCCAAGTTAGAGCGAAGACCTCGGGGGTAAATAGGAGTGGTCTTCTCCTTCTGAGTCCCCCTCAGAACAGATATCTTCCTCTCGATTAATCCGAAATGGGTAGAGGGGGGCTGCCTTTGCGCCTGGAGCGACGTCTGAAATTTTATTGCCACGCAAGGCTTGTCTCTTTTGCTCTACATGTTCAATTCCATCATGTACAATAACTGACATGCATAGGAATAAAACATAGTGAGATTATGTAAGGAGTGCATGCAGAAATCCAGAGTGATAGTAGCAACCTGTGGATAGACCCAAAACCAATGATAGCAGGCAGATAATGGCTTCAGTTAAAAAATACAGATAATGGCTTCTTTACTGTTGTTTGCCACCCAACATGAAACTCATAGTAGACACCAGAGATTAACCATATGGTAGATAGATAATATTGATTTTGGCCCCGATATGTATCCCACAACCATTTAAAAACTCAAGTTTGACCATTAGTTTGGAGCTGACTCAGAGTCTAATCGGTGAACAGGACGATAAAGTAGCATGTAATATTAAGCGATGCATAACGTAAGCAGACACGAAGGAGTGTGGCCTCTCATGCGAACCCGTGTAGTCCTCGAGGTCATCTGCTCGGTTGATGATGGTAATGCAGTTGTCATGGCTGCCAGCGGTGGGGAAGAAGATCTGAGGCGGTGAAAGACAGTCTGGAGGCCGGATCCCTGCTGTGCTGGACCCTTCTATCGTCGGAGCATCTAAACTGGGGTGGACGACGGCGTAGCAGGAGCGGGACAAACCACACAAGGTTTTCTTTGACAACTATCTGTAAGAGAAGTACTTCTGTAAGGGCTCGTTTGAATTGGAGGGTTCTAACAACGCAGGGATAGGAAATACACAGTAATAGGATAGGAATGCACGTGCAAAATAGAGAATTTTAAAACACAGGATTTCTGCCAATCTGGGTGTTTGGTTCACAAGAATTGGAAGATCACAGGATGCAAAGAAGCATGGTGAGATTAAGTCAAACCACAAGAAAATGTATGGTTATAATGCTATTATGCTACTATCTCTTAGTCTTGTGCTACATGAATAGGAATTTGAAAAGGAGGACAAGTGCATATTAAAATTCCTACGGTTTTTCTTTCAAGGAGACACTAAAGGAACAAATCCTACAGTTTTCCTTTGCTCCATCCCTTTGAACCAAATGCATGAATAGTAATACCATAGGAAACTTTCCAATTCCTATGTTTTTCCTTCACTTTTCCTTTCTAGCACTGGCGATTCTAGCAGGCAGGCTTGAGCAACGAAAAGCCTACACTCAAAAAATGTTTTTGTGCTACTTCTACTACTTTGGTCCCAGGCCACTGTCGTACTAGCTCAACTCCCAGGCCCATCGACAAATGCACAGCTCAAACGCGCAAAGATAAATAATGATGGCATTCAAGACAGTCCATCGCGCATAGCTAAGTTTCCTGGTACCTCACTGCTTGTCATATTGTAGGAGAAACTAATCGTATTTCACGTTACTGTGTGTGCTCAGTGGACAACATATATAACATGTAGAGTAAAAAAGAGATGCAACAAGTGTACAACCTCTTTGGCGAAGCCATGTCGATCTCAGCGTGATTGGGTTGGTCGGTGAGGATGATCTGGCTGACTTGGCTGTCGGAGGAGGGGAAGAAGATCTTAGGCATCTTGAGATGGAGCCCGGGGTACTGCTCCGCTGTGATGGAGGGTTTCGTCGTTGGAGCAGCTCCGGTGAGTTGTACGACGCCGAGGCTGAAGCAGGACAGGAGAGACAATGTTAACCTGAGTGGAATTCTAATAGCACGTAACATCCCAAAATTCTAAATTTTGGAATGTTATAAACAAATAGATAGATTTGATTGATTGCTTGATTGATTGACTGAAAATGAGTGAATTCGAAACTTTTTGAAAGTTAGATGAGAGGGAATAAAAGGACTTTCCCAAACTTTCATTTTGCTTTTATGATCTTTGGGAATTCAAATTCTTTTCATCACAAAACCCTGGAGAGAAGATGACATGACTTCTTCCATTTATTTAAATGACAAGGGGTGTTGAAAATATTTGAATTTCATTTGGAAAATATTTCCAATTCTGAAACTTTATGCAACTCAATGATTTTCAAGAGCGAAGATAAAATGACTTCTTCAAAACATATGAAATATGAGTTGGGAGTTTCAAAGAATTAAATTCAAAGTTCTTTTGAATTTATTTTTCAATTTGGAGTTATTGGAGTTTTATTCAAATTATTTTTCCAAAAATAAAATATATGGAAAATAGGGTAACATGATTCCCTACCTCAGAAAAATGGAGAGAAATCAGTTTGAATTAATTTTGGTATTTTTAAAATGATTTTCAGTGGATTTCATTAGGGCAGAAGCACTCTTTGTTTTATCTGATTTTGTGTGGATTTTATTTGGCATTATAAAAATGACCATCTTGTAGGAAATCTTTTTCTGCAAATTTTGATATATTATATGCCTATATAATATTATTTTTTTTATTGGTTTTATTATTTTTTTGTCTCTGTTTAAAAACAAAACAAATGTTTAAAAAAAATCTGCAGCGCCTTGGGCCAAGGGCCCAAGCCGCCAAGCCAGCCGGCCGGCCGAGGCAAAGGCCATCGCACGCACGCACCAAGGGAGCCAGGGAGCCGCCAAGGTTTCTATTCTTTTACAAATCCTAGTAGGATTTGATCCCGTTTCGTTATTCCGTTTTTTACTCCTAGGATTCTTAATCCTAGTCTATTTCTTGTCCCCTACCCCAAGCAAAACCCTCCCCTCCCCAATATAAATACACAAGCACCCCCCCTCCAACACATCAAATCAACTCCTCTCCTCTCCTCTCCTCTCCGCAGCAGCACCACCACAGCGCCGCCGCCGCCCTACACCACCGCCGCCGCCGCGCCCTCGACCTCTCCTGAGGTTTATATGATCTCCTCTCCACCGTCCCGTGATCTCCTTTCCTCTAGGAGCAACCGCAACATCGGATCCGATCTTCTTCCCCAACTCCGGACGACTACTCCGGTGAGATCCACGAAATCCCGTAATTCATTTTTTCAGAAAATAGCAATCTTAGAAAATTCATATCTTTTAGAGTTTTTAGTATTTTTGAGTGATTCCAATTGCTATGTGTCACAAATTTGTTGAAGTTTCTGTTAGTGTCTCTGGATTTCAAATTTGAGTAGTTTAAATTTGAATTTGATAAGTTTTGTTCAGATTAGTATTTTGGCCATAACTTGAGTTTAAAAATAGGTTTTTAATTAATTCTTTTTGCTCCTGGTCACTTGTGATATTATTTTAGCTGTAGGATTTAGTTTGGTAATTTTGGAGTATTTTAAATTAGATTTTTAGTAAAAATAGTACTGTTTTTCTTATATAGTTGTTTTAGTTATGTAATTATTGTTTTTAATTATTTTTAGTTCATTCCTTCTGTAGATTTTCACTTGTTGTTATATGTTTATGTTTAGCTACAGTAGATAAATTTTTGTAGTTATTTATTAGTGTTTAGATACTGTTTTTGTAATTGCTTGTTTAGTTCATAGTGATAGTGGATAAAAATAGTTTTATTAGTTTTAAAAGTAATTCTTTTCCACTTCAAGTTATATTGTTTTTGTTTCTGTTATTTGTGAACACATTAGTTGTTGTATTTATTTAGTATAGTTTATTAATGTTTTAATAAATGATTTGTTGTTATAGTTGTCTTAGTGTTTTGCTAGTTGCTATATTTGTTCTAGTATTAACTAGATGGTTATAGTAGTTTTATATTAGTTCTTTTGTTAGTTATTAAATTAGTAATTTATTTTCTGTTATTTTATTAGATTTATATTTTCTTTGCTGTAGAAAAAAATGTTAGAGTAATTTAGTGATGTTATGTTAAGATTTGTGTGAGTTGGTCACCACTAGTTTTTCCTTGAGTTTTTCTTTTCAAGTTTTTCCTTTGGTTTTCGACTTGGTTTTCTTTGTTGCTTTTATTTTGATTCAGTATTGTTATGATTGATAGAATTGATTGCTAGGATGATTGCTTATATGATTGTCTGTTTAATATAGATTTTCAAAGGAGTGACGAATAGTTCTACCAAGTCATTATTCGAGAGTGTTGTTATCTTCATCAAGTAATACCGAGCAAGTTCACTTTGACCATGTTTTTCATACCTATGTGTTTTATTGCATCTAGTGTCATCTTCGCAACAATCCCTCCAGAGTGACATTGAATCCTTGTAGTTGAGTAGTATGCATGAGGTAGGAACCCATCACCCTGTTACCAAGCCCGGGCGTTATTTATTTTAATGCTACGCTATAGTAGACGGGTTGGTATGAGTGCTCGAGAGTGGTGTGAAGAAGGAGGACTCTCGTCAATGACGACAACTCCATGATGGCATCTGCAAGGACTGCATTTTCAAGGCCTCAAGACTTCAAGACTCGAGACAAGAATTCAATACGCACTCTTTGGGTGAAGGACGGTTGTGGGCACCTGGAGAATCCAGTGGTTGGCGGGATGCATGGAGAAGCGCCATGACATCTTGCGGAAAGCTTCACCCAGACTCAAAGAGACGGAAGAATACTTCATGCCCGGAAGCTTACGTGCAAGCGCAAGTCACTATGGGCTCTGGCTTGGTTGACCTTAGTTGTGACTCGGCTGGGGCGGTGCTAGCGAGATGTAGAACTACGGTAGGATTGAATGAGCACGGACGGTGGTCGTGGGAACTCTTGAATACCATGTTTGGTCATCTTGTTCTCAAACACCTAAGTGCGAGAGCGTAAAAGAGGATAGAATCTTGCGGGTAAAGTGTACAAACCTCTGCAGAGGGTTTAAACCTAATCGATTAGCCGTGTCCCGATTCACGGACAATTTGAGCCTCTGGACTTGGATCTATCTCGGAACTCTCAACACCGGATTGATAACTTAATTGTGGGCAACTTATGATGATTTTGGGCTATGAGACATCGGTTGGCGGAACCATGTCATGATAGAAAACTCCATAGTACAGACTTCATTTATTCCTTTGATGTAGGGAAAATAAAACCAGCTTTTACGCCAAACAAAACTCAGAATCTGAGCCACAAAGCCATACTGCATATAGTATAGTTTATCATCTGCTTTCTCTTATTGTGATCTTGCGGTACATTCAATGTCTTGACCTACACGGCTGCAACGTATCATGTTGCAGATATTTCCTCGACGAGTAAGAGTTACGATCTGAGGTTACGGTCTACACTCAACTGCCGATGGCGTTGATGGGACTCCACACCCGACTAATTGTTTCATTGTGACTTATGAGGTATATATCAGTTTACGTTAATTATACATGTGATTGCACTTTGATATATACATTGATGTACTTGTGTGTGCCAAGATCTTGATCGAGGATGGCATACACAACACGTAGGCTTGACCGTCTGAGGTCGGGTCGCTATAGATATGGTATCAGAGCACATGTTGACTGTAGGACGTGACCCTAGAAATCGGAAAGCCATTAGGATAGGAAATCTCTAAAATTTTACTTAAAAAAAAGACCCCTACTTCTCATCTTTTCCGATTTTATCTAATAGTCCCTCTTACCACAAATAGTTAGAACATACCATATCCCCTTTTGACCACTCGGAGGATCAACTGAAGCCACTCCATGAAGGACTAGATATCGGACAATGATAACCACTTGAGTAAAGAGAATTGTATCATTTGAAGACTCAGAAGACTTGAAGAATTTGAAGAATCTGTAGTATTATTTGACCTTTAGAATACCAAACCCCCGTTATACACCTACGTTAGATGCGATGATTTGTGAGCTGTCATTTGTTTGATGTTTTCCGACAGCCACAAAGTAAAACCCGTTTCTTCAAAAACTATTGTTTGTATTGTGTGTATCCCTCCCCACCTCTCTCATATCTCATCCCAAAACTTTTGGACCCATTAGATGATGAATGAAGTTGGACCAGTATTCTCTGGACCAAAAACCCAGCCGGAGGCAGAGCTATGGATTCGTAACATGGAGAATCACTTGAGAGCAATTTGGTTTCAAGGAAGAATGAAGTATCTTACGCTCTTCAGTACTTTGAAGGAAGTGCTGCAACATGGTGGCAGATGCATCAAGCTATACAGGGATGGAATGGAGCAAAGACTTGGGAGGAATTCAAGAAGACCCTGTTGAGATCACGTCTCATCCGGAAGCACTATGATAACCCGAAGAAGAAACCTTGTGCCTGCAAGATTTGCGGAGAAATAGGACACACCCAGGAGGAACACAAGGATGGATGCCCTCATTGTGAGGAGAAACACCCAGTGAGGAATGCCCAACTAGTCGTGTGACTTGTTTCTTGTGTGAAGGAACCACCCACTACCCGACTCGGTGTCACATTTACCCCATGGTGCAACAAACTATTCAGGAGCAGGAAGAAGGAATGAAAGAAGCCCTCCGAGAAGTTACGAAAGAACACATGATGAAGGAATGTGTTGAAGACCCTGATGGAGAAGGCCTCAACAGATTTTACTCTAATGCCTGCTATTCATGTGGAGAAGAAGGATATTTTTCACAGTATTGCACCAAGGAAAGAAAAGAGTATCTGGGATACTTCCCGACGGAAGCAATAGAGTTTGATCCAGAGGGAATAAAAGATTTGATCGAGCGAAGAAACCCGGAAGAGAAAACAAAGAAACCCTCGTAACAACCCAATTTCTGCAAAGAGGGACAAGAGTCATATTACCTGTTTTGAATGTAAGGACGTCGGGCATTATGCCAATCATTGTCTTGAAAGGAAGCAAGGAACTCAAGGAGCAGGCACCATCTCCAAGAAGCCCAAAGACTTATCGAGAGTTATGTGTTTTCATTGCAAGGAAGCAGGACATTATGCTACTAAATGTTCCTACAAGAAGGAAGCTGGAGTTGAGTAGTTGGAATTTTGATATGGATAATAAGAGTGGTAGAAACCAATTTTTTTTCATGAGTACAACTGAGTTATGTAATGGGTGCTCAGAGTTTGTAATGGATACATGAAATCAATAAAGTTAAGGTGACATGTTTTCATATGTTTAATTGTATGAGTTGTTACTCTATGAACACGGATTTTGACCATTTTCGAGGATATGAGAAATATGGTCTATGGATGGATTTGTGAATTTCATTTTAAGGGTGGTAGTACCACTGTGAAGAAGACTAGACTAATGGATAAGAAAATATATATTCCACGGACTGTAGTTCAAGGAAAAAAATTGGAGTTTTGCTTTTGATATGATGGTATGAAGAAACAGAGTACTACTGGATTTAAAGGAGGTGTAATATGGAGCAAGAGAGTTACTCCAAGGATGAGTTAAAGCTGCACTAGTCTTGAAGTGGGCCATAACCCACAGGCCCAGGATTTTGAAAAGGAACAAATGTAACCTTGATGAAGGAAGAAATTTGGAAGAATCGGTGATTCAATCAGCATACGTTTCATAGGAGGTTACGCAAAAACCTGAGAGTGGTGGAGAAACGATAGATGTCTTGCCCAGCTTGCAAAACCAATGGATTTACCCGAACCCTGTTCAAGGACAAGAGAAATTCTGCAATGCTTGTGAGGATGCCCAAGTGATAGAATACGCGGTTCACCTTGATGTATGAAGTAATGGTTGAAATGCGGGATGGATTGGCCCCATACCGGAGACTTCTATCATGAACTATCATATGTTGATGGAAAATCAGAGACACGAAAACTTTAGAAGAGCGTCGATACGACAAGCCAAAACCTTAGAATGGTAGGACGATTGATCCATGTACCGGCAACCGTTGCCAAACGTAGGTCATACGGTGAGACTCAACCCAACCCATTATTCCTGCAGGAGAAACCTGTAATGGTTGACCACCATGAGATCTCGATAGTTGTTTATTGGCGACAGACCTATCAGCTATGAAGACCCAGTTTCGGGATAACCTTATCAAGATGAAAGGACACATGAATTGAGGAAAAGGTTATGCCACTACCGGAAAAGCCCAGAGAGGAATTGTCCTTACGATCTGAGAAGACCGACCTTTGTCGGCCAAAAGGATGGAGTATATGAGTTTTTGATGGAACCGTAACAATGCTTCTAAGGGTGGTAGCACCGAGACCCGGAGATGATTGGTGGATTTTGAAGACCCCCAAACCCTAACCTATTTCTTGCTAGCCTCTCCGAATCTCGAGGGGCGAGATTCATTTTAAGTGGTAGGTTTGTAACATCCCAAAATTCTAAATTTTGGAATGTTATAAACAAATAGATAGATTTGATTGATTGCTTGATTGATTGACTGAAAGTGAGTGAATTCGAAACTTTTTGAAATTTAGATGAGAGGGAATAAAAGGACTTTCCAATACTTTCATTTTGCTTTTATTATCTTTGTGAATTCAAATTCTTTTCATCACAAAACCCTGGAGAGAAGATGACATGACTTCTTCCATTTATTTAAATGACAAGGGGTGTTGAAAATATTTGAATTTCATTTGGAAAATATTTCCAATTCTGAAACTTTATGCAACTCAATGATTTTCAAGAGCGAAGATAAAATGACTTCTTCAAAACATATGAAATATGAGTTGGGAGTTTCAAAGAATTAAATTCAAAGTTCTTTTGAATTTATTTTTCAATTTGGAGTTATTGGAGTTTTATTCAAATTATTTTTTCCAAAATAAAATATATGGAAAATAGGGTAACATGATTCCCTACCTCGGAAAAATGGAGAGAAATCAGTTTGAATTAATTTTGGTATTTTTAAAATGATTTTCAGTGGATTTCATTAGGGCAGAAGCACTCTTTGTTTTATCTGATTTTGTGTGGATTTTATTTGGCATTATAAAATGACCATCTTGTAGGAAATCTTTTTCTGCAAATTTTGATATATTATATGCCTATATAATATTTTTATTTATTTGGTTTTATTATTTTTATTTGTCTCTGTTTAAAAACAAAACAAATGTTTTAAAAAAAATCTGCAGCGCCTTGGGCCAAAGGCCCAAGCCGCAAGCTCAGCCGGGCCGGCCGAGGCCAAGGCCATCGCCTTGCCGCACCAAGGGAGCCAGGAGCCGCCAAGGTTTCTATTCTTTTACAAATCCTAGTAGGATTTGATCCCGTTTCGTTATTCCGTTTTTTTACTCCTAGGATTCCTAATCCTAGTCTATTTCTTGTCCCCTACCCCAAGCAAAACCCTCCCCTCCCCCAATATAAATACCCAAGCACCCCCCTCCAACACATCAAATGAACTCCTCTCCTCTCCTCTCCTCTCCTCTCTCTGTGGCAGCAGCACCACCACAAGCGCCGCCGCCACTTGCCCGCCGCCGCCCTACACCACCGCCGCCCGCCTCGACCTCTCCTGAGGTTTATATGATCTCCTCTCCACCGTCCCGTGATCTCCTTTCCTCTAGGAGCAACCGCAACATCGGATCCGATCTTCTTCCCCAACTCCGACGACTACTCCGGTGAGATCCACGAAATCCCGTAATTCATTTTTTTCAGAAAATAGCAATCTTAGAAAATTCATATCTTTTAGAGTTTTTAGTATTTTTGAGTGATTCCAATTGCTATGTGTCACAAATTTGTTGAAGTTTCTGTTAGTGTCTCTGGATTTCAAATTTGAGTAGTTTAAATTTGAATTTGATAAGTTTTGTTCAGATTAGTATTTTGGCCATAACTTGAGTTTAAAAATAGGTTTTTAATTAATTCTTTTTGCTCCTGGTCACTTGTGATATTATTTTAGCTGTAGGATTTAGTTTGGTAATTTTGGAGTATTTTAAATTAGATTTTTAGTAAAAATAGTACTGTTTTTCTTATATAGTTGTTTTAGTTATGTAATTATTGTTTTTAATTATTTTTAGTTCATTCCTTCTGTAGATTTTCACTTGTTGTTATATGTAAAAGATTAGCTACATTAGATAAATTTTTGTATTTATTTATTAGTGTTTAGAAAAAGTTTTTGTAATAGATTGATTAGTTCATAGTGAAATTGTATAAAGATAGTTTTATTAGTATTAAAAGTAATTCTTTTTCCACTTCAAGTTATCTTGTTTTTGTTTCTGTTATTTGTGAACACATTAGTTGTTGTATTTATTTAGTATAGTTTATTAATGTTTTAATAAATGATTTGCTGTTATAGTTGTCTTAGTGTTTTGCTAGTTGCTATATTTGTTCTAGTATTAACTAGATGGTTATAGTAGTTTTATATTAGTTCTTTTTGTTAGTTATTAAATTAGTAATTTATTTTCTGTTATTTTATTAGATTTATATTTTCTTTGCTGTAGAAAAAAATGTTAGAGTAATTTAGTGATGTTATGTTAAGATTTGTGTGAGAAGGTCACCACTAGTTTTTCCTTGAATTTTTAATTTGAATTTTTTCCTTTGGTTTTCGACTTGGTTTTCTTTGTTGCTTTTATTTTGATTGAGTATTGTTATGATTGATAGAATTGATTGCTAGGATGATTGCTTATATGATTGTCTGTTTAATATAGATTTTCAAAGGAGTGACGAATAGTTCTACCAAGTCTTTATTCTGAGAGTGTTATTATCTTCATCAAGTAATACCAGGCAAGTTCACTTTGACCATGTTTTTCATACCTATGTGTTTTATTGCATCTAGTGTCATCTTCGCAACAATCCCTCCAGTAGTGACATTGAATCCTTGTAGTTGAGTAGTATGCATGAGGTAGGAACCCATCACCCTGTTACCAAGCCCGGGACGTTATTTATTTTAATGCTACGCTATAGTAGACGGGGTTGGTATGAGTGCTCGAGTGGTGTGAAGAAGGAGGACTCTCGTCAATGACGACAACTCCATGATGGCATCTGCAAGGACTGCATTTTCAAGGCCTCAAGACTTCAAGACTCGAGACAAGAATTCAATCGCACTCTTTGGGTGAAGGGCGGTTGGCCGGGCACCTGGAGAATCCGATGGTTGGCCGGGATGCATGGAGAAGCGCCATGACATCTTGCGGAAAGCTTCACCCAGACTCAAAGAGGCGGAAGAATACTTCATGCCCGAAGCTTACATGCAACCGCAAGTCACTATGGGCTCTGGCTTGGTTGACCTTAGTTGTGACTCTGGCTAGGGCGGTGCTAGCGGATGTAGAACTACGGTAGGATTGAATGAGCACGGACGGTGGTCGAGAACTCTTGAATACCATGTTTGGTCATCTTGTTCTCAAACACCCTGAAGTGCGAGAACGTAAAAAGAGGATAGAATCTTGCGGGTAAAGTGTACAAACCTCTGCAGAGGGTTTAAACCTAATCGATTAGCCGTGTCCCGATTCACGGACAATTTGAGCCTCTGGACTTGGATCTATCTCGGAACTCTCAACACCGGATTGATAACTTAATTGTGGGCAACTTATGATGATTTTGGGCTATGAGACATCGGTTGGCGGAACCATGTCATGATAGAAAACTCCATAGTACAGACTTCATTTATTCCTTTGATGTAGGGAAAATAAAACCAGCTTTTACATAAACAAAACTCGGAATCTGAGCCACAAAGCCATACTGCATATAGTATAGTTTATAAATGCATTTTCTCTTATTGTGATCTTGCCGGTACATTCAATGTCTTGACCTACGGCTGCAACGTATCATGTTGCGAGATATTTCCTCGACGAGTAAGAGTTACGATACGGGGTTACGGTCTACACTCAACCTGCCGATGGCGTTGATGGGACTCCACACCCGACTAATTGTTTCATTTGTGACTTATGAGGTATATATCAGTTTTACGTTAATTATACATGTGATTGCACTTTGATATATACATTGATGTCTTGTGTGTGCCGACATCTTGATCCGAGGATGGCACAAGAACACGAAGGCTTGACCGTCTGAGGTCGGGTCGCTATAGATATGGTATCGAGCACATGTTGGTATGGGGCGTGACCCTAGAAATCGGAAAGCCATTAGGATAGGAAATCTCTAAAATTTTACTTAAAAAAGACCCTACTTCTCATCTTTTCCGATTTTATCTAATAGTCCCTCTTACCACAAATAGTTAGAACATACCATATCCCTTTTGACCCTTTGGGAGGATCAAGCTGAAGCCACTCCATGAAGGACTAGATATCGGACAATCGATAACCACTTGAGTAAAGATAATTGCATCATTTGAAGACTACGAAGACTTGAAGAATTTGAAGAATCTGAAGAATTATTTGACCTTTAGAAGACCAAACCCAGTTATACACCTCGTTAGATGCGATGATTTGTGAGCTGTCATTTGTTTGATGTTTTCCGACAGCCACAAAGTAAAACCCGTTTCTTCAAAAACTATTGTTTGTATTGTGTGTATCCCTCCCACCTCTCTCATATCTCATCCCAAAACTTTTGGACCCATTAGATGATGAATGAAGTTGGACCAGTATTCTCTGGACCAAAAACCCAGCCGGAGGCAGAGCTCTGGATTCAGAACATGGAGAATCACTTCGGGAGCAATTTGGTTTCAAGGAAGAATGAAGTATCTTACGCTCTTCAGTACTTTGAAGGAAGTGCTGCAACATGGTGGCAGATGCATCAAGCTATACATGGATGGAATGGAGCAAAGACTTGGGAGGAATTCAAGAAGACCTGTTGAGATCACGTCTCATCCGGAAGCACTATGATAACCCGAAGAAGAAACCTTGGGCAGACAAGATTTGCGGAGAAATAGGACACACCCAGGAGGAACACAAGGATGGATGCCCTCATTGTGAGGAGAAACACCCAGCTGAGGAATGCCCAACTAGTCAGGTGACTTGTTTCTTGTGTGAAGGAACCACCCACTACCCAAAAGTCGATTCAGTCGACTGAAGTGTAGCTAAATCGGAGCAGCAATGCGAGCAAGAGCAAGAGAAATAGCAAGAGCAGACCAAGCAGGGGACCGAGAGCAAGAGCAGAGCAGGAGCGCGAGCGAGAGCTAAAGCAGTACCAGCTCCTACTGATGTGGACGTCGCCGCCGAGGGAGCGACGCCATGGAGGAAGTGGCCGGCGACGCCGCCGTGGATGGAGCCGCGCCGTGTCGGCTTGGGACCGAGCACCGGCAGCACCGTGAGATTGAATCAAGAAGAAAATGTGGCGATTAGTGTACAACCTCTTTGGTGGGGCCAATTAGGCCTCAACTTCATCCGAGGAAATGGTGATGATGATGCTCTTTCGGTGGTGCAGGTGAAGACGGCGGTGTGGGAATGGAGGTGGCGCGAAAGACGAGGGGAACGCCGGGGCAGCTCCTTGGAGGTGGAGGACGGGGTGGCTGAACCGGCGGGACGAGGAGATCGATGACGGATCCTCATCCGGTATGGTGGATGAGGAACGTCGAGGTGTTGTTGTGGACGACGTCGTCGGGGAAGAGGCTCCGGCTGGGTAGCGAACGGAGGAGGGTGTGGGGCTTCGCGGGTTTTTGTGGCCTCGGTGTACTAATGGGTGGGCGGATGGGATGGGAGTGGGGAACCATGGCTTAGGTACGCGCTTGTCCGAAATGTGGGGTAAGTTACGAAAGTAACCCCCTAGGCGGTTCTTTCCGTTCAGGGGTATCACGGGCATTTCGCATGTCCGGATTTCACAGGAGGTGGGAGTTTTCGCGCGCGTTGTAATTTTGGAATAGCAAGGCGCGGGTTGAGATGGAGGGAGTTGTCAGAGCACAACGAGACAAAGATATATCTTAAATATTTCGGGGTAACAAGGCGCGGGTTGAAATTTCCGGACAAGCCTAACGTGTATTGTACCAAATCAATTCGCACTTTAAATCGATGAAAAACAAAAAGAAATCAATTCGCAGCACACAAGAGAGTCTAGTCCCGTGTCTTTGTCTGAAATCAATTCGCATTACAAATGTCATTCAAAACTTTGAATTCATGTTATGTTCAATTAAAATATTTATTACATGTATAATGCATGCAACCTGCTACTCAAATGAACGATTTAGTGCATTCCAAACGTATATACTACCGCTTCAATATGAACTAAATTTGAATTCGTTTCTCTATTTGAATAAGATCTACAATAATGATTGTTGTGAAGTCAAACCATTTGAATATGTTTCTCTATTTTAATAAGATCAACAATCATCATTATTGTCAAGTTAAACCATCGTTTGTGTATTATCTTCACAGCACACCACATGATTACTCTCGAGTTAGATATGAACTATTGTACTATATGAACTCGAACTCAATTTTTTGAATCCACTTTATGTTGTTTTCAAATCACAGAACATTTCAAGCTCTAGCTAGATCTTCATAATCTAAACCATGTCTCATATGTATAATGTGTTTATCACATAATGTATGGTGCCCTGCCCCCTACGCCTACAAGTATTTAGATGTGAGTTGCAAACACCACACATTACCACAAATTCAAATAAAATGTGAGATTGTTCGATATATATTATTGTTTAGATTGTTCGATATTTAGTTTTAAGCTGTAAGCATACACATTATCACAAATTCAAATAAAATGTGAGATTGTTCAATGTATAGTATGGTTTAGATTGTTTGACATTTAGCTGTGAGTTGCAAACGCCATGCATTATTACAATATGGTATAACATGTGCAAAACCACAGCAGCGTATCACCGCTATATTCATGCATGCATATGTTTATAACACTATGATCTCCTATTCAAATATATGAATCCACTTTCATATCAAATTATGATCTTTGTTAGTCTCTTTCACCCACACAATCCTCTAACCTTTGTAGCTAGCACTAACTTTCTCTCGTGCACGCACACTCCATCCTCGCCCTCCCCCTCCCTCAGCATTCTATCCATCGCGCACATTCATTTTTTTTCTTTAGGTCGTTCTCCCACAGTCTCCACAACTCCTTTCCGACACACACTGATCGATAAACCTCTCCAGCGATGTCTGCCTACAACATACAAACGCACCTTACATCTCCTCCTTTCTGTGTCCATGCCTCATGTCTCTCATACGGTCCCACGCACGTGTAAACTCTCGCCCCTCTTTTCATCGATCTCACAACCGCACACTCTCCCCCTATCTAGCTAGTAGCTCGGCCTCTCGCACCACCTCCTAGCTCGATTCTCTGTGTCTATCCGTCTTGCTAGGCCGTATTTGCCTCTAAAAAATGGATGTACACCGACCAATCTCCCACTATACATATAGCTAGCTAGGTCCTTATAACTCGTTTTCCCCACGCGACGATCGATCTACCTCATTAGTTATGTCTCTCCCTTCCTTCGACAAACAACAATTGATCTATCGATCTAGTTAGGTTTCCTTACCAAACACATGGTTCCCCTTCATCATCCATGCATGCGTCCCAACAGATCTATCACGCACACGCACACACAGAAACACATCGCCACTCTTATTGATAATATTGCAGTTCTACCCTCAGTTTGTCTAGTAGGCCTCTCCCACCATCTTCGAGAAGCAACTCCATCACCCATCCAGCACTCTACCCCTCTCCCTCTCTCTATCTCTCTCTGTCCTCTCTCTCTCTCTCTGTCCCAACCTATTTCCCGTCCTTCAGTTATGTATGGATGTCGACCGCTCTCCCTGAAGACATAGCTGGGTCTCTCCTTCTCAACACATATACGAGTCGTTCTACCTCTCTAGTTAGGCCTCTGCCTCCGCCCTCCCCCACCCCTCCCCCCCCCCACACACATCGATACATCGACTGCTCTAGTCATGTCTCCCTGCCACACACAAACTTGCCATGTGCCCTCTGACGTTCTGGTAGGTCAGTCACCCTATATCTTTGACTTGCACACACACAATTTCGATGGCTCTCTTCATCGAACTCGCACCAACCCACTTGATCCTCTCTTCTACTCTATCGATATCTATGACCCCTCCCTCTCTTCTCGTGGATCGCCCCTCTATATATGATATGGATAGGCCTCTATTTAACACACATTGCATGCAAAATTTTGTTTGAGATGTCATCAACACATATTCCCACAGATACATTCACGAAATAACACCCCCCCCCCCCCGAAACAAAAAACACTCACGAACGCACACGCCATCTGTCTAGGTTTGTATCTCTCTCTCACACACCCATGTAGGTGGGGGACGTGCACGAAGAGAAGAGGTGCAAGCACGGCGCATGTACTCCCGTCTCTTTCCCAACCACACCTGCGCGGGTACACGGTGGAGCTCATTTCTGTACGAAAAGGCAACCCACGTGGTAATTTGACACGTGTACTGGTTTTCCACTTGATGGAGGATAGTATACCACGGGTGGACAAACAAATTGCGACTTGACGCGTTATGTTAAAAAAGAGGCAAACCATGTGGGGCCTACCTTAGAGGCAAGGTTCTATACACTCGAGATGCTTTGTATGTATTACTTTTGATGTGTCCGGTTAACTCGCAGAACAAGGAGAAGCTTGCTTACTACGCCGTCTCCCCCGCCCACAGGCGCGTTGGCTCGCAGGATGAGGCGAAGCTTGCTTACTACTACTCATTGTATATTGGTTTATTGGTCCCCATTGTATATTGTGTCAAATTTTGACTATAGATTGAACTAACAAAACGTTCGTGCATGTTACCAAAAATTATATCATTGAAAGCTATGTTGAAATACGAATCCAATGATATATTTTTTGTTGACATGCATTAACATTTTATTAGTTAAATATTTGGTCAAAATTTGGCACGAACTACAAAGGTGACCTATAAACCAGGACGGAGGTAGTAGTACTACGCCTTAGGCCCGCTCCCTTGCCCACGCGCGCGGTGGCTCGCGCGACGAGGAGAAAATTTTACTACTCCCTCCGTTTACTCCTCGTCCCTACCTTGGATAGAGAGATTATCATATTATTTGGAATTCCTTTAGTAGATTTCAATATGAACTACTAGTACATAGTCCAAACGCTGATGTATATAGACGTATTTTAGAGTGTAGATTCACTCATTTTGCTCCGTATGTAGTCCATATTGAAACGGACGTAATAGTACGCACTCTCCCTCGCCCCTCGACCCTTGCCCACGTGGTGGACGTGCAACATGTAGGATCGAATGTATGTCTAGAGGGGGGGTGATTAGACTACTTGACCAAATAAAAATCTAGCCTTGTCCCAATTTTAGTTCTTGGCAGATTTTAGCAACTTTAGAACAAGTCAAGCAATCTTAACACAATTCAAGCAAGCATGCAAAGAGTATATGAGCAGCGGAAAGTAAAGCATGCAACTTGCAAGAATGTAAAGGGAAGGGTTTGGAGGATTCAAACGCAATTAGAGACATGGATGTTTTTGTTGTGGTTCCGATAGGTGGTGCTATCGTACATCCACGTTGATGGAGACTTCAACCCACGAAGGGTAATGGTTGCGCGAGTCCACGGAGGGCTCCACCCACGAAGGGTCCACGAAGAAGCAACCTTGTCTATCCCACCATGGCCGTCGCCCACGAAGGACTTGCCTCACTAGCGGTAGATCTTCACGAAGTAGGCGATCTCCTTGCCCTTACAAACTCCTTGGTTCAACTCCACAAACCACGGAGGGCTCCACCCACGAAGGGTCCACGAAGAAGCAACCTTGTCTATCCCACCATGGCCGTCACCCACGAAGGACTTGCCTCACTAGCGGTAGAACTTCACGAAGTAGGCGATCTCCTTGCCCTTACAAACTCCTTGGTTCAACTCCACAATCTTGTCGGAGGCTCCCAAGTGACACCTAGCCAATCAAGGAGACACCACTCTCCAAGAAGTAACAAATGGTGTGTTGATGATGAACTCCTTGCTCTTGTGCTTCAAATGATAGTCTCCCCAACACACAACTCTTTCTCACATGATTTGGATTTGGTGGAAAGAATATTTGAGTGGAAAGCAACTTGGGGAAGGCTAGAGATAAAGATTCATATGGTAGGAATGGAATATATTGGCCTCAACACAAGTGTAGGTGGTTCTCTCTTAGAAAAGGTGTATAGGAAGTGTAGGCATGTTCTGATGGCTCTCTCCACGAATGAAGAGGAGGTGGAGGGGTATATATAGCCTCCACACAAAATCTAACCGTTACACACAACTTGCCAAACTCGGTGGGACCGAATTGTTAAACTCGGTCGGACCGATTCAGCAAATCTAGTGACCGTTAGGATTTTCGGTGGGACCGACAGGCAACTCGGTAGGTGTAACATCCCAAATTTCCAATTTGGAATGTTATACATAGGTCATCTATGCATATCATATTTTATTGCATCTTCATTCGGAAAACCTCGAAATCCTAAGCAACTCAAGGACCCTCGGAGAGAGTTGGGGATTTTCCGAAATTTCGTATTTGATTTTATCAAATAATGAAAACAAGGATTTTTGATTTTAATTATTTTT
The DNA here is from genome assembly GCA_021605145.1 of Aegilops bicornis. Taxonomy (NCBI): domain Eukaryota; kingdom Viridiplantae; phylum Streptophyta; class Magnoliopsida; order Poales; family Poaceae; genus Aegilops; species Aegilops bicornis. The sequence continues at coordinate 415,368,774 of CM038674.1, forward strand.
CTCTCCGGAAAATATTTCTTATTAAAATAAATGAGAGGAGATAATATGACTTCTCTAAAACAATTGCAATATTGGAGGGAAAATGTTAAAATCATTATTTGGATTTTATTTGATTTTATTTGGAATTTTATTTGCCCTAGAAAATTTGCACGTTTTAAGAATTGCATTTTAGGGGCCAAGAAAATGTTCACCTCGTCCTAACTATTTCATTTAGATGGTGAAAATTTATTTTGGTATTTTTAGTTTTTTATTTATTTTTCTAGGATTTTGCTAAGTTCCGGCGGAATTTATTTAAAAAAAACTTGCGCTCATACCGACGAGGCCAAGGCTCGGCCAGACGGCCCGCCACACCGCCGCTTTTCCTCAGGTTGCCAGGCGCCAGACGGACGCCGAGGGAGCCCGAGCCGATCTCCCCGGCGCCCCTTCACCAAGCCACCGCCGCCCCTCCCTCCTTAAATACCGCCCGCCCGCCAACCACCACCACCACAGCCGCCTCCCTTGGCGCCCGAGCCGAACGCCCGCCACCGGCGCCAGCCCGAGCCGCGCCCGCCGCCTCGCCACCCGCCCCACCCGCTAGCCCGCGAGCCGCGCCGCCCCGCCGGAGGACCTCACCGGAGGTACCGCCCGAGTCGCCGGTTTTCTTAGAGAAAAAAAACCACTTCGGTTTTTTTAGAAAAACCCTAGTTCCGTTTTTTTATAGATCGATTTTATTCTCCGGTTTATTTATTTAGCGAGCGTCCGCTTGTTCGTTCGTTCCAATGAACGCGTTCTTTGTTTAGTTTCAGTTAAGGAACGTTCGTTCGTTAAACTGTTCGTCGCTTTTCTTTTTATCGGATTTATTCCGCGATTTTTCCTGATCGCGATTTCTGATCCGATTTTCGATCTAGTATAACTTTTCGCTCGTTTATCGGAATCAGGCGGTTCAAGCGCCTGGAGTTTCATCTCGAAACCCTCTTTCCGAATAACCAACTCAAACCAGCTTTTGTCTCTGTAAAATTTGACCCTAGTTCAGATTAGTAAACGGATCTTGTTTCTTTCGCCGTTTGAGTTTCGTTGCCCGGTTTGGTTTGATTCTTTTTGCGAACCGGAGTTCTTAAGTTGAACTCTCCGGTCAACCTATTTGAGTTGAGTTTTTCTTGTGCATCTTTTCTTGTTGCTTATGTATGTTATTGTTTTCTTGCGACAGAATTCCCGGAGTGCGAAGCGTGTTACTACGAGTCTCTAGGATTCACGGATCGTCATCAAGGCAAGTAACACTTTAATCATAATCTTTTCATACCCAGTTTTTATGCATTAGTTCCAATCCTCAAACATTGCATGATTAGGATGTCATTAACTTGTGGGTTGGGAAGTAGTAGTTGAGGTAGAACCTATTGCCCTGTTACTATCAAACCCTTGGGAGTTACTTCTACGTGTTGCTTATATTACCATGCTATGCTCGTAGACGTGGATTGGGTTTGAGTGTATTCCATGAAAGATGTGAGATTGTTAATTAATGGTTCAACTTAAGGTGGCAACTTAAATACACATCTGGGTGGATTGAGGCACCTGGGGAACCCAGTGTTGCCTGTATTTTTTGGAAATCTCATGGTACCCGTGTGATCTTCCTATGGACCGCCACCCAGGCTCAAAGGGAACTGAGATTATTCATGCTAGAAACTTCTGTGTGCAGCCACAAGCTATTATGGGCTCTAGCATAGTTGAGTAAGTTACGTGAAGCTCTTGAAGAGGTAGATCAGCAGGTAGTGGGTTTTGTAGGTTTGGTATGGTCTACCCGGAGTAGAGAGTTAATGTTTGTTAAAGACTATGTCTCGGTCATCCGCTTCTCAAACACCATGCAGTGCGAGAAATCAACGGAGGCAATCGAGTCTTGTGGGGAAAAGTGCACAAACCTCTGCAGAGTGTACAATCTAATCATGGTTAGCCGTGTCCCCGGTTATGGACAATTCTGAGTATCTAGTACTTGAGTATTCACATGTATCTCATCACTCTAAATTAATATTCTTTGGGATGTTAACTACTTTAATTTGGGATTGAGTTGGGGTTATACCTTATCAATGATGTTTCAACCACCATGATAGTTAAAGTAAAATCTATTCCTTTGTTGTAGGGAAAATTGGCTTTTCGCAAAACTATAACCGTAGAGCTTTCCACAAGCCAAATATTGCATGTAGTGATAGCATTATTATGTTCTTGTTCTACTATGTTATTGCCAGCATATTCCATGTGCTGACCCGTTCTCGGGCTGCAACGTATTATGTTGGAGACTTTTCAGACGAGGAGTAAGGATCGTTAGGTCGTTGCCGTGCAGCTCAGCTATGTCGATGGAGTTGATGGACTCACTTTATCTTCCAAGCCTTCCGTTGTTATCGCATTAGATGACCTTAAGCCATATTATTGTAATAAGTTCTCTTTTGAGACATTCAATGTAATAAGTGTGTGATTGCTACTCTGTTATAAATCCTTCGAGTATTGTGTGTGTCAGCATTACCGATCCAGGGATGACACTGAAACACAGGGACTTGACCATCTGAGGTTGGGTCGCTACAAGATGGTATCAGAGCACACGCTGAGTGTAGGACACGACCACTAAGATAAACCATAGGACACTCTTCTCTACTCATTTCTGACTCCTCTCCATTTTTCCACTCTTTAGGATGACGGAGATGAAGAACAAGTTTGCACAACCGTATGAAGACACACCTTTTGGACGCCACTTGAAGAAAGTCACTAGGTACTTGAACATTGGAATACCAAGCTTCATCGGGACGTACAACGCCACTCTACCAGAAGAGGAGCGCTGGATGATTCAAGTACAAGTACCAGGAAGGACGTTCTCGCCAACTTCTAAGCCCATAGAGTTTTCTTTCGAAGCACCCACCTGGAGTCTTGGCAAGAGTATGGCAGCTCACATTACCATGGGACGCATTGGAGAAGTCTACAACAGGGAGCTTAAAGACACCATCTACCAAATATGTGGGCGTCGAGACGAGAAATGGGAACTAATCAGCACCAAGAAGGATAGATCCATTGCAGCTTTCATCCAGGAGTTAAACCAGGACATTCGACGTCAGGAGAATCAGATGTCTTGTGAACATGATGGATTTGAAGAAGGCGAAGACCAAGATTATCGAGCTGGAGGAAGAACTCAAGTCTACACGCGATGGGTATGAGGAGGAAATCAAGATACTACTGGAGAAGAACGACGATCTAGTCAAGAATATCGGAGTATTCATGGGAGGATCCGCGCCGGAAGAAGAGGAAGAAGATCCCACTTGCCCGTTTAACTACATCATCATCGACGACACCAATTCCGATCCAAGTGATGATGACTACGAAGATGAAGCTGGAGCAGATATCATGGAGTCTTCCACCGATCAAAATTTTTCGATGACCACCATATATTAGTAGTATTCCCCCATGTAACCAGTAGTAGCTGAGCACTTTTGCGATAGTCCTAGACCATTGTATGCCCTTGCTTGATTGATTGAGTGAAATGATTGTGTTTGCCTCATGTGCATATGGGTAGTGTTTTCTCACTAGACCTTTTTCTATTCTAATCTCTTCCATCTAAACCCATCGGATGCCTCCAGACGTGACCCGGTTTTGTTTTCCCACAGGAGCTCACCCAGTTGATCCAGCAGCAGAATGCCTTGATGCAATTGCTAGTTCAGAACCAGGGCAACAACAACAACAACAACAATAACAACCCGCCGCCAGTGGACAATTTAGCCCGTTTTCTGAGGTTACAACCGCCGGTGTTTTCCAGTAGCACCGAGCCAATAGTTGCTGATGATTGGCTACGCCGTATTGGAAGGGAGTTAACCACCGCAGGATGCACGGATGCTGAGAAGGTGTGCTTTGCCGCAAATCAATTGGATGGACCAGCAGCCGCATGGTGGGAGAATTACACAACTACTTTTCCTATAGCCAATGTCACTTGGGACCAGTTTCAGCAAGCCTTTCGCGCGGCCCATGTCTCAACTGGAGCCATGCAAATGAAGAAGCGTGAGTTCCGCAACTTACGCCAGGGAAATCGTACTGTGGCCCAGTACGTGGATGAGTTTAGCAAGTTATCACGCTATGCCCCTGATGACGTGGCCACAGATGCCGCCAAGGTGAGAAGTTTATGGAAGGGCTGAATGATGAGATGAGCATGCAGTTGATGGTGGTAACTTTCAACAACTACCAGGAGTTGGTAGACAAGGCCCTAATGATTGAAGGAAAGCAGCAACAAACTGAGAGTCGTAAGAGGAAGTATGGACAAGGGAAGTACAATTCAGGAGCCCACCAGAAGCCTCGTTTAACCCCGAACTAGGGAGGACTTGTTCATAACCATGGAGGCCATAACCATACTGGAGGAGGAACGCCTAACCACAATGGTGCGAAGAATGGGAATGGGAACGGAGTTAACAACAACCAGAACCGCCCAAACCCATCCACACCCGCCAAGAGGGACCTAAGCCAAGTTATTTGCTTTAAGTGCGGGAAGACAGGGCACTATGCCACTGACTGCCCTGAAGGAAGGAATGGAAACGGAAATGGGAGCGCCGGGAAGAAGCCCAATCCATTCAACAAAGGCCAAGTGAACCACGTTAACGTGGAGGAAGTTGAAGAGCAGCCGGACGCGGTAATAGGTAAGTTTTTGGTTAAGTCATTTACCGCTATTGTTCTTTTCGATACTGGTGCATCGCATTCATACATATCAAGGGATTTGTGGATAAGTTTAAGTTACCAACCCAAACCCTTAGGACCCCTCTTTTAGTGAGCTACTTTGGAGCAGAGTACATGGCTAGCAGATGGTGCACCCAGATACCACTAATCATTGAGCGCATGTTTTTCCGTCTGACCTAATTATCTTGGAGTCGCAAGGATTGGATGTGATATTAGGTATGGACTGGATGTCAAAGTATGGAGGAAGTATTGAATGTGCTAGCAAATCAATATATCTTACCACCCCGGAGGGAAAAAGGATTAAGTATGTATCCAGGCATGTGCCTAGGAGGAGCCAAGTGAATGCCCTCACGGGAGTTGTGCAGGAGGAGGTGCCTGTAGTAAAAGATTTTCCGGATGTTTTCCCAGAGGAGTTACCAGGCATGCCACCGGATCGAGACATCGAGTTCTTGATAGAGTTATTGCCAGGTACAGGGCCAATATCCAAGAGACCCTATCGGATGCCCGCAAATGATCTGGAGGAAATTAAGAAGCAGATCAAGGAGTTATTGGAGAAAGGTTATATTCGAAGGAGTTCATCACCTTGGGGAGCACCAGTACTTTTGGTCGAGAAGAAGGATAAATCCCTAAGGATGGTCGTTGATTATCGAGCCTTAAACGAAGTAACGATAAAGAACAAGTATCCATTACCAATGATCAATGATCTGTTTGATCAGTTGCAAGGAGCTAAGGTGTTTTCGAAGATTGATCTACGATCGGGATACCATCAGTTGAAGATTCGAGAGAAGGATATACCCAAGACAGCGTTCACCATGCGATATGGATTATATGAGTATACGGTCATGTCGTTTGGACTGACTAACGCCCCTGCCTATTTCATGAGTATGATGAACGAGGTGTTCATGGAGTATTTGGACAAGTTTGTTGTGGTGTTTATTGATGACATTATGGTATACTCGAAGAACGAAGAGGAGCACAAGGATCATTTGCGTTTGGTTCTCGAGAAGCTCAGGGAACACCAGTTATCGCCAAATTCAGCAAGTGCGAGTTTTGGTTGAAGGAAGTTGGATTTCTTGGGCATGTTATATCGGAGAGGGTATAGCGGTAGATCCCGATGAGGTTCGGTCGATTCTTGAATGGTTGGCACTCACTTCAGTTGGCGAGATCCGCAGTTTTCTTGGACTCGCAGGATATTACCGGAGATTCATTGAGAATTTTTCCAAACTTGCCAAGCCAATGACTGAATTGCTAAAGAAGGATACTAAGTTTAAATGGACAGAAGATTGCGAGGCCAGTTTTCAGGAGTTGAAGAAACGGTTGACTACAGCCCCAGTGCTGACATTGCCAGATATACATAAGGAGTTTCAAGTGTACTGCGATGCTTCACGCTTGGGACTGGGATGTGTGCTTGTGCAGGACGGAAAGGTTGTCTCGTATGCCTCATGACAACTGAAGCCTCATGAGTTGAATTATGCCACACATGATTTGGAGCTAGCAGCGGTAGTGCATGCCTTAAAGACTTGGAGACATTATCTTATTGGAAACCGTTGTGATATGTACACAGATCATAAGAGTTTGAAGTACATTTTCACTCAAAAGGAGTTAAACCTTAGGCAGAGGAGATGGTTGGAACTTATAAAGGATTACGACATGAAGCTGCACTATCATCCAGGAAAGGCCAATGTCGTAGCAGACGCTTTGAGCCGGAAAAGTTACGCTAATATCCTTGAAAGTAGAGGACTGCCGAAGGAGTTAGCTGAGGATATTATGGAACTTCGGTTGGAAATTGTTCCAAGAGGTTTCATTGCAACGATGGAGGTTCAGTCTACATTGTTGGATAAGATTCGGGAAGCTCAGAAGGAAGACAAAGAGATTGCTGAGATAAAGGAGAAGATGAGCGAAGGAAAATCCAAAGGTTTTCGCGAGGATGAGCACAATACCTTGTGGTTTGAGGACCGAGTTTATGTACCTAATAACTCAGCAGGAAATTAATACTTCAGGAGGCCCATGACTCACCATACTCGATACACCCCGGAAACACCAAGACGTATTTGGATTTGAAGGAACGTTTCTGGTGGACTGGTATGAAGAAGGACATTGCCGAGTATGTAGCTGTGTGTGATGTATGTCAGAGAGTGAAGGCAGAGCATCAGAAGCCAGCAGGATCATATGTACCTATGCCGATACCCGAATGGAAGTGGGATAAACAAGGCATGGACTTTATCACCGGACTACCCAGAACCAAAGCAGGATATGACTCAATATGGGTAGTAGTGGATCGTTTGACCAAAGTAGCTCACTTCATCCCGGTGAAAACAACTTATACAAGTGCAAAGTTGGCCAAGATATATATGTCCAGGATCGTATGTTTTCATGGAGTTCCGAGGACCATTATATCAGATAGAGGAACCCAGTTTACCTCAAAGTTTTGGCATCAGCTACACCAGACCTTGGGTACAAGATTGGAGTTCAGTACCGCATTCCACCCACAGACGGATGGACAGACAGAGAGAGTCAATTAGATTCTGGAGGACATGTTAAGGCCTGTGCGCTAGATTATGGATCTAGTTGGGATGAGAATTTGCCTTACGCAGAGTTCTCGTACAACAATAGCTACCAAGCCAGTTTGAAGATGGCACCGTTTGAAGCTCTGTATGGGCCTTGAGATGTAGAACACCTCGATGTGGGATGAGGTAGGAGACCGTCGGTTGTTTGGGCCAGATTTGATCAAAGAGTCCAAGAGAAGGTTAAACTAATCCGAGACAGATTAAAGATTGCTCGATCCGCATGTAAGAGTTATGCAGATTCAAAACGCAAGGAAGTAACCTATGAAATTGGAGACAGAGCCTATCTGCGAGTATCACCCTTGCGAGGAGTGAAACGTTTTGGAGTTAAAGGAAAACTAGCCCCAAGATTTACAGGACCGTACCGTGTTTTGGAACGGATGGGAGAAGTGGCCTACAAGCTGGAGTTACCTGAAGGATTTTCAGGAGTTCACGATGTGTTCCACGTATCACAGTTGAAGAAGTGCCATGCTGAGATGGCTGATATACCGTTGAGAGACACAGTGCCCCTGGAGGTAATTCAGTTAGACAATAATTTGACCTATGAGGAGAAGCCAGTGAAGAATTCTTGACTTTGACAGCCGAGTCACTCGCAGCAAGGTTATCAAGTTTTGCAAAGTTCAGTGGAGCCACCATACTGAGGAAGAAGCCACTTGGGAAGGAGAAGATGATATTCGCAAGGACCACCCGCACCTATTCTCTAGCCAACCTAAATCTCGAGGACGAGATTCATCTTAAGGGGGGTAGGTTTGTAACATCCCAAATTTCCAATTTGGAATGTTATACATAGGTCATCTATGCATATCATATTTTATTGCATCTTCGTTCCGAAAACCTCGAAATCCTAAGCAACTCAAGGACCCTCGGAGAGAGTTGGGAATTTTCTGAAATTTCGTATTTGATTTTATCAAATAATGAAAACAAGGATTTTTGATTTTAATTATTTTTCTCTCCGGAAAATATTTCTTATTAAAATAAATGAGAGGAGATAATATGACTTCTCTAAAACAATTGCAATATTGGAGGAAAAATATTAAAATCATTATTTGGATTTTATTTGATTTTATTTGCCCTAGAAAATTTGCACGTTTTAAGAATTGCATTTTAGGGGCCAAGAAAATGTTCACCTCGTCCTAAATATTTCATTTAGACGGTGAAAATTATTTTTAGATTTTTATTTATTTTTCTAGGATTTTTCAAAGTTCCGGCGAAATTTATTTAAAAATCATACCTGCTTACCATCAGCCCAAGGTCTGGCCAAAGCCGGGCACGCCACACCGCCGCTTTTCCTCACATACACAGCCAAGACGGACGCCGAGGGAGCCCGAGCCGGACTCCTCCCGGGCACCCCTTCCCAAGCCACCGCCGTCCTCCCTCCTTAAATACCGCCCACGCCAACCACCACCACCACCAGCCTCCCAAAGACTCGAGCCGAGCCGCAACCGCCGCCGCCTGAGCCGCCGCCTTTTTAGCCGCCTCCCGCCACCTCCCCGCCTTGCCGAGCCCCGCCCCACCCCGCTAGCCCCCTGAGCCGCCAGCGAGGTACCGCCTGAGTCGCCGTTTTTTAGAAAAACCCTAGTTACATTTTTTATAGATCGGTTTTATTCTCCGGTTTATTTATTTAGCGGCGTTAAGCTCGTTCGTTCGTTCCAACGAACGCGTTCTTTGTTTAGTTTCAGTTAACGAACGTTCGTTCGTTAAACTGTTCGTCGCTTTTCTTTTTATCGGATTTATTCCGCGATTTTTTCTGATCGCGATTTCTGATCCGATTTTTGATCTAGTATAACTTTTCGCTCGTTTATCGGAATCAGGCGATTCAAGCGCCTGGAGTTTCATCTCGAAACCCTCTTTCCGAATAACCAACTCAAACCAGATTTTGTCTCTGTAAAATTTGACCCTAGTTCAGATTAGTAAACGGATCTTGTGTCTTTCGCCGTTTGAGTTTCGTTGCCCGGTTTGGTTTGATTCTTTTTGCGAACCGGAGTTCATAAGTTGAACTCTCCGGTCAACCTCTTTGAGTTGAGTTTTGCTTGTGCATATTTGCTTGTTGCTTATTTATGTTATTGTTTGCTTGCGATAGAATTCCCGGAGTGCGAAGCGTGTTACTACGAGTCTCTAGGATTCACGGATCGTCGGAAGGCAAGTAACACTTTGATCATAATCTTTTCATACCCAGTTTTTATGCATTAGTTCCAATCCTCAAACATTGCATGATTAGGATGTCATTAAATTGTGGGTTGGGAAGTAGTAGTTGAGGTAGAACCTATTGCCCTGTTACTATCAAACACTTGGGAGTTACGTCTACGTGTTGCTTATATTACCATTCTATGCTCGTATACGTGGATTGGGTTTGAGTGTATTCCATGAAAGATGTGAGATTGTTAATTAATGGTTCAACTTAAGGTGGCAACTTAAATACACATCTGGGTGGATTGAGGCACCTGGGGAACCCAGTGTTGCCTATATTTTTGGAAATCCCGGGTACCGTGTGATCTTCCTATGGACCGCCACCCAGGCTCAAAGGAACTGAGATTATTCATGCTAGAAACTTCCATGTGCAGCCACAAGCTATTATGGGCTCTAGCATAGTTGAGTAAGTTACGTGAAGCTCTTGAAGAGGTAGATCATTGGTAGTGGGTTTTGTAGGTTTGGTATGGTCTACCCGGAGTAGAGAGTTAATGTTTCTGAAAGACTATGTCTCGGTCATCCGCTTCTCACACACCATGCAGTGCGAGAAATCAACGGAGGCGATCTAGTCTTGTGGGTAAAAGTGCACAAACCTCTGCAGAGTGTACAATCTAATCATGGTTAGCCGTGTCCCCGGTTATGGACAATTCTGAGTATCTAGTACTTGAGTATTCACATATATCTCATCAGTCTAAATTAATATTGCTGGGATGTTAACTACTTTAATTTGGGATTGAGTTGGGGTTATACCTTCTCAATGATGTTTCAACCACCATGATAGTTAAAGTAAAATATATTCCTTTGTTGTAGGAAAAATTGGCTTTTCGCAAAACTATAATCAGAGAGCTTTCCACAAGCCAAATATTGCATGTAGTGATAGCATTATTCTGTTCTTGTTCTATCGTGTTATTGCCAAAGATATTCCATGTGCTGACCCGTTCTCGGGCTGCAACGTATTATGTTGCAGACTTTTCAGACGAGGAGTAAGGATCGTTCGGTCGTTGCCGTGCAGCTCAGCTATGCCGTTGGAGTTGATGGACTCACTTTATCTTCCAAGCCTTCCGCTGTTATTGCATTAGATGGCCTTAAGCCATATTATTGTAATAAGTTCTCTTTTGAGACATTCTATGTAATAAGTGTGTGATTGCTACTGTTATAAATCCTTCGAGTAATCGTGTGTGTCAAGATTACCGATCCGGGGATGACACCTGAAACACGTAGACTTGACCATCTCGAGGTCGGGTCGCCAGATGGGACCGATATGGTTAGGGTTAGGGCATAACGTAATCTCGGTGAGACCGACATACAAACTCGGTGAGACCGATTTTGGTAATAAGCTAACCAGAGAGTTGGTCGTGTAAACTTCGGTGGGACCGATTCGCTCATTTCGGTGAGACCGAAATGTTACAAAAGGGAAACAGAGAGTTTACATTGCAATCTCGGTGGGATCGATCGCTCATCTTGGTAGGACCGAAACGTTATGAAGGGAAATAGAGAGATTACAATCCCATCTCGGTGAGACTGAGATCCCTATCGGTGAGACCGATTTGCCTAGGGTTTGTGGCGGTGGCTATGACATCCGAACTTCGGTGGCGCGGATGGAAAGAATCGGTTGGGCCGAGTTTGACTTTTGGTTTAGGTCATATGTGGAAGTGAGAAAGTGGTTGAGGGCTTTGGAGCATATCACTAAGCACTTTGAGAAAGCAAGCCATTAAGCAACACCTCATCCCTCCTTGATAGTATTGGCTTTTCCTATAGACTCAATGTGATATTGGATCACTAAAATAGAAAATGTAGAGTCTTGAGCTTTAAGCTTGAGCCAATCCCTTTGTCCTTAGCATTTTGAGGGGTCCACTTTTCTCATCCATGCCATGCCAATCATAGAGCTTTCCTGAAATATTAGTCTTGAAATAGTGTTAGCTCAATGAGCTATATGTTGTTAGGAATTACCAAAACCACCTCGGGATAGTTGCACTTTCAATCTCCCCCTTTTTGGTAATTGATGACAACATATAGATAAAAGCTTCGACAAATGATAATAAGAGTGAAACACATTGTCGCTTTGGGAAGTATGTGAAAAGCAAGAGCTCCCCCTAAATTTGTGCATAGTTTAAGATTTGCTTTGGACTGCAAATGCACAATGAGTTAGGATCATGGGTTACTCTTCCATGTCACATACATCTTGGTGGAGCGCTCAAAATGATAATAAATAAATGCATGCACTCATCACCAAGAAAAGTGAATGATCATATGGGATATAAAAGGATAATGTCATCCAACAAGTATTAAGGTAGCATATGATCAAACACATGATCATCCAAGTATCACACGCAAGCATAAAGTATCTCAAACAAGCAAATAACAAAGTTCAACCACCAAGGAGAAACACAAGAGAGAACAAAAACAACACTCTCTCTCAAAGCCTATGATCTATACATTTTCTCCCCCATTGGCAACAAGTTACCAAAAAGTTCATAAAATATGCATAGTGCTAGATCGACACTCAGGCTTGATCTTCAGGTGGTGGTGTAGACAAAACTCCAAGAATGAAGGCATCAGTCGATGTAGATGGTGCTGGAGGAGTAGATCTTTGGAGCTGGTGGCATTGAAGTTGTAGCTGGTGCGAGATGAAGTTGCTCACGTGTCTGCATGGCGAGGCATAGCAGCAGACCTCATCCTTGGGGCACTCTGGCAAAAGCATCGGTGGTTGTCTTGCCCTTTTCTCCTGCACTTCCTCCTGAAGTTGCTCAACAACAGATCAGTATCTCAGGACCTTCACATCTAAGTCCATAGAACTTCTGCTCCATGATCCTCTCCAAGCTCTCCTGGTTTTGAGTCAGGTGGCAGTCCCTTCTCAATTCTCGAGTGGAGGCAATCGAGTAGCCAAGCTGATCTTGCTTGCTCTTCGTAAGATCTTGAGATGCCTCATCCGTGGTTGCATCTTTGCAGCCTTTTCGATCTTGCCTTCTCCCTCTTTGCTTGTGCTTGCAGAAGATGGTTCATTTTCATCCATCACAACAGTGTTATCCTCAAAGTCTGGGTAGATGGGCAGGTGCTCCTTGTCCAAGAGATATGTGACAGTACCCATCTTGGAGTTGATCAGCTCCTGAATCTGTGGGGCATACCCACAACTCCTCTTCTGATCTGCAGTTGTCCTCTTTATGGTTTCCACAAGTAGTCTCATGACCTTGAACTTATGTGGGACATCAAAAATATGCAGCAAATTGATGGAGTGACCTCTGATCATTCTGTGATCACCTGAGTTTGGCAGAAGTGTGTGCCTGAGGATCCAGTTGATTGTGGGCAGACCTAACAGCAAGTGTTTCACTGATCCAAACTGGTGAGTCTCAAGATCTGCATCAGGAATCTCCTTGTACATGCTAGCCATGGAGTTGTGATCCTTCTTCTTCTTGGCATAGACATCCGAGTCATCTTCTTGTTCTTCCGGGGCATTGATCAACCGAGCCCATTCTCGCAACCTGTTGACCGGTATCTTGTGCCTTCAGACATCCAGACTATCCTGCCATCTGGGTAGAAGTGAGCTGTGGAGTAGAACTGCATTATAAGCTCATCATTCCACTTTGTGAGCTTCTGAGCCACAAACTCATCAACTCCACAAGCCTTGAAACTGTCATATACTCCAGGATAGTGTTCTTCATTCTCCTTGATGTACTCCCAGTTGACCCATCTCATGTCACACACTATAGGCTTCTTGTCAAGCAGAATTGTCTCATAGAAGTCCTGCTGTTCCTTGGTATGGAACCTGTAATCCATAGCAGTTCTTCTTCTGGTGGCATATGGATCTGACTCTCTCCATAGTCTCAATCCTGAATTCTTCCTTATCTTCATGTTCTCAGCTACTGGCTGAGCATCATTGTGATCTGGAATTTTTGGCTTCAGTTTCCTCAAGACATGTGACTCATCATCTTCTTCTTCTATAGCAACTTCAGGCACTGGGGCCTTGTTCTTCTCAGTAGCTGGAATGTTCCTGGTGCTCCTCTTGGGTGCAGTTTTGGATTTTGGAGCAGCTAGCTTGGGAGCTTCTTTGGGCTTAGATGGAGCAGCCCCTGATCTTATGGCATCTCCCATAAGCTTACAGGCCTTAGGTCTTTGGTGCAGCAACCTCTTCCTCTTCATCTTCCATCATTGAGGGCTTCCCAAATACTCTGGCCATGGTATTCTTGACCCTTTCTTTTCTTTTCTTGCCATCTCTAGTTTCTTCAGCAACAATTTTTAAGGCTTCAACAGTTGAAGCTCTGGCTTGTTTTCAGACCTGGCTTTAGTGGAGCTGTTGTGCCAACTTCTTCCTTCAGCACTTTCCTCTTTGAGGTAGATTCTTCCTCCTCAGCCACACAGTCCTCATCCTCTGAATCTGAAGTTCTCTTCTTCCTCGCTCTGGTGGCAGCCTTTGGCATGTTGCTGGGTGTGCTCCTGCTTCCATCATCTGAGCTGCTAGAGGGACTAGTGCCCTCACTCATTTGAACTTGCTCCTCGGACTTGTTCTGATTGTCACTCTGATCTGACATGATGCAAACAACCGACGGTGACCACATGAATAGTTTATAGATGAGGTAGAGTGGATGAGCATCACAAAGTGCAGAGGTTTTCGCAAAAGAATGAATCAAAAACTTAGTTTTAGTTTTCCACAGAAAAGCATTTTGGATCTACCGATTTGAAATCTCGGTGATACCGAAGCAGCTGTTGGAACCTAAACTAGTGAACTCGGTCAGACCGAGTCATAGTTCGGTGGCACCGAGACTGCTAGGGTTTCACAAAGACTTGAACTCGGTCACACCGATTTGCAATTCTCGTTCAAACCGAGAATCACATGTGCAATGGCCTGAGCCAAATCGGTGGAACCGATTTCAACAATTCAGTCGGTCCGAGATGGTTTCGGCGGAAACCTAACCCTAAATTTTCAATCCACAACTAATCTACGGAGTGTTTTCATGTGATAGAGTGATCTCAATCGTGGAAAGGTACATGGCAAAACAATGTGCTGGGGAATCAGAAAGAGATCAGCACAAGGATCAAGTCCATACCCTAGTGCAGCGATGGACTTGCTACGACGACAACGGCAGAGACGATCCCGTTGACGGCGGCGGAGACCAGCGACTGGAGGCGGCTGGCGACGAGGAGGACGATCCGGAGACCACGGAGGCAGAGCAGGCTGAGCGCGGGCGAAGAGGTTCGGAAAGTTTTCCAAATTTTGGCCCGTGGGAATATATAGCCTGACCCTGTCGGTGTGACCGAGTGGAACAACTCGGTGGCACCGAGATTCATAACTGCAAGCAGTTACTGAAACTCGGTGTGACCGAAAAGTTCAAATCGGTTGCACCGAGATTGAAAACCTAGATCGACTTAGTGATCTCGGTATGACAAAAATGGATGAATCGGTCAGACCGAAACGCACAAAGAAGTTTTGGAATTTTAAGTCTATGACGAATCGGGGACTCCGAGTGCACCTCACACAAAGTGGTACGAATCTGACTTGATCTAACTTTGTGATGCAACATGAATAGAGTTTGAGACGAGAAGAGCATAGATAGCTAGAGAAGGTTCTTAGGCATTCTTGTCCATCCACTTGGCAAAAAAAGAACCAAACAATCAAAACAACAAGTGGATGTCCTCGAATGAGTAAATTATGCAACCAACATGCTCACACAATAAAATGGCAATTGAAATATGTGGCAAAGCATGCACAAACAATTCTAGCATCTATCAAGCAATTGGCGATGACTAGGTCATCTATATATGAGTATATTGACTTAGGAGTCAAATGAGAACATTTGATCATAGGTCATACTCATCGTTTAAGCACATGTGGGGTTACCACTTTTACATAAAGCGTTGTTGTGTTCATACCATTAGAGTTGCTTTAGCTCAATTCTTAGAGTAAAGCTCCCCCTAGATGTGAGATCCCCCTAAGAGGGATGAACTAACCTTGGGTTTTGTCGATGATGACTTCATGTAGTTGTTGAAGATGTAGATGCTCAATGTTGATGAAGATCATTTGGAGCAATCCTTTGGAGTGAGTTGCACTTTCAATACCTACACGGGTTAGTCCCACAAGGAACAAACAAGGAATATCCATAGACATAGAGTGATGCATACACAAGATGATGTCTATGAAAGCATTTGGTTACCTTGTCCCTTGTCTTACCAACAAGAGGGTTTGTGACTCCTTGAACTAGTGCAAGATGTGGAGGTTGATTGCACTTGTTCTTGCCAAAATGATACGAGTGAAGTATGTTGGCGGAGTCACCCTCAAGAACTCTCTAGTTCTTCTTCTTTGGGATCCACACCATCTTGATGGGAATCCTCGGAGTTGTAGTCTTACTTGATGAAGTGGAACTTGATGTAGTCTTGGGAACCCACTTGACCAAGGCCTTAGGAGCTTCTTCAAATGCATCAATTTCTTCTTGAAGCTTGTCCTTGCCTTTTTCCTTGTGGTCTTGTGGTGGAAGATCATCTTGAGCTTGTGTCCCTTTGAAAGAAGTAGGATAATACTTCTCTTGTTGAGGAACAAACTTCGTCTTGGGGTATTGATCTTCTTCCCACTCAACTCCATTGGCATTGAACTTTCATTCAAAACCAACACCTTGGTTCTTCCAGTGCCTTCCTTGCTTGCGTACAATTTCCTCGAATTGCTTACTCCTGGCAAGGCTCTTGTAGACACCTTTCTCTATAATTCCCTTCAATAAGCTATTTTCTTGCTCAAGTGTAACTTGGCTAAGAGAATCATTAGTGGAATCAAGAGAACTACTAGAAGCAACAACATTGGATTTAGCATGATTATTGCTACTACTAGAGGAAGAATCTTTCTTGTTCTTGTTACTAGACTTGACTTGAGGCATGTAAGTGGATAAGAGTAAACGCTTGGCAATGTAAGAAGAACTTTTCTTGCGAAGATCATCATTGATTGCCTTTAAGAACTCATGCTCTTGCTCAAGGTTGAGATTTTCAAAACGTAATTTCTCATGAGTCCTTAAAAGTTCTCGATGATCTCCTAAGAAAGTTTCATGAGCTAACTTAAGAGTGTTTAGTTCTTTAGTTAGAGACTCAATCTTCTCCTTATGTTGTCATTCTTTTTATCTTGATGATCATGATTAATTGACGTTACATCATAGTATTCATCACTAGAGTTGTCAACAAATAAATCATCATCACCTAACAAGTCATCTTCATCACTATTGAAATCAACATACTCGGGGTGTGATACCTTTGGACCTTTGCATGAAGCATCTTCCAATTTCCTTCATTTTGTGAATCAAATATGTCGTAGGAGTTGGTTGACACAAGTGCTAGACCGGCAACACCTTCATCTTGAGTATATTCGGAGTCAGAGTGATAGCTTCTCTCGGAGTGATTGTTGGAGTCGGAGCCGGATACCCATTCACCAACATGAGCTTGATGTCTTCCTTTTGTGTAGCTCCTTGATGACTTGTCCTTCCTTTCCGAATCCTTTCTTCTCCGTGAGGGTCTTCGTTCATAATGATCATCCCTACTCCTTCTCTCTCTTGATGGTGATTCTTCTCTTCTACTTCTTCTTTTGGGAGAATCTTCTCTTATTTTGTAGGGGGCCGTACACTCATTTGAGTAGTGTCCGGGTTTTACACAATTGTAGCAATTACGCTCTTGACTAGAAGATCTTTTGCCATTGTAGGACCTTGACTTGGAATTCTCTCTTTGCTTCTACTCTTGTAGAACTTGTTAAAGTTCTTCACCATTAGGCTCAGTTCTTCATTGAAGGTTTGTTTCTCACTTGATGATGTGGGAGCTTCACATGAGGCTTTGTAAGCACCACTTGACTTGTTATGGAGCTCCTCCTTATCCTTGAGTGACATCTCATGAGCAACGATTCTTCCAACGACTTCTGTTCGCTTGAGATCTTTGTAATTGGGCATCATTTGGATCAATGTGCACATGGTATCATATTTTCCATCCAAGGCTCTTAGGATCTTCTTGATGATGAACCTGTCGGTCATCTCTTCACTTCCTAAGCCGGCGATCTCATTTGTGATAAGAGCAAGCCTAGAGTACATTTCAGCGACACCTTCACCATCATTCATTTTGAACTTGTCAAGTTGACTCTAAAGCACGTCCAACTTGGATTCCTTGACGGAGTCGGTACCTTCGTGCATATCAATCAAAGTATCCCAAATTTCCTTTGCATTCTCAAGACGGCTGATTTTGTTAAATTCTTCAGGGCACAATCCGTTGAAGAGGATATCACAAGCTTGCGCATTGTATTGCAGCATCTTCAACTCTTCCGCGGTAGCTTCACGGTTCAGTTCTTTCCCATAGAAGAATTCACCTTGCAAGCCAATACACACAATAGCCCAGACGGCGGGGTTATGTCCAAGAATATGCATTTTCATCTTATGCTTCCAACTAGCAAAATTAGTACCATCAAAGTAAGGACCTCTACGGTGGTAATTTCCCTTGCTAGACGACATACTCTCCTAGGTTGTGAAACCAAGGCTATGACCACCAAAATCTATGGAAATCAAAGCAAATGGAAACCTGGCTCTGATACCACTTGTAGGATCGAAAGTATCTCTAGAAGGGGGGTGATTAGACTAATTGACCAAATAAAAATCTAGCCTTTTCCCAATTTTAGTTCTTGGCAGATTTTAGCAACTTTAGAACAAGTCAAGCAATCTTAACACAATTCAAGCAAGCATGCAAATAGTATATGAGCAGCGGAAAATAAAGCATGCAACTTGCAAGAATGTAAAGGGAAGGGTTTGGAGGATTCAAACGCAATTGGAGACACGGATGTTTTTGTCATGGTTCCGATAGGTGGTGCTATCGTACATCCACTTTGATGGAGACTTCAACCCACGAAGGGTAATGGTTGCGCGAGTCCACGGAGGGGCTCCACCCACGAAGGGTCCACGAAGAAGCAACCTTGTCTATCCCACCATGGCCGTCGCCCACGAGGACTTGCCTCACTAGCGGTAGATCTTCACGAAGTAGGCGATCTCCTTGCCCTTAAAAACTCCTTGGTTCAACTCCACAATCTTCTCGGAGGCTCCCAAGTGACACCTAGCCAATCTAGGAGACACCACTCCAAGAAGTAACAAATGGTGTGTTGATGATGAACTCCTTGCTCTTGTGCTTCAAATTATAGTCTCCCCAACACTCAACTCTCTCTCACAGGATTTGGATTTGGTGGAAAGAAGATTTGAGTGGAAAGCAACTTGGGGAAGGCTAGAGATCAAGATTCATATGGTAGGAATGGAATATCTTGGCCTCAACACAAGTGTAGGTGGTTCTCTCTCAGAAAATGTGTATTGGAAGTGTAGGCATGTTCTGATGACTCTCTCCACGAATGAAGAGGAGGTGGAGGGGTATATATAGCTTCCACACAAAATCTAACCGTTATACACAACTTGCCAAACTCGGTGGGACCGAATTGTTAAGCTCAGTCGGACCGATTCAGCAAATCTAGTGACCGTTAGGATTTTCGGTGGGACCGACATGCAACTCGGTAAGACCGATATGGTTAGGGTTAAGGCATAACGTAATCTCGGTGAGACCGATTACACAAACTCGGTGAGACCGATTTTGGTAATAAGCTAACCAGAGAGTTGGTCAGGTAAACTTGGAGGGACCGATTCGCTCATTTCGGTGAGACCGAAATGTTACAAAAGGGAAACAGAGAGTTTACATTGCAATCTTGGTGGGACCGATCGCTCATCTCGGTAGGACCAAAATGTTACGAAGGGAAATAGAGAGATTACTATCCCATCTCGGTGAGACCGAGATCCCTATCGGTGAGGCCGCTAGGGTTTGTGGCAGTGGCTATGACATCTGAACTCGGTGGCGCCGGATGGAAAGAATTGGTGGGGCCGAGTTTGACTTTTGCTTTAGGTCATATGTGGAAGTGAGAAAGTGGTTGAGGGCTTTGGAGCATATCACTAAGCACTTTGGGCAAGCAAGCCCTTAAGCAACACCTCATCCCTCCTTGATAGTATTGGCTTTTCCTATAGACTCAATGTGATCTTGGATCACTAAAATAGAAAATGTAGAGTCTTGAGCTTTAAGCTTGAGCCAATCCCTTTGTCCTTAGCATTTTGAGGGGTCCACTTTTCTCATCCATGCCACGCCAATCATTGAGCTTTCCTGAAATATTAGTCTTGAAATAGTGTTAGCTCAATGAGCTATATGTGTTAGGAATTACCAAAACCACCTAGGGATAGTTGCACTTACAAATTCATTCGATCTCATTCAGCCAGAATGATATATACTGCAGTACAATTATTGCTCGACTTCCCAAAGAGGCGAAGAGCCAATTGCAAGGTTAATATTTTGGAGATGCCAAGCGCAAGGTTTATAGGAGAACGAGTAGTAGGTGTCGCGTCATTTATAAATAAAGTTTTTTTCTTCAGTGGCATGTACGCAATATAAATAGGTTCATATGGAGAGAAAAGGAAACCGCTCCACTATATACATAGGTAGGACGAGCCTACACGGTTGCTTGGTGTAGTTGCTCTCTTCACACTCTCTCGCACAAAACGACTATGGCCACATCTCTAACATCCCGGCGGATCACGTCCGCTGGGGGAAGGGGTGGATGCTTATTGTAGATGCGGTCGCCGTCGTCGACGGTGAAAACCCATTGTCGACACGTCCCGGTCAAGGTCCCCGTCGTTCTCTCTCACAAAGCCAGCGAGGTTGCCTTCGTCCCTTGCTCACTGCCGCGACGTGGGCAGTTGCCGCCTCCTGCCGCCCTCCTCTAGGTTGAGCTACGTCCTGATACGTCTCCAACGTATCTATTTTGATTGTTCCATGCTATTATATTATCCATCTAGGATGTTTTATATGCATTTATATGCTATTTTATATGATTTTTGGGACTAACCTATTAACCTAGAGCCCAGTGCCAGTTTCTGTTTTGTTCCCTTGTTTTTGAGTTTTACAGAAAAGGAATACCAAACGGAGTCCAATTGACGTGGCAATTTTTGATGATTTTTTATGGACCAAAAGAAGCCCCCGGAGTAAAATAGTTGGGCAAAAAGAGTCCCCATCCGTCCACGAGATAGGGGGGAGAGCCCAGGGGGTAGGGCACGCCCTCCACCCTCGTGGATGACTCAGAGACCCCCTCTGACGTGAGACCGATGCCAAAAAATCCTATAAATACAGAAACCCCCGAAAAGAAACCTAGATCTGGAGTTCCGCCGCCGCAAGCCTCTGTAGCCACCAAAAACCAATCGGGACCCTGTTCCGGCACCCTGCCGGAGGAGGGATCCATCACCGGTGGCCATGTTCATCATCCCGGCGCTCTCCATGACAATGAGGGAGTAGTTCACCCTCGGGGCTGAGGGTATGTATCAGTAGCTATGTGTTTGATCTCGCTCTCTCGTGTTATTGGTTTGGCACGATCTTGATGTATCGCGAGCTTTGCTATTATAGTTGGATCTTATGATGCTTCTCCCCTCTACTCTCTTGTAATGGATTGAGTTTTCCCTTTGAAGTTATCTTATCGGATTGAGTCTTTAAGGATTTGAGAACACTTGATGTATGTCTTGCATGTGCTTATCTATGGTGACAATGGGATATTCACGTGATCTACTTGATGTATGTTTTGGTGATCAACTTGAGGGTTCATTGACCTTGTGAACTTATGCATAGGGGTTGGCACATGTTTTCGTCTTGACCCTCCGGTAGAAACTTTGGGGCACTCTTTGAAGTTCTTTGTGTTGGTTGAATAGATGAATCTGAGATTGTGTGATGCATATTGTACAATCATACCCACGGATACTTGAGGTGGCATTGGAGTATCAAGGTGACATTAGGGTTTTGGTTGATTTGTGTCTTAAGGTGTTATCCTAGTATGAACTCTAGGATAGATCGAACAAAAAGAATAGCTTCGTGTTATTTTACTACGGTCTTTTGAATAGATTGATCAGAAAGGATAACTTTGAGGTGGTTTCGTACCCTACAATAATCTCTTTGTTTGTTCTCCGCTATTAGTGACTTTGGAGTGACTCTTTGTTGCATGTTGAGGGATTATTATATGATCCAATTATGTTATTATTGTTGAGAGAACTTGCACTAGTGAAAGTATGAACCTTAGGCCTTGTTTCCTAGCATTGCAATACCGTTTACGCTCACTTTTATCATTAGTTACCTTGCTGTTTTTATATTTTCAGATTACAAAAACCTATATCTACCATCCATATTGCACTTGTATCACCATCTCTTCACCGAACTAGTGCACCTATACAATTTTCCATTGTATTGGATGTGTTGGGGACACAAGAGACTCTTTGTTATTTGGTTGCAGGGTTGCTTGAGAAAGACCATCTTCATCCTATGCCTCCCACGGATTGATAGGTCATCCACTTGAGGGAAATTTTCTTCTGTCCTACAAACTCTGCACTTGGAGGCCCAACAATGTCTACAAGAAGAAGGTTGTGTAGTAGACATCAAGCTCTTTTTCAAAGCGTCGTTGCCGGGGAGGTTAGTGCTTGAAAGTATATCTTTAGATCTTGCAATTGAATCTTTTAGTTTCTTGTTTTATCACTAGTTTTGTCTATAAAAGAAAACTACAAAAAAATGGAATTAAGATTGCCTCATATGCTTCATATTATTTAATGTCTTTCGTGAAAATGATGGAAAGGAATATTGTGCTCAAGTGCTAGAAGAAGAAATCTATAAAATGATTGGCACTAAATCTTTGTCTGATGAGCACGATTGCAATGTTGTTAGTATGAATTCCTTGAATATATATGATGCTAATGATATGCAAAGCCACAAGCTTGGGGATGCTATGTTTGATGAAGATGATATTTTTAGTCCCCCAAGTTTGGATGAGAAAATTTATTTTGATGATAGCATGCCTCCTATTTATGATGATTATATTGATGAAAGTGGGTTTGTAAGAGTGTAAACTTTAGGAAGTAATGATCCCACTATTTTGGAGGGTGTTGAATCATATTGTAATAATTATGAAAGTGGATTTGGAGAGGTCATGCCTTTATTTAGTGATGAATACACTATTTCGGAAGAGGTTCAACTTGATGATGAGAACAAAGTTGCTACTTATGATGACTATTGTGGTGATAATTATGCTATAAAAAGTAGTGATGATTATATTTACAAAACTTGTCATGATTATGATTATCCTTTTTCTTAACATTACTCTTTTAATGTGGAAACAATTTATAGTATTCGAGTTTCTTATGATACTCCCACTATTCCGAATGAGAAGAATTTTGCTTATGTGGAGAGTAGTAAATTTTCTATGCTTGTAGATCATGAAAAGAATGCTTTATGTGATGGTTATATTGTTGAATTCATTCATGATGCTACTGAAAATCATTATGAGGGTGCTTGTAGGAATTGCAATAATATCAAGTTTCCTCTCTATGTGCTTAAAGTTTTGAAGTTATGCTTGTTTTGCCTTCCTATGCTAGTTGATTATTGTTCCCATAAGTTGTTTGCTCAAAAAATAACTATGCATAGGAAGTGGGTTAGACTTAAATGTGCTATGCTTATTCTTCATGATGCTCTCTTTATGTTTAAATTCTTATCTTTTATGTGAGCATCATTGAAATCATCATGTCTGGCTAGGGGCGCTAAACGTTAGCGCTTGTTGGGAGGCAACCCAATTTTATTTTTGTTCTTTGCGTTTTGCTCCTGTTTAGTAATAAATAATTCATATAGCCTCTGTTTAGATGTGATTTTATTTTTTAATTAAGTGTTTGTGCCAAGTAGAACCTTTGGGAAGACTTGGGTGAAGTCTTTGCGATCTTGCTGTAAAAAACAGAAACTTTTGCGCTCATGAGATTAGCTGCCATTTTTTACTGGAGAGTTATCTTAGGTTGATTCTTTTTGCATAAGATTAATTGATAAATTCTTCACGTCCACCAGTTTATTTCAGAATTTTTGGAGTTACAGAAGTATTCGAATGATACAGATTGCTACAGACTGTTCTGTTTTTGACAGATTCTGTTTTCTATGTTTTGTTTGCTTATTTTGATGAATCTATTAGTATCGGAGGGTATGAACCATAGAGAAGTTGGAATACAGTACACCAATACGAATTTATAATTAATTCACAACATTACCTAAGTGGTGATTTATTTTCTTATACTAACGGAGCTTACGAGTTTTCTGTTAAGTTTTGTGTTGTGAAGTTTTCAAGTTTTGGGTAAAGATTCGATGGACTATGGAATAAGGAGTGGCAAGAGCCTAAGCTTGGGGATGCCCAAGGCACCCCAAGGTAATATTTAAGGACAACCAAGAGCCTAAGCTTGGGGATGCCCCGGAAGGCATCCCTCTTTTAAATCTTCCTTCATTGGTAACTTTACTTGGAGCTATATTTTTATTCACCACATGATATGTGTTTTGCTTGGAGCATCATTTTATTTTATTTGTTTTGCTTGCTGTTTGAATATATTACAAGATCTGAAATTCTTAAATGTTAGAGAGTCTTCACATAGTTACATAATTATTTCGACTACTCATTGATGTTCACTTATATCTTTCGGAGTAGTTTGTTGTTTGCTCTAGTGCTTCACTTATATCTTTTTAGAGCACGACGGTGGTTTTTATTTTATAGAAATTAGTGATCTCTCATGATTCACTTATATTATTTTGAGAGTCTTTTAGAACAGCATGGTAATTTTATTTGTTTATAAAATTTCGATGGATCTCTTCATCGATCTCGCACCCACCCACTTGATCCTCTCTTCTACTCTATCGATATCTATGACCCCTCCCTCTCTTCTCGTGGATCGCCCCTCTATATATGATATGGATAGGCCTCTATTTCACACACATTGCATACAAAATTTTGTTTGAGATGTCATCAACACATATTCCCACAGATACATTCACGAAATCACACCCCCCCCAAACAAAAAACACTCACGAACGCACACGCCATCTGTCTAGGTTTGTATCTCTCTCTCACACACCCATGTAGGTGGGGGACGTGCACGAAGAGAAGAGGTTCATGCACGGCGCATGTACTCCCGTCTCTTTCCCAACCACACCCGTGCGGGTACACGGTGGAGCTCATTTCTGTACGAAAAGGCAACCCACGTGGTAATTTGACACGTGTACTGGTTGTCCACTTGATGGAGGATAGTATACCACGGGTGGACAAACAAATTGCGACTTGACGAGTTATGTTAAAAAAGAGGCAAACCATGTGGGGCCTACCTTAGAGGCAAGGTTTTATACACTCGAGATGCTTTGTATGTATTACTTTTGATGTGTCCGGTTAACTCGCAGAACAAGGAGAAGCTTGCTTACTACGCCGTCTCCCCCGCCCACAGGCGCGTTGGCTCGTAGGACGAGGCGAAGCTTGCTTACTACTACTCATTGTATATTGGTTTATTGGTCCCCATTGTATATTGTGTCAAATTTTGACTATAGATTGAACTAACAAAACGTTCGTGCATGTTACCAAAAATTATATCATTGAAAGCTATGTTGAAATATGAATCCAACGATATAATTTTTGTTGACATGCATTAACATTTTATTAGTTAAATATTTGGTCAAATTTTGGCATGAACTACAAAGGTGACCTATAAACCAGGACGGAGGTAGTAGTACTACGCCTTACGCCCGCTCCCTTGCCCACGCGCGCGGTGGCTCGCACGACGAGGAGAAAATTTTACTACTCCCTCTGTTTACTCCTCATCCCTACCTTGGATAGAGAGATTATCATATTATTTGGAATTCCTTTAGTAGATTTCAATATGAACTACTAGTACATAGTCCAAACCCTGATGTATATAGACGTATTTTAGAGTGTAGATTCACTCATTTTGCTCCGTATGTAGTCCATATTGAAACGGACGTAATAGTACGCACTCTCCCTCGCCCCTCGACCCTTGCCCACGTGGTGGACGTGCAGCATGTAGGATCGAAAG
Organism: Aegilops bicornis; assembly: GCA_021605145.1. NCBI lineage: Eukaryota > Viridiplantae > Streptophyta > Magnoliopsida > Poales > Poaceae > Aegilops > Aegilops bicornis. Next base: position 415,394,098 of record CM038674.1, read on the forward strand.
TATGTCTAGAGGGGGGGTGATTAGACTACTTGACCAAATAAAAATCTAGCCTTTTCCCAATTTTAGTTCTTGGCAGACTTTAGCAACTTTAGAACAAGTCAAGCAATCTTAACACAATTCAAGCAAGCATGCAAAGAGTATATGAGCAGCGGAAAGTAAACCATGCAACTTGCAAGAAAATAAAGGAAAGGGTTTGGAGGATTCAAACGCAATTAGAGACACGGATGTTTTTGTCGTGGTTCCGATAGGTGGTGCTATCGTACATCCACGTTGATGGAGACTTCAACCCATGAAGGGTAGCAGTTACTTGCGCGAGTCCACGGAGGGCTCCACCCACGAAGGGTCCACGAAGAAGCAACCTTGTCTATCCCACCATGGCCGTCGCCCACGAAGGACTTGCCTCACTAGAGGTAGATCTTCACGAAGTAGGCGATCTCCTTGCCCTTACAAACTCCTTGGTTCAACTCCACAAACCACGGAGGGCTCCACCCACGAAGGGTCCATGAAGAAGCAACCTTGTCTATCCCACCATGGTCGTCGCCCACGAAGGACTTGCCTCACTAGCGGTAGATCTTCACGAAGTAGGCGATCTCCTTGCCCTTACAAACTCCTTGGTTTAACTTCACAATCTTGTCGGAGGCTTCCAAGTGACACCTAGCCAATCTAGGAGACACCACTCTCCAAGAAGTAACAAATGGTGTGTTGATGATGAACTCCTTGCTCTTGTGCTTCAAATGATAGTCTCCCCAACACTCAACTCTCTCTCTCTCACAGGATTTGGATTTGGTGGCAAGAATATTTGAGTGGAAAGCAACTTGGGTAAGGCTAGAGATCAAGATTCATTTGATAGGAATGGAATATATTGGCCTCAACACAAGTGTAGGTGGTTCTCTCTCAGAAAAGGTGTATTGGAAGTGTAGGCATGTTCTATGTCTCTCTCCACGAATGAAGAGGAGGTGGAGGGGTATATATAGCCTCCACACAAAATCTAACCGTTACACACAACTTGCCAAACTCAGTGGGACCGAATTGTTAAACTCGGTCGGACCGATTCCGCAAATCTAGTGACTGTTAGGATTTTCGGTGGGACCGACATGCAACTCGGTAGGACCGATATGGTTAGGGTTAGGGCATAACGTAATCTCGGTGAGACCGATTACACAAACTCGGTGAGACCGATTTTGGTAATAAGCTAACCAGAGAGTTGGTCAGGTAAACTTGGTGGGACCGATTCGCTCATTTCGGTGAGACCGAAATGTTACAAAAGGGAAACAGAGAGTTTACATTGCAATCTTGGTGCGATCGATCGCTCATCTCGGTAGGACCAAAATGTTACGAAGGGAAATAGAGAGATTACAATCCCATCTCGGTGAGACCGAGATCCCTATCGGTGAGGCCGCTAGGGTTTGTGGCAGTGGCTATGACATCTGAACTCGGTGGCGCCGGATGGAAAGAATCGGTGGGGCCGAGTTTGACTTTTGGTTTAGGTCATATGTGGAAGTGAGAAAGTGGTTGAGGGCTTTGGAGCATATCACTAAGCACTTTGAGCAAGCAAGCCATGAAGCAACACCTCATCCCTCCTTGATAGTATTGGCTTTTCCTATAGACTCAATGTGATCTTGGATCACTAAAATAGAAAATGTAGAGTCTTGAGCGTTAAGCTTGAGCCAATCCCTTTGTCCTTAGCATTTTGAGGGGTCCACTTTTCTCATCCATGCCATGCCAATCATTGAGCTTTCCTGAAATATTAGTCTTGAAATAGTGTTAGCTTAATGAGCTATATGTTGTTAGGAATTACCAAAACCACCTCGGTATAGTTGCAATTTCAATCTCCCCCTTTCTGGTAATTGATGACAACATATAGATAAAAGCTTCGACAAATGATAATAAGAGTGAAACACATTGTCGCTTTGAGAAGTATGTGAAAAGCAAGAGCTCCCCCTAAATTTGTGCATAGTTTAAGATTTGCTTTGGACTGCAAATGCACAATGAGTTAGGATCATGGGTTACTCTTCCATGTCACATACATCTTGGTGGAGCGCTCAAAATGATAATAAATAAATACATGCACTCATCACCAAGCAAAGTGAATGATCATATGGGATATAAAAGGATAATGTCATCCAACAAGTATTAAGGTAGCATATGATCAAACACATGATCATCCAAGTATCACACGCAAGCATAAAGTATCTCAAACAAGCAAATAACAAAGTTCAACCACCAAGGAGAAACGCAAGATAGAACAAAAACAACACACTCTCTCAAAGCCTATGATCTATACATTTTCTCCCCCTTTGGCAACAAGTTACCAAGAAGTTCATAAAATATGCATAGTGCTAGATGCAGATGAAGTTGCTCAGGTGTCTGTGACAGGCATAGCAGCAGACCTCTGTCCTCGGGGCACTCTGGCAAAAGCATCAGTGGTTGTCTTGCCCTTTTTTTCCTGCACTTCCTCCTGAAGTTGCTCAACAACAGATCAGATCTCAGTGACCTTCACATCTAAGTCATAGAACTTCTGCTCCATGATCCTCTCCAAGCTCTCATGGTTTTGAGTCAGGGTGGCCAGTCCCTTCTCAATTCTCAGAGTGGAGGCAATCGAGTAGCCAAGCTGATCTTGCTTGCTCTTCAGAAGATACTGAGATGCCTTATCCATGGTTGGCATCTTTGCAGCCTTTTCAGTCTTTGCCTTCTCCCTCTTTTCTTGTGCTTGCACAGAAGATGGTTCATTTTCATCCATCACAACAGTGTTATCCTCAAAGTCTGGGTAGATGGGCAGGTGCTCCTTGTCCAAGAGATATGTGACAGTGCCCATCTTGGAGTTGATCAGCTCCTGAATCTGTAGGGCATACCCACAACTCCTCTTCTGATCTGCAGATGTCCTCTTTATGGTTTCCACAAGTAGGCTCATGACCTTGAACTTTTGTGGGACATCAAAAATATGCAGCAAATTGATGGAGTGACCTCTGATCATTCTGTGATCACCTGACTTTGGCAGAAGTGTGTGCCTGAGTATCCTGTTGATTGTGGGCAGACCTAACAGCAAGTGTTTCACTGATCCAAACTGGTGAGTCTCAAGATCTGCATCAGGAATCTCCTTGTACATGCTAGCCATGGAGTTGTGATCCTTCTTCTTCTTGGCATAGACATCCGAGTCATCTTCTTGTTCTTCTGGGGCATTGATCAACTGAGCCCATTCTGCAACTGTTGACTGGTATCTTGTGCCTTCAGACATCCAGACTATCACGCCATCCGGGTAGAAGTGAGTCAGGAGTAGAACTGCATTATAAGCTCATCATTCCACTTTGTGAGCTTCTGAGCCACAAACTCATCAACTCCACAAGCCTTGAAACTGTCATATACTCCAGGATAGTGTTCTTCATTCTCCTTGATGTACTCCAGTTGACCCATCTCATGTCACACACTATTGGCTTCTTGTCAAGAAGAATTGTCTCATAGAAGTCCTGCTGTTCCTTGGTATGGAATCTGTAATCCATAGCAGTTTTTCTTCTGGTGGCATATGGATCTGACTCTCTCCATAGCCTCAATCCTGAATTCTTCCTTATCTTCATGTTCTCAGCTACTGGCTGAGCATCATTGTGATCTGGAATTTTTGGCTTCAGTTTCCTCAAGACATGTGACTCATCATCTTCTTCTTTTATAGCAGCTTCAGGCACTGGGGCCTTGTTCTTCTCAGCAGCTGGAATGTTCCTGGTGCTCCTCTTGGGTGCAGTTTTGGATTTTGGAGCAGCTGGCTTGGGAGCTTCTTTGGGCTTAGATGGAGCAGCCCCTGATCTTATGGCATCTCCCATAAGCTTCGGTGCCTTAGGTGCTGGTGCAGCAACCTCTTCCTCTTCATCTTCCATCATTGAGGGCTTCCCAAATACTCTGGCCATGATCTTCTTGACCCTTTCTTTTCTTTTCTTGCCATCTCCAGTTTCTTCAGCAACAGTTTTTGAGGCTTCAACAGTTGAAGCTCTAGCTTTGGACATTGGAACCCTTCTTGCTGCCATTTTTCTTTTCAGACCTGGCTTTAGTGGAGCTGTTGTGCCAACTTCTTTCTTCAGCACTTTCCTCTTTGAGGTAGCTTCTTCCTCCTCAGCCACATAGTCCTCATCCTCTGAATCTAAAGTTCTCTTCTTCCTGGCTCTGGTGGCAGCCTTTGGCAAGTTGCTGGGTGTGCTCCTGCTTCCATCATCTGAGCTGCTAGAGGGACTAGTGCCCTCACTCATTTGAACTTGCTCCTCAGACTTGTTCTGATTGTCACTCTGATCTGACATGATGCAAACACTGACAGCTGACCCTGTGAATAGTTTATAGATGAGGTAGAGTGGATGAGCATTACAAAGTGCAGAGGTTTTTACAAAATAATGAATCAAAAACTTAGTTTTAGTTTTCCATAGAAAAGCATTTTGGATCTACCGATTTGAAATCTCGGTGATACCGAAGCGGGTGTTGGAACCTAAACTAGTGAACTCGGTCAGACCGAGTCACAGTTTGGTGGCACCGAGACTGATAGGGTTTCACAAAGACTTGAACTCGGTCACACTGATTTGCAATTCTCGGTCGGACCGAGAATCACATGTGCAATGGCCTGAGCCAAATCGGTGGAACCGATTTCAACAATTCAGTCGGTCCGAGATGGTTTCGGCGGAAACCTAACCCTAAATTTTCAATCCACAACTAATCTACGGAGTGTTTTCATTGGATAGAGTGATCTCAATCGTGGCAAGATACATGGCAAAACAATGTGCTGGGGAATCGGAAAGAGATCAGCACAAGGATCAAGTCCATACCCTAGTGCAGCGATGGACTTGCTACGACGGCAAGGCAGAGATGATCCCATTGACGGCGGCGGAGACCAGCGACTGGAGGCGGCTGGCAATGAGGAGGACGATCCGGAGACCATGGAGGCAGAGCAGGCTGAGCGCGGGCGAAAAGGTTCGGAAAGTTTTTCAAATTTTGGCCCGTGGGAATATATAGCCTGACCCTGTCGGTGTGACCGAGTGGAAGAACTCGGTGGCACCGAGATTCATAACTGCAAGCAGTTACTGAAACTCGGTGTGACCGAAAAGTTCAAATCGGTTGCACCGAGATTGAAAACCTAGATCGACTTAGTGATCTCGGTATGACCGAAATGGATGAATCGGTCAGACCGAAATGCACAAAGAAGTTTTGGAAGTTTAAGTCTATGACGAATCGGGGACTCCGAGTGCTCCTCACACAGAGTGGTACGAATCTGACTTGATCAAACTTTGTGATGCAGCATGAATAGAGTTTGAGACGAGAAGAGCATAGATATCTAGAGAAGGTTCTTAGGCATTCTTGTCCATCCACTTGGCAAAAAAAGAACCAAACAATCAAAACAACAAGTGGATGTCCTCGAATGAGTAAATTATGCAACCAACATGCTCACACAATAAAATGGCAATTGAAATATGTGGCAAAGCATGCACAAACAATTCTAGCATCTATCAAGCAATTGGCGATGACTAGGTCATCTATATATGAGTATATTGACTTAGGAGTCAAATGAGAACATTTGATAATATGTCATACTCATCGTTTAAGCAAAAGTGGGGTTACCACTTTTACATAAAGCATTGTTGTGTTCACACCATTACAGTTGCTTTAGCTCAATTCTTAGAGTAAAGCTCCCCCTAGATGTGAGATCCCCCTAAGAGGGATGAACTAACCTTGGGTTTTGTCGATGATGACTTCATGTAGGTGTTGAAGATGTAGATGCTCAATGTTGATGTAGATCATTTGGAGCAATCCTTTGGAGTGAGTTGCACTTTCAATACCTACGGGTTAGTCCCACAAGGAACAAACAAGGAATATCCATAGACATAGAGTGATGCATACACAAGATGATGTCTATGAAAGCATTTGGTTACCTTGTCCCTTGTCTTACCAACAAGAGGGTTTGTGACTCCTTGAACTAGTGCAAGATGTGGAGGTTGATTGCACTTGTTCTTGCCAAAATGATCTGAGTGAAGTATGTTGGCGGAGTCACCCTCAAGAACTCTCTAGTTCTTCTTCTTTGGGATCCACACCATCTTGATGGGAATCCTCGGAGTTGTAGTCGTACTTGATGAAGTGGAACTTGATGTAGTCTTGGGAACCCACTTGACCAAGGCCTTAGGAGCTTCTTCAAATGCATCAATTTATTCTTGAAGCTTGTCCTTGCCTTTTTCCTTGTGGTCTTGTGGTGGAAGATCATCTTGAGCTTGTGTCCCTTTGAAAGAAGTAGGATCATACTTCTCTTGTTGAGGAACAAACTTCGTCTTGGGGTATTGATCTTCTTCCCACTCAACTCCATTGGCATTGAACTTTCGTTCAAAACCAACACCTTGGTTCTTCCGGTGCCTTCCTTGCTTGTGTACAATTTCCTCGAATTTCTTACTCCTGGCAAGGCTCTTGTAGACACCTTTCTCTATAATTCCCTTCAATAAGCTATTTTCTTGCTCAAGTGTAAATTGGCTAAGAGAATCATTAGTGGAATCAAGAGAACTACTAGAAGCAACAACATACAACATTGGATTTAGCATGATTATTGCTACTACTAGAGGAAGAATCTTTCTTGTTCTTGTTACTAGACTTGACTTGAGGCATGTAAGTGGATAAGAGTAAACGCTTGGCAATGTAAGAAGAACTTTTCTTGCGAAGATCATCATTGATTGCCTTTAAGAACTCATGCTCTTGCTCAAGGTTGAGCTTTTCAAAACATAATTTCTCATGAGTCCTTAAAATTTCTCGATGATCTCCTAAGAAAGTTTCATGAGCTAACTTAAGAGTGTTTAGTTCTTTAGTTAGAGACTCAATCTTCTCCTTATCGTTATCATTCTTTTTATCTTGATGATCATGATTAATTGACGTTACATCATAGTATTCATCACTAGAGTTGTCAACAAGTAAATCATCATCACCTAACAAGTCATCTTCATCACTATTGAAATCAACATACTCGGGGTGTGATACCTTTGTACCTTTGCATGAAGCATCTTCCAATTCCTTCATTTGGTGAATCAAATATGTCGTAGGAGTTGGTTGACACAAGTGCTAGACCGGCAACACCTTCATCTTGAGTAAATTCGAAGTCGGAGTGATAGCTTCTCTCAGAGTGATTGTCGGAGTCGGAGCCGGATACCCATTCACCAACATGAGCTTGATGTCTTCCTTTTGTGTAGCTCCTTGATGACTTGTCCTTCCTTTCCGAATCCTTGCTTCTCCGTGAGGGTCTTCGTTCATAACGATCATCCCTACTCCTTCTCTCTCTTGATGGTGATTCTTCTCTTCTACTTCTTCTTTTGGGAGAATCTTCTCTTCTTTTGTAGGGGGCCGTACACTCATTTGAGTAGTGTCCGGGTTTTCCACAATTGTAGCAATTACGCTCTCGACTAGAAGATCTTTTGCCATTGTAGGACCTTGACTTGGAATTCTCTCTTTGCTTCTAATCTTGTAGAACTTGTTAAAGTTCTTCACCATTAGGCTCAGTTCTTCATTGTAGGTTTGTTTCTCACTTGATGATGTGGGAGCTTCACATGAGGCTTTGTAAGAACCACTTGACTTGTTATGGAGCTCCTCCTTATCCTTGAGTGACATCTCATGAGCAACGATTCTTCCAACGACTTCCGTTGGCTTGAGATATTTGTAATTGGGCGTCATTTATATCAATGTGCACACGGTATCATATTTTCCATCCAAGGCTCTTAGGATCTTCTTGATGATGAACCTGTCGGTCATCTCTTCACTTCCTAAGCCGGCGATCTCATTTGTGATAAGAGCAAGCCTAGAGTACATTTCAGCGACACCTTCACCATCATTAATTTTGAACTTGTCAAGTTGACTCTGAAGCACGTCCAACTTGGATTCCTTGACGGAGTCGGTACCTTCGTGCATATCAATCAAAGTATCCCAAATTTCCTTTGCATTCTCAAGACGGCTGATTTTGTTAAATTCTTCGGGGCACAATCCGTTGAAGAGGATATCACAAGCTTGCGCATTGTATTGCAGCATCTTCAACTCATCCGCGGTAGCTTCACGATTCAGTTCTTTCCCATCGAAGAATTCACCTTGCAAGCCAATACACACAATAGCCCAAACGGCGGGGTTATGTCCAAGAATATGCATTTTCATCTTATGCTTCCAACTAGCAAAATTAGTACCATCAAAGTAAGGACCTCTACGGTGGTAATTTCCCTCGCTAGACGCCATATTCTCCTAGGTTGTGAAACCAAGGCTATGACCACCAAAAGCTATGGAAATCAAAGCAAATGGAAACCTGGCTCTGATACCACTTGTAGGATCTAAAGTATCTCTAGAGGGGGGGTGATTAGACTACTTGACCAAATAAAAATCTAGCCTTTTCCCAATTTTAGTTCTTGGCAGATTTTAGCAACTTTAGAACAAGTCAAGCAATCTTAACACAATTCAAGCAAGCATGCAAATAGTATATGAGCAGCGGAAAATAAAGCATGCAACTTGCAAGAATGTAAAGGGAAGGGTTTGGAGGATTCAAACGCAATTGGAGACACGGATGTTTTTGTCGTGGTTCCGATAGGTGGTGCTATCGTACATCCACGTTGATAGAGACTTCAACCCACGAAGGGTAACGGTTGCGTGAGTCCACGGAGGGGCTCCACCCACGAAGGGTCCACGAAGAAGCAACCTTGTCTATCCCACCATGGCCGTCGCCCACGAAGGACTTGCCTCACTAGCGGTAGATCTTCACGAAGTAGGCGATCTCCTTGCCATTAAAAACTCCTTGGTTCAACTCCACAATCTTGTTGGAGGCTCCCAAGTGACACCTAGCCAATCTAGGAGACACCACTCTCCAAGAAGTAACAAATGGTTTGTTGATGATGAACTCCTTGCTCTTGTGCTTCAAATGATAGTCTCCCCAACACTCAACTCTCTCTCACAGGATTTGGATTTGGTGGAAAGAAGATTTGAATGGAAAGCAACTTGGGGAAGGCTAGAGATCAAGATTCATATGGTAGGAATGGAATATATTGGCCTCAAAACAAGTGTAGGTGGTTCTCTCTCAGAAAATGTGTATTGGAAGTGTAGGCATGTTCTGATGGCTCTCTCCACGAATGAAGAGGAGGTGGAGGGGTATATATAGCCTCCACACAAAATCTAACCATTACACACAACTTGCCGAACTCCGTGGGACCGAATTGTTAAACTCGGACGGACCGATTCAGCAAATCTAGTGACCGTTAGGATTTTCGATGGGACCGACATGCAACTCGGTAGGACCGATATGGTTAGGGTTAGGGCATAACGTAATCTCGGTGAGACCGATTACACAAACTCGGTGAGACCGATTTTGGTAATAAGCTAACCAGAGAGTTGGTCAGGTAAACTTGGTGGGACCGATTCGCTCATTTCGGTGAGACCGAAATGTTACAAAAGGGAAACAGAGAGTTTACATTGCAATCTTGGTGGGATCGATCGCTCATCTCGGTAGGACCACAATGTTAGGAAGGGAAATAGAGAGATTACAATCCCATCTCGGTGAGACTGAGATCCCTATCGGTGAGGCCGCTAGGGTTTGTGGCAGTGGCTATGACATCTGAACTTGGTGGCGCCGGATGGATAGAATCGGTGGGGCCGAGTTTGACTTTTGGATTAGGTCATATGTGGAACTCAGAAAGTGGTTGAGGGCTTTGGAGCATATCACTAAGCACTTTGAGCAAGCAAGCCATTAAGCAACACCTCATCCCTCCTTGATAGTATTGGCTTTTCCTATAGACTCAATGTGATCTTGGATCACTAAAATAGAAAATGTAGAGTCTTGAGCTTTAAGCTTGAGCCAATCCCTTTGTCCTTAGCATTTTGAGGGGTCCACTTTTCTCATCCATGCCATGCCAATCATTGAGCTTTCCTGAAATATTAGTCTTGAAATAGTGTTAGCTCAATGAGCTATATGTTGTTAGGAATTACCAAAACCACCTAGGGATAGTTGCACTTTCAAATTCATTCGATCTCATTTAGCCAGAACGATATATACTGCAGTACAATTATTGCTCGACTTCCCAAAGAGGCGAAGAGCCAATTGCAAGGTTAATATTTTGGAGATGCCAAGCGCAAGGTTTATAGGAGAACGAGTAGTAGGTGTCACGTCATTTATAAATAAAGTTTTTTTTCTTCAGTGGCACGTACGCAATATAAATAGGTTCATATGGAGAGAAAAGGAAACCGCTCCACTATATACATAGGTAGGACGAGCCTACACGGTTGCTTGGTGTAGTTGCTCTCTTCACACTCTCTCGCACAAAAGGATTGTGGCCACATCTCTAACATCCCGGCGGATCACGTCCGCTGGGGGAAGGGGTGGATGCTTAGTGTAGATGCGGTCGCCGTCGTCGACGGTGAAAACCCATTGTCGACACGTCCCGGTCAAGGTCCCCGCCGTTCTCTCTCACAAAGCCAGCGAGGTTGCCTTCGTCCCTTGCTCACTGCAGCGATGTGGGCAGTTGCCTCCTCCCGCCGCCCTCCTCTAGGTTGAGCTGCGTCCTGATACGTCTCCAACGTATCTATTTTGATTGTTCCATGCTATTATATTATCCATCTAGGATGTTTTATATGCATTTATATGCTATTTTATATGATTTTTGGGACTAACCTATTAACCTAGAGCCCAAAGGCCGGTTTACATTTTTCTCTCCTTGTTTTTGAGTTTTACAAAAAAGGAATACCAAACGGAGTCCAATTGACGTGCCAATTTTTGATGATTTTTTATGGACCAAAAGAAGCCCCCGGAGTAAAATAGTTGGGCAAGAAGAGTCCCGAGCCGTCCACGAGATAGGGGGGGCGAGCCCAGGGTGTAGGGCACGCCCTCCACCCTCGTGGATGACTCGGAGACCCCCTGTGACGTGAGACCGATGCCAAAAAATCCTATAAATACAGAAACCCCCGAAAAGAAACCTAGATCTGGAGTTCCGCCGCCGCAAGCCTCTCAGAGCCACCAAAAACCAATCGGGACCCTGTTCCGGCACCCTGCCGAAGGGGGGATCCATCACCGGTGGCCATGTTCATCATCCCGGCGCTCTCCATGACAACGAGGGAGTAGTTCACCCTCGGGGCTGAGGGTATGTATCAGTAGTTATGTGTTTGATCTCGCTCTCTCGTGTTATTGGTTTGGCACGATCTTGATGTATCGCGAGCTTTGATATTATAGTTGGATCTTATGATGCTTCTCCCCCTCTACTCTCTTGTAATGGATTGAGTTTTCCCTTTGAAGTTATCTTATTGGATTGAGTCTTTAAGGATTTGAGAACACTTGATGTATGTCTTGCATGTGCTTATCTATGGTGACAATGGGATATTCACGTGATCTACTTGATGTATGTTTTGGTGATCAACTTGAGGGTTCATTGACCTTGTGAACTTATGCATAGGGGTTGGCACACGTTTTCGTCTTGACTCTCCGGTAGAAACTTTGGGGCACTCTTTGAAGTTCTTTGTGTTGGTTGAATAGATGAATCTGAGATTGTGTGATGCATATTGTACAATCATACCCACGGATAATTGAGGTGGCATTGGAGTATCTAGGTGACATTAGGGTTTTGGTTGATTTGTGTCTTAATGTGTTATTGTAGTATGAACTCTAGGATAGATCGAACGAAAAGAATAGCTTCGTGTTATTTTACTACGGACTCTTGAATAGATTGATCAGAAAGGATAACTTTGAGGTGGTTTCGTACCCTACAATAATCTCTTTGTTTGTTCTCCGCTATTAGTGACTTTGGAGTGACTCTTTGTTGCATGTTGAGGGATTGTTATATGATCCAATTATGTTATTATTGTTGAGAGAACTTGCACTAGTGAAAGTATGAACCTTAGGCCTTGTTTCCTAGCATTGCAATACCGTTTACGCTCACTTTTATCATTAGTTACCTTGCTGTTTTTATATTTTCAGATTACAAAAACCTATATCTACCATCCATATTGCACTTGTATCACCATCTCTTCACCGAACTAGTGCACCTATACAATTTTCCATTGTATTGGATGTGTTGGGGACACAAGAGACTCTTTGTTATTTGGTTGCAGGGTTGCTTGAGAAAGACCATCTTCATCCTATGCCTCCCACGGATTGATAGGTCATCCACTTGAGGGAAATTTGCTTCTGTCCTACAAACTCTGCACTTGGAGGCCCAACAATGTCTACAAGAAGAAGGTTGTGTAGTAGACATCAAGCTCTTTTCTGGCACCGTTGCCGGGGAGGTTAGTGCTTGAAAGTATATCTTTAGATCTTGCAATTGAATCTTTTAGTTTCTTGTTTTATCACTAGTTTTGTCTATAAAAGAAAACTACAAAAAATGGAATTAAGATTGCCTCATATGCTTCATCTTTTTTAATGTCTTTCGTGAAAATGATGGAAAGGAATATTGTGCTCAAGTGCTAGAAGAAGAAATGTTATGCAAAGCCACAAGCTTGGGGATGCTATGTTTGATGAAGATGATATTTTTAGTCCACCAAGTTTGGATAAGAAAATTTATTTTGATGATTGCATGCCTCCTATTTATGATGATTATATTGATGAAAGTGGGTTTGTAAGAGTGTAAACTTTAGGAAGTAATTATCCCACTATTTTGGAGGGTGTTGAATCATATTGTGATAATTATGAAAGTGGATTTGGAGAGGTCATGCCTTTATTTAGTTATGAATCCACTATTTCGGAAGAGGTTCCAATTGATGATGAGAACAAAGTTGCTACTTATGATGAATATTGTGGTGATACTTATGCTATAAAAAGTAGTGATGATTATATTTACAAAACTTTTCATGATTATGATTATCCTTTTTCTTAACATTACTCTTTTAATGTGGAAACAATTTATAGTATTCGAGTTTCTTATGATACTCCCTCTATTCCGAATGAGAAGAATTTTGCTTATGTGGAGAGTAGTAAATTATCTATGCTTGTAGATCATGAAAAGAATGCTTTATGTGATGGTTATATTGTTGAATTCATTCATTATGCTACTGAAAATCATTATGAGGGAGGAACATATGCTTGTAGGAATTGCAATAATATCAAGTTTCCTCTCTATGTGCTTAAAGTTTTGAAGTTATGCTTGTTTTGCCTTCCTATGCTAGTTGATTATTGTTACCATAAGTTGTTTTCTCAAAAAATAACTATGCATAGGAAGTGGTTTAGACTTAAATGTGATATTCATATTCTTCATGGTGCTCTCTTTATGTTTCAATTCTTATCTTTTATGTGAGCATCATTGAAATCATCATGCCTGGCTAGGGGCGCTAAACGTTAGCGCTTGTTGGGAGGCAACCCAATTTTATTTTTGTTCTTTGTGTTTTGCTCCTGTTTAGTAATAAATAAATCATATAGCCTCTGTTTAGATGTGGTTTTATTTTTTAATTAAGTGTTTGTGCCAAGTATAACCTTTGGGAAGACTTGGGTGAAGTCTTTGCGATCTTGCTGTAAAAAACAGAAACTTTTGCGCTCATGAGATTAGCTGCCATTTTTTACTGGAGAATGATCTTAGGTTGATTCTTTTTGCATAAGATTAATAGATAAATTACTCACGTCCACCAGTTTATTTCAGAATTTTTGGAGTTAAAGAAGTATTCAAATGATACAGATTGCTACAGACTGTTCTGTTTTTGACAGATTCTGTTTTCTATGTGTTGTTTGCTTATTTTGATGAATCTATTAGTATCGGAGGGTATGAACCATAGAGAAGTTGGAATACAGTATATATTACACCAATACAAATTTATAATTAATTCACAACATTACCTGAGTGGTGATTTATTTTCTTATACTAACGGAGCTTACGAGTTTTCTGTTAAGTTCTGTGTTGTGAAGTTTTCAAGTTTTGGGTAAAGATTCGATGGACTATGGAATAAGGAATGGCAAGAGCCTAAGCTTGGGGATGCCCAAGGCACCCCAAGGTAATATTTAAGGACAACCAAGAGCCTAAGCTTGGGGATGCCCCGGAAGGCATCCCCTCTTTTCGTCTTCCTTCATTGGTAACTTTACTTGGAGCTATATTTTTATTCACCACATGATATGTGTTTTGCTTGGAGCATCATTTTATTTTATTTGTTTTGCTTGCTGTTTGAATATATTCCAAGATCTGAAATTCTTAAATGTTAGAGAGTCTTCACATAGTTACATAATTATTTCAACTACTCATTGATGTTCACTTATATCTTTCGGAGTAGTTTGTTGTTTGCTCTAGTGCTTCACTTATATCTTCTTAGAGCACGACGGTGGTTTTTATTTTATAGAAATTAGTGATCTCTCATGATTCACTTATATTATTTTGAGAGTCTTTTAGAACAGCATGGTAATTTTCTTTGGTTATGAAATTAGTCCTAATATAATAGGCATCCAAGATGGGTATAATAAAAACTTTCATATAGAGTGCATTAAATACTATGAGAAGTTTGATACTTGATAGTTGTTTTGAGATATAAAGATGGTAATATTAGAGTCGTGCTAGTTGAGTAATTATGGAATTGAGAAATACTTGTGTTGAAGTTTGCAAGTCCCATAGCATGCACGTATGGTAAACGTTGTGTGAAAAATTTGAAGCATGAGGTGTTCTTTGATTGCCTTCCTTATGAGTGCCGGTCGGGGACGAGCGATGGTCTTTTCCTACCAATCTATCACCCTAGGAGCATGTGCGTAGTGCTTGGTTTTGATGACTTATAGATTTTTGCAATAAGTATGTGAGTTCTTTATGACTAATGCTGAGTCCATGGATTATACGCACTCTCACCCTTCCATCGTTGCTAGCCTCTTCGGTACCATGCATTGCCCTTTCTCACCTCGAGAGTTGGTGCAAACTTCGCTGGTGCATCCAAACCCCGTGATATGATACGCTCTATCACACATAAGCCTCCTTATATCTTCCTCAAAACAACCACCATACCTACCTATTATGGAATTTCCATAGTCATTCCGAGATATATTGCCACGCAACTTTCCACCGTTCCGCTTATTATGACGCGCTTCATCATTGTCATATTGCTTTGCATGATCATGTAGTTTACATCGTATTTGTGGCAAAGCCACCGTTCATAAATTTTTATACATGTCACTCTTGATTCATTGCACATCCCGGTACACCGCCGGAGGCATCTACATAGTGTCATATTTTGTTCTAAGTATCGAGTTGTAATTCTTGAGTTGTAAATAAATAAAAGTGTGATGATCTTCATTATTAGATCATTGTCCCATGTGAGGAAAGGATGATGGAGACTATGATTCCCCCACAAGTCGGGATGAGACTCCGGACGAAATAAATAAATAAATAAATGAGGCCAAAAAAAGAAGGCCCAAAACAAAAAACAAAAAAATGAGAGAAAAAGAGAGAAGGGGCAATGCTACTATCATTTTACCACACTTGTGCTTCAAAGTAGCACCATGATCTTCATGATAGAGAGTCTCTTATTTTGTCACTTTCATATACTAGTGGGAATTTTCATTATAGAACTTGGCTTATATATTCCAACGAAGGGCTTCCTCAAAATGCCCTAGGTCTTCATGAGCAAGCAAGTTGGATGCACACCCACTTAGTTTCTTTTGTTGAGCTTTCATATATTTATAGCTCTAGTGCATCTGTTGCATGGCAATCCCTACTCCTTGCATTGACATCAATTGATGGGCATCTCCATAGCCCGTTGATTAGCCGCGTCAATTTGAGACTTTCTCCTTTTTGTCTTCTCACACAACCTCCATCATCATATTCTATTCCACCCATAGTGCTATGTCCATGGCTCGCGCTCATATATTGCGTGAAAGTTGAAAGAGTTTGAAAAGGCTAAGTATGAGACAATTGCTTGGCTTGTCATCGGGGTTGTGCATGATGGGAGCATTTTCTATGACGAAAATGAAGCATGGCCAAACTATATGATTTTGTAGGGATAAGCTTTCTTTGGCTATGTTATTTTGATAAGACATAATTGCTTGGTTAGCATGCTTGAAGTATTATTAATTTTATGTCAATATTAAAATTTTGTCTATAATCTTTTGGATCTAAACATTCATGCCACAATAAGGAGAATTACATTTAAAATTATGTTAGGTAGCATTCCACATCAAAAATTTTGTTTTTATCATTTACCTACTCGAGGACGAGCAGGAATTAAGCTTGGGGATGATTGATACGTCTCCAACGTATCTATAATTTTTTATTGTTCCATGCTATTATATTATCCATCTAGGATGTTTTATATGCATTTATATGCTATTTTATATGATTTTTGGGACTAACCTATTAACCTAGAGCCCAGTGCCAGTTTCTGTTTTTTTCCTTGTTTTTGAGTTATACAAAAAAGGAATACCAAACGGAGTCCAATTGACGTCCCAATTTTTGATGATTTTTTATGGACCAAAAGAAGCCCCCAGAGTAAAATAGTTGGGCCAGAAGAGTCCCGAGCCGTCCACGAGATAGGGGGGCGAGCCCAGGGGGTAGGGCGCACCCTCCACCCTCGTGGATGACTCGGAGACCCCCTGACATGAGATCGACGCAAAAAATTCCTATAAATACAAAAAACCCTGAAAAGAAACCTAGATCAGGAGTTCCGCCGCCGCAAGCCTCTGTAGCCACCAAAAACCAATTGGGACCCTGTTCCGGCACCCTGCCGGAGGGGGGATCCATCACCGGTGGCCATCTTCATCATCCCGGCGCTCTCCATGATGAGGAGGGAGTAGTTCACCCTCGGGGCTGAGGGTATGTATCAGTAGCTATGTGTTCGATCTCTCTCTCTCTCTCTCTCTCTCTCGTGTTCTTGGTTTGGCACGATCTTGATGTATCGCGAGCTTTGCTATTATAGTTGGATCATATGATGCTTCTACCCCTCTACTCTTTTGTAATGGATTGAGTTTTCCCTTTGAAGTTATCTTATCGGATTGAGTGTTTAAGGATTTGAGAACACTTGATGTATGTCTTGCATGTGCTTATCCGTGGTGACAATGGGATATTCACGTGATCTACTTGATGTATGTTTTGGTGATCAACTTGCGGGTCCAGTGACCTTGTGAACTTATGCATAGGGATTGGCACATGTTTTCGTCTTGACTCTCCGGTAGAAACTTTGGGGCACTCTTTGAAGTTCTTTGTGTTGGTTGAATAGATGAATCTGAGATTGTGTGATGCATATCGTATAATCATACCCACGGATACTTGAGGTGACATTGGAGTATCTAGGTGACGTTAGGGTTTTGGTTGATTTGTGTATTAAGGTGTTATTCTAGTACGAACTCTAGGATAGATCGAACGAAAAGAATAGCTTCATGTTATTTTACTACGGACTCTTGAATAGATTGATCAGAAAGGATAACTTTGAGGTGGTTTCGTACCCTACAATAATCTCTTCGTTTGTTCTCCGCTATTAGTGACTTTGGAGTGACTCTTTGTTGCATGTTGAGGGATTGTTATATGATCCAATTATGTTATTATTGTTGAGAGAACTTGCACTAGTGAAAGTATGAACCTTAGGCCTTGTTTCCTAGCATTGCAATACCGTTTACGCTCACTTTTATCATTAGTTATCTTGCTGTTTTTATATTTTCAGATTACAAA